>OX439001.1:60684949-61342449 GCA_949316495.1 Amphiduros pacificus
ATCCATCACTGTCAGCGGGACTTTTAAGCTAACCCGACTCAGATCGGTGACGACTTACCTTTCACAGCACGCCAACAGCCTGCCCCAACATTCTGTGTCAACATTTACACCTTTGTAAAATAAATTCCACACACGAAACTGAATATTGTTTTCTTAGCAAAGTTATGACTAGAAAAATATATAATATTGCACTGTATATGTAATGCGTTTAATGTTTGAGACCATTTCAGATCACCTGGCAAGATACTGGAGATATATGAATCACTGTGGAGCCTGATGGTATCACTGGCACTGCTGCCAGGAGCAGCCTTGGTAGGAGACAGCCGGAACTCAGAGACACGCCATGTTTGTGAAACAGTCTACAAATGTCTGATACCATGGCAGGTAAAGTCAAGTGGAGGCTTATCCAGAACCATCAAGATATTACAAACAAACAAACAAAAAAAAGACATTATGTTAGAGACAATAAGAGATCCATAATATGTGGCAGCCAGCATAATGGGTCAACAGTATAAACCCTCCCTCATGGTCCCCTAATATAATATGAACCCTCCCAGCCCCTCCAGCCTGGTCCACCAGTATGGACCTTCCAAGACCCACCAACATGGTCCACCAGTATGAACCCTCCCAGCCCCTCCAACATGGTCCACCAATATGAACCATCCAAGGTCCTCCAACATGGTCCACCGATATGAACCCTCCCAGCCCCTCCAGCCTGGTCCACCAGTATGGACCTTCCAAGACCCACCAACATGGTCCACCAATATGAACCATCCCAGGTCCTCCAACATGGTCCACCAATATGAACCATCCCAGGTCCTCCAACATGGTCCACCGATATGAACCCTCCCAGGTCCTCCAACATGGTCCACCAGTATGAACCATCCAAGGTCCCCCAACATGGTCCACCAGTATGAACCATCCCAAGGTCCTCCAACATGGTCCACCAGTATGGACCCTCCCAGCCCCTCCAGCATGGTCCACCAGTATGGACCCTCCCTGCCCCTCCAGCATGGTCCACCAGTATGGACCCTCCCAGCCCCTCCAGCATGGTCCACCAGTATGGACCATCCCAGGTCCTCCAACATGGTCCACCAATATGAACCATCCCAGGTCCTCCAACATGGTCCACCGATATGAACCCTCCCAGGTCCTCCAACATGGTCCACCAGTATGAACCATCCAAGGTCCCCCAACATGGTCCACCGATATGAACCATCCCAAGGTCCTCCAACATGGTCCACCAGTATGGACCCTCCCAGCCCCTCCAGCATGGTCCACCAGTATGGACCCTCCCTGCCCCTCCAGCATGGTCCACCAGTATGAACCCTCCCAGCCCCTCCAGCATGGTCCACCAGTATGGACCTTCCAAGACCCACCAACATGGTCCACCAGTATGGACCCTCCCAGCCCCTCCAGCATGGTCCACCAGTAAGGACCTTCCCAGCCCCTCCAGCATGGTCCACCAGTATGGACCTTCCAAGACCCACCAACATGGTCCACCAGTATGGACCCTCCCAGCCCCTCCAGCATGGTCCACCAGTATGGACCCTCCCAGCCCCTCCAGCATGGTCCACCAGTATGAACCCTCCCAGCCCCTCCAACATGGTCCACCAATATGAACCATCCCAAGTCCCCCAACATGGTCCACCAGTATGAACCATCCAAGGTCCTCCAACATGGTCCACCAGTATGGACCCTCCCAGCCCCTCCAGCATGGTCCACCAGTATGGACCCTCCCAGCCCCTCCAGCATGGTCCACCAGTATGAACCCTCCCAGCCCCTCCAACATGGTCCACCAATATGAACCATCCCAAGTCCCCCAACATGGTCCACCAGTATGAACCATCCAAGGTCCTCCAACATGGTCCACCAATATGAACCATCCCAAGTCCCCCAACATGGTCCACCAGTATGAACCATCCAAGGTCCTCCAACATGGTCCACCAGTATGGACCCTCCCAGCCCCTCCAGCATGGTCCACCAGTATGGACCCTCCCAGCCCCTCCAGCATGGTCCACCAGTATGAACCCTCCCAGCCCCTCCAACATGGTCCACCAATATGAACCATCCCAAGTCCCCCAACATGGTCCACCAGTATGAACCATCCAAGGTCCTCCAACATGGTCCACCAGTATGGACCCTCCCAGCCCCTCCAGCATGGTCCACCAGTATGGACCCTCCCAGCCCCTCCAGCATGGTCCACCAGTATGGACCCTCCCAGCCCCTCCAGCATGGTCCACCAGTAAGGACCTTCCCAGCCCCTCCAGCATGGTCCACCAGTATGGACCTTCCAAGACCCACCAACATGGTCCACCAGTATGGACCCTCCCAGCCCCTCCAGCATGGTCCACCAGTATGGACCCTCCCAGCCCCTCCAGCATGGTCCACCAGTATGAACCCTCCCAGCCCCTCCAGCATGGTCCACCAGTATGGACCTTCCAAGACCCACCAACATGGTCCACCAGTAAGGACCTTCCCAGCCCCTCCAGCATGGTCCACCAGTATGGACCTTCCAAGACCCACCAACATGGTCCACCAGTAAGGACCTTCCAAGACCTACCAACATGGTCCACCAGTATGGACCTTCCCAGGCCCTCCAGCATGGTCCACCAGTATGAACCCTCCCATTCCCTCCCTTATTATTCGCCTTTATGAACCCTCCCAGGCCCTCCAACATGGTCCACCAATATGAACCATCCCAGGTCCTCCAACATGGTCCACCAGTATGGACCCTCCAAGGTCCTCCAACATGGTCCACCAATATGAACCCTCCCAGGTCCTCCAACATGGTCCACCAATATGAACCCTCCCAGGTCCTCCAACATGGTCCACCAATATGAACCCTCCCAGGTCCTCCAACATGGTCCACCAGTATGAACCCTCCCAGCCCCTCCAGCATGGTCCACCAGTATGGACCCTCCCAGCCCCTCCAGCATGGTCCACCAGTATGAACCCTCCCAGCCCCTCCAGCATGGTCCACCAGTATGAACCCTCCCAGCCCCTCCAACATGGTCCACCAATATGAACCATCCCAAGTCCCCCAACATGGTCCACCAGTATGAACCATCCAAGGTCCTCCAACATGGTCCACCAGTATGGACCCTCCCAGCCCCTCCAGCATGGTCCACCAGTATGGACCCTCCCAGCCCCTCCAGCATGGTCCACCAGTAAGGACCTTCCCAGCCCCTCCAGCATGGTCCACCAGTATGGACCTTCCAAGACCCACCAACATGGTCCACCAGTATGGACCCTCCCAGCCCCTCCAGCATGGTCCACCAGTATGGACCCTCCCAGCCCCTCCAGCATGGTCCACCAGTAAGGACCTTCCAAGACCCACCAACATGGTCCACCAGTAAGGACCTTCCAAGACCTACCAACATGGTCCACCAGTATGGACCTTCCCAGGCCCTCCAGCATGGTCCACCAGTATGAACCCTCCCATTCCCTCCCTTATTATTCGCCTTTATGAACCCTCCCAGGCCCTCCAACATGGTCCACCAATATGAACCATCCCAGGTCCTCCAACATGGTCCACCAATATGAACCCTCCCAGCCCCTCCAGCATGGTCCACCAGTATGGACCTTCCAAGACCCACCAACATGGTCCACCAGTATGAACCCTCCCAGCCCCTCCAACATGGTCCACCAATATGAACCCTCCCAGGTCCTCCAACATGGTCCACCAATATGAACCATCCCAGGTCCTCCAACATGGTCCACCAGTATGAACCATCCAAGGTCCCCCAACATGGTCCACCGATATGAACCATCCCAAGGTCCTCCAACATGGTCCACCAGTATGGACCCTCCCAGCCCCTCCAGCATGGTCCACCAGTATGGACCCTCCAAGGTCCTCCAACATGGTCCACCAATATGAACCCTCCCAGGTCCTCCAACATGGTCCACCAGTATGGACCCTCCCAGGTCCTCCAACATGGTCCACCAATATGAACCATCCCAGGTCCTCCAACATGGTCCACCAGTATGGACCCTCCAAGGTCCTCCAACATGGTCCACCAATATGAACCATCCCAGGTCCTCCAACATGGTCCACCAGTATGGACCCTCCAAGGTCCTCCAACATGGTCCACCAATATGAACCCTCCCAGGTCCTCCAACATGGTCCACCAGTATGGACCCTCCCAGGTCCTCCAACATGGTCCACCAATATGAACCATCCCAAGTCCCCCAACATGGTCCACCAATATGAACCCTCCCAGGTCCTCCAACATGGTCCACCAATATGAACCCTCCCAGGTCCTCCAACATGGTCCACCAATATGAACCCTCCCAGCCCCTCCAGCATGGTCCACCAGTATGGACCTTCCAAGACCCACCAACATGGTCCACCAGTATGAACCCTCCCATTCCCTCCCTTATTATTCGCCTTAATGAACTCTCCCAGGTCCTCCAACATGATATACACTAATATGAACCATTTAAGTATGGTACATTGGTAAGCAACTGTGCTCTATCTTGGCTGAACAGTTCATAACATCGCTTGATATGGAAGGTACATAGCATCAATATGGAAGATATGTAAGGTGAACTGTTCATTAATGATTGATATATGTCATCGTGACCTGACTCCATATTATGGTCGGGTTAATAGGAGCTACACCTACCTCACCTGATGTAAAGTGATTAACTGACGCCAACAAATGCTGATAGACTAATACACGACCATACATCATTTGCTCTGGGAGTCAAACCTGTCACCGGACACAAACATCAATATCACCAAAAAAAACTATATTGGCACTCCCAGGCCATCACAAAGTGGTACACAATACGCATATCCATGCAGGAAAATGTGAGACTCACTGCATCAGTCTTCATCTCTGAGTCTTTGGAATTCCTGGGTAAACCTCATCTAGGACCCTAGGTGGTGTAGTGATCATCATTGCTTGGTTAGGTGGAGATGCTAGGATTTAGGGCCTTTAATTGACTTTGTTGTTTGGTAAGGTGGGGATGCTAGGATTTAGGTCTTTTAATTGACTTTATTTGGTTAGGTAGAGATGCTAGGATTTAATTCCTTTAATTGACTCTATTTGTTTAGGTAGAAATACTAGGATTTAGTTCCTTTAATTGACTCTAATTGGTTAGATAGAGATGCTAGGATTTAGTTCCTTTAATTGACTCTGTTTGGTTAGGTAGAGATGCTAGGATTTAGGCCTTTTAATTGACTCTGTTTGGTTAGGTAGAGATGCTAGGATTTAGGTCTTTTAATTGACTCTATTTGGTTAGGTAGAGATGCTAGGATTTAATTCCTTTAATTGACTCTGTTTGGTTAGGTAGAGATGCTAGGATTTAGGTTTTACAATTAACTCTGCTTGGTTGTGCCTCTGTCACATTTGCGACAGTTTATCAGTGAAAATCGGTGAAAATGATGTCGCTGTGGTCACATTACACACAGGCACCACACGGCACATGCAAGTCACAATGACAGAGACGTCTTTAAGATATCCTAGAGACTTCTGATGTCTGTAGGACATCATAGAGTGCCCCTAGGATTTACCAGGCTTGGTAAAAATCCTGGTTGCGACATTTTGTACCAGATGCAATTAATCTAACTGATACTGATAGTACATTTACTTCCAAAGCAATGGTAGTCTGTTCAGCATTTAAGATACATCATATCCTCCAACACTTTGTATAATGATGAAAACCTTTGCATTTTGATATGACCTGGTTATTAATAGAGTTTTACGAAAAATGACAATATAGTTTCTAGCTCTCTCATCTTAGGTGAATCATTCTGTCATCAACAGATATCCCAGCAAAGTTCATGACCATCAAACTTGGTATCATTTGATTTTATGCTTATTTGCTATCATAAAATATTTTAGGTCTTTTCTAGTATTCTCTTAAGACCCATTAGCTCATTCTGCAGCACCATCAGATATGGGAAAGAAGGTACAATTGTGTATCATCTGCATAACAATGATATCTTATCCCATGATTTGCTATGGCATCATACACTAAAGGTTCTATACACTAGATAAAGAGGGGCCCATGGTGGATCCTTGTGGAACCTCACAGCTGTTTGGGCCCTGAGATTTTATTATTAATAATATCTCATCTTTCGAAAGATAAGAATTTTCAACAGCATTCAACAGTTATTTGTATAATGACGAGCTCTTTACAAATATGGATTGGTAAATGGAACATATACCTACTTGTCTCAAATAAAAGGTAAACAAGTTTGTGGATTCTGAGTTAGTATTTTTTTAGGATTTTAAAGAAAGATTATTTGCATTTGTTCTTTGAAATAATGCAACAGTTTGTTGTGAAACTTTAACAAGATGTTGGACATTTTCTTTATAAAAGTGTATATGAATAATTTTCCATTGGGCAACTATGATCTTGGAGTTGTTATGAATGGAGGCGTGACGTCATAAGATCAAAGGGGACATTATAGTTGACACCATGGATATTGTTATGTTGGTGTAATATAAGAAAGTTTTCAGGTAATGTTTTTTTTTCAATATAATTGTAATGTTTAAAAACCATGATTTTGAGTTTTGCATATTGCGAATGAAATGTATGCCTTTTACACTGATAGGAATGATAATATAAATTCTGTACTCAAACTATTGGCAATTATGTGTAGTAAACAATCGTAGCAGCAAGGTTTTCTTTCTTTGGAAATATTTTAGACAGATCGTCGATTTTGTTCCCATTGCTAGCATTGTTTGTGGTTCACCAATTAACATCGCTTGCTAAAGTGAAGATTGCTGGCATTGAGATCCAACAACAGACACTAGTTGGTTTGGTTCAGATGAGGGTCCCGTTTTTAACATTGTTGGGTTAGGTGTAGATTGGTAGGATCTTTTTGGTTACACGCTGGATATTCTACATCTACAATGAATATATTGCCATCATCCGGAATCAGTGTATTGTATGTTGATGAGTCACGGTGCACATTGAATCTATTGGTGCCATGTCTCTATTTACCACAACACTATGACATGGTACATAGCACATCTGCCAATACCAATACCACACTATTGGTATATTAAGGTAGCCCTTAGACGTTGTAGCATTTCTTAACTCACAGCTTCTGGTACCATGGTGCACCTTACATCTATATTGATACCATAAGGTAGTTCTAACCACTGTACCATTGTGTAACTCACAGCTTCTGGTACCATGGCGCACCTTACAACTATTGGTACCATAAGGTAGTTCTAAGCCGCTGTACCATTGCATAACTCACAGCTTCTGGTACCATGATGTACCTAACATCTGTTGGTACCATATGGTAGTTATAAGCCACTGTATCAGTGCGTAACTCACAGCCTACGGTACCATGGCATACCTCACTGTTGTTTGTACCATCATGATTCTTACTTGTGTGGCAATATTCTCTATCTACCGCCTATTGGACCTCCAAACAACAGTGGCAGGCAACCAGGGACAATGACATAACAATGCATCTCCTCTGATGCATTTAAGGTCCTTCTCATTTGTTAAAACTGTGTGAATTGCAGCTGGGCAGACTTGGTGAGATCCAGACAGACCATGCTTGCCAAATGAGGCTATAAAATCTGTACCTGTGTACAGCAATGTTGTCATCTGCTGTTATCTTGTCTGCACTGTTTGTTTTACGCAGAGACAGTTTGTCGACTTGCCTAGGCGCCATAATCACTATATAAATTCAATATTTTGCAGCCTCTTTCACGGTAGCACGATGCTAAATGTGGTGTGGAAAAAGCCGGTAGTACTCTGTAGTGCAGGTCCACAGGATGGTAAGGACACTAACCCAAGTGATGATCTGAAGGAAACCATATCTTTATCAGGGCCTAGGATTAGCCTATATGTTGGAATGTAGTGATCCATGCTTTCTTCTTTGTCTAGAAGGTGTTGCCACGATGTCTGCCCTCCTGCTATCCGCCAGCACCTTGAGTGTCGCTGCCAAGGTGAATTGTACACTTCTCTTCATTACGCACTTCTCTCCCACACGCACAGGGCATCGTTATAATGGCCACAGGGATCGCCAAGTTTCCATAATCATTTGAAACAATCTCTCTCATAAACATAAATTTGGAACAAACAAAAACGAAAATGACACTGATATATTAATAATTGCTATTCATATATATGTGAGAACAAAGCAAAGCATTCCGACCCATTGACTTGTTTATGAGGTTCTAAAATTATCTGCCTTGACAGATGTGTGGTGACATAAAGTCCAACAATAAAAGGTCCCCACACGACACATGCTTCCTCTGTACATTATTGTCTGATTCTGGAAGCTCTCCCAATTAAGACATGTTGACCATTGGTCTATTGACTCATTGCTCTTTTTTTCTTTTCTCTCTTTAGCAGGTATGGCCAGATTGGTGAGAGATGATCGTGTTCCACCACCACAAAGCTTTGCCCTGGGCGTTGTGCTTTGGGGCTTCGCCAGGGCCTGGAAGCAGACTTGTGAAGTGACTTATCCTACAAGACTATCATATGATACCTGCAGACACCAACACGCTCTAATATACCATATTCAGTTTACATCCATTCATAAAAGTTTCATAAGGAGGCAATAAAAAAGAATGAATTTGGCTGCGATCCAAAGTACACCTCTGTATTAGGTGTTAATAAATCACCCAAAGTGCCTAGAATGTGTATGAGAACACAGGTTAGCAACACATAAATCATTCTTCATCATCCTATGTTCGGGTTTACTGCTATTGAACCACACCTGCTTATAGATACATTAAGCCTTGATCTTAAGCTGCCAATAGTAACATATTGCCAACTGTAACCAGGAAGAAAGAGACAAACACAATTATTGTAACATGAAAGTGACTTCATAATCTGCTCATATGCTATTTCGGTTACATCTGTTTTACATGGCTTGCATCTATGTTAAATAGGTCATAGCTATGTAACATGGCCTATATCTATGTAGCATGGCTTTTATCTATGTTGAAGTAGTCATATCTACGTCAAATAGGTCATAGCTATGTAATATGGTTTATATCTATGTTGCATGGCTTATATCTATTTTATATGGCTTATATCTATGTTACATAATTGATATATATGTTGCATGGCTTATATCTATGTTACATGACTTATATCTATGTTACATGGCTTATATCTATGTTGAATTAGTCATATCTATGTTAAATAGGTCATAGCCATGTAACATGGTTTATATCTATGTTGCATGGCTTATATCTATTTTATATGGCTTATATCTATGTTACATGATTTATATCTATGTTGGATTAGTCATATCTATGTTAAATGGATTAGATGTATATTATATAGGTCATATATAGGTCATAGAGTCCCTCGGATCAGAATATTATTATTCCAAAACAATACTATTCATGATTTTGAAAATATGGTGTTGTTTCCATTTGAGTATGTAAGCCATTTTGGAAATCAATAAGTCACATGTCACATATATGTGACATTGCAAATGGAGAGACATTTTATCAATACCTTATTTTTCAAAATATGATTAAGCCATTATGTCATCAGATTACATACAATTCAACAAACAAATTCATAATAACCAAACAATGAGGTCATTGAACCCAATGATTTCGATACTATATCTTCATTTGGATTGACAGGCATTACACTTAGTTGCCTCCAAGTCGCATCTACTGCCCATACCTCTCTACTAAGTCACATCTATTGTCCTTACCTCTCTACCAAGTCACATCTACTGTCCGTGCTTCTCTACCAAGTCACATCTACCGTCCTTACCTCTCTACCAAGTCACATCTACTGTCCGTGCCTCTCTACCATGTGACATCTATTGCCCGTGCCTCTCTACCAAGTCACATCTACTGTCCTTACCTCTCTACCAAGTCACATCTATTGTCCTTATCCCTCTACCAAGTCACATCTATTGTCCGTGCCTCTTCACCATGTGATATCTATTGTCCTTACCTCTCTACCAAGTCACATCTATTGTCCTTATCTCTCTACCAAGTCACATCTATTGTCCATACCTCTCTACCATGTGACATCTACTGTTCTTACCTCTCTACCATGTGACATCTACTGTCCTTACCTCTCTATCAAGTAATATATACTGTCTATACCTCTCCACCAAGTCACATCTACTGTCTTTACCTCTCTACCAAGTCACATCTAATATCCATACCTCTCTACAAAGTCATATCTAATGTCCATACCTCTCTACCAAGTCACATCTATTGTCCATACCTCTCTACCAAGTCACATCTATTGTCCATACCTCTCTACTAAGTCACATCTACTGTCCTTACCCCTCTCCTGAGTGACATCTACTGTCCTTACCTCTCTACCAAGTCACATCTATTGTCCTTATCTCTCTACCAAGTCACATCTACTGTCCTTACCTCTCTACCAAGTCACATCTAATGTCCGTACCTCTTTACCAAGTCGCATCTATTGTCCTTACTCTCTACCAAGTCACATATATTGTCCATACCTCTCTACTAAGTGACATCTACTGTCCATACCTCTTTACTAAGCCACACCTACTGCCCTTACCTCTCTACCATGTGACATCTACTGTCCTTATCTCTCTACCATCTGACATCTACTCTCCTTACCTCTCTACCAAGTAATATATACTGTCCATACCACTCTACCATGTTACATCTCCTGTCCTTACCTCTCTACCATGTGACATCTATTGTCCATACCTATCTACCAAGTCACATCTGTTGTACTTAACTCTCCACCAAGTCACATCTACTGTCTTTACCTCTCTACCAAGTCCCACCTATTATCCATACCTCTCTACCAAGTCATATCTAATGTCCATACCTCTCTACCAAGTCATATCTAATGTCCATACCTCTCTACCATGTTACATCTACTGTCCATACCTCTACCAAGTGACATCTGCTGTCCATACCTCTACTATGTGACATCTACTGTCCATACCTCTACCATGTGACATCTGCTGTCCATACCTTTCTACCAAGTCAAATCTATTGTCCATACCTCTCTACCATGTGACATCTACTGTCCATACCTCTCTACTAAGTGACATCTACTGTACTTACCTCTCTACCATGTGACATCTACTGTCCATACCTATCTACCAAGTCACATCTGTTGTACTTAACTCTCTACCAAGTCACATCTACTGTCTTTACCTCTCTACCAAGTCCCACCTATTATCCGTACCTCTCTACCAAGTCACATCTAATGTCCATACCTCTCTACCAAGTCATATCTAATGTCCATACCTCTCTACTAAGTCACATCTAATGTCCATACCTCTCTACCATGTTACATCTACTGTCCATACCTCTACCATGTGACATCTGCTGTCCATACCTCTACCATGTGACATCTACTGTCCATACCTCTACCATGTGACATCTACTGTCCATACCTCTACCATGTGACATCTACTGTCCATACCTCTCTACTAAGTGACATCTACTGTACTTACCTCTCTACCATGTGACATCTACTGTCCTTACCTCTCTACCAAGTCACACCTATTGTTCTTACCTCTTTACCAAGTCACACCTATTGTCCTTACCTCTCTACCAAGTCACATCTGCTGTGTTTACCTTTTAAGCTACAGTTAACACTCTCTTCAGAAGGCTACTACTGACTCCTTCACTGCTTCCTGACTCTCTACAATAATCACGAGGTCAAAAAAGGCTTTTTACAGACCCACATTTTTGAATGAAATGGTCGGTTCGATGTTTGGGACAAAATGGCTTAACACATCATCAATGTTTTCCTACTTATACTGGAAGATGTCTTGGTATGTTGTCATGTCAAATTCATATTTCTTCACTTTCACTCATTCAGATTAATATTGAATGAACAGCCTTTCATGTACATGTTCACTCAGGGGGTATCTTTGCTACAATTCTAAGAATAGTGCATATACAATGGGGACGTCAGACCAGTACGAGGTCGGTCTCTGATCGTCGTCAGACCCGGCCTATTTGGGTATTCTGGGTGGACGCTGCAGACTGCAAGTGGCACGTCTGCGCTGTCGCTGGCGCTGTCGCTGGCATCTTATGCAGAGCGCTGGGAAGCCATTTCAAAGCTTGAGGCGCTGGCTTGAGACAAACTAATGGGCTCTTGGTAAGTGTGACCAGACTTACAAGCTCCCACCGTAACCAAAACTGTCGCACGGCGCTCTATTAGCGCTCTATTAGCGCTTTATCATGACTATCTGGCCACTTCTGCTACTTGCAACATTGCTTTTGAGATAAAGTGCTGTTCAATTTCAACCGTTTCTCACCACTTTAAGAATGTTGTGTTTCAGAAAATTTGTCTTTTATTTGAACTGAGAACAATGTAACATTTATTATTGCTCTCAGACAAGAATCAATAGAAGTTCTTTTCGGTTTTACAGTACTATTTTGCTTTTGCTATGGTGATATTCAAATGGTTATAACATATCAGAAATGGCATTTACCCAAATAGGGTGATAAAACATTAACACTTTGAAAGTCGCATGTGGCGACACCTAGGAATCCGGATGAGCACCAGCATACAACCTCAAACATTTCTGTCACAAACTTGTACGGCACAAATATATTGTTTACTTTTACATTGCATGTGATATACCACAGACACTAACCAGATATGACGTAAACAGCCAGACATTTAACTGAGCTCACAATTTATTGGCCCTATACACAATTGCATGATTTTTTCTTGTTTGAAGTTCACAGAAGAGAATACCATAAGTAATACACTCAAATGTTGACAGAGCTTCAGTCCCCTCTCTGTATGGACCTTCACAGAAAAAAAGATCATACGGGATGGTACCGGTCAAACTAAAACGTAGAAAACATTTTTGTTAAAACCTGACTGGGAGAATTTGCTGTGTGGTATATTGTTATGCAGACGGTGCTTTGACACAGAGCTGATGACACAGGCCTTATGATGGATGGCTCTATAGTGTTACACAACACCATGCTTAACCGTGGCTGCTTTATTCCGTGCATGCCTGCAATATGGAGCTGAGATTATCCAGAGAGCCGCATGGTATGATCCTGTCACCCGCGGCCTTACCCCGCCAGTCACGCTCCACCGGCTACACCGGAGCACCGGTGTTACCGTCCACTGATCCGCGAAGCCTGCCTTCCTCCAGGACGCCCTCTATAATGGCTCCCTGCTTCCCCTCTGGAGTGCAATGGATCACTAAATATCCTCTATAATTGGTCAAAACCTGTCAAACATCAATGCATTTACAGCAACAAACAATACATGCTGAAGGTTTAGATATCTGATACAGTGATAAATCTTGTGGCGGTGAGCGACCCACCATATCAAGTCAGGGTCTGCACGGTCTCCATGCTGACAAAACCTGGGTATATTTATACAGCCGACTACATGTATGGACCACTGAAAAATGATGCATGTAAAAATATCTGCAATTGGTTTGATATAAACTGTACATACTTGTATTGTATCATAAAGTATACTCCTCTCTAATGTCATGCAAAACTCATGTACTGAAACTGACCTATTTACAAAGAGATTTAGCTAAAATGATATGCTCTTTTGGTATGGTTCTTTTAAACACAAACACATCTTTTATCATGTTTATGTTGTCGTGTCTATTTGGCATTGAAGAAGAAATATCTCTTTAGTGAAAAACGACTCATTTATTTACCAATATGTACACACATAACTGTTAAACGATTAATGTTCAAGTTAATCTCAACTGATGAGCTTGACTTATGATGCTCACAAATTGATGACTTCAGATTTGCTAATATCTCTCAGTCTCGTGAATGGTTATATTTTTATAATCAGGACGATTTACATATGAATTGATTGCTCCATTCGAACCCAAACCAGATAAATAACTACATTATAAATCAGATTCTGAGGATTAAAATGGCGCCTACGGTGTCCGCTCAAGCCGGGTCATGCCAAGCGACGCCCCAGTTAGTTAATCAGACGATAGAACAGATACAAAGATTTCTGAAGTGGAATGTTTCAGTTGAGAGAAGTTTACTAAGAATAGAATATCGATTGTCACAAAGTATTGGTATGTGATGGCGAATTTACTGGGGCTGATGTCTTCTGCACAAACGTTCATTGTGATCGAAAAATGTGTTGTTTTCAAAGGAGCAGTGACCTCAAAATAAAAGATAAAGATAAATCTTTATACTGTAACCAAAGCAAAACACACGCAAGTAATTCTTTCAGAGTGAAAAAAGCCTCAAATGTTGTTGATTTTAATGCTGACCATTGATTTTAGGAGTTGGCGCTAGCTGGCGCTGTGTGTCAGTGTCTGCAGGACGGAGACCATCTGCTCGGGGCCGGATGTGCCCAGGGCCGGGTGGCCGAGCTGTCGGGCCTACGCCTATCTCTCCGCAGTGCCGTCAAGTCATCAGCCCCCAGACGCCCAGCCTCTGACAGACCGCAGATTGAATCGCCAACCCGCGACCTCAGCTAAATTGACTTTTCAGAAAATGCACGGAAAGTTGACTTTTGGACAAGTTTATCTCAAATTTAATTTCGTCAGCTGTTGAGAGTCAGCGCAGGGACAATTTCCCGACGGATGGCTTGAAATAGAATTACTTGCCCCTCTGACAAATTGAAAAAGGCAAACAAAAGCAAAATATGAAATACTTGTCCCGTAAATTGGGTGGTAGAAGAGCTGCCAATCAGAGCAAGGGGGAACAGGAAGAGAGCATCCGATAGCCCACACACCCCAGGCAGCGCCCAATGCCTCACACTCCACACCCAATTAGAACTCACCGCGTGGGGCTCAGCAAAACTGGAAACCGCGAGGACCCGGCCAGGACGGGAGGGAACCGGAAGTGCCTGGCGTCGATGGTCTGAGCCCTTCAGCCTCTCTCCATTTCCACTGGTCCCATCACATGTGTGTAGGCAAATATTACACTCACCACAACCTTTTCACGCCCCTGTCACGACTCTTATTTGGTGAGTTTTATATTGTTAGCCTTGGAAAAAGTGTCACCTTCACAGCACTATTCAACTCTCCAAATTAATCACTTTCCTCGGTGATATTAGAACACTGATCATGTTTACTAGTGAAAAGCCAACAGGTAACCAAATGCTTAAGCGGACTCCTTGGGTTCAAGATTCCCCCACCCCCCACCCATCACACCTAAAGCAAAAACAACATCCACTGCATAAAAAGTAGTCATTTAAAAAATAAAGATAAATATGATCCATATATAGTTCTTTCATTACTTGGAACACCTCTTGGAACCAACTTTCATCTTGTTGTAAGAAGGTCCAAGCCAAATCCATTTACAGCACTATACAGTCTTTTTTCCCCTTTTACTCCCCAACCCTTCGACCCTACCCCTAACCACTATCTCACCCACCCCTACAGCCTGTCCCTTATCCACCCCTACAGACTGTCCCTCACCCACCCCTACAAACTGTCCCTCACCCAACCCTAAGGTCTGTCTCTCACCAACCCCTATAGCCTGTCCCTTATCCACCCCTACAGCCTGTCCCTTACCCACCCATACAGCCTGTCCCTCACCCACCCCTACAGACTGTCCCTCACCACCCCTACATCCTGCCTCTCACCCACCCCTACAGCCTGTCCCTCACCCACCCCACAGCTTGTTCCTCACCCACCCCTACAGCCTATCCCTCACCCAACTTACAGCCTGTCCCTCACCCACCCCTACAGCCTGTCCCTCACCTAACCTACAGCCTGTCCCTCACCCACCCCTACAGACTGTCCCTCACCCACCCCCACAGCCTGTCCCTCACCCACCCCTACAGCCTGTCCCTCGCCCACCCCTACAGCCTGTCCCTCACCCACCCCTACAGCCTGTCCTTCATCCATCCCCACAGCCTGTCCCTCGCCCACCCCTACAGCCTGTCCCTCACCCACCCCCACAGCCTGTCCCTCACCCACCCCCACAGCCTGTCCCTCACCCACCCCTACAGCCTGTCCCTCACCCATCCCTACAGCCTGTCCCTCACCCACCCCTACAGCCTATCCCTCACCCACCCCTACAGCCTGTCCTTCATCCACCCCCACAGCCTGTCCCTCGCCCACCCCTACAGCCTGTCTCTCACCCACCCCCACAGCCTGTCCCTCACCCACCCCCACAGCCTGTCCCTCACCCACCCCTACAGCCTGTCCCTCACCCATCCCTACAGCCTGTCCCTCACCCACCCCTACAGCCTGTCCCTCACCCACCCCTACAGCCTGTCCCTCACCCACCCCCACAGCCTGTCCCTCACCCACCCCTACAGCCTGTCCCTCACCCATCCCTACAGCCTGTCCCTCACCCACCCCTACAGCCTGTCCCTCACCCACCCCTACAGCCTGTCCCTCACCCACCCCCACAGCCTGTCCCTCACCCACCCCTACAGCCTGTCCCTCACCCATCCCTACAGCCTGTCCCTCACCCACCCCTACAGCCTGTCCCTCACCTACCCCTACAGCCTGCCACTCACCTACCCCTACAGCCTGTCACTCACCCATCCCTACAGCCTGTCACTCACCCACCCCTGCAGCCTGTCCCTCGCCCACCCCTACAGCCTGCCCCTCACCCACCCTACAGCCTGCCACTCACCTACCCCTACAGCCTGTCACTCACCCACCCCTACAGCCTGTCACTCACCTACCCCTGCAGCCTGTCCCTCACCCACCCCTGCAGCCTGCCACTCACCTACCTCTACAGCCTGTCCCTCACCCACCCCTACAGCCTGTCCCTCACCCACCCCCACAGCCTGTCCCTCACCCACCCCTACAGCCTGTCCCTCACCCATCCCTACAGCCTGTCCTCACCCACCCCTACAGCCTGTCCCTCGCCCACCCCTACAGCCTGTCCCTCACCCACCCCTACAGCCTGTCCTTCATCCACCCCCACAGCCTGTCCCTCGCCCACCCCTACAGCCTGTCCCTCACCCACCCCCACAGCCTGTCCCTCGCCCACCCCCACAGCCTGTCCCTCACCCACCCCTACAGCCTGTCCCTCACCCATCCCTACAGCCTGTCCCGCACCCACCCCTACAGCCTGTCCCTCACCCACCCCTACAGCCTGTCCCTCACCCACCCCTACAGCCTGTCCCTCACCCATCCCTACAGCCTGTCCCTCACCCACCCCTACAGCCTGTCCCTCACCCACCCCTACAGCCTGTCACTCACCCACCCCTACAGCCTGTCCCTCACCCACCCCCACAGCCTGTCCCTCACCCACCCCTACAGCCTGTCCCTCACCCATCCCTACAGCCTGTCCTCACCCACCCCTACAGCCTGTCCCTCGCCCACCCCTACAGCCTGTCCCTCACCCACCCCTACAGCCTGTCCTTCATCCACCCCCACAGCCTGTCCCTCGCCCACCCCTACAGCCTGTCCCTCACCCACCCCCACAGCCTGTCCCTCGCCCACCCCCACAGCCTGTCCCTCACCCACCCCTACAGCCTGTCCCTCACCCATCCCTACAGCCTGTCCCGCACCCACCCCTACAGCCTGTCCCTCACCCACCCCTACAGCCTGTCCCTCACCCACCCCTACAGCCTGTCCCTCACCCATCCCTACAGCCTGTCCCTCACCCACCCCTACAGCCTGTCCCTCACCCACCCCTACAGCCTGTCACTCACCCACCCCTACAGCCTGTCCCTCACCCATCCCTGCAGCCTGCCCCTCACCCACCCCTACAGCCTGTCCCTCACCCACCCCTACAGCCTGTCCCTCACCCACCCCTACAGCCTGTCCCTCACCCACCCCTACAGCCTGTCCCTCACCCATCCCTACAGCCTGTCCCTCACCCACCCCTACAGCCTGTCCCTCACCCACCCCTACAGCCTGTCACTCACCCACCCCTACAGCCTGTCCCTCACCCATCCCTACAGCCTGTCCCTCACCCACCCCTACAGCCTGTCCCTCACCCACCCCTACAGCCTGTCCCTCACCCACCCCTACAGCCTGTCCCTCACCCACCCCTACAGCCTGCCCCTCACCCACCCCTACAGCCTGCCACTCACCTACCCCTACAGCCTGTCACTCACCCACCCCTACAGCCTGTCACTCACCTACCCCTACAGCCTGTCCCTCGCCCACCCCTACAGCCTGTCCCTCACCCACCCCGACAGCCTGTCCCTCGCCCACCCCTACAGCCTGTCCCTCACCCACCCCCACAGCCTGTCCCTCACCCACCCCTACAGCCTGTCACTCACCCACCCCTGCAGCCTGTCCCTCACCCACCCCTACAGCCTGCCCCTCACCCACCCCTACAGCCTGCCACTCACCTACCCCTACAGCCTGCCACTCACCTACCCCTACAGCCTGCCACTCACCTACCCCTACAGCCTGTCCCTCACCCACCCCTACAGCCTGTCCCTCACCCACCCCTACAGCCTGTCACTCACCCACCCCTGCAGCCTGTCCCTCACCCACCCCTACAGCCTGCCCCTCACCCACCCCTACAGCCTGCCACTCACCTACCCCTACAGCCTGTCACTAACCCACCCCTGCAGCCTGTCCCTCACCCACCCCTGCAGCCTGCCACTCACCTACCCCTACAGCCTGTCCCTCACCCACCCCCACAGCCTGTCCCCCACTCACCCCTACAGCCTGTCCCTCACCCACCCCCACAGCCTGTCCCTCACCCACCCCTACAGCCTGCCACTCACCTACCCCTACAGCCTGTCACTCACCCACCCCTGCAGCCTGTCCCTCACCCACCCCTGCAGCCTGCCACTCACCTACCCCTACAGCCTGTCCCTCACCCACCCCCACAGCCTGTCCCCCACTCACCCCTACAGCCTGTCCCTCACCCACCCCCACAGCCTGTCCCTCACCCACCCCTACAGCCTGCCACTCACCTACCCCTACAGCCTGTCACTCACCTACCCCTACAGCCTGTCCCTCACCCACCCCTACAGCCTGTCACTCACCTACCCCTACAGCCTGTCCCTCACCCACCCCTACAGCCTGTCACTCACCCACCCCTGCAGCCTGTCCCTCACCCACCCCTGCAGCCTGTCCCTCACCCACCCCCACATCCTGTCCCTCATCCACCCCCACAGCCTGTCCCTCACCCACCCCTACAGCCTGCCCCTCACCTACCCCTGCAGCCTGTCCCTCACCCACCCCTGCAGCCTGTCCCTCACCCACCCCCACAGCCTGTCCCTCATCCACCCCCACAGCCTGTCCCTCACCCACCTCTACAGCCTGTCCCCCACTCACCCCTACAGCCTGTCCCTCACCCAACCTACAGCCTTTCCCTCACCCACCCCTGCAGCCTGTCCCTCACCCACCCCTGCAGCCTGTCCCTCACCCACCCCCACATCCTGCCCTCTCCACTATATGGAGGGATGGTATAGATAGATGGTATAGATAGTGGTGAGGGGAAACTTGTATTGATAGGTGAAATATTGGCGAGATACTACCATCTCTTCTTCTATCATCTGTCTAACTAACAACTTGAATTATCAATTGTAACATGACAAAATATATTTGCATAATGCTTATTATTCAAGGATTCAGGCACAAGAGACCACAATGTAGTAGTATATGTTATATGCTATATGTTTTTTTTTTATGAACCTATTTTTTATTATTGAAATTGATTTTGATCCAGTCAAAAACTCAAGAGATATCAACTTATCTTGATAATAACATCTGGAAAAAATTAGCTGCGCCCGATGTGGGGCTCGAACCCACGACCCTGGGATGACCCTGGCGGTTAGCAGCTCGTAAGAGTCCCATGCTCTACCGACTGAGCTAACCGGGCTTGCTGGTTCGCTCAAATACTGAGTCAAATTCGAAACTATCGATAATTGAAATGTTACCCAAAGATAAAATTTGGATGATGATTACTGTAGCAGAGAACATTCATATTATCTCAATATTTAATGACGCCACACATTATTGAATAACAACCGAAAAATAAATAACCAAGTTTGCGCAGTTGTAGAATATAAAAAGGGCGAAGGTTCATATTTGGCAAACCCGGTCGTGATCTTTTTGGATAATTAATTGATCAACAGGAAACTTTCCATCTGCTCAATTTCACTGAGCAGTTTGCGGTCAAAAGTCGTGACGTTTTTCCTCAGATCCCCATAAATCCTTCCACCACAAATTGTTTCAAAGTACCATTTTCGCCTGAGGAACTTTCCGGAGTGAGCAAAGACGCTAAGCAAGCTGTTTTGATGGTGGATACTGTAGGAGGGTCGTGAGAAGCCCCGGCAAGGCACAAACACTCTTTTATTCATAGAGAATAGCTTTCAAACAGAGCATGGGAATCGTGAAATGTGACGCGGGCAACTGGAAAAGTACAACTTTATTGGGGCGCAAATTGAAGCTCTTAAGGTGAAATGTGTGGGTACTCTTAAGTGTCTACTGGATGCTCGCCGTAAGATGCACGCCCTCCCCGGGGATAGGTTGATAAACTGGGCCTCACAGAAGTTACAGACCTCGCTGGGGAGACTGCACACGTGGCCAGAATCACACTGCCAAAGTCTCGCGTGAACAGCCTTCACAATGAGCTCACTTGCTCATTATGACATCATATACAAGTTCAAAACCAAAAGAAAAAAACAAACAAAATATATCAGAGACAAATCTTTACGTTTAAGGCCCTTTTGAGATTTTGATGCAATATTCGAGCAACGTCCACCCACTATATGTTTTTAATGTTTCGCGGCTCATCTACTATCACAATTGATTTAGACGGTATCACAATAGTTGGGAATGCTCTCGCCGCTATTCAACTCTACAATCCCCTATTACTGGCTCTTATTCCAAAGTAAGGTTTAATCTCTCCCACCCCTATAAAAGCACGTCATGTGTTTTATTATATAACATAAGTCTAATTAGTACATATTTCACTGATATGATGATATAAATACCAGGTTTACTAAAATCTATGTCAGACCCCAGTTTTTTCTTTCAAAATAAATAATGCAAAGAGCTTTGTACCTAATATCCTGCTGTTCATTTGCAGATTCTCATTATCAAGGCTATTTATAGCAGGTGACGTGTACATTGATTTCTAGCAACAAGATATTTTCAAAACATCACAAACAAGTCAAGTAAATAGATCACTGACAATAAATATGAAAACCTTGGAATCTGTCAACAGATCATTCCGTGTTTTGTTGTTTTTCTCATTTTCCCATTATTTTGTCCTCAAACATTTATTGACTTTTCTCCCGTGCATTCTCACAAGATTCCTTTCCGATGTCCTTCAGAACTCTATATTCCCTGCAACTGGCGTAGATGCAAGGATTGTGAATCGTGTTAAATTGCTTGAATTATTCATAAATATGTCCACACATTAGCTATAAGCACGCTACTCAGGGCATATATGATAATGCTCTGTGCATGTTCCCTCTATGTTTTTTTCCCTGCAGCATACGTGTTCAAAAACACTTAAACGTTTGAGAATAAAGACGACTCCATATTTTCAAAAAGTCACCTGGGTTCAAATATTATTGCCACATCAAAGTAAAATAAAGTTTTAAGTGTTATTATCATGACCACGTAAAATATCCCATCATCATAATTCACTCACTCCCGATGAGCCATTTTTCTTTAAAATTCGTTCTGTCAATTGTTAACGTTTGTCATAAAATGTACATATCCGGAGCTCATATGACAATGTCATGGATGCGTCTTGGCACGGGAGGGGTGGAATGAAAACCAACAAACATCAAGATTGAATAGTTATAGCAGCCGTAGACGGCAGGACTTATTGTTCAGGTTGGTGATATTATGCATTTGAGTGTGGTTCTGGAGTCTCCATGTATTATGCATTGATGACGTGAAAGGTGTTATGTACCTATGTTTGGCCACCAACTTCGCCATTGAGGCGTCAATAAAACCATCAAAATTCTCCTCACCACAACGTCTCCAAGCATCTGTCACCACAGCGCCCTCTACATGACACACTTCCACCACAGCGCCCTCTAAATGACACACTTCCACCACAGCGCCCTCTACATGACACACTTCCACCACAGCTCTCTATACATGACACACTTCCACCACAGCGCCCTCTAAATGACACACTTCCACCACAGCGCCCTCTACATGACACACTTCCACCACAGCTCTCTATACATGACACACTTCCACCACAGCGCCCTCTACATGACACACTTCCACCACAGCGCCCTCTACATGACACATTTCCACCACAGCACCCTCCACTTGACACAGTTCCACCACAGCGCCTTCTACATGACACACTTCCACCACAGCGCCTTCTACATGACACACTTCCACCAGAGCACCCTCTACATGACATACTTCCACCACAGCACCCTCTACATGACACACTTCCACCACAGCGCCCTCTACATGACACACTTCCATCACATCGCCCTATACATGACACACTTCCACCACAGCACCCTAGATAGATTATTGTCATTCTCTTCATATGATAGCAAACACAAGAAACCGAACACATACAAGACACAGGATACTCATAATAGCTGATCTTAACCGAGGAAAATAAAGGTATACTATGACATTGCTGTACTATGACACTGGTATACTATGACATTGCTGTACTATGACACTGGTATACTATGACACTGGAATAATATGACACTGGTATACTGTAACACTGGTAGACTATGGCATAGTATACTATGACACTGGTATACTGTGACACTGGTATACTGTGACACTGGTAGACTATGGCATAGTATACTATGACACTGGTATACTGTGACACTGGTATACTGTGACACTGGTATACTGTGACACTGGTATACTATGACACTGGTATACTATGACTAGTGTTCTATAGCATACCAATGTCATAGTATACCTGTATGATTGTATAGCAGCGTCATAGTATACCAGTGTCACAGTATACCCAGTGTCACAGTATACCCAGTGTTACAGTATACCAGTGTTATAGCATACCTGTCATAATATACCAATGTCATAGTATACCTGTATGATTGTATACCAGTGTCATAGTATAGCAGTGTCACAGTATACCATTGTCATAGTATACTGTGACACTAGTATACTATGACACTGGTATGCTATGACACTGCTATACTATGATACTGGTATACTATGACATTGGTATATTATGACTGGTATGCTATAACACTGGTATACTGTAACACTGGTATACTGTGACACTGGGTATACTGTGACACTGGTATACTGTGACACTGGGTATGCTGTGACACTGGTATACTATGACGCTGCTATACAATCATACAGGTATACTATGACATTGGTATACTATGTCACTGGTATACTCTGTGAGTACAGGAGAGTAGAGGGAGGGCTTTGTCTTTCAAATGTATGGTATGCACACACCATACTAGTCTCTCTGGCTGCCAACTCCCCTTCCTCTGCGCCATTCTCTCTATAAGTCAAATTGTTTTATGTTTTTGCGCTGACCTGCCCCCATATGAGCATTTGAGGGAGAGAATGGTGTCTTGTGGGCCGGCTCCACGGTTCTCGGCGCGTTATGAGCATCAGCATGCGAAGTGTTGCCGAGGCAGCCTCTGCTATCCCTCCATGTCTAACTCGCCTCTCAATACTTCTGTAACACAAAGCAAACATCAATCAGCAAACTCTAACAATATACGTCTTCCTGTATCTTTATTATTCATACTATAATTTAGGTCGTAATACGTAGGTGTTAGGAGTAAAACCAATTTATTTTTGAGATTCCCAAATAAATAGAAGAAAAAAGAAAAAGAAGAGACCACTAATGATCATGTTAGAATATACAGCTCTTTCGGTGCCAGCAATCAGTTCATATAATTCAAATTGGAATATATTGTCCCGTCAAATACAAGTGCAAACATATGTTTATTGTACTGAAACTAACTAAATTATTCTATTTTTTTCCATCATTATATTTTGATTTATTATTCCATAAGACCCGGATCTGCTGGACTGGTGATGCACTGGCGTATGGGTTATAATACTGCATGAATTGTCATGGTCAAATGTCTGATGTAAATAAATACTGAGACAAGTATAGGTTATAATACTGCATGAATTGTCATGGTCAAATGTCTGGTGTTAAATAAATACTGAGACAAGTATAGGTTATAATACTGCATGGATTGTCATGGTCAAATGTCTGGTGTAAATAAATACTGAGACAAGAATAGGTTATAATACTGCATGAATTGTCATGGTCAAATGTCTGGTGTAAATAAATACTGAGACAAGTATAGGTTATAATACTGCATGAATTGTCATGGTCAAATGTCTGGTGTAAATAAATACTGAGACAAGTATAGGTTATAATATTGCATGAATTGTCATGGTCAAATGTCTGGTGTAAATAAATACTGAGACAAGTATAGGTTATAATACTGCATGAATTGTCATGGTCAAATGTCTGGTGTTAAATAAATACTGAGACAAGTATAGGTTATAATACTGCATGGATTGTCATGGTCAAATGTCTGGTGTAAATAAATACTGAGACAAGAATAGGTTATAATACTGCATGAATTGTCATGGTCAAATGTCTGGTGTAAATAAATACTGAGACAAGTATAGGTTATAATACTGCATGAATTGTCATGGTCAAATGTCTGGTGTAAATAAATACTGAGACAAGTATAGGTTATAATACTGCATGAATTGTCATGGTCAAATGTCTGGTGTAAATAAATACTGAGACAAGTATAGGTTATAATACTGCATGAATTGTCATGGTCAAATGTCTGGTGTAAATAAATACTGAGACAAGTATAGGTTATAATACTGCATGAATTGTCATGGTCAAATGTCTGGTGTAAATAAATACTGAGACAAGTATAGGTTATAATACTGCATGAATTGTCATGGTCAAATGTCTGGTGTAAATAAATACTGAGACAAGTATAGGTTGTAATACTGCATGAATTGTCATGGTCAAATGTCTGGTGTAAATAAATACTGAGACAAGTATAGGTTATAATACTGCATGAATTGTCATGGTCAAATGTCTGGTGTAAATAAATACTGAGACAAGTATAGGTTATAATACTGCATGAATTGTCATGGTCAAATGTCTGGTGTAAATAAATACTGAGACAAGTATAGGTTATAATACTGCATGAATTGTCATGGTCAAATGTCCGGTGTAAATAAATACTGAGACAAGTATAGGTTGTAATACTGCATGAATTGTCATGGTCAAATGTCTGGTGTAAATAAATACTGAGACAAGTATAGGTTGTAATACTGCATGAATTGTCATGGTCAAATGTCTGGTGTAAATAAATACTGAGACAAGTATAGGTTGTAATACTGCATGAATTGTCATGGTCAAATGTCTGGTGTAAATAAATACTGAGACAAGTATAGGTTGTAATACTGCATGAATTGTCATGGTCAAATGTCTGGTGTAAATAAATACTGAGACAAGTATAGGTTGTAATACTGCATGAATTGTCATGGTCAAATGTCTGGTGTAAATAAATACTGAGACAAGTATAGGTTGTAATACTGCATGAATTGTCATGGTCAAATGTCTGGTGTAAATAAATACTGAGACAAGTATAGGTTGTAATACTGCATGAATTGTCATGGTCAAATGTCTGGTGTTAAATAAATACTGAGACAAGTATAGATTATAGTACCACTCAAATCATCAAGTATACGTCATAATACAAGGTCATGATATTAAACAATCCTCAATATAGTGTCACATGACCCAATAAAATACTTCACATAGGGTCACACGACATATTTTACAATATTGCATATAGTATCAAATGACCCTATGACATAGTTCACATAGTTTCACACATACCTATATAATATAGCACATAGAGCCATATAACCCTGTATAACATTGCACATGGTGTCACATGACCACATGACCATGATGTTGCACATACATGTGTCACATGATCCTCACAAATACTGTTAGAACCCTCACAAGGCACTCCTACAGGACATATCCTGTCACCCAGACACCACCTCAGGGTATATCCTGTCATCCCAGACACTACCTCAGGACATATTCGTTCATCCCAGACACTACCTCAGGACATGTCCTGTCACCCCAGACACTACCTCAGGACATATACGTTCATCCCAGACACTACCTCAGGACTTATTCTGTCACCCCAGACACTACCTCAGGACTTGTCCTGTCATCCCAGACACCACCTCAGGACATATCCTGTCATCCTAGACACCACCTCAAGGTATATCCTGTCATCCCGACACTACCTCAGGGCATATCCTGTCATCCCATACACTACCTCGGGACATATCCTGTCATCCCAGACACTACCCCAGGGCATATCCTGTCACCCCAGACATTACCTCAGGACACACCCTGTCATCCCAGACACCACCTCAGGGTATATCCTGTCACCCCAGACACTACCTCAGGACATATTCGCTCATCCCAGACACCACCCCAGGTCATATCCTGTCACCCCAGACACCACCTCAGGCTATATCCTGTAATCCCAGACACTACCCCAGGGCATATCCTGTCATCCCAGACACTACCCCAGGGCATATCCTGTCATCCCAGACACTACCTCAAAACATATCCTGTCACCCCAGACACTACCTCGGGACATATCCTGTCATCCCAGACACTACCCCAGGGCATATCCTGTCACCCCAGACACTACCCCAGGGCATATCCTGTCATCCCAGACACTACCCCAGGGCATATCCTGTCATCCCAGACACTACCCCAGGGCATATCCTGTCATCCCAGACACCACCCCAGGACATATCCTGTCATCCCAGACACCTCCTCAGGGTATATCCTGTAACCCCAGACACTACCCCAGGGCATATCCTGTCATCCCAAACACTACCCCAGGACATATCCTGTCATCCCTGACACTACCCCAGGGCATATCCTGTCATCCCAGACACTACCCCAGGGTGTATCTTGTCATCCCAGACACCACCTCGGGACATATCCTGTCAACCCAGACACTACCCCAGGACATATCATGTCATCCCAGACATTACCACACGGCATATCCTGTCATCCCAGACACTACCTCAGGAAATATCCTGTAATTCCTGACACTGCCCCAGGACATATTCTGTCATTCCTGACACTACCTCATGACATATCCTGTAATTCCTGACACTGCCCCAGGACATATCCTGTAATTCCTGACACTGCCCCAGGACATATCCTGTCATTCCTGACACTACCTCAGGACATATCCTGTCATTCCTGACACTACCTCAGGACATATCCTGTCATTCCTGACACTGCCCCAGGACATATCCTGTCATTCCTGACACTACCTCAGGACATATCCTGTCATTCCTGGCACTGCCCCAGGACATATCCTGTCATTCCTGACACTATCACAGGACATATCCTGTCATTCCTGACACTATCGCAGGACATATCCTGTCATTCCTGACACTACCTCAGGACATATCCTGTCATTCCTGACACTGCCCCAGGACATTTCCGGTCATTCCTGACACTACCCCAGGACATATCCTGTCATTCCTGACACTGCCCCAGGACATTTCCGGTCATTCCTGACACTGCCCCAGGACATATCCTGTCATTCCTGACACTACCTCAGGACATATCCTGTCATTCCTGACACTGCCCCAGGACATTTCCGGTCATTCCTGACACTGCCCCAGGACATATCCTGTCATTCCTGACACTACCTCAGGACATATCCTGTCATTCCTGACACTACCTCAGGACATATCCTGTCATTCCTGACACTGCCCCAGGACATATCCTGTCATTCCTGACACTACCTCAGGACATATCCTGTCATTCCTGACACTACCTCAGGACATATCCTGTCATTCCTGACACTGCCCCAGGACATTTCCGGTCATTCCTGACACTACCCCAGGACATATCCTGTCTTTCCTGACACTGCCCCAGGACATATCCTGGCATTCCTGACACTACCCCAGGACATATCCTGTCATTCCTGACACTATCGCAGGACATATCCTGTCATTCCTGACACTATTCCAGGACATATCCTGTCATTCCTGACACTATCGCAGGACATATCCTGTCATTCCTGACACTATCCCAGGACATATCCTGTCATTCCTGACACTATCCCAGGACATATCCTGTCATTCCTGACACTACCCCAGGACATATCCTGTCATTCCTGACACTGCCCCAGGACATATCCTGTCATTCCTGACACTACCCCAGGACATATCCTGTCATTCCTTGCACTATCCCAGGACATATCCCGTCATTCCTGACACTACCTCAGGACATATCCTGTCATTCCTGACACTACTTCAGCAAGTATTTCCTGAGGACGTATCGTGGCAACCTTAGCACGAAGGATATGGGACATGTAAAGTAAGTTATTGCTCGTCTTCTTAACACAACTAAAGAGATTTACTCAAGTAAACAGCCAGTCTGAGATATTAACATATTCAACTTATATCTAATGCTACTCACCTTTACCTGACTGAATGAGTCATAAGGATTGAGTGGAGGTTTTAAATGTAGTGAAAATGTGATTACTCTTTAGAATTAACACGTCGTCATGATTTTTATATTTTATACGAAGATCAAATCGACAACATTATATTTGATACGAAGATCAATTCGACAACAAAACGGTTATATAATAAATAGATTTCATTTGATGGGTCAAATGTGTATTTAGTTGATATCATAAAGTGGAGGCATAACAAATTAGGCCAGATGACCGGATAATTCGCCAGCAATGTGCTATTCAACTGGGTATTTTTTACTCAATCCAACACTATGGCTTCTGAGAGCCAGTGTGTCGAGCGATCAAACCTGGCTAATCTAATAAATCACGACATCCCCGCATAAACAACAGTACATAAATACAGACATATTTGTACCCACAGAACATTTCATCAAATATGTGTAGTTTACAGTTTAATAGCATTTATTATCATTTAAGTGGCCAAAATTCACGACATGACAAGTATTGATTCGCAATTGTTTCACAGGGCGCCTGAGTACTCGCCATTATTGTAATATCTATTCAATTTCTCAATTTTGGTTTTTTTTTCTTTTTTATACAGTAAGAGATGACAATTATAAAGAGGGATTTCTCATAAAATTTAATTTTTATTCTCCTTTAATTCAAGTATGGCTCCAGATAACTAGACTGAACGAATCATAGAGGCATTTGATTTGTCATTTATATTGCTATGTAAAAAATACGATTAGATTTAAAGAACAAATAATTGTAAACATATTTTTAAAAATCTCATGATTATTTTTATTGTTAAGTTATTAGAGTTCATTTTATGGATAGATAATTATAGAGGCGGGTACATTTGTTTGGGTTACATATGAGGTCGTATAAAACATGTAAAGGATATGAGACATGTAAAGGATATGAGACATGTAAAGGATATGGGACATGTAAAGGATATGAGGCACGTGAAGGATATGAGGCATGTAAAGGATATGAGGCATGTAAAGGATATGAGGCATGTAAAGGATATGGGACATGTAAAGGATATGAGGCATGTAAAGGATATGAGACATGTAAAGGATATGAGGCATGTGAAGGATATGACGCATGTAAAGGATATGACGCATGTAAAGGATGTGAGGCATGTGAAGGATATGAGGCATGTAAAGGATATGAGGCACGTAAAGGATATGAGACATGTGAAGGATATGACGCATGTAAAGGATATGAGGCATGTAAATGATACGAGGCATGTGAAGGATATGAGGCATGTAAATGATACGAGGCATGTGAAGGATATGAGGCACGTGAAGGATATGAGGAATATAAATGATATGAGACATGTGAAAGATATGAGACATGTAAAGGATATGCCGATAGTTCACAATGGTGGATTTGTGTAAAGTCTCATCAGACCAAAATATTAGTTCTATAATTTTGCTGTGTGCAATTTCTACGACTAAAACCTTAGCGATATGTGGCGAAGCATCTGTCATGAAGCTAGATGAAAACATGCGCCAAAATAACAAGTTTATTGGCCGGTCATATTTGTGACACCTGAAATATTCTTTTTATATTTCATTTTCCACCATGTCCCATACACCATAGTGTAATCTATGTCTCGACGTCTGTGTTATCATTCTTGTCAACAACCGTCAATATTGCCAAATACATGTCATTTGTTATGTTTGACCATCATGACACTTAATAGACTGAGCGATGAAATAAATTCTGATACTTAGTCATCAAAACTGAAAATTAAAATTAGCTGATTCTTCCGGACAATATCAGACCTTGATTGTTCCCAGTAAAGAAGTCGTTTTGCTAGATGAACACTGGTGTGGTAACTTTATAGGGGAATATCGTAACTCACAACAAACTTTGATATACATAGGATGTAAGATCTTACCCTTTGATCCTTTCATTGTAGAATGTTCTACATGATGTGATGAGAAAAATCAGATTGTTTGCTCCCAGAATATATGACTAAATACAGTGAGAATTGCAGGAAAATATTAATCACGACATTCTCGTCATCTTTGTCCAATGCATCTGCTGACTTGCAAGGACACTGACAAAACGTGTGTAATTTAAGACCAAAAAAATTAATTGTTCTTCACGTCAAAGTGAATGATATATGGTGCATCAATGTTCCATTAAATGACATGTTTTTGTCACTTCTTGCCCTGTTGGCTTGAGTTATTTGGTTGAGGTTCACACGCACATTTGAGAGAAAAATTATTTTAAATTGAGATTACACGGATACTCTGTCCAGTTCCAGGAATAGTACAGCACTGACAACAAGAAGAATGAGGCCCATATCATCGTCTGTCTGTCAACATTTCTCTGTCTCTCTCTCTACAGATATATATATATATATATATATATATATATATATATATATATATATATATATATATATATTAATCACGATAAATATATATATATATATATATTATTATATTATATTATATATATATATATTATATATATATAAATATATACATTGTATAGATACGAAGATATGGATAAGAAATATTTGTAAGGAGGTAAGTAAGTGTAGTTAAGGCATGGTGTGTAAACATAAGTGAATCCCCGTGTCACCTTAACATAGAATAATACCTTTAAGCTGTAGCAGTTCTTTTATTTTTCCTATTAATTGATCTCTTTTGTCATCTTATTCTAATATATCCTGATTTTCACTCTCATCTCCGGGTCAAATATTCCATCATTATTTCCAATTTTCCATCCGTCCATCTACCTCCAACAATTAATGCATTTATAGGATATACATTTCCCTGGCCGGCTTTTTACCCTCTTTATCAACCCACCCTTCCTTTTATCCCTTCATCCATTAATCCATCCACCCTTCCACCCACCCTTCCATCCATCCTTGTATCCATCCTTTGTACCAACCCTTCCACTCCACCTTCCACCCATATTCACATCGGATATAACTTAAACATTTCCCTTTCTATCAGTGGCGTTTTCCTTTTTCTCTCCCATTCTTCACTTCTCGGGAGGCATCACCTTTCTGTGTTAATTTCATCGGCATTTCCCAGCAGACTGTGCAATTAAGTCTTTCAATTCACTCTCCTAATTAAAATTTGCGAAGTTTTTGGGATAATTATTTGAGATTTAAGCCGTTCAAGCAGCTGCATAACCCGATTAAACGCTTTGCAACATTTCCCATAAATTGCATAGCTCCTGTTAAATAGTTTTAATGAGATTTAGGCTGTCTACTTTGTGGTGACATATGTTATCCCCAGAGAATCTCGCTTTATATTAGTGTAAACATTGACAGGAGCTCAGTGAAATCTAGAACAAAATGACCAACTGTAGCCAATAAATGAAATAATTACAGGCCCAAATGACTTATGCTTTTCAAGCATTTTCATCATTATCTTTTCCACTTGATGGCTATTTCCATTACTGTTTTTTTTTGCTTTAATTTTGATTTAAGAATATAATGGTGGACATTTCAACACAGAAAAAAGGGAATTTAAAATATGATATATTGATGATTAGTTAATGTCTAAGAAACCTAAGCTATGATGGCTTTATGTCATATTATGATTAATCAAGTACCTATATTACACTGACCAATGTGAGGACTATAATACAGATTATCTCCGAGAGATCCTTATGTTAGTCATATACAACACTTTATGTAGTGAATGGGGACAGAGAGATAGGAACAAATACGGCCAGTCATTAGTGGCTCATTATAACGGCGTTTCATCAAGTGCACCCAGTGGGAGCTGTTTGTCCAACAAAAATGGGGTGGGAGGGACCTTTCTCTCTTTGTTGGTTTTTCCTGAACAGATTGAATCGTCCATTGTGGATTTTGATAATTAACAGCAAGCTTGGGTTAAGTACAGTAGCTTTTGTGTGAATGGGAGGAGGGTAAGATGAGGGTGGCTTCAGCAGGGGGTGACAAGTTGTCATCCATTCACCCTGTCTATCTACACCCTTCATTTGCATTCATCTCTCTCCTCAGGTCACAATTAGGCGCGGAGCGATATCGCTGCGCCACGCGCTCGTGTGCAATTTACACCTTTTATCTTGGTGTGATCAATACGCGCCAGACCAGGCCCCACGGCCCTACAAACAAAACCTGCTTCAATATGCACATTTTGATATAAAATTCATGTTACTATTTGGGTGAAATATGAGTACTAACCATGGAATGTATTCCCCAATCACACAAAACATCGTTTACATAGCTTTTGATTATATTTTGATATTATGAACAATAGTAAATTAAAATGATTAAAATAGGGTGAATTCCCATATTTATGATAAGACATTGAATTATAAAGTCAGGGACAGAGCTACGGAAAGACAATCGTGTACAGGGCTATACTAATCTGGAAGGTAGGGCAAGGTTATCTCATTGATTATAATATTACATTACATGTTTTTTTTAAACATTTACACTGTATATGGCTTGTAATTTTGGAGATGTGAGTTTTGCATGTGTAGCGCCTGAATGGTAGCAGTGTGTGTGTGAAATTGTCCTGGGTTGAATGGGGACTTCCCATTGCCACTCGTATTCTCAGCCTGTGCTATGTACACGTAAAATTCTCCCAATCATTCAATATGGAATATTTCCAATAAATCAAAGAATTTGTCGCTCAAAGGTGTCCATCTTGCATTTCATACAACTCTTGATAAATGTAAATGTTAACTTTTTTTATTTTGAATATTTCAAATCGGGTACAGGTACAAATATATACATTTAATAAAGAGGTGGGAAATTTGAGAGGTTTACGGTATTTGATAGAATGATGTGGAGTTGCCAGATGCCTCATTATTTATGCTAATGTTGTATGCTTTTCACACATTAAGTTGTAAGTTTCACGCATTGTATGCTTTAGAATGCCCGGATATTGGAGGCAGGCAAATGTAATAAAGTCTCCCGCTAATCGCCAATACCAGACTGATGGGCTCCAAGCTACACCCACGCCTGGCCGAATGCTAACTCATGGAAAGTTTAACCATTTTCTATTTAAATAGGTATTTAAATTGGACTATAAAGGTTTTCAATCTAATGACATGCCATTAATGTAAATAAAAATCCATCCTATCTGAGTAAAGAAGGAGTGAGTTCTATCATGTACGAACCGTTGCTTAACAGTCCCATTTGACCAGGCGGTGCGTTCGATATATTGGGATGTAAAAGAAAGTTATAGTTTAAGAACGTTTTGTCATTTGACCATCTTTACTGTGTATTTACATCTTGCTGCATTCTAGAATACTGCCAATTATGATGCAATCAATGTTGAATAAAGAGTAAAAACAGGGTGTTACTTGTGGGGCCCTTTGAGGCTTATATCTATGAAAATGTCTTTCATGAAGTCTATATTAAACATTATATCTAAATGTAGTGGGTATAAAGTCAGATTGAGATAGGGGCGCCGAGAGGATGAGGAACATAGCGGACCATGGATATACTCCTCCTAATTACTAGTGCAATGCACTCTATGTGAGAAACTCACAAGAGATCCTCAGTAAAGGTCAGATTTATGGAATATTGTTTGGGAATCATCCACCTGAAAACCATATTAAAGGCTGCAACGTTTACACATATCGGCTTAAAAGGAGGGTTTGGGTTGAAGTACTTGCAAATGAATTGAATCTTCAAAAATATGTCACTTGTATAAAGTCTAATGTCTTAGCTTGTGAAGAGTACATCAAAGTTACGGTTGTTTTACATAACTATTCCTATACTATAGATCCTCGGGGAATTTATATTAAATAGAGAGTCTGGAGGGTTTAATATCCTTTAGTGCCACACGCTTCTCATTCGTCAATTCATATCAATCATATCAATATCATATTTGTCTTTTTTAGTTTTTATCCAAACATAAGAATATTAGAATGTTTGATTTGATATTTTTGTTTGAACTTCTTACAAGTTGTCAAGACATACTGGTGTGGTAAAACACAATCTTGCAATTTCCTTATGTCACTAATTCATTTGAATATATGATTCATTTCACACACGATGAGAGCACCCCATAATGACTTATACAGAAGATTATATGTGTGTTTCCCTTTAAGGGCCTCTTATTGCAGTGGGCAGTGGGTTGGAGACAGACAAGAATACCACACAAAACATACAGAGTCATACACGACTGCCTTCCAAACACCACCTGTCACACCTAAACCAATATTTGAAATACAATTTACTTTCTCAACACATTTGGTGGCACACCTATTACGTTATAACCTTTTAAGAGATGGTTTTAAAATATCTGAAATTAGAGCATCTTATAGATATATTTGTTAGCAATATTGTGCAAATAAATAACTTAATGACATTTCAGGTATATAGACACATTCTGTGTTTCATAAAACATTGTGATTCAAATGGCATATGGACCACACATTTACGTTAATGCTTCCATTGTCAGTGACAATCAGTTTTAGTTTCATTCTGTCAAAATATATCTCTCAAGAGGACGAATCAGGGCATGCGCACTGTGGTACACTGTTTTGTTTTAATATTGTCTAAGTTAATTTTGTAAAGCTAATTTCCTCTATTTTTAATTATCTGAACATTTCCCGGAGCCTCATTTGAATATTGTCAGTTTCACCAGATTACTTGTGGGTATTTTACAGTTGGTTCTGGCCATGTCAGACGCTGGATGAGCTAATAAGATAATGGGAAAGTGGTTATGATGAAGGGGTGACAGTTTCACACCCCTGCATTGTACCCTTGTACATATATGGGTAGATAAAAACATAACCATTTATTAGACAGACAGTTTTGACATGCACTCAGTTTACACAGCCAACTTTCTATATAAACACTGAACACAAACTACTTGACTGGCTATTAAGCCTACTGACCTCTCTATTATTATTTTACCATGCTTGCTGAGTTCATCCAACTTTTTTGTGCTATCAAAAAAATGAACAAAAAGCTGTTAAAATTGGTCATGTAATCGACTCCAATATCTGAGCTCTTATACAATAACAACATTCAATTCAGAATTGTTTGAAAATAATTTTAAATCAAACAAGCCGTTGTCATGGAATCTACCATTTGAAGGGTGTCAGAACTAGCCAGTATGGTATGATTTATTCACATGAACATATTATATAAATTGCACCTAAGTACAGGTAAATTCTGCCAGCTCCAAAAGCTGTTTTGTTTGTCTGTGTCGTAAATAATGATAATTGGCAAAGAAAAAATCACACCCCGAGGTTTAATGGTGAAATAAGTGGTTTGACTGAGGAAAGAGTTGCATCATGCATCCCGGCGGGTGAGAATGACACGTCCGGGATCAATCTCTCTCTCTCTCTCTCTCTCTCTCTCTCTCTCTCTCTCTCTCTCTCTCTCTCTCTCTCTCTCTCTCTCTCTCTCTCTCTCTCTCTCTCTCTCTCTCTCTCTCTATTTATATATATATATATATATATATATACATTATGTTCTGCTACGTGTTGCCATAATAATAACGGTTAATTTTTCTTTCTATATGCAGTGTAAGATGGTACTTTAAGATTTTTACCTTTCCTCGTTGATGTAAATAAAATGTGTGAGTTTCCAAATTAGTTTTTCTCATATTCCATAAAGACAGAGTTGTATCATGTAGGTTTGAATCTACATGTGGTCAAACCTTCAGAATCTACATATGGTCAAACCTTCAGAATCTACATGTGGTCAAAACCTACATAATCTACATGTGGTGCAAATCTATATATTCTATATGTGGTTAAAACCTATTTCATATTTTTTTCCCAATACGTTTCAAGTACAGGTGGTTCAAACCTTTCCGCTGCACCCGCTATATATAATGGGGATATGCAATTCACGGAATGCTAGACAAAAATGTTAATTTCAACAGGGCGGCATATAGAAGAGCTTAAAAAAAGTAGTTTGACGCAAAATGACAGAGATTGATGACCAGGCTCGTCAACGTGGAGACTTTGATGTTTGCGCTCCGTCAAGTTTCTCACAATTTGCGTCTGAAAAGGACAAAAAAAACTAAAAAACTGTGAGAGGACACATGACCGCCCGGCGACATGACCCTTACGCCGCCCTACATGACCAATGCCACCGAAAAAAACGCCATTTTACCCAAAAAGTGTGCTGTTGCACCGGTTTGACGGTCTCATCTGGAGTATTTGTTGAAAAAACATGTGGTAGATGACGATCATCTATTTCGTTTGCAAAGCATGCCCTGTAACCTGATTAGAGAACACGGGAATTAATTCAAACATATAGACGGTGTTGTGTTCTGTTTAAACTGGGGGCTCTTGGTGTTGGGTGCATAAAACAAATAATGGTAAAAGGTAAAATATTGCACAGTCGATTTACTGTCCATGTATATGATATGTGGTACATTACGTTATAAGCTGTCACTTGGGGTGTATGTATCGATTGTCTGGATTTTAATGATGGTTCAGACAGCTCGGCTCTAAATCAAACATCTTTATCCAGCCACCCCATTGTCTTCCCTGGTTACGGTGGGACTTGTTGCGCCCTCTACCCGCCCTTCACAAGATGGCCGCGCATGAGCAGTCGATCATTTTATCATATCTCCCCGTCTTCCCTGAATGCCTCAAGACCAATTTGGAGTATTCAATTCTAATGGTTAATCTATGATTGAAATAAGCCCTTTTCATGTAAAAATGAAATATCATACCATTAAATCATTCACAATGCACTTTTCTTACAATTATGCACAACCAAAGAAACTTTGAATTATTCAAATAGTTGACTTAAGGTCAAGCAAAATTAACAGAGGGAAGAATGCACTTAACGATATGATTCAAACGCATGACCATGTCAACATATCAAATGAAGTATGGTATTAAAGGCATATGTATATTAATTAGATGGCCGATAAGACAGACAAAGCGCAGGTCTGGATGCTGGTGTGACATCCTGCCGCTGTGATAGATGAAGTGCTTGACGGGACAGACATGGCTTCACTTGATCTCAACATAATTAGCTAATTACACTTCATTAAGGTCTTAACACAATCTGCTTGATCTTTGTCTACCTAGGAGCGGCGCACCGCTGTCGGGAGTGTGTCAATATTAACACACGAGGATCATCCACAGATAATACTAATAAATTAATGAATTACAAACAGATTAACTCTGTGCAACTTGAAATGTTATCGTCTCACTTAAAATAGATTGTTTTCGGTGGGGTACTTCGAAATGCTGGGATGAAATCTAGTTTTTATTTTGTTTATCATATTTACAGATATTAATGGTTTAGTGTCCTGGATATGATTTCGAAACAGATAATCCTGGATTTGACATCTTTATCTGCAAGAGTAAACTTATGGACGTAGATGTTGATTATGATAGAGATAGTCTTAGATTTGATTTTGAGACAAATAGATCTACATTTAAGTTTGTTATAGCTAATCCAGGATTTAACTTTGGATGCTTGGAGAACTGTTAAATCTGTTTTCCATATAGAAAAAAGTTCCTATTCTAGAGTGTACATATACGTTATAAATGATTCACTCCATCTGCAACTTACAACGACGCTGTTCAATTTCGCCGTTTGTCCCTACAGAGGGAGTGTGTCAATTTCGATGGGTTATGCCGAGCCACCATGAAGACAAGCGTCACGAACGCGACTCCCCGGGACCTCACTCGCCCAACCCGCTCAATCGCTATTACGCACTTTTGAAAAATCTACTTGAGTCTCATGTTGGTTGGAGTTCCACAGGGAGCCGCGTTATGTCAAAGGTTCGTGGTCGTATGACCTGCAGTTGAATAATAGACCGAGCCGCAAGAAAAATAATTGCTGAGCCATTGTCTCCTGACAATTGAAATTATTTGCCTAATGAAGTCTAAATGGCATTTGGAGGACACAGAATTCGGTTTTCATGATATGGCTTTGAAAGTTGGTCGATTGGGTGCCTGTTCTGACAGAAGTCATCATAGCAGTCGTGGCTACTCGGCCGCTCCATGGCTTATCAGTGTTAGCCAATTTTTGTGGGCGCTGGTCCCCAGGCAGAGTGGTCACGGATCTGGGCGGGCGGGAGGCACCACGCTGCCCCGGCATGGTGGCCCTCTCGGCGCCCCAAGGTCCCGCTCATCTCGCCAAACTCCCTTTATAGCAAGCTGAAGGCTTTTGTTGATCTTGCCAATAGATGTTCAGGCGAGATCCCCAACTCTGATGTCGGATTGCTGGACGCAGGAAAGCGATCACTCTCATCTGTGTGTCGCTTTCCATACCTAAACCACTATCTCATTCCATTTGGCGGTGAAATCTACAAGGTGGACATGTCTGCCTCGGCAAGCCGTGGGATTACCGCGTGCTTGTGTCTCGCAGACATAACCACTCCACCAACATGGCGGCTGGCGTCCCATAGACCCCACAACAACATTATTAATATCTCTACAAATCTTATATCCCGCCTTATCTGGAACCTCGTCAGTCCGCGGTAAATATGGAGACAAAATTCCTCGTGCATTTCCCATTTATGAAGCGACCTGGTCGCTCGCAAATGCCCGAACAATCACCCAACATCGTAGACATGTCTCGACTGGCCGCCCAAATATGACATCTCATGAATATGAAAAATGAAGAGTCGAACAAGACAAGTTTTCTGGCTCTTCAGTGTTGTCACATTTGTGTGTTTTCTTGTCTTGTTTGACCATTTCATTAGTTATTGTATATATTGAGTCAATAATTGATTGCACCGTCAACAGCGCAACTTATCCCTTTTTCCCCGAGTGAGATGCGCATGAAAAACCTCACAGAATATGGGATGAAATGAGAAAATAACCTAATCTTTGTTATTACAGCGTGCAGCTCGATACTAATATGCCAGACCTATGGGGCATGATGAAATCATATAAAACCTTATGGGGCATGATGAAATCATATTTTTCCCGATGAACATGATGCTAACATAATCCTATTAGGCACGATGCTAACTGTTAATGCTAACATATCAAAACACAAACATATACAACCCTGTGGGACATGCTAACATGTCAAAACCCGATCAAACTCCGTGGGGCTTGATGTTAACCTATTAGTCATTTGGGGCATGATGCTAACATATGAAACTCTATGGGGCATGATGCTAACATATGAAACTCTATGGGACATGATGCTAATATATTAGTCTTTTGGGGCATGATGCTAACATATTAGTCTTTTAGGGCATGATGCTAACATATTAGTCTTTTAGGGCATGATGCTAACATATTAGTCTTTTAGGGCATGATGCTAACATATTAGTCTTTTAGGGCATGATGCTAACATATGAAATTCTATGGGGCATGATGCTAACATATGAAACTCTATGGGACATGATGCTAACATATGAAACTCTATGGGACATGATGCTAATATATTAGTCTTTTGGGGCATGATGCTAACATATTAGTCTTTTAGGGCATGATGCTAACATATTAGTCTTTTAGGGCATGATGCTAACATATTAGTCTTTTAGGGCATGATGCTAACATATGAGACTCTATGGAGCATGATGCTAACATATTAGTCTTTTGGGGCATGATGCTAACATATGAAACTCTATGGGACATGATGCTAATATATTAGTCTTTTGGGGCATGATGCTAACATATTAGTCTTTTAGGGCATGATGCTAACATATTAGTCTTTTAGGGCATGATGCTAACATATGAAACTCTATGGGACATGATGCTAACATATGAAACTCTATGGGACATGATACTAACATATGAAACTCTATGGGAAATGATGCTAGGGGAAATGAGGCAATATTAGAGCTAATGGGACATGCTTTATAAGAGTCTGCTGCTGAAGCTGTTCAACAGCTCAGTAAATCTCATAGTGATGCCATCAGGAAAATCAAAGTTGTACAGGGACAAAGACCTCAGCAAAGACCTCAAGTGTACAAGGCATGGAAAGGCAGTAGTAGTAAAAACTGGAACCAACCTCAACAGCAAAGACAGTTTAGTGCTTATGACAAACAGAGGGCATCAGCATCACAGTACCAACCACCCAGACAACGAAACTCTCCACCATACCCATATCAGCAACATCAGACAACACAGCCAGACTACACTTATCCTCCACCAATAACTACCTCATCAAACATTGTACATGATCAGCCTCCGCAGAATATGAGAATTAACTCTTGGACAATGGCCAAGGATGCAACATATTATCCATATAATTATGCACCACAGACAGGAGATACAAACAGCATGTACAAAAATATGGATCCCTCTTATGAGTACATGCAGTCAGGTGATGCAAGTGTAAATACCAATCCAATGAACCATAATTCAAAGCCAATATGGTCAATGTCAGAATATATGACACAACAGATGCCTATACCCAATGCTCCCTCCGTGCAAGGAGAGAACACAAATAGCCCAGGCAGCTACTATAATTATGTACCATATAGCATCAAAATGTATGAAACAAAATGAGAGGATTTTGTATTAGTCTAAGAGTTGTTATGATATGTTACTATATTTTCCATTGTACGCTTGCATCCGATGCTTTAAGATGCAACTGGATGGGGCATCATGGGCGGTTGTAATAGGGTGCTTAAATGGGAGATGTGGTTATGTTTACCATAACTCACTTCATGATACTATTGTTCACAGACCTGTACTAAATGACCAATATGTGATAAACCCAGAGTAAGACAATAAAAAAAAAAAATGAACAATTACAGACAATTGAAAATAATGACATGGAATATGAGAGGCATGCAAATGACTGATATGTATGGCAAAAAAATGGCTAAAACATCTGTACATACTATTTATCAAGAATTCATTAAACATGATATTGTATGCTTACAAGAGACTTGGTGCACAGACAATGAAGCCTTAGAACTGGAAGATAAAAATTTCAAAGTTCTATTTTCTAACAGACAGTTTAGACACCCACAAGCAAAAAGAATTTCTGGTGGAGTGATTATACTCATTAAAAAACAAATATTTTGTAATGTAAAAAAAATGATGAGTTCTACAGATGATGTTTTGTGGATGAAGCTTGATAAAAAAACTTTTAATACCGAGAAAAATATATATTTAGCAAATGTATATCTCCCACCTGAGAAATCATCACTGTTCACCTGGTATAATATAGATGTATGTGAAAAGTTAGAAATGGATATTCTAAGGTATAGTCAATATGGAAATATACTGTTATGTGGGGATTTTAATGCCCGATTGGGAAACTTGAAGGACTATATTGTAGCTGATGGTGAGGACCACACACCAGTACCAAGAAGCTACACACCAGATGTATTCTGTATGAAAAGAAATACAATGGATACTCTGTATTACAATAATTATGGAAGATGGCTATCAGAATTATGTATCTCTTCAAATCTATGTGTACTTAATGGACGTTGTATTGGGGACTTACAGGGTCGATATACCAGTCACCAGCCTGAGGGTGTTAGTGTGGTTGATTACAATATTATAAGTAAATGTATATTTGAGAAAGTTAAAATGTTAAAAGTGTGTAAACTCACAGATTTCTCAGACCACTGTCCTATTTCAATGACACTAGACACATATTATCATGTTAAAAAGCCATGTGTACAAAATAACTCAACATTGGCATTACCTAGACAATTCATATGGGATGAGGAGTCCAAGTATAAATATTTGGAAGCCTTAACAGAAACACACAACAATGGAATATTGAGGGAATTCATAGATTGTGTTATTGAACCAAATGAGAAGGGCGTTGAAACAGCAGTAGATAAGTTTAATACAATAATATATGATGTTTCCAAAAAATCTCTCAAGCTTCGACAAAAGAAAAATAATACTCAAAATAGGTTTAATAGAAAGTTTATCTTTGATGTTAATATATTCAGTATTCGTACGCAGTTGCATTATGTGAAAACACTGAAGGAGAAGTATCCAAACAATAGAGAGATTAGACAAGATTATTACTATATAAAACGAATGTTTGAAAAGTCAGTCAAAAATAAAAAGGCATCCATTAAGGAAGAGCTACTGAAGAAGCTGAATAGTATACATGACAAAGATACAAAAAAATATTGGGATACTTTCAATCAGCTGAGAAATAGAAATGTTAATAATCACAGTAATGCTATAGATCCACATGTTTGGGTAAATCATTATGAAAAGCTGTATTTTAAAGAACCAGATATGGATGATGATATTAGGGAGGAACTAAACATAGCTGAGGAAACCAGTAAAAAACATACTGACCTGGACTTTGAAATTACTGATAAAGAGATGTATTCTGCTATAAATAAGTTAAAAACCAAAAAAAGCCCAGGTCCTTGTGGAATAATAAATGAAATGATAAAATATGGGAAGTTCTATCTTGCCACTCCCCTAAGAAGACTTTTCAACTTAGTGTTATCAAGTGGATACTGGCCCAAGTTATGGAAAAAAGGTTTTATTTTTAATATTCATAAGAATGGAAAATTCAGTGATCCTGACAATTTCAGGGGAATTACACTGACCAGTTGTGTTGGCAAACTACTTTCAGTTATAATGAATGCCAGACTGGTAGAATTTATGAATCTACATGGAATATATAGTGCCTTTCAATTTGGATTTAGGGAAAACTATAGTACCTCAGATAGCATGTTCATTTTGAACGAACTTATGTCATCTTATCGCAAGTCTAAGAAAAAATTATACATATGTTTTATAGATTTCCGAAAGGCCTTTGACAGAGTCTGGAGGTCAGCTCTTTTATTAAAATTACTGAACATGGGAGTTGGTGGGAAATTATACCAAACAATAAAAAATATGTACACTGATAACTTGAGTTCTGTAAAGATAGACAATGGACTCACAGACTTTTTTAAATGTGATTTAGGTGTCAGACAGGGAGATGGCTTAAGTCCCACCTTATTCAACATATTTGTAAATGACATAGAAACAATATTGAATACAACAGAAAGCAAACCTGCCCAGTATGGAAATGTAAATGTTGGTTGCCTGCTTTATGCTGATGATTTGGTCATATTTTCTGAAAGCCCTGAAGGCATGCAGTATAGTTTAGATGAGCTGACAAATTATTGTTCTAAATGGAAACTAGAAATAAATGTTATGAAGAGCAAAATAATGATTGCGTCATCAAGGAAAAATAAAAAAGTTCTTACATTTAGAATAAATGGACAACCACTAGAAATTGTCAACTCATATAAATACCTTGGGTTTGAATTCACAAGTAATGGTTCAGTGCAGCTTGGGCAGGAACGACTTGCAAACAAAGCATTAAGATGTTGGCATTCAGTCAGAAATGGTTTCTATAACCAAAAGGTATGGCCTATAAAACCATATATAAAAGCATTTGAGACTGTTATTAAACCAGTACTATTGTATGGTGCAGAAATATGGGGTCAATATTGTATTACCACAAAAGATGGCAATGAATGCTCTATGCCAAACCTGGATTGTAAAATGTCATGTGAACGTATTCATATAAGAACATGCAAACAAATATTAAGATTACCCAAACTAGCAAGTAATGTAAGTGCATTAAGTGAGTTGGGAAAATTACCAATATATATTGATGTAATATTATCATTGTTTAGATTTTATGTCAGAATACAAAAAATGGATGATAATTTCTTGGTTAAAAGAATTTTCCAAGAAAGTAAAATAAAGTTTATGAGCTTGTATACAATCATTGAATTTGTAGAATCTAAAATCATGTTGTATTATAACGTAGTATTCACTGACACAAATAGCTGTAATAATTATATGCAAAATGTAAAAAAACATCTGACACAATATTTTCAGAATCTCATGTTCACATATTTACAAACTGATCAGAACAAGAAATTAAGCACATATAAACATATTAAAAGGGTACATGGACTTCAGCCATATCTTGAAGTTTTACAGGATCCAGCAGTGAGAAGGACAATGACTAATTTTAGAGTAAGTGCACATAATTTATGTATTGAAACTGGTCGCTATAAGCAGATAGATCGATCAAGAAGAAAATGTCAGATGTGTAATAATGGTGAAATTGAGGATGAATTTCACTTTGCATTAAAATGTACAAGTTTCGAATTTCAGAGACAGAAATACCTTATGCCAATGATAGACATATATTGTACTGATATGAATGAATGGGATATATTTATATATCTTATAAGCAGTGAAAACCAAATTATAATTGAACAAGTTTCAAAATATTTATATGAATGTTTTTGTATTAGAGATAAAAAACTGTATAGAAAACATGGTTCATCATAACAAGTGTAAGATTATTGTGTAAATGTTCCTAAGGCCATGTAAGAACAACAAACCTCTTCATATCAGAAGATGGCCAGACAGTACATTCAACAGACAAATAAACATCAACTATTGTATTGTATTATATTAAAATTATGAATGTAGTTATATATATATTACATTGTTTGGATAATGTTACATGCATGTTAATTAGATGGCGTTAATATATTTGTATATGAGAAATATATCTCATCAAAATCTGGTTGTAAAACAGGTTTGTTTATATAATAATTGTATTTTGGTCAAACCATGCATAAAGTTGATATGTTGTATTATGTACATCATTATGTTACAGGTAGTACCAATAAAATATTTATTTATTTATTTATTTATTTATTTATTTATTTATGAAACCCTATTTCAAATGATGATATATAAGGCAATATATGGTACGATGCTGATACATGTCATGCATGATGCTAGCATATCATACCCTAAGTATGATGTTAACATATTATACCCTATGCATGATGCTAACATATTATACCCTATGCATGATGCTAGCATATCATACCCTAAGTATGATGTTAACATATTATACCCTATGCATGATGCTAGCATATCATACCCTAAGTATGATGTTAACATATTATACCCTATGCATGATGCTAGCATATCATACCCTAAGTATGATGTTAACATATTATACCCTATGCATGATGCTAGCATATCATACCCTAAGTATGATGTTAACATATTATACCCTATGCATGATGCTAGCATATCATACCCTAAGTATGATGTTAACATATTATACCCTATGTATGATGCTAGCATATCATACCCTAAGTATGATGTTAACATATTATACCCCATGCATGATGCTATCATATCATCGTATTCTATGCATATTGCTGGCATATGCTGTTTTTTACATGATGATAAGATATTATATGAAAAGATTGATGCTAACATTATATCTAAGGCATGCAGCTAACATATATCCTATATTAGAGGGTAACACATAAGACCCTATGCACGATAGTAATTAGATTCTATGTTACTAGTATAATATAATTGGTAACATATTAGACCATATCCTCATATAAGTGGCAACATATTAGACCCTATGCTAATATAAGTATTAGCATATTAGTGTTAATAATACCTGATTCGAAAAAATCAATATCACAAATGTACCATTTGAAATGATATTCATTTGAGCGCTATTCAAATGATCTGTTTTAGTCACTATCCATTTAGTATTTTGGGTGAATTGTCTGGACTTATTTTAATGTTCACTGTTTTAGGTGCTCTTAAACTGGGCTTTATTGAGCATCATTCAAATCAGCATATTCGAACTATCCGTTTTAAATATTTGCGTGATCCATTTTAAGCAATTTTCAACTGATCCATTTTGAGCAACATTCAAATGGTCCATTTTGAGCCATATTTAAGTTGTCCATTTTGAGCGATATTCAAATGGTCTATTTTGAGTGATATTTAAATGGTCCATTTTGAGCGATAATTAAATGGTCCATTTTGAGCGATATCTCAATGGTCCATTTCGTACGATATTCAAATGGTCCATTTTGAGCGATAATTAAATGGTCCATTTTGAGTGATATCTTAATGGTTCATTTTGAACGATATTTAAATGGTCTATTTTGAGTGATATTCAAATGGTCCCTATGTTCATATTTTGAGCGATATAATAATAATAATAATAATAATAATAATAATAATAATAATAATAATAATAATAATAATAATAATAATAATAATAATAATAATAATAATAATAATAATAATAATAATAATAATAATAATAATAATAATAATAATAATAATAATAATAATAATAACAATAATAATTATAATAATAAAGCTTGTATAGCGCATATACCAGGCTAAGCCTGTTCATTGCGCTCGATATTCAAATGGTCCAATTTGAGCGATAATTAGATGGTCTATTTTGAGCGATAATTAAATGGTCTATTTTGAACGATATCTTAATGGTTAATTTTGAGCGATATTTAAATTGTCCATTTTGAGCGATACTCAAATGGTCCATTTTGAGTGATGTTCAAATGATTTTGGACAACATGCAGAACATTATTTGAAATGTTTAAGTGGTATTCAAGTGAACTACTTTGATTGTGATTGATAATTTTATCTCCATTTTCAAGGTTAGTGATCAGTGTCCTCATGATCTATAAGTTTTGTAGCGTAAACATGACTCACTTCCAAAGCAAATCAAATTTATCATTATCGGCAAAAATGGGAATTTTTGTGAAGAAAATAATTTTCAAAATAGAGAAAGTAAGTGGTGGAGTTTTCCAATGGTGCTCTCCTCTATATTCCATATAATATTGACTAAGCCTGGTTTTCTTGAGGACCGCCCATATATCGAGTCGGTACAATGGCAGTGACTGGCTTCTGGCTGGCCAAGATAAAGCAACTAGTCGATGGTCTATGACAGGGCGAAAGATTTGCCTGTCTGTCCCATAAGGGAAGCGAGAAGAAGTGTGACGATCACAGACCAGATGATATCTTACAGCGCAAACAACCACCACAAAAACAAAAAACAAGGCTCCAAGTGTACAATTATCTCACACAAAATCGCATTTCTACAACATAAGTTATATCAGTGAAAAAACAGACCCACATATGCATAAACAATCTGTAATTGTTGCATGTAAAACTACACCAGGCATTTTGTATATTTAAATTTTATTGAAGAGGGAAGAATATGTATTTGAACCATTTTAAATGTATCACAAATTTTTTAAGCGCAATATGATTGAAATAGAAAAAATAGAGCATAACATAATGCATATATTTGTAGATTATTCTAATATATTGCGATTCCATATTATGTTCTTTAAATTCCTTTGATCGCTTGCTATCCAGGTTAGTATTATTTACATATCCTATATTTCAATAATAATATTGCGATAACTTTGCATGTGTTCGTGGATTAGAATAAATATATAGTTTGGTTTAAAAATATCTGTGAAAAATAAATATCCCCCCTTGTCATCATAAAAGGAAAGTTACAGGTTTCATTCTTTGTAGAACGTGTTTGTAGTTGTTTCAGAGTTTAAATCCATCTTGTACACATCTGAACAGCCAAGCTGAAAAAAAACATTCTGTGATAAAAGTAAATATGTTTTTACAATTAAGAAACAATATTTCTCTTACTAAACTCTGCCAACTATTCAGCACAAGAAACGTACATCCAAATATCCCCAAACAGCTGCGGTATCCAACGTGTGGGAGCTTCCACAAATATGGAGCATAGCCAATGAATATTTTCCTTATTATACATTATATTTAATTGTTTGTCTTTTTCTGGTATATCTGGGAAAGTCAAAGATATCAACACAAACATATAAAAAGTCGATATCAAACGTAGATGAATTTCTATTTCTTTAATATATCCGTCATTATTTCAATAGCAAACATTTCTTAAATGTTGATTTTACATTTCTGCCAATTATAAATTCATGTATGTGTGCTAGTGGACCAGTAACCTCTAGTGCTATACTCCTCAACAATATGTTATACCATATGGAAAAGTATACTATAATCTACAGTCTTTTAATGAATCGGAAAATTAATAATATGTCTTTTTAATAAGTTATAGGTGTTAAGTTTTAACATATATAGTTACTTTGTGGGGAATAGCTATCTTCAAAGTACTTCAGAACTTACGTTTCAAGGAAATAAAGATTTTAAGTAGATATCTAGGGTGATTTTCAGAAGGTCAAGTGGAGAGATAATAGTTCGGTGAGGAATGTCGGTTGGATTGTTTTAATTACTTCCCCGTGACGATGAGTGAGGGGTAAAGCTTGTGCGTGCGTGGTGCGTGCGTGGTGTGTGAGTGGTGCGTTATTTGCGCATAGTGGCGCTGTCTTGGAGACATTGACATGGAATTAAGAAGATAATCTCCATTGTGCACGTGCGCCAAATTAAACAGACAGATATAATAAGGACTAATGCTGCTCAAAAAGGAATAATTAAGAAATCAAGTATGGGCGATAAGAGGGGGGTTTGTGGGCAGCGCGCTGGGTCCGGCCGTCTATCTGCGTTCCTCCAGCGTCTGATGAAGTCCACGATATGTAAATGTGGCTGCGAGTTTTCATCCATTTGTTCCGAATGGGATGGCAAAAGATGATAAAGCGGATTGCTCGGCGGGCTTGAACTGAGATGACAAATTAGAAAGCTGAGTGACGGCCGGGGTCTCGGGGGGTCGGAATCTGGAGGGATCCAACAAGGGATGTGGCGGAGTGATATGTCAGGCTGGGCGGTGGGTGCGGGGTGTGATGCGGCAGCGTGACGGGGGGCAGTCCCTAGGGGGCGACAACTCGCTATCGCCCAGCCTCACAGCCCGTCACCCGCCAGACCTCTGCGTGAGCACCCTCTACCCACATCTCTCTCAGCCCACACCACTTTCCGTGATCGTCCACGGCTGATGTATCAAAACGTCGACGCCAACTGTTTACGGCGGCCCTCAGAGACCGCTCAGCGCCCCCTGGGAGTAGGCACCACTTTGAGCTTTGAGATTCCAGGAAATTTACTGTGCGTGCGCACCCAACAACTGCTGATAGGAGAGGGCTTGTAGGGTCTGCCAGTCTCACCGTGTGCCTCTTCCGATAAAAGTAACGGCAACTGACCGGCTCTGTGTGGCCGGGATACACACGTATCATAAAGTGACCCAGGGCAAGTGCGATATGCCACGGCTTACTCTACCAAACTTTGTTGTCTCTGTGAGAAAAACCAACCCCTGACCAGATACATCGTCGCCCTGTCCAATTTCTGAGGCACTGCAAAGGTCCCCAGGCCCTCAACACATGGCAGTTTTCTTGCAGTAAATCGCAGTGCTTAAGGTCTGCGAGCACCGCCTCCACAAACAATAAAGAACTTAGAAAACGTCTATCACAAGCAGAGGTGTTTGTCACTTTCATCAACTAGAGGAAACAGAAACAAATTTATCAAAATCACCAAACCTGATTCCTTATATAACTTATATAATCCTTATATGAAAGTCTCCCACAAGATATAAAAAAAAACTCATTGCCATTTTTCAATCAACCATGCTAAAGATACTATCTGTCCATACAGTAGTTTTAAAGCAGGCTTTTATCATGTGGTTTTATCTCCCTGTTTTTAACTTATTTTATCCTTAATATGTATATATTGTATATAGTCTAGTGTGAATGATAGTATGCCAGTTGAATGTCTCTGGTGTGAATGTCTCGGCCTGCCCAAGATAGTTTTATACAACTAAGTGTAGTTTTACCAGGACTTGACTTGACTATATTAGGTTTAATCATTGTCATGAGAATGCAGTTCAATACTGCGGGCATTGAGATCCCTTCCTGTGTTTCCAGCACCTAGAGGCGATTTCATACCGTATGTGAGAAGGAAGGTGCACTGACACAAAACACCTATTTTCCAAAAGAATATTGTCCACGATAAATTTAAAATACGAGTGTTGAGTGCCAGTCATAAATGTTTCTGTTATGACATTGTGATGCAGGCTAATTCAGGAATAACTTAACCTTGACTAATATAGATGGTACACAGGTGTATGAATTAATAACATGAATTAATAATACACGTATACCACTATTCACGTAGACAACGTAGACAAGGCAAGGCAAGGCATGATATATACATATATATATGAGAGACATGATAGAGTTAGACATGATAGAGTTAAGGTCTCAGTGTAATAGAGCGATAGGTACACTAATTGGTGTGGATGCTTGCAGCCTGCTTTACAGTCAAGTGTCCTTCATCGGGCGTGTTTACAAAGCTTACCGTCGGCACTCTACACTGCTTGGTGACACAAATAAGCACAGATATTTCAATATCTCTCTGTTATAATTACTGACATGTTGATTGGATAACAACAAGCACAAAAGGTAGACGGAAAAAGTGGATCTGGCGACAGCAAACGAAACGGCAGGCTAAGATAATGACGCAGCCTCATAAGCTTTGTTGACAAATGCTTCATGTAAATGAAACTTGTGATATGAAATGTATACACAAGATAACTTGATGCCAAAGTCGCGTGTCAATATGAAGGGATATATATATACTAAATTATATCTTACTACAAACTTGACAAGTGAGGAAAAAACATATCGATTTGTTACATTTACAATATGCTGGGTTAACAGTATGTCACTTTTGAAATCAAATATCAAACTGGTACATACCGTGTGAGTAGTGTCAAATTATTAGTATTGTCAATTAACAATTCTTGAATAAATCTTTGTCAAAAGGACTGGTCTTTGGTATTCACCGGGGGACTGGGATTTAAAACTGACATGGAGACTGGTCTTTGGTACTCACAAGGGGGACTGGTCTTTGGTACTCACAAGGGGGACTGGTCTCTGGTGCTCAGATGGGGGACTGGTCTTTCGTGCTCAGATGGGGACTGGTCTTTGGTGCTCAAATGGGGACTGGTCTTTGGTGCTCAAATGGGGACTGGTCTTTGGTGCTCAGATGGGGACTCATCAATTTGAGAGCTGTGGATTTAAAATTGATTTTCGATATTACATGACCTTAGAGCTATGCTGATTACTGGTTTTTGTAATGTTTGGGAACATTTTCTGGACATTGCTTCTTAATGTTCATTAAAACCTTTCCTAGAGCAAATTTGATGATAATTTTGACCAATCAAAATGCATGGTAAATATTGAATCTGGTCCCGATTTGTTATCTCGAGTTTCATTGGGTAGTAGGAAATGTTTTTCAAAATGAAAGCTTCTTTGAACACTCAGTGATAGCTATTAATTTTTTGAAAAAAATCATAACAAAATTAAATGAAAAAAAGATCTGAGCCTGATAGAATTGGTCCCCTGAAAATACAACATCTTTCCTGCCAATAACTAGGAACTCCACACAGTAGTTTCAGAGAAGATCAAAGTTGATAGACAGAATGACAGAAAATTTCCCCCCATCACTGCAGAGCTATGCTGACATAGGCAACACAGCTTAAAATATTTCATGGTTCGTTCTTTGAATATCATTCTATCATTTTTCTTTAAATATTAAAAAGTATGATTCAACCAAAGCATGATTGTAATACAACCGCACCAGTTTGTCACCAGCGTTGGCCAATCAAACGTGTTGACAAATGCAGGCGGCCGGGAGCCTCTGATGAAGAGCCTGATCTTCTTATCACAGCCTATCTCTTATTATTTAATCAGATTTCATAGACCCAGCTAAATACATAGACACTCTTTGGTCCCCAAAACATGCAACCACACCTTGATTCATGGCCACTCTTTGCTTGCCAAGTGACCTAAGATACGCCGTGCCTAAGTACTGTTCCCATCCCATACCTGTCTCGCATTGCATTTTGTCATTGTCAAAGCTTAAGATAATTATTATAAATATGGACATAATACCTAGCCTAGTAAGTTTTCTTGACATGGAAGGTAGCCGTTAGATCCTTGTTCTTCACCCTGGGCGTGCAGCCTAATCATGCCTATGATAGTCGAGCCGAGGACAGAATATGTCTAGACTGGCAGGAATCAATGGTAATGTCAGTGTTCATCCTCACACACCATGTACGATGTGTATCAACTTGGCACTCTTGTTTCCATAAAATCATAATTTGAATTTCAATCAAAGACACTGATATTTCCACCTTATAGATAGTTAATTGAATTAATACAGCAAAGAAACTATGTATTATTTCCACCCGTGGCTGATATTATCATGTTTTGATATTATAAAAGACTGTACGTGATATTAGAAGGCTATAGTTAAGCAAACACTATATATATATCAAACCCTTAAAGCATTCATGAAACCTGGAAGGTTCCAGGCGATTTTACAGTGGTTTAAGGTATCTGAAAACAATATATGATCTTAAAATTGACATACATATAGGCTATCTGTCTGAAATCCACAAAAGAACATCTGCCCTGATAATTATGATTTTTTGTGACCACCAAGTACTGCCAGTACTGGACAGGAAGTGTGCTGTGTGACCTTGACCTTTGAAATGTCAGGGGGCTCTGTAAGGCACTGGAGGTGTTGTTTACCAATTGTCAAAATTCGAGCAACACATTTTTGGCCATTTTTTCACTCTTTAGAGCATGAATTGGAAGATAACACTTATCATGATGATAGTGCCTGTTCTTGGCTTTCTTTTGGTGGTAAAATCATTAAAAACAGATGAATATTTATGAGATTCTGAGTACAAATGTCCAAGAAGATTTTGCAGAAACTGATTATTCAGTTTAATAAGTTCTGATGTGTATATCGCTTAAACAGAACCCCAATATGAAGATTTCATCTTTGTCTTTTATATAAAGAAATATTTCTTAATCTTTTCCTACGTTTGCAAAAAATAACAGAGAGATAGGTACACTAATTGGTGTGGATGTTTGCAGCCTGCTTTACAGTCAAGTGTCCTTCATCGGGCGTGTTTACAAAGCTTACCGTCGGCACTCTACACTGCTTGGTGACACAAATAAGCACAGATATTTCAATATCTCTCTTAATATTTTCCTACGTTTGCAAAAAATAACAGAGAGATAGGTACACTAATTGGTATTCAATTCTTATGTTTGTGAAAGATATATTTCTCATAACCATAATTCAATTCTACATGTTCTGATGTGTATTTCTCTCAAATAGAACCCCATTATGAAGATTTCATTTTTGTTTTCTATACAAAATCATTATTTTATATATATATGTTTGCAAAAAAAGTATTTAAAAAAATCAATTCTATACAGCCCAGCCTTTAAGGGGGAATCATGCAGCCTTTGATGTCTTCTCATTCAGTGGTGTGAAAAACCCCAAATTTCATCAAAGAGGGTCAAATCATAAATTTCACTGATACCAATTTTCAGCATTCACGGTTTTGCCATTCCTAGTCCTTGTGATTTAAGGCCAAGCCAGTGATCAAAGGGTTTTATATCACTTTTTCCATATCTTGGCCTTTAAGTTAAGGGGGATTCCATGCGGCCTTTGAGTCTTCCCTTTTTGACAGAAATGCATAAGATATTTTTCAAATAAATAGTATACTTTTCCCATGAATGATATATCTTTCACAAACATAAGATATTTCTCATAACCATAAAATAGTTATATCATTGATTCAAATAATATCAAAATAATCTTATGTTGTTCTGGAGTATCCTGGCAATAAATTGTACAAAACATCTCCACCCTGTTTCCCAAGCTGGACAGGTGCCCAACTGGTAACTCATTAGGTGTTTACACGAGATCACAGACCAGTTAAACAAAGCTTGTTGACAAAGTGTTCAATTGCTGGTGTAGGTTTCAGCAGAAAACTGATCAACTTTCAAGTGCCACAGAAAGTTGCTAACAGGGAATATTTGGGGTAATACTACGTAAAAGCACTGTTTAGGGTATAAATATTCATTTCATGTAAAGAAAATGTGTCTGAAAGTCAGGTTTCATGAATGCTTTAAATTACTATTACAGTTGACCACACTATCATTGCTGTATGTAACAAGAGGATGTTGACCACACTATCATTGCAGTATGTAACAAGGGGATGCTGACTACACTATCATTGCAGTATGTAACAAGAGGATGCTGACTACACTATCATTGCAGTATGTAACAAGGGGATGCTGACCACACTATCATTGCTGTATGTAACAAGGGGATGCTGACTGCACTATCATTGCTGTATGTAACAAGGGGATGCTGACCACACTATCATTGCAGTATGTAACAAGGGGATGCTGACCACACTATCATTGCTGTATGTAACAAGAGGATGCTGACCACACTATCATTGCTGTATGTAACAAGAGGATGCTGACTACACTATCATTGCAGTATGTAACAAGAGGATGCTGACTGCACTATCATTGCAGTATGTAACAAGAGGATGCTGACCACACTATCATTGCTGTATGTAACAAAGGGATGCTGACCACACTATCATTGCAGTATGTAACAAGGGGATTCTGACTGCACTATCATTGCAGTATGTAACAAGGGGATGCTGACCACACTATCATTGCAGTATGTTACAAGGGGATGCTGACCACACTATCATTGCAGTATGTAACAAGGGGATGCTGACCACACTATCATTGCAGTATGTAACAAGGGGATGCTGACCACACTATCATTGCTGTATGTAACAAGAGGATTCTGACTGCACTATCATTGCAGTATGTAACAAGAGGATGCTGACTGCACTATCATTGCAGTATGTAACAAGGGGATGCTGACCACACTATCATTGCTGTATGTAACAAGGGGATGCTGACCACACTATCATTGCAGTATGTAACAAGGGGATGCTGACCACACTATCATTGCTGTATGTAACAAGAGGATGCTGACCACACTATCATTGCAGTATGTAACAAGAGGATGCTGACTGCACTATCATTGCAGTATGTAACAAGGGGATGCTGACCACACTATCATTGCTGTATGTAACAAGGGGATGCTGACCACACTATCATTGCTGTATGTAACAAGGGGATGCTGAACACACTATCATTGCTGTATGTAACAAGAGGATGCTGACTACACTATCATTGCAGTATGTAACAAGGGGATGCTGACCAAACTATCATTGCAGTATGTAACAAGAGGATGCTGACCACACTATCATTGCTGTATGTTACAAGGGGATGCTGACTGCACTATCATTGCTGTATGTAACAAGGGGATGCTGACCACACTATCATTGCAGTATGTAACAAGAGGATGCTGACTACACTATCATTGCAGTATGTAACAAGAGGATGCTGACCACACTATCATTGCAGAATGTTACAAGGGGATGCTGACCACACTATCATTGCAGTATGTAACAAGAGGATGCTGACTACACTATCATTGCAGTATGTAACAAGAGGATGCTGACTACACTATCATTGCAGTATGTAACAAGGGGATGCTGACTGCACTATCATTGCAGTATGTAACAAGAGGATGCTGACCACACTATCATTGCAGTATGTAACAAGAGGATGCTGACCACACTATCATTGCAGTATGTAACAAGAGGATGCTGACCACACTATCATTGCTGTATGTAACAAGGGGATGCTGACCACACTATCATTGCTGTATGTAACAAGAGGATGCTGACCACACTATCATTGCTGTATGTAACAAGGGGATGCTGACCACACTATCATTGCAGTATGTAACAAGGGGATGCTGACTGCACTATCATTGCTGTATGTAACAAGGGGATGCTGACCACACTATCATTGCTGTATGTAATAAGGGGATGCTGACCACACTATCATTGCTGTATGTAACAAGAGGATGCTGACTACACTATCATTGCTGTATGTAACAAGGGGATTCTGACTACACTATCATTGCAGTATGTAACAAGAGGATGCTGACCACACTATCATTGCAGTATGTAACAAGAGGATGCTGACTACACTATCATTGCTGTATGTAACAAGAGGATGCTGACCACACTATCGTTGTTGTATGTAACAAGGGAAGCTGCAGTATGTAACTCAGCAACAACCTGTCCGTTGTAGCGTAGTATTTTTCACCTCTTAATAGTAACAATTACCAGCATGGAAGCAGGTGTGTTAGGACTGTCAGAACTTTTGTCACAGGTGCATAATACGTCCATGGAAAGGGTCTAAATATCAGCTGAGATGAGCTCAGGTGGGACTGGCAGAATCAGTGGCATATTTGTAGTGTCTGTGATCCTTTGTCACCAATCCTCTTTACTCAGCAGTTCATTTGGCAGAGACACATGGCCAAGGTAGGCGTGAGTCTCAGGTAATCACCACAGGTAATACTACTACAGGGCGGCAACATCAAAGTGAAGTTATCAGCATCAGACAGCTCAGGTGTAACTGGTCAGAGACACCGGCAACAGGTCAAGTTTTCCTATAAACAGGCTGCAGTCTTCATATCGCAAGGCATGATGCCATATAATGGGATATAATACAATGTGATGTGAAATAAATGATATGATGTGGTGAGATGTGATGGGATGTGATGTTTATGTGATGAGATATTAACATGAAATGATATTATATGATGAAAGGATGTCATGTGATGTAATATATAAAACACATGGTATATATGATGTGATGGGATTTAATTGGATGTAATAAGATGTGATGGGATATATCATATCATATCATTTAAGATGACAAGAATTCATATGATGTCATATGATATGATGTCATATGATATGATGTCATATGATATGATGTCATATGATATGATGTCATATGATATGATGTCATATGATATGATGTCATATGATATGATGTCATATGATATGATGTCATATGATATGATGTCATATGATATGATGTCATATGATATGATGTCATATGATATGATGTCATATGATATGATGTCATATGATATGATGTCATATGATATGATGTCATAGGAGATAATATAGTGCCATAGGAGGCGATATGATGTCACATGATATGATATTATGTCATATGATATGATGTGAAGTCATAGGAGATAATATGGTGTCATAAGAGGCGATATGATGCCATATATCAGGTTATATGATGTCATATGAGGCGATATGATGTCATATGAGGCGATATGATGTCATAAGATTGTAACGCTGCATGAGTTATTTATGGCTGAGGTTATAGGTATATTCTGCATGGCCTTAACTTTTACATCTACTTTTCCCATTATCTATATGTTATAATTAGGTGAAAGCCTGGTTCGCCAACGCAATTTACAAATATTTGTACATTATTTGTTCACACTTTCTCAGCCTTTATCAGATTTATGTCGTCTTAATTATAAAATAATGGAGCCTATTTTCGGGTGTATGTGCTCACAACCAAGTATATGGTGAACTTGGATGAGTATTGCATGCAAGGCTGACATGTAACGTTGTTGTTTTCAAATATGGATACAATAAGACGAAAGAAGGCATGGGTCCAGCTTAAAAATCATGAGTCCAATCGAGAAGGCATGGGTCCAGCTTAAAAATCATGGGTCCAACCTAGAAGGCATGGGTTGAGTTTAGAAGGCAAGGGCCTGGCTTAGAAGGCATGGGTCCAGTTTAGAAAGCATGGGTCCAGTTTAGAAGGCATGTGTCCAGACTAAAAGGCATGGGTCCAGTTTAGAAGGCATGGGTCCAGACAAGAAGGAATGAGTCCGGTTTAGAAGGCATGGGCCCAGTTTAGAATGCATGGGTCCAGACTAAAAGGCATGGGTCCAGTTTAGAAGGCATGGGTCCAGACTAGAAGGAATGAGTCCAGTTTAAAAGGCATGGGTCCAGTTTAGAAGGCATGGGTGCAGACTAAAAGGCATGGGTCCAGTTTAGAAGGCATGGGTCCAGTTTAGAAGGAATGAGTCCGGTTTAGAAGGCATGGGCCCAGTTTAGAATGCATGGGTCCAGTTTAGAAGGCATGGGTCCAGGCTAGAAGGAATGAGTCCAGTTTAGAAGGCATGGGCCCAGTTTAGAAGGCATGGGTCCAACCTAGAAGGCAAGGGCCCGGTTTAGAAAGCATGAACCCAGCTAAGAAACCTAAAACAGGTTTGTGCTTCACTATCATGAGTTCTTGGTTTTTCGTTGGACATTGCATTTGTTGAATATATTTATTTGATCAATATAGAATTGACCATAATTTTTTTTGTATCATATACTGTACCAGATATAGATTAGACCATAGCTTATTCATGTTTGAGGGCAGTATCAAGGTTTTAGGGCAGTATCAATATGTTCTGAGGACAATGTCAATATGTTCTGAGGGCAATGTCAACATGTTCTGAGGACAATGTCAATATGTTCTGAGGACAATGTCAATATGTTCTGAGGACAATGTCAATATGTTCTGAGGACAATGTCAATATGTTCTGAGGGCAATGTCCATATGTTCTGAGGGCAATGTCAATATGTACTGAGGGCAATGTCAATATGTTCTGAGGGCAATATCAATATGTTCTGAGGACAAAGTCAATATGTGCAATGACAGTATGTTCTGAGGACAATGTCAATATGTTCTGAGGACAATGTCAGTATGGCAGAGGGCAATGTCAATGTGTATGGCATTGTGAAACTCTCAAATATGTACTTTCACTAGTCATAAAGTATACATTTATAATGGAGTAAGGCTTTATACTTGTGTTTAGATGGTTTAGCCTCACAGGATGTGGTATTTGGCAATCTACTGTCTATTTTTCAGGGCCTATGATTTAAAACCACCAATCCTAATTTGTTCACAGCTCACAATTTATCAATATCCATATTCGATTAGACCATAATCTGTTGGCAAAGTATATGCACATTCTATGCCCTGGCTCACAACTAGGCTGTGTGATTATGTACTCAAACAACTCAACTATGTTGTTTTCCTTTCTCCGCAGCTGATATTGTAATATGACGCATTCACCAAATGTGTTCAGGGTAACACGGTTTATCTCATTGGTAGCAAGAAAAACTGTTTATCATACATTTATCATATAATGAATACATTATTTGATCTTTGTATCGCTTGCATGTCATTGCGATATTGCTGTGAAACAATGGTTTCGCTTCTTTTATTAATTGTATTCTAATGATTAAATAATAAAAATGATATATATCTCGGATATAGGCGCCACAACTTCTGTATTATTTGTCATTTGTATAAAGGTGTGCCAATGAATTGATTTACAGCTTTCAAGTTCATTTGGCTATCAGGTACAATGTATTAATCGTTTGGGAAATGTACAATCGAACTGATGGCGTCAAAGAATGCCTCTTTGTCTATCACAAATCCCTGAGATATATGTTTGGCCACATCCTGGTTAAAGACATCTTCCAGGTCTACGCCCCTCTGTGTAAACAGGTATCCTTCCCTCAGATGTGATCCTTCAAATGGTAAAATAAAGAATGCCTTTATGACAATGGATTCTCACGTGATCTCGCCAGAGTTGGCGCCTCTCACAATGTCTCGCACCAAGGAGCAGACGACAGTCTCAGGCGATCTTGAGCGCCACACAATTCAATGGTGTGTTATCCCATGTGCCTGGCATTTATTTTGTGTCAACACACATCTGATGACTTATTATCGGATATGCAAGTAGCAAAGGTCTTGGAAATGAGAGGGTATTTGTTTTAAAGCCCATCGGGAGTGCTGATAGGCAAGCTTTGTGGAAACTTTGGCAGACATCCTCCAATATTATTGATTCGACAGGAGGGCCCTAGGAAACTTTTGACGGTCTCGCCCCGTCAATTCCACTCAATTCCACAACACTGGGCCTCACTTTTCCCTAAAGTAACATTCATTGAAAATGAACCACTGATGCAAATTGCCGCTTAAGCATGCAACAAAAAAGCTGAGATAATAGATAGGCAGATTCCACGCATCTCAAAGGACCCTTTCCCGGGCTTTACCATAATTCAAGAGATAGGTTAAAGCGGGGTAAGCGTTTTACTGTTGCCTTGGGGTATTTGAGCTTCGTTTATCATCAGCAGCTGGGCTGAAATGAAATCCCTCGGTCATTGCTCACAGGGACCGATCTATTTATTACAACTATTAGCAGAATGCTGGTGGCCCTAAACACCCACCTACTGTCAATGTGTGCGCTGTGGATGCCATTTGTAACGATTGGCATGGCAGATGCCATACTATCTGCTGTGACACGGCCACCTCGCCGCTCTCACTGTGATGTATCAATCCGCGCACTACACCACCACACCACGCATGCGCCAACAAACACAGCTTTTAAAACACTTGACCTTGATCATCAATTACAATATATTAGTATTTAGTCCGTGTTTTCTTTTCCATTTTCTTCCAGATTAAAATGTGTTCGGATTTTGTTGCATTACTCTAGCTGAAAATGTATAAGGACCAGGTCTTGGACCAAAAATACTTGTATTAGCATTCCTATACTGATATTTTTTATATGAAATTCCTGTACTAACATGTAGTTCATGTATTAACAGAGAGTACATGTATTAAAATAGTATTTTTTAACAAATAACATGTCTATTAACATATATTTCCGGTATAAATATATAATACCTGTATTAATATATAATGCCTGTATTAATAAATAATTCCTGTATTAATATTTAATATCTTTATTAACAAAACAACTCTTGTATTATTAAAAATGATTCCTGGCTTTATTAGATATTAGTGCAGGCAGTGACCAGAGCCATGAATTCCAAGAGAACGCCTTTACTGACCAAAGCCATTGGTCACCTGCAGTGACCGGACCCATAGATCCAAAGCTTAAGAGAATGCCTTTATTGACAAAACCAATTAGTGCACACAGTGACGAAAGCCATGGATTCCAGGAGAAATTCTTTTTTTCTGACAAACGCCATTTATTCCATCATTTGGCCCAAATACACATTATCTGCAAGCAGTTTTTACTTTTTTAATGAGTCAATAGTGAGTGAAGCCTTTGTCAGAACCTCTATGTGATCAAACTTTAAACAAACCAAGACTATCACTGCAGAGTCATATTGTTACCCATGGTTTGTGAGTATCCGTCGTTGCATTGAATACATTGAACGATAATCAAGGAAAAGGTAAAATAAGAAGCGATCACAATCCTTTAAAATAACCTGCACTCACCGTGATTGTATTCCGACTGAAAACGATTTTAGATGGCAGCAATTTATTGTTTACATGGATAAGAGAACCGTGGCATCAGCTGTGTTGTGCTCATGTGTGACAACCATCCAAGGCTTATCTGTGTTTCTCACACCTGACCCTTCACATATAACATGTTCCCTTGCACAGCTAACAACAATAAACAATACACTGGGTGAAATGATGGAAAAAGGTCATGTTTTCAACCGTGTTTCTTCTTAGCTGTTCTATAACAAGTTGTAGTTTGTTATGTTGAGACCCAGCTGATAATATGTCATATGACAAAAATGATGATGTATGTCACATGATCCAGCTGATTACATATGTCACATGACCCAGCTGATGACATATGTCACATGGCCCAGCTGAAGATATATGTCACATGATCCAGCTGATGACATATGTCACATGACAAAAATGATGATGTATGCCACATGACCCAACTGATGACATATGTCACATAACCCAGCTAATGACTTATGCCAGATGACCAAACTAATGATATGCCACATGATCCAGCTGATGATATATGTCACATGACCCAGCTGATGATGTATGTCACATGACCCAGCTGACGATGTATGTCACATGACCCAGCTGATGATATATGTCACATGACCCAGCTGATGATATATGTCACATGACCCAGCTGATGATATATGTCACATGATCCATTTGATGATATATGTCACATGATCCAGTTGATGATATATGTCACATGATCAAACTAAAGATTAGGAATGTGTACATTTACGAAACATGACCCAACTGTGCGTTATGCGCAATACTGGTCTGGACACATGAATATATCATTAGGACCCGGATGTAAGTTCCGATCACAATATCATGACATTGACAGTAAAAAATGAATTTTCCTTGTTGAATATTATTTTTATCCATGTCAATATATATCTATATAAGAGGAAAGCTAATATGCAGCCTCATAAGATGGACGGGAGACATCACAGTGACCTCTCGCCCAACGTTACCTCAACACTGCCCAGGGTGAACCATGCTTTTTGAAATAATTATGATTTAGAACCAGGCAATAATGTCAGCAGAAATCAGGTGATAAAGATCAGTTAAGCAATAAGGTTTCATATTTATCCTTTGTGATGACTTCCTATAAACTGGAATGTGTATAAGGTTGATTTGCCCTCTCCAGGGCAGGTGAATTCCAATCATTTGCCCGTTGAATTAAATTGAAATAAAAACTACTCCAAAACAATAATATCATCATATAATCACATCATAAAGATGTAGAATTAACGCCCAAATCCCCCCAAAAAACATTGTGACATTGGTTTATTACATATTTAGTGAATAATAATCAAAGACCTTTGTTTGATTCAATAAAGTGCATAAAACACAATGAGCCATAAAACATGACTCATCGCCCTATTATTCACTTTATATTCGTTATGCAACACACCCTGGACCAGATATATATTTTTTTTGTCAAAAAGGAACAAAAAACAACAATAATCAATTGTCAAGAATCATCTGTTTCAAAGTAGACCCTTAGGACAATGTATTGATCCTCCTTCCGTAAGTGAGATCACGTTGTACATTAACTTCTCGCGAGGTTTTATTACCTTTTAGCACCACATTAATAGTCAGGTATCCATCACACGTCTTTCATGTCATCTTCAGTATTAATGTGCATTTTTTTTCTTTGGCTAGATTCTGCGCACATGATACAGAGCCTGGCAGATGGTCACGAGAAATCGGTCTTTGATTAAAGTTTTGCCATAAAACAAAACCAGACAAAATGTCGGTGCGCAGACACCAAATTACGTCAAGTAGGCCAGAAAGATCCAAAGTTGACACTGTAGCAAAGCAGGCGCGTCACGCTCGCTGCCAAACAATGCGTCTGCTGGCAAGTGAAAAAGTCACCAGCCTTTGGTGTCAATGTATATATTGCGTGTGTGTTTTGCTACTCCGCGGAGCGTGCTGCTGTTACGTGCGGTCACCGTGTTTGCTCGCTGATATCAGTCATGTTGACTTCTCTAACTGCCTCAGTGGCCTCTATTGGCCTTGACCATGCTTTGATCATTGTTCCTACTGAATGCGTCATCCTACTGAATGCGTCATCCTACTGAATGCGTCATCCTACTGAATGCGTCATCCTACTGAATGTGTCATCCTACTGAATGTGTCATCCTACTCAATGCGTCATCCTACTCAATGCGTCATCCTACTCAATGTGTCATCCTACTCAATGCGTCATCCTACTCAATGCGTCATCCTACTCAATGCGTCATCCTACTCAATGCATCATCCTACTCAATACGTCATCCTACTCAATGCGTCATCTTACTGAATGTGTCATCCTACTAAATGTGTCATCCTACTGAATGTGTTATCCTACTGAATGCGTGATCCTACTGAATGAGTCATCCTACTCAATGCGTCATCCTACTGAATGCGTCATCCTACTGAATGTGTCATCCTACTCAATGCGTCATCCTACTGAATGTGTGATCCTACTGAATGTGTGATCCTACTGAATGTGTCATCCTACTCAATGCGTCATACTACTGAATGCGTCATCCTACTGAAGGTGTGATCCTACTGAATGTGTGATCCTACTGAATGTGTCATCCTACTGAATGTGTTATCCTACTGAATGTGTGATCACTGTTTCTACTGTGTGGTCCCTGTACGTGCGATAACTTTACTTGCTGAACATGTGACCACTCTTCCTGACATTTGTCCCCACTGAATATGTGAACATTACCCTACATAATGTGTGATGTCCATACTGAAAGCATAACCCCCGCCCCTACTGAAAGCGTGACCCCTGCCCCTACTGAAAGTGTGACCCCCGCCCCTACTGAAAGCGTGACCCCTGCCCCTACTGAAAGTGTGACCACTGCCCCTACTGAAATCGTGACCACTGCCCCTACTGAAATTGTGACCCCCGCCCCTATTGAAAGTGTGACCACTGCCCCTGCTGAAAACGTTACCCTGTCCCTATTGAAAGCGTGACTCCCGCCCCTACTGAAAGTGTGACCACTGCCCCTACTGAAAGTATGACCCCCGCCCCTAATGAAAGTGTGACCCCCGCCCCTACTGAAAGTGTGGCCACTGCCCCTACTGAAATCGTGACTCCCGCCCCTACTGAAAGCATGACCCCTGCCCCTACTGAAAGTATGACCCCCTACTGAAAGTTTGACTACAGTCCTATTGGCAAATGTTACTATGAGCCATATCCTGTGTGTTTTATGTTGATTATAATGAGCTAAAATGAGCTAATATGCCTATGCGTTGATAAGAGGGCACCAGTGCTATGAGGTGAGATGGGGCCAGCATTGTGTGATGCATAGCGTGACTATTCCACATTGTAATTCACACCTATCTGCTTGATTAGCTCTACCAATGTGTCAAGGGGAGCGTCATATCTATTCACTCCCGATAATAACACGGCTGCATTATGCAGGAGCTACATTAGAATAAAAACAACTTATAATTGATTTATAAAAATGACTTTTTTCATTTCATGGTTGTTATTCATGTCTGGGCATAATATAGCGATGTTACGCAAAGCTTGATATTTTCACATGCCTGATAGTGATTGGTTTGGCTGACAGCATTGCCACCTATCGGGGGTTCATGATGTCAGAATACTTGATGGATTGGTTGTGACATGAATTATGCAATATCCTCAATCGGAGCACTTTCTACATGTCACATCTCTTTAATATTTGTTGTGATAACTGATCATCAAACATGATAAAAAACCAAAACTCGGGTATGGGTTTGGTGTGGATTAAGGTCAAATACAGTGGCATAAAATGGTATATTAAAGCACTATGATGAAACGTGAGAACCTGAGACATGAGAAACCTGAATGACTGTAAAATGTGTCTCGATAACCAATAATATAACAATTTAGAGTCATAAAGGTATTCAATTTATATTGATGTAAAAGATTATACATAATATCATGGTATAAAAATGTGTTATATATTAAATCAATAAGAATGGGTTTTCTGGTTTTGGATGCAATCTGGATTCATAAAAGGCCTAAATGGTCAGACCATGAGAGACTGATCACTGCACAGATTATAAACATCAGAGAGCCTTGGCCGTCAGGTGGCACCACGTGCAATGAGCTCAGAAAATCCAGTCACTTCACTGCTGGCAACAACAAACACAGGAAGAGAGGTCTTGCGGTTGCTGTTATGTTTATTCTTATTTTAAAGTCATTTTATGTTCCGACTTATCGAGACTACATTTTCTTAAAGTAAATTAGAATAATGAAAAAAGGATAATTGTCACACATGCCTTAATCTATTCATGCGAATTTAACAATGAAATGTTGAGCAATTCTTGAATTTAAATTTTTTTTGAATTATTGAACTTGAAATTGACCCAAATAATAAGAAGACAGCCATGCAGCTCGGTTAAACAGTGTGTTTATCCTTTCATTTTATAAGATGGATCACATGCGCTGAAAACTTGTGAATAAAGTCCCGATATATATCATCTCAGCAACCATTTGTACACCTTTTAAAAAAAGGACATCTTCAATTATCATATTTGAACTCAGTAGTTTTGTTTATCCATAATGAGTGAATAATCGTGCAGAAGAATATACAAAATATAGAGTCCATTGGACGTGAACAAAATTCATATTTTATTTTGATTTTTTGACCACTCTATTCTACTATATTACCTGGCTTCCTATTGTACCATACTCTACTCCAGACCACTCTATTCTACTCTATTGCTTGGCTCCCTATTGTACCACACTCTACAGCAGACCACTCTATTCTACTCTATTGCCTGGCTCCCTATTGTACCACACTACTGCAGACCATTCTATTCTACTCTATTGCCTGGCTCCCTATTGTACCACACTACTGCAGACCATTCTATTCTACTCTATTGCTTGGCTCCCTATTGTACCACACTCTACAGCAGACCACTCTATTCTACTCTATTGCTTGGCTCCCTATTGTACCACACTCTACTGCAGACCACTCTATTCTACTCTATTGCCTGGCTCCCTATTGTACCACACTACTGCAGACCACTCTATTCTGCTCTATTGCTTGGCTCCCTATTGTACCACACTCTACTCCAGACCACTCTATTCTACTCTATTGCTTGGCTCCCTATTGTACCACACTCTACTGCAGACCACTCTATTCTGCTCTATTGCTTGGCTCCCTATTGTACCACACTCTACTCCAGACCATTCTATTCTACTCTATTGTCTGGCTCCCTATTGTACCACACTACTGCAGACCATTCTATTCTACTCTATTGCTTGGCTCCCTATTGTACCACACTCTACAGCAGACCACTCTATTCTACTCTATTGCTTGGCTCCCTATTGTACCACACTCTACTGCAGACCACTCTATTCTGCTCTATTGCTTGGCTCCCTATTGTACCACACTCTACAGCAGACCACTCTATTCTACTCTATTGCTTGGCTCCCTATTGTACAACACTACTGCAGACCACTCTATTCTACTCTATTGCCTGGCTCCCTATTGTACAACACTACTGCAGACCACTCTATTCTACTCTATTGCTTGGCTCCCTATTGTACCACACTCTATTCCGGCCCACTCTATTCTACTCTATTGCTTGGCTCCCTTTTGTACCACACTTTACTGCAGACCGCTCTATTCTACTCTATTGCTTGGCTCCCTATTGTACCACACTCTACCCCGGACCACTCTATTCTACTCTATTGCTTGGCTCCCTTTTGTACCACACTTTACTGCAGACCGCTCTATTCTACTCTATCGCTTGGCTCCCTATTGTACCACACTCTACAGCAGACCACTCTATTCTACTCTATTGCCTGGCTCCCTATTGTACAACACTACTGCAGACCACTCTATTCTACTCTATTGCTTGGCTCCCTATTGTAACACACTTTACTCCAGACCACTCTATTCTACTCTATTGCTTGGCTCCCTATTGTACCACTCTATACTGCAGACCATTCTATTCTACTCTATTGCTTGGCTCCCTATTGTACCACACTCTACTCCGGACCACTCTATTCTACTCTATTGCTTGGCTCCCTTTTGTACCACACTTTACTGCAGACCCCTCTATTCTACTCTATCGCTTGGCTCCCTATTGTACCACACTCTAGAGCAGACCATTCTATTCTAATCTATTACTTGGCTCCCTATTGTACCATTCTTTACTCCAGACCACTCTATTCTACTCTATTGTTTGGCTCCCTATTGAACCACACTCTACTCCAGATCATTCTATTCTACTCTATTGCTTGGCTCCCTATTGTACCACACTCTACTGCAGACCACTCTATTCTACTCTATTGCTTGGCTCCCTATTGTACCACATTCTACTCCAGACCACTCTATTCTACTCTATTGCTTGGCTCCTTATTGTACCACACTTTACTCCAGACCACTCTATTCTACTCTATTGTTTGGCTCCCTATTGAACCACACTCTACTCCAGATCACTCTATTCTACTCTATTGCTTTGCTCCCTATTGTACCACTCTATACAGCAGACCACTCTCTTCTACTCTTCTGCTTGGCTGCTTATTTCAATACATTTGATAACGTGATATGCTTCAATTTACAGGTTAAACTTATGTCTACTAATGACCTCGACTATATATTACCATAATAAAACAGATATTTTATTTTGTTGTCATATATTTAAGAAAAAATGAAAATATAACATTAGAAATTAAAAAATGAGTTGTTTCTTGTCCCAACCAGCATCCATGACTGAAGTCTGTGATTTGTGTTGACATATGAATGTCATAATGAAAAATTCTCAGATACATTTTGAAGAAGGTCGGGTATGTAGGGTGGCCATTTTTGCCCTGCATTAGTCTGTGCTACAAATCGAGCACACAAACAATCAACTTCGAATTATTGTGGATTTATGAGAAATAACAAGGATGTGTGTTAATATTATATATATATACACACATATATATATATATGTATATATATATATATATATATATATATATATATATATATATATATATATATATATATATATATATATATATATATATATATATATATATATATATATATATATATATATATTCTTAATTGAAGCTGTTGTAATAATATTATAATAAAGGGCTAAAACAGTGGTAATGATTTTGATTGAAAAAGAATTGTTGAGCTCTACACTTTAGCATGACATATTTCAAACATAACTTTGTTGTTCATTTTTAATGTACAAATGCAATCTCATAGAAACAAATACAATATTGCACAAATATTATGCAGTGGCCAGCACGGTGCTATGAGCATGACGTCACCTTCTTCTCCTCCTCTGATTGGATGACCTCAAGTTGTGTAAGTGAGAAGAATGGCCTAGCCGAATATTTAAGTTAAAAAAACATCCTGTTATTGAAAAAAACAATAATTAAAACGGTAAATATCATCACTACTGCACGAGAGGTAAATTGTATTGACGTCATTGTTTAAATATCTGGTGTCATTTGACATTTCCTCCTTGGTTTACTCTGATCAGAGAAGAACTTAAATGGGGGAAAATTAGTTCAGGTTACAGACAGACAACTTAGATGAGAAACAGTTTGGTTTTTAACACAGAAGACAATGAAACATTTTTTTACAGAAATAATTATATCTATAAATCTCCTATAAAGATATACACGATAACTAGTATAGAATTATTTCATATGTTATCTAATTGTCAAATCTCTTGCTAAATTAATCATAATAAGATAGTGACATCAAATGTGTTGCAAAATCAATTTTGTGTCCTCGTGTCACTTGAGAGTTGCCAACATTTGTAAGCCCAGCAGATTTCTGAGAAAATGTCGTCGGTGACATACGATAAGAACTGTCAGTGGCTTCTTGACTGGTTATTATTTCCTGTTGAGGGAAACTAATGCAATTTTTCCTATTTGGCAAAACATTATTGGGAAATGTTAAAATATAATTATATCTATTATTCAAAACTCTTGTACAAGATAAACGATTTAAATGAATTTAGATCAAATATATAATAACCCCAAATTAATACAATGTTTGCATTCGTTACACAGGAATGAATGAAATATCTATATTCTTTCCAAAATGTTAATTTCCTAATAATAAATGTAAGAATATTAATGGCTACTAATCGTGAAGAATCATTTGTTTCTGTCAATAACACTGTGCGTTTTGTTTCAAAAGGGAATAACAGTCACATTCAAGACATTTTACTATAAATTTAAAACTATAATTCATTTAATATGTTATATTACATGTAGGCAAAAAATGCATAAACAGCAAGTTAAAGGAAGGTACGCAGGTCAAGAAAGCAAGATATGATGAGTAAGAAAGTGGCCACACAGAGGTTAGGATAGCACTATGTGGAAAGTACCGATGGATTAAGACAAGAAGGCAGGCACGCAGGCTAGGACATCATGATGTGGTAAGGCACAGAGGGATTAAGACAAGAAGGCAAGCACGCAGGCTTGTACATCATGATGTGGTAAGACACAGAGGGATAAAGACAAGAAGGCAGGCACGCAGGCTTGGACATCATGATGTGGTAAGACACAGAGGGATAAAGACAAGAAGGTGGGCACGCAGGCTAGGACATCATGATGTGGTAAGGCACAGAGGGATAAAGACAAGAAAGTGGGCACGCAGGCTTGGACATCATGATGTGGTAAGACACAGAGGGATAAAGACAAGAAGGCGGGCACGCAGGCTAGGACATCATGATGTGGTAAGGCACAGAGGGATAAAGACAAGAAGGCAGGCACGCAGGCTTGGACATCATGATGTGGTAAGACACAGAGGGATAAAGACAAGAAAGCGGGCACGCAGGCTAGGACATCATGATGTGGTAAGACACAAAGGGATAAAGACAAGAAAGCAGACACGCAGGCTTGGACATTATAATGTGGCAAGACACAGAGGGATTAAATCGAGCAGGCAGGTACACAGGCTAGGGGATCAAGATGTGGTATGAAACAGATAGATGAAGAAGAAAAGGTAGGTACGCAGCCTAAGATATCATGATGTGGTAAGACACAGATGGATGAAGAAGAGAATGCAGGCACGCAGGCTATGACAGCAAGGTGTCATATTTCCGACGCATCTTCATTGTCTCCGCGCTAGTTCCGCACCGGGATCCTGCAGCCCTCCACCTAGCTTAACCTCTGCCTGACAAATTAACCATTTAATGGCGCTTCTCTCTTCAAACCTGCCTCCCCAAGGCGGCTCTATATATAATCTTTGTTTCAACACATTATGTGGAAACCCAAGCCGGCTGGCAGAGGGAGTGAGCGCTGAAATTGGCCGCATTAGGCTGACATAGGTCCCCGTGCATGCTCTCCGTTCCATAGGCATGTAAAATTTGACGGACCTCCTGAAATCGGATCTGTTTTGTTACCCCTTGTCATGCAAACTGTGATGTTAAAAATTAGTTCTTAATGTTGAGGACTTTCAGATGAAAGGTGATCAAGCTAACATGTCAATTCCAGCCATCTAAAGGTCTCTTTTATTAAGTGACGACTTTAAGTCATCCCCGGGTTTCCCCAGGCCCTACCGTCTCGGCAAGGCCCTTTTGCAGGCAGCGGCGGTCTCATGAAAAGGAAAAAAGGTCCACAAAGGTTGAGAAGTACGGCGGAGTGTGGGGGATGATTGATGGTGCGGGGCGGGTAGGGAAGGGGGGTAGCCGTGTTATTTATCATGGTCCGGGCCGTGCGCACCCACCATAGCCTCCTGGTCAGGCACTTTGTCTTTCTCTGTAATGAAGACGTATTGCTGTAGTCTGTGACAGCCTCTATAGCGGGGCAGGCAAGGCAGCTTGGCGCTTGTTCCACCTTGTCCCCCCTCGATCGCTTTACACCCATTTACTGTGCCTGGCAAACTATATTACCCTACCCCCGGCCTACCCTTCACCTTCCCCCATTGGCCATGTGTGCACTGTTCGAGCTACAACCAAACAGGTGGCCCGGCTTTTTATCATTAAAAAGACAAAACCTGCATGTGATTGGTGCAAGGCTTGCGGTCGTAGCATGGAACAATAATCGCATCAAGTAGTTTTATAGTTCTTGGGGTGATAAGAGTATCTGACGGCGGCTCCTGTGCTGGCACTTACCCACCAAGCCGAGCTTTATATCCACTACAAGGCGGTCACTTACCGGCCTTCACTGAGGGTCATGTCTCCATGTGGACACTAGCTCCCTCTAGGATGGACACTGAGCCGGACTACAATGAGTGAGTGATTCCCTACTTCATATAATCTGCATACCTCACCTTATGTAGACATGAATGATGTCACATGCTTTCAATGCATATTTGATAACTTGGGGTGTTTGTATAAAACAAATTATATTCAATGGTAAAAAAAAGTATCATTCTCCAAAATTATAATTAAGGTATTTACATTTAAAAATGAAATTTATATATATATATATATATATATAATTTCAAAAAACTAATCATAGATAGAAATCTATCGATTGCGACTCTCAATCATATCCATCAGATATATTTCAACACAAATGAGGGCATTTTATGGCACGATGTTGTAGTATTTTACAATATTTATATTGGTTTTTATTTAGACGAGTACTATATACCAGCACTGATTTATACCGTTGTTGAAAGTTATATATATTATATGCAATGAATAAATATCAATGGCAGACTATAGGCACGATGCATCAATATTGTGATCTTTTTGTTTTACATGACAAACAACTCTAATAATACATTGAAAACAAGTTTGGTTATATGACTAAGCTAACGAAGGTAAAATCGTTCCACTCTGGTGATAGAAAGTACAGACATGTTGGGCTACGAATGAGAAGTATATACTGAGTGTATTAAGGAGAAATATCCCCGCTACTGTACATAGCATCACCCAAGTCAGTGCCTTATATGAGTCTATCTCGTTATCTGTGTCACCGACAATGCCAGTTCTGGCGCTATCTTATAGCATGCGAGGGCACAATACGACGCCAAAACCTACAATCCAGCCACATTCTTTCTTTTTTTCAAATTAGAAATATAACTCACATAAATCATTTCCCATTAATTGCCATTTCCCGCGTATTCAATAAGTACATTTTAGTTGTGTAGATCAAGCCGGGCTCTAAATGGCGAGCCGTGTTACTGTCAGCGCGACTCAAGGCCGCCGCACTACCATCCACTATAAATCAAAACTGTCTTCTTCCTAATTGGCAGCCATTGTTTTCAACCTGACGAAAATACAGATCAGATTTCGTTGTGTCAGAATTTTTCTTTCAAGACAAATGTGGCGGGATAGGGAGAAGGCTGTTTCCCTCACCGGGTGACTTCTTCCCGGGGCGACTACCTTACCACGGCCAACACCGTAAACTCGTTGTTGTGGAGCAAAAATGTCCATATATTATTAAACATGATAGACCCCGGCTAAATGCACTCTATATTTTATTGGATATATAGTATATCTCACCAAATCAAGAGGGGATATATGAATTATATAATGTAAAGTAAGGTTACCATATTTCTACTTCTTACTTCAAAATACAAATATAACTTTAAAATTGGTGGAAATGATTGCAATCTGAGCTTGATATAAACACGAGGAGGCCAGAGCGAGTCTTCAATGAATTGATATGATAATTATGCTCCGAAGACACTAAACTAGTCTGGTAGTAACTGAGGATCCTTTTAACATCGTCTGACTTTTATTATCAAATTTTCAGTCATTTGTAAATTAATGGAGCGTTTGATTGTGTTGGACACAGAGATATGTAGGGGACGGCGGGCATAGTGGGGTGAGGAACTGCTGTCTGTCATGGCATGGTGGCCACTACAGCTCACAAAGTAACGCTTATAACTCACAATAACACTCACAAAATATAACTCACAAAATAAGGCTTTCGGATATAACTCACAAAATAAGGCTTTCAGATATAACTCACAAAATAAGGCTTTCAGATATAACTCACAAAATAACGCTTTTAGATATAACTCACAAAATAACGCATACAAATAGAACTCACAAAAACTCACAAAATTATAATGACGATAATGTCAAATATTTAAGATTGTTGACTCAATTTTTTTATTTTGATCCCAATATATATTTTTTATTGGTAATTAGAAGAAAGGATTACTTCTGTAGGTTTCGATTCGTTAGAACCAATTGTTGTGTTATCTTATCAGAAATTGACGCAAATATATGATAATTATCTCACAGGGAGTCTGTTCATTATGATATGGCGGTAACCATGCAACAATAATTGGGTAAACAAAGTCAAAAGTACACACTTGTTTTGACCACAAGGAAAATATCAAAACTTTAATAAAATAAGATTTTTTATTCAGTCATATAACAGTTTTATATTACCCAAACATAAATTTATGTGCCATCTGAAAGTAAATGAGTATTCTGCTAGGATCCAAACCATCCTTAAACATTTTGTTAACAAATATTGCTTAGCTGACCAGTGGTTCGGTGCAAACCCCTACACAGTAAAGGTTGGCTAATAATGGAGAACGTTCAGATTAGGGCACTGGAGTGCCTGTTAGTGCTTTCAAGTGGCACAGGCCAAACACCCTTCCAGACGACAACAGTGGTCATATGAGTGCAACCATAGTACCAAGCAACACACAATAATCCTGGGTAGGCAGGTGTATTTTGGTTTAGTTTGGGGAGATGTATCACATTATAATGACCACATATATCAAAATACCCCCAAAACACCTCAGAACTGCCTGTGACCTACGTGACTTTATGAAAGCTTTAAAGAGAAAATATAGAAAAATACAAATTACCTCTTGCTATGAATATTTCCAAATAGACGTTAGAAAGAAAAACAATCTGAAAGAGAGACTGTTGATTGAGGGTGGTGCAAATGACCTGATGTGTTTGCCTTCTCCTTCATTACTAAGCTGCAGACACTGCCTATGATATATGACATGTTATCATGACTACTTGTTTTGCTTTCCACACGGTAATCTGTCAGTATGTAACTCTGGGGTGTGAAAAACCTTACAGCTTCAGACAGAGTTGTTTATCAGCAGACATTTGTCAGCGTCTGCTTGATAGCACCCCACATGGGTTCTGATACAGTCTGTCATGCAACATCCGTCCACATTCTAACTACGCTCTGCTCCCAATATAGACATATGTTTCAGGGCAGAAAAATAGAGATACAGAGAGACAGAGAAACAGAGACAGAGACAGCCATATGATTACTTCTTCTATCTGCTAGCCCATAAAACACTTTGTTCTGAAGCTTGGGTCAATCTGTGGGCATTTGTTTGAGATTCTGAGCTGAGATCAGGCATATGGCGGCGATATTTGATGAGATCCTGAGATGAGATCAGGCATAATGCGATATTTGATGAGATTCTGAGGTAAGGTTAGGCATAGGGCGATATTTGATGAGATCCTGAGATGAGATCATACATAGGTCGATATTTGATGAGATCTTGAGCTAATGTCAGACATAGGGCGATATTTGATGAGATCCTGAGCTAGGGTTAGACATAGGGCGATATTTGATGAGCTCCTGAGCTAAGGTTAGACATTGGGCGATATTTGATGAGATCCTGAGCTAAGGTTAGACATAGGGCGATATTTGATGATCCTGGGCTGAGGTCGGACACACCACAAAAAATAATCTGAACAAATGAGTTTGATTTAAAGTTTTTTTTACTCATTTAAATTTCACTACTACTACGAGAATGTCGTGCTGGGTTTGCATAAAGACACATATGTACTAAATACTTGTGGTTTATTTGGAGTAATTGTATCCCGATTACATTAATTTGTTTGGATATTTGAGACAGGGAGATGTGTATCTAATTGAAAAAAAGATATTTTAAACCGCACACAAAAAGTCCACCCATGTGGAAAACAGCGCCTCAGTCCCCAACTAATTCACACAAGTTGACTCCGGGCAATGTACAGCTTTATCAATTATTCAGCTTTTCATACCAGCCTGGAGAATAAGTATTCATCTCCAAATCAAAGTCTGTATTTTTTAATAGTTAGCAGGATTTTTTGTGTTTGGAAAAGTGTCGCTTCTATGCTTAAATGAGATTTTCGGCACGTGCTTTGATGGCTGATACTATGCTACAAGTCATGAACAAGGCATTACTCAAGGTATCTCAAAATGGTGAGTACTCAACATATGTTACGTATAATCAGAGATCTCATTGCTGGAAATATGGTGTACTGGCTATATTTTACAGCTGGCAAGATATACATCAAGGCCAGACATACAGGGCACTGGCTGTATATTATAGCTGGCCATAGACTTCATGGCAAGATATGCAGTACACTGGCTATATATTATAACTGGCCATAGACTTCATTGCCATAAATGAAGTGCACTGGCTATATATTATAGCTGGCCATAGACTTCATGGCAAGATATACAGTACACTGGCTATATATTATAGCTGGCCATAGACTTCATGGCCAGAAAAGCTGGACAAAAGCTATATATTACAGCTGACAAGAGACATCAAGGCCAGAAATGAAGTGCACTAGCTATATATTACAGCTGGCAAGAGAAAACATGCTCAGAAATGAAGTGCACTGGCAATATTACAACTGGTCAGAGACATGGTCAGAAATGGTGGATAAAGGCTATAGAATACAGCTGGTGAATGGGACACATCATGGTGAAATACACATGGCGCATATATTACATCATATATACTAATCACGTGTATCACAGCTGCGAGAGAAATGTTAGCAATTAAAGGTTTGCATTCCTCACATAGTTGCACTGAACATTGCACTGAGCTCTCTATCTCTTGTCACGAGTGTCCCTATTACTAATTCATGTGACATTATACTCGTACTTAAGCCCAAACACATCTACAAAGTCACTAATTAAAAATGTAGTTTTTTTATCCCTCAACTGACATCAGAATATTGTATTAAAAATGCAAACTGCACTGGGCGTCATATTATGATAACACATATTGACATCCAGGTCAAGATGACAAATTATGATTCAATCTATTGGGAAGTAACTTCCTGAACTGTTGCTGTATCCTAGGTCCCACCTAATGGAAAGATGACTAAAAATGGAGAAATGGAAAAGAATTTTGTTTTCAGCAGATTTGAAGGCAATGGGATTATTTAATGATATTAATATTTGAGGAGTATGTGTGGTGGCATGTGAGGGGTCTGAGGTGAGACACGTGACCACCCCAGCTTCCCCCGGACCTAGCCCTCTACCTGGACCTGTCATACCCAGCCATTGTCACATCAATCACGTGACCTCCCGGCACGTCATCTCTCTCCTGTCTGTCTCCTGCACTATATACTGGACCTCCCAATCAAATAGCCCCATTGTACTCTGACCTATATACCGAGATCACGTAGATTAAACCTTACCCTGCCTTGCCCCCCATCTCAAATAATGAGCTAGGCCACCCTCTGCCATGACTTATCTCACACACTGAGCTAGGCCACCCTCTCTCATGCGCCCATCTCGCATACTGAGCTAGGCCACCCTCTGTCATACCCCCATCTCACATACTGAGCTAGGCCACCCTCTGTCATGCCCCCATCTCATATACTGAGCTAGGCCACCCTCTGCCTTGCCCCCATCTCACATACTGAGCTAGGCCACCCTCTGCCTTGCCCCCATCTCACATACTGAGCTAGGCCGCCCTCTGTCATGCCCCCATCTCACATACTGAGCTAGGCCACCCTCTGCCTTGCCCCCATCTCACATACTGAGCTAGGCCACCCTCTGTCATACCCCCATCTCACACACTGAGCTAGGCCACCCTCTGCCTTGCCCCCATCTCACATACTGAGCTAGGCCACCCTCTGCCTTGCCCCCATCTCACATACTGAGCTAGGCCACCCTCTGCCTTGCCCCCATCTCACATACTGAGCTAGGCCGCCCTCTGTCATGCCCCCATCTCACATACTGAGCTAGGCCACCCTCTGCCTTGCCCCCATCTCACATACTGAGCTAGGCCACCCTCTGTCATACCCCCATCTCACACACTGAGCTAGGCCACCCTCTGTCATGCCCCCATCTCATATACTGAGCTAGGCCACCCTCTGCCTTGCCCCCATCTCACATACTGAGCTAGGCCACCCTCTGCCTTGCCCCCATCTCACATACTGAGCTAGGCCGCCCTCTGTCATGCCCCCATCTCACATACTGAGCTAGGCCACCCTCTGCCTTGCCCCCATCTCACATACTGAGCTAGGCCACCCTCTGTCATACCCCCATCTCACATACTGAGCTAGGCCACCCTCTGACATGTCCCCATTTCACACACTGAGCTAGGCCACCCTCTGCCATGCCCCCATCTCACATACTGAGCTAGGCCACCCTCTGACATGTCCCCATTTCACACACTGAGCTAGGCCACCCTCTCCCGTGTCCCATTTCACACACTGAGCTAGGCCACCCTCTGCCATGCCCCCATCTCATACACTGAGCTAGGCCACCCTCTGTCATGCCCCCATCTCATATACTGAGCTAGGCCACCCTCTGTCATGCCCCCATCTCACACACTGAGCTAGGCCACCCTCTGCCTTGCCCCCATCTCACATACTGAGCTAGGCCACCCTCTGTCATACCCCCATCTCACATACTGAGCTAGGCCACCCTCTGACATGTCCCCATCTCACACACTGAGCTAGGCCACCCTCTGTCATGTCCCCATCTCACACACTGAGCTAGGCCACCCTCTCCCATGTCCCCATTTCACACACTGAGCTAGGCCACCCTCTGTCATGCCCCCATCTCGCATAATGAGCTAGGACACCCTCTCGCATGCCTCCATCTCACACACTGAGCTAGGCCACCCTCTGTCATGTCCCCATCTCACATACTGTACCACCCCTTGTCATGCTCCCATCTTTCATGACCCCATCTCATACACACCCCAATACTGAACTAGGCTCCATTCTGCCATGCCCCAATGCCACACATCCCTGGATGGTGATCGAGAGTGACGTCATAAACGGAACCCGGCTTAGAGTTTGAACATACAAATATTATTCAATGTCCCACATAAAGTATTATTTACATTTATTATCTATATTACGGGAGTTTTCAGTAAAAAGCAGCGAGAGTTGTAGGTAGTGTGAGGAGGCCTCTCCTTGTGATCACCTGTCTCGGCTGATAGCTGCGGTTGGCAGGCGGAAATTAACAAGTGGTGAGGCTGGTGGGCAGGAAAGTGACAAGGAAATGGATGTATGTGAGTGTTGGTGGGGAAGGTAGCGGGGACACAGGCAGGACAAGCAGGCGCCTGGGCCGCACACCTCGCCGCCCGGCCCGTCATGATAGCAAGCAGCCACTCACATTGCGTTACGGGTAACACTCTATGTTATATCACACATAGAAACTCCGACTCTTGTCTGCGGGGACAGGGGGTTATTATATGTCGGGTGAAGACGGTTTCATGCTGTAAATAATAAACATTTGGAATAGGAGAGGAATTGCAGAACGTCTATCAAGCTGCACTGAGATATTCATTAAAATTCGTTTTAACTGAATATCTTCACAACCCAATATAGCTTGTACTTGGCAAGTTACAAGATAGAAGCATTCTACCAGAACTAAATACCCCAATGATTAGACTGACCCTATATTGACCAGAAGCTTTTTTATCAAATGATCGGAATATCACTAACCGTGGCCTTTGATAACTAAAAAGGACACTCGGAATACATATATTTCAATGAATAATTGATTATTCTATTGTGTGTTTAGTCTACAATAACCCATGCCAATTTGGGGGATATTTAGCTGAAACCTTATTGCGTAACACATCTCTCTTCCACATTTGTGCAACATTGGTCTTGCACCTTATTGTGTAACACATCTCTCTTCCACATTTGTGCAACATTGGTCTTGCACCTTATTGTGTAACACATCTCTCTTCCATGTTTGTGCAACATTGGTCTTGCACCTTATTGTGTAACACATCTCTCTTCCACATTTGTGCAACATTGGTCTTGCACCTTATTGTGTAACACATCTCTCTTCCACATTTGTGCAACATTGGCCTTGCACCTTATTGTGTAACACATCTCTCTTCCATGTTTGTGCAACATTGGCCTTGCACCTTATTGTGTATCACATCTCTCTTCCATATTTGTGCAACATTGGCCTTGTACCTTATTGTGTAACACATCTCTCTTCCACATTTGTGCAACATTGGTCTTGCACCTTATTGTGTAACACATCTCTCTTCCACATTTGTGCAACATTGGCCTTGCACCTTATTGTGTAACACATCTCTCTTCCATGTTTGTGCAACATTGGCCTTGCACCTTATTGTGTATCACATCTCTCTTCCACATTTGTGCAACATTGGCCTTGTACCTTATTGCGTAACACATCTCTCTTCCACATTTGTGCAACATTGGTCTTGCACCTTATTGTGTAACACATCTCTCTTCCACATTTGTGCAACATTGGTCTTGCACCTTATTGTGTAACACATCTCTCTTCCACATTTGTGCAACATTGGTCTTGCACCTTATTGTGTAACACATCTCTCTTCCATGTTTGTGCAACATTGGTCTTGCACCTTATTGTGTAACACATCTCTCTTCCACATTTGTGCAACATTGGTCTTGCACCTTATTGTGTAACACATCTCTCTTCCACATTTGTGCAACATTGGCCTTGCACCTTATTGTGTAACACATCTCTCTTCCATGTTTGTGCAACATTGGCCTTGCACCTTATTGTGTATCACATCTCTCTTCCACATTTGTGCAACATTGGCCTTGTACCTTATTGTGTAACACATCTCTCTTCCATGTTTGTGCAACATTGGCCTTGCACCTTATTGTGTATCACATCTCTCTTCCACATTTTTGCAACATTGGCCTTGAACCTTATTGTGTAACACATCTCTCTTCCATATTTGTGCAACATTGGCCTTGCACCTTATTGTGTAACTTAGTACTCTACCATTTTGCATGATGCTTGTTCCTCATTGTTCAACTCTTTCAGGACACAAGGCTCATCATTCAAACCATTTTTACATCATATCAAATTCAGTACTTCTCTTGCTATAACATGCATGTATAGTGTTGAAACTTGTACCTGACTGTACAACACGAATCCTACAGAAAATAATAGGTATGCACGTTGCAAAATGTATGCACAGTGTATATATTATTGACTATGTTATCGACTATCTAAATGTGTCTTCATTTAATATCAGAATCAACGGTTTATATATTATTCTTCATCCTTCTTATTAATCGTCTGTTAAACAGTTTAGTTATGAGGCAACCAAAGAAATTATGCTAGCGTCAGAATCTTATCAAATACCCGATGTGCCTGAAAGGTGACCCGCTGTCTGTTCTATTGCCATCAAAAACCACAAACACTTGTCACACACATAAGCGCATTCTCGTTATATCAATTTCTTCTCGCTAAGGTGAGATAAATATTCAGAAATTAAATGAAATTATGATTTTTATCTTTATTCTGAACAATGGGAACGAATATCATTTTGGAGATTCTTGTAAAAGGAGAGGGCTGTTGCAATTCTTTGATTAAACTTTATTGTCATTGATTCATATTGATATAATATTAAGTGTTATTTACCTCATTAATCTCAAAATAGCTGAAAGTAAAATCCATAACATGAACAAAATAGGGAATGTTGAAGGGAACACTAACAGACCTACATATTGGTTTTGACGTTTAACAAATATTGTGTTTGCTTCATCGTCAACACCTCAGGCACATTTTTTATAAACTTTTAACTTGCAGATTTGGCAGTGTTTAGAACTCTTCTGATCTACTGATAAATATAAAAACATGGAAAGGAAGCGACTGTGAAGTAAAAACACATATAACTTGGCCAAATTGTTTAGACACATATGTATGATGTCCACATTATAAACTTTGTAAAGATTATTAGCATAAAATCCGGAAAGGCTTTTGAGATGTTTATGTTATTTTCTGAGGGAAATAAGTATACAATGCCAATAGTAAATCCCTTAACAAAAACCATTTAATATATTTCTTCAAAATGCATTTCTTCTTAACACATTCTATGCAAAAGTATAAAAACATTTTTGTTCAAAATACGTTTCGTCATAGAAGCGAATTATATAAGAAGGACTTGTGTTTTGTTCAGGTTGATATTATTCTGGCTCTGTTCTTGGTGTCACTTACCTGTTATGATAATAGCAATGAGTGTTGTATTTGTGGTCAAGCTATCTCTTTATACCGAGTTCTCTTTATTCTATACAACGTTTCAGCAATTTACTACTAACACTGACATCCATAACTAAGATATAATTCACAACAGGCATGATTATCATCAATAACATCGCCAAAGATTAGTTGCTAATGATGCAGCAGAGACACATTTGCACTTGTGTTGTTTTGTAATGTTCCTGGCGGTATAAGTGATGGGGTATTATTTTCCATGTGTGAAAACATCGTTGGCATCGAAAACTACTGCAAAAAGGCCGCCATATTCGTGTCCCACAGAGAAAGTTTATCACTATTTTAGAAGTTTGTTTTGGCAAAGCACCCAGAATATGCACAGATTCTGGAAAAAACAAAATGTGGCGATGTTCTTCAGAAGAAAGGATCTGAAAAGCACATAGGAATAGGGATTGACCTTGCTTGTGGCAAGCCTGTAGCCCTCCTCCCGCCAGGCAGGTACAAGTGAGACCCTGCTTGTGGTTTTCACCTCTACGTCTCATAAATCACCTACTCACTACAATTTTGATTAATCACATGACATAGTTTTTCATCAGTGAAATGTGAAAGCGCTGTAGTTTTCAGCGCTGTTATTTCCTCGCCTCTTCGTGGCGGGTTCATTAATTTGGCTGTATTGCATACCACATTAGCTGATTATTTATTTGGAGGGCAAACTTTGTGGCTGATGTAGGTAGCTGGCGTGGCATATTTTGCCAGTTTGGAGACCTGACGCCTCGTTATATTTACGTTTTGTCAGTTTGTGTCACATTGTTTGACCGCTATTGATACATTCCATCCAAACCCATGATTGTGTTTGCCTTATCAAATATTAAAATCATAACAAATATTTGGAATATAATGTGCTTGAAAAAGAGACTTTCAGTTGCCTCTTGATGTCAAAAATGAAATATATGAAGTAATATTTGAGAGGAGATTTGTGAGAAATGTGTGCGGTTCCTACCTGGGTAAATACTGAGTTGATCGCGGACACATCGCCATTCCTATTTTATGTGTCGGTATCCATGTTCCTTTTGTTAGAAAACTTTGTCTCTCACCAGGATAGCCCTTGAATACAAAATGATATGAGCAATATGAATCTATAACCGACTTTACGTAACCCCCCAAGTCTGTGATTCAACTACTGTCTGGCTACTGACTAAAGGGGTGGACAACATTTGGATTTCCTAGACACTTATACCCAAGTGTCTGGCAATAAGTGGTCCACATAACCTTTCCCTTTCCCCAGACGTTCATGTTCCAATCTGGCATTTCTTTCTCGTTGAGTTATGGCCGGTTTCATTGTGGACAGTGGGGGAATATTTGTGTTCACTTTCGTTTTAGGTTGATATCAGTTAGACAATGGTCAGAAAGGTCCTGTACAATATGACAAGAAAGACCTACGACGCTTCTTGAAAGGGTAGCATATATTTGATATGAGATGACCTCTGGCATACACTAGACCCCTCCATGTTTATTTCTCGTTGATGTTAAGCATGATGTAAGAAGGTACACACAGCAAGAAGACACAGGACCAGCAGAGGAGCTGGCAACAGGCGGGGGACAGATGGGGCGAGGGACCACTTCAGGGGCTGTCAAATCGCTCTACTCCCTTGCAATGGGGCTACAAGTCCCACAGCCTTCAAAATACCAAATATGCCAATTTCTCACAGAAAACGAAGTGGAAATAAATCAAGCGAAAATGCTCTTATTTCACCAAATTAGGTTATGTGAGGTAATTCTTCGCTAGGTTTCTGATGAGTACATTTCTCTGGGGTGCTTCTTTGCCAAACCTGCTTGAATATCCCTCCAATCTACCTGCCATCTCTCTCCCACAAATCTATTTAGATATCTTGCTTTAATTCTATCCCTTCCACAATCTAATAAAGTTTATTGCTTTCTTAGCCATTGGTAATAAGCGCGTCACTTGATGGCATCGGGCGGCGTATGCTGATAGACGGCAGATCTGCACATGTCAGCTCTCATATCAACCCTGACACACAAATCCTCAAGATTCCAATCTCCCCACTCAGGTCGATGACCATTCAGGTGTGTGATTCCCAATGAAACCAATAACCCCAAAAAGGGCCGAATTTCATATCGGTCAGACAGGGCATTGTTTATTTCATTGAAGTAAAGTGCTCAGTATTTATTCTTGGTGTATATCATTTTGTTGGAGTTTCTTTATCGCAGTAACTGCATTTGTGGGGATTTGGCTTTGGGCTAATCGCCCTGGCATAATGTAGAGATTGTTTTAGTAGCTTTATGAGTAAAGTTTGTAAGCAGTGACTTGGAAGTAATGCGAGGAGACAGTCCGGAGACAGGGAGACGGGGCCGGGGATTGGCGCGCGGCTCGCCCAGCCGGCAGATAAACGATCTCAAGCCGGGGAAGCCTTCTCCTTGGGTAGCTAAGCTCGCCACCTACTATGATAGGTTTCGATCCATCCCCGATCACCAGTGGCACTTTGTTTTTTGATCCAGCACCGAAGGCGGCCCCAGTGTCGCCAGATAGACCGGCCCACTGCTGCTTTGAACAGCCCCCCGGTGCTTCTGTGACAACTTCGCTTTCAACACCACAACTTGGGGGCATGAAACATCCTCGTGCATAATACCACACTCAAAAGAAACTTCACATGGTACGACCCTATTCAATGGGGATTATGTTTGTCTCAAAGTGTAGCATTAGTCTTTTGTACTGACGCTATCTCTTCAGTAAATCGGAAAGAAGAAGCTTATGTTGTAGGTGCTTAAACCTCTAAAGACAGGCGCTTTGCGAAACGAGGCTTTGAAAGTTTGGTAATAGACATGGCAAGGATTCGGTGAAATGTTGGACCTGCAGTGTTGACTTGCAATGTTTTGCCACTCTATTGCGCTAGCTTACATCACCCAATATTTCATAAATGAATTGATTGAGAGAGATTACTCCGCCTTGGCGACTTTTACTCCTCACTACCAGCCATAATACTATTGCATTCTGGTTGACAGATAACCATCAGCTGTTCCCGTATCGGATTTCACTTGTTTGGTAGCTAGGTGATTTCTTAACGTAACGTCATGAAATCCATATGCGAGCCTCGATTTATTCAATTTTCCACCCAGTAACGCGAGAGAAAGCTGGCGGAATATGCGTGAAATTTTATATGCACTTCACCAATTTGTTGCAAACTTTTTTTCACAAGAAGATGTCTTAGATGTAGAACTTGACAATTTCTTGACACTGTCACGTGATCAATTCGGCTGATCTCACGAGAGCCTCTTCAAGTGACAAGTGATAGACGGCCCGCGATATATTAGTGTTAGATTTCGCTTCCGTTAGTCATAATTAAGCGATGCCAGCGATTATTACATTTTATTGCGCTACCCCCCCCCCCCCCCCCCCCCCCCAGACATCCACGAGATTCCTGTATTTTCCTGGCATTATGGTCTTTTTTTTCAAACTACATTATCTTATCATCAATCCTTGGTAACATCAGAGAAATTTTGTCAGTTTTACAACTGAATACTATTAAAACCTCACGCAAATTTTGCTAAGCGTAACCGTTGCGTGGGGGCGTTAATAATTGGAAGCACTGAATTAGTTGAAAAGATTATCATCAAAGGAGGCATCCTGTATTTTATTGGTCACCAGATTTTAAAGAAAATACAAATGTGATTACATCCTGTGAAATTTGGCTTCAGTCTTTATTCATAGTAATTCAGAATAGGTTTATGGTCAGGAACGTCAAATTAATGTCCACAAATATACAATTCTTATTATATTGAATGACAATTAAAATTAAGAACATATTATTAAGCCTCGGATAAAGTTTGCTCAATTTGTTCATTGCTGTACTGGTGTATCATTCCCAAAAGAACAAGAAGATAAACAGAACAGACGACCAGCATAACATCATCACAACACGTTTAATAAATATATTTATGTGGAACCTCTGCATGTTAAAATTTAATTTCAGATTAAAACAACTCTTTCTTCAAAGTGGTGTTATTTCGATTACTTAGAACAAACAAGAGTGGAGAAAACCATACAATTGTAAAGTATGACTATGAGAGAAGTATATTAAGAATAATGTGTGGGGAGAACATATTCTGGATGAAAGACTCTTCCATGCACCGAGAAATAGGTTTTCAAGCACATTGAACATCATGGTTTGTAAAGTTGGTGATTCTACAGAATATGAAATATGTGTGGCGTATTCTTAATGAATGTAGCATAAGGGGTTGACGAATGGGTTTGTTGTGGAGGGGGTGGCGAGGTCAGGACACACCGGGGCAGTTTAATCTTTGTAATTACTGATGAAATGAGTTAGCGCAGTTGCTCATCACAGGACGTGTGCCCTGCTAGCCGTTTCGTCGAGGAAGGTCCCATTTCTGGTCCCTTTCTTGTCCGTTTCGTTACTGATTACATGCGCCTTGCTTAGTTTCCATGTCAACTGTGTCAAAGACGAGCAGAAATTACTCTCTGACGTTGTGTCAATTCTAGATTCACAACCCACGAAGTTGTTGTACTAATGGATGGGTGTTCTCGTTCCCGGCGAGATTTACCTCCACGCCGTCGGACCTCTGCCCTCTCCGCAGCCATGTTTCATATTTACCACAGCTTTCATCCACACGCGGAACACACCAAGGGTCAACGCAGACAACGTCCAAAAGGGTTTCTGCGATTGCTTTTTTCACCTGGGACAGCTTCTAGGAGATATGTGCCGTATTCTTTTAGTTTTTGTGGTGTGATCAGCACGACAGACGGTAGAATGATTTAGGATTCAGTCAGTGAGCGAGGCCGACTGAGGTCACTAGAGGTCCCCACGCCCCGGCCCAGCACGTAGGACACAGATGTGAGAAAAAGAACTGAAAAATTAAAGAAAATATTGACCGGGTATATGGAAATAGGAGTGTCATCAATCATGTGGCGGGATAAGCTGTCAGGGGCGGCTGGGACCCTGGCTGGAGAGACCCCGGCGAGAGGGCCGTGGATCAACCCTGTCCCGCCACCCACCCTCTCAGACAACGTAACCCTCCGTAAACACCACCGCATTATCAACATACACAAAATATGAACCCCAAACTGTCGTCATTTTAAACGATATTTGGCTAGATAAATTTCAGCTTGATCTTTATTTGCCTGTACACTATGGCCCGGTGCGTGTTCCTTGAGTCACAGTCAGCCCCTGCCCTCCTCGGATCCTATCTCACCCATAATTCCTCAGGCGACGCTCCTCTGTCACACTGTACGAAAACAGGCTTGGATTTCAAAATAATGACAGTTGTTCCTGATTTTGCGCCGCATTCTGAACGCTTAATGTGTGTTCTAGCCATGTCCGATCCATGATAGAAGGAAACCAAAACCCGCAGTGACGAGAAAGTAGGAGACTTGGTGAAAGCCATGAATATGTATGAGCGGGAGCCCTGTCTCAGAGCGTGGCGTCAATGAGGTGAGCTCCTCGTGCTTCCATAGCGACCTTCACTGTCGGCATTCACAGCTCACCACCACCAGCACGTACCTATGTTTGCACGGAGAACTGTGGCTGTCAGTCCCACAGCCTCCTAGCGGCCAAACACAACAATTACAGGCAGCATAGGTCCAAGTGATGGTGAGAAAATATTAGAAGTGCAGGTCCTAGTTATAGTGGGGGAAATATTAGGACCAAAGGTCCTATTTATAGTGGGGAAGTATTAGCACTAAAGGTCCTATTTATAGTGAAGAAATATTAACACTTAAAGTCCTAGTTATAGTGGGGAAATATTAGCACTAAAGGTTTTATTTAATGTGGTGAAATATTAGCGCTTAAGGTCCTGGTTATAGTGGGGAAATATTAGCGCTAAAGGTCCTAGTTATAGTGGTGAAATATTAGCACTAAAGGTCCCAGTTATGATGGTGAAATTTTAGTGCTAAATGTCCTAGTTATGGTGGTGAAATATTAGCGCTAAATGTCCTAGTTATGGTGGTGAAATATTAGCACTGAAGGTCCTAGTTATGGTGGTGAAATATTAGCGCTGAAGGTCCTAGTTATGGTGGTGAAATATTAGCACTAAAGGTCTTAGTTATGATGGTGAAATATCAGCACTAATGGTCCGAGTTATAGTGGTGAAATATTAGCACTAAAGGTTCTATTTAATGTGGTGAAATATTTTCGCTAAAGGTCCTAGTTATGGTGGTGAAATATTAGTACTTCAGACCCAAGTGATGGCGGAGAAATTGTAGCGATTATTCAGTATATGTTGGGGACACCCCAGCCACAAGCCACTGGTTGAAACAGATCAGCCAGCTGCCCAAATATGAACAACTGGGATGGAGATGTAAGATAGTACAGAATAACTTACAGAATAGCCATGACTGAACTTTCATGTTGCATAAAGAAAGCAACTTTGGTTGAATTAATAATAATCCTGTTATACTTTTGAATACTTTTGATATATTGCTAACTTTATGTGTTCATGAGAAAATAGATCTGAAACAAGAGCCTAAACAATGAGCTGGCATTCTGGATTCAAATCACAAGAATAATAATCTTCCCAAAATGTCATACAGAGTGAGTGTGACGTCACTAAACATACAAAACGGTGAGACATAATTCTGGCTTAGAGCTTTGCATCCACATGTACCAGTGGACCAAAATACTTTGTTTATTATTGGGCTGTAACCATGGATTGCTTGTTAATAGTTATTACACTACAAGAAATTTCCTACAAAATTTTGGCAGCACAAGTCCTAGTTATGTTGGTGTAATATAGCAGTACAAGTCCTAGTTATGTTGGTGTAATATAGCAGTACAAGTCCTAGTTATGGTGGTGCAATATAGCAGTACAAGTCCTAGTTATGGTGGTGCAATATAGCAGGACAAGTCCTAGTTATGGTGATGTAATATAGCAGTACAAGTCCTAGTGATGGTGATGTAATATAGCAGGACAAGTCCTAGTTATGGTGGTGTAATAAGGCAGTACAAGTCCTAGTTATGGTGATGTACTAAGGCAGTACAAGTCCAAGTTATGTTAGTGTAATATAGCAGGACAAGTCCTAGTTATGTTAGTGTAATAAGGCAGGACAAGTCCTAGTTATGGTGATGTAATATAGCAGTACAAGTCCTAGTTATGTTAGTGTAATAAGGCAGGACAAGTCCTAGTTATGGTGGTGTAATAAGGCAGGACAAGTCCTAGTTATGGTGATGTAATATAGCAGTACAAGTCCTAGTTATGGTGGTGTAATATAGCAGTACAAGTCCTAGTTATGGTGGTGTAATAAGGCAGGACAAGTCCTAGTTATGGTGGTGTAATAAGGCAGGACAAGTCCTAGTTATGGTGGTGTAATAAGGCAGGACAAGTCCTAGTTATGGTGATGTAATATAGCAGTACAAGTCCTAGTTATGTTAGTGTAATAAGGCAGTACAAGTCCTAGTTATGGTGGTGTGATATAGCAGTACAAGTCCTAGTTATGGTGGTGTAATAAGGCAGTACAAGTCCTAGTTATGGTGGTGTAATATAGCAATACAAGTCCTAGTTATGGTGGTGTGATATAGCAGTACAAGTCCTAGTTATGGTGGTGTAATAAGGCAGTACAAGTCCTAGTTATGGTGGTGTAATAAGGCAGTACAAGTCCTAGTTATGGTGGTGCAATATAGCAGTACAAGTCCTAGTTATGGTGGTGTAATATAGCAGTACAAGTCCTAGTTATGGTGGTGTAATATAGCAGTACAAGTCCTAGTTATGTTGATGTAATATAGCAGTACAAGTCCTAGTTATGGTGGTGTAATAAGGCAGTACAAGTCCTAGTTATGTTGGTGTAATAAGGCAGTACAAGTCCTAGTTATGGTGGTGCAATATAGCAGTACAAGTCCTAGTTATGGTGGTGTAATAAGGCAGTACAAGTCCTAGTTATGGTGGTGTAATAAGGCAGTACAAGTCCTAGTTATGTTGGTGTAATATAGCAGTACAAGTCCTAGTTATGGTGGTGTAATAAGGCAGTACAAGTCCTAGTTATGGTGGTGTAATATAGCAGTACAAGTCCTAGTTATGGTGGTGTAATATAGCAGTACAAGTCCTAGTTATGGTGGTGTGATATAGTAGTACAAGTCCTAGTTATGGTGGTGTAATATAGCAGTACAAGTCCTAGTTATGGTGGTGCAATATAGCAGTACAAGTCCTAGTTATGGTGGTGTAATATAGCAGTACAAGTCCTAGTTATGGTGGTGTAATATAGCAGTACAAGTCCTAGTTATGGTGGTGTGATATAGTAGTACAAGTCCTAGTTATGGTGGTGTAATATAGCAGTACAAGTCCTAGTTATGGTGGTGCAATATAGTAGTACAAGTCCTAGTTATGGTGGTGTAATATAGCAGTACAAGTCCTAGTTATGGTGGTGTGATATAGTAGTACAAGTCCTAGTTATGGTGGTGCAATATAGCAGTACAAGTCCTAGTTATGGTGGTGTAATAAGGCAGTACAAGTCCTAGTTATGGTGGTGTAATAAGGCAGTACAAGTCCTAGTTATGGTGGTGTAATATAGCAGTACAAGTCCTAGTTATGGTGGTGTAATAAGGCAGTACAAGTCCTAGTTATGGTGGTGTAATATAGCAGTACAAGTCCTAGTTATGGTGGTGCAATATAGCAGTACAAGTCCTAGTTATGGTGGTGTAATAAGGCAGTACAAGTCCTAGTTATGGTGGTGTAATAAGGCAGTACAAGTCCTAGTTATGGTGGTGTAATAAGGCAGTACAAGTCCTAGTTATGGTGGTGTAATATAGCAGTACAAGTCCTAGTTATGGTGGTGCAATATAGCAGTACAAGTCCTAGTTATGGTGGTGTAATAAGGCAGTACAAGTCCTAGTTATGGTGGTGTAATAAGGCAGTACAAGTCCTAGTTATGGTGGTGTAATAAGGCAGTACAAGTCCTAGTTATGGTGGTGTAATATAGCAGTACAAGTCCTAGTTATGGTGGTGCAATATAGCAGTACAAGTCCTAGTTATGGTGGTGTAATAAGGCAGTACAAGTCCTAGTTATGGTGGTGTAATAAGGCAGTACAAGTCCTAGTTATGGTGGTGTAATAAGGCAGTACAAGTCCTAGTTATGTTGGTGTAATATAGCAGTACAAGTCCTAGTTATGGTGGTGTAATATAGCAGTACAAGTCCTAGTTATGGTGGTGTGATATAGTAGTACAAGTCCTAGTTATGGTGGTGTAATATAGCAGTACAAGTCCTAGTTATGGTGGTGTAATATAGTAGTACAAGTCCTAGTTATGTTGATATAATATAGCAGTACAAGTCCTAGTTATGTTGATATAATATAGCAGTACAAGTCCTAGTTATGGTGGTGTAATATAGCAGTACAAGTCCTAGTTATGTTGGTGTAATAAGGAGTACAAGTCCTAGTTATGTTGGTGTAATAAGGCAGTACAAGTCCTAGTTACGGTGGTGTAATATAGCAGTACAAGTCCTAGTTATGGTGGTGTAATAAGGCATTACAAGTACTAGTTATGGTGGTGTAATAAGGCATTACAAGTCCTAGTTATGTTGATGTAGTATAGCAGTACAAGCCCTAGTTATGGTGGCGTAATAAGGCAGTACAAGTACTAGTTATGGTGGTGTAATAAGGCAGTACAAGTCCTAGTTATGTTGATGTAATATAGCAGTACAAGTCCTAGTTATGGTGGTGTAATAAGGCAGTACAAGTCCTAGTTATGGTGGTGTAATATAGTAGTACAAGTCCTAGTTATGTTGATATAATATAGCAGTACAAGTCCTAGTTATGTTGATATAATATAGCAGTACAAGTCCTAATTATGGTGGTGTAATATAGCAGTACAAGTCCTATAGTTATGTTGGTGTAATAAGGAGTAACAGTCCTAGTTATGTTGGTGTAATAAGGCAGTACAAGTCCTAGTTATGGTGGCGTAATAAGGCAGTACAAGTACTAGTTATGGTGGTGTAATAAGGCAGTACAAGTCCTAGTTATGTTGATGTAATATAGCAGTACAAGTCCTAGTTATGTTGGTGTAATATAGCAGTACAAGGCCTAGTTATGTTGATATAATATAGCAGTACAAGTCCTAGTTATGGTGGTGTAATAAGGCAGTACAAGTCCTAGTTATGGTGGTGAAATAAAGCTGGACAAGTCCTAGATATGGTGGTGTAATAAGGCACTACAAGTACAGGAATATGGGTCAATAACTTTTGAGAAATGAACGTTCGCATTTAAATTTTGATTTGAAAATTCATGAAACAGAAATCCACACTATTCAGAGAACATTTTGATATTCTATGTTTCCCACCATCTTTGGTATTCATATAGAATAAAAAAAATATGAGGTCACCCTGCTTATTTTAGATTTTTGTATTTTTTTTAAATATCATGCATTAAATTATCATAACATTCCACATCATCAATACCTCATAAGAATTCCTTGCAAGTCCAGTATGGGTTAGCTTCTTTCCCTTACAAGGAACGTGACAGGATGTAACACACATGGCTAATTATCATACCACATGTGGTTAATGCTGTCAGCAGCCACAATGGGGTACAGAAGGGGAATAGCACAAGGTGACACATCATGATGTTTGATTGTATGTTCTAGCTTAGAATAATATACCTCATATATAATTCATCTCACCTTTTGTTCAAAACTGTGCCGAGCAAGAACATCTTTTAGCTTTAACTTTACGCTTGTATTCATATTCCTTGACATGTGCTCCTAGCTGGTCAGCTTAGCAGATATGATATTGCCCTGTTTCACCCCAACCTGGCCTCTCTCAGGGTGCAACACACATCCACATGGGACTGTCACCATGACTACGGCCAACAGACCCGGTTATCTTTGGGTACAAGTGCATCTAAGAATAGCCAGCTGAATAGTCTATCCTCGGTTTTGATACTCAGAAGACCATGCAATTTCTCAGAGACAAACCTTTTGTTACAAAACTAATCAAAACACACTTAAAATCATCATAAATGAGATTCTTTTACCCCCAAGGTCCGAGAAAACATATTAAGGATACATCTCATCCAAAAATAAAAACAATTATTATTTTGGAAAGTAGACTTTTGAAGCTGAAAACATACCGCTCCTGTATATGTGTATGTGGGACTTGCAAGGTATTCTTATGAGGTATTGACATCATGGAATGACTCAACAATAAAAACGGTGACCCCTTGTTTTTGTTGTTCTACATCATTGCCATGTATATCATATTTATTCATAAAATGGTATGAATTTATATTTTTGTATATATATATATATATATATATATATATATATATATATATATATATATATATATATATATATATATATATATATATATATATATATATATATATATATATTTATATATATATACAAAAATATAAATTCATCTCATAGTGTGTACTACTTTTGTATATATATATATATATATATATATATATATATATATATATATATATATATATATATATATATATATATATATATATATATATATATATACAAAAATATAATTTCATCTCATTTTCATACCATTTTATGAATAAATATGATATACATGGCAATGATGTAGAACAACAAAAACATATTTCTGGCAAATCTATTCTGGCAAATCTATGATGTTGAACCATAATTTATTTCCGCATATTGGAAGTACACACTACTGGTGAATTAGATCACTTTTTAAATTTTTATTATGGAGTTTTATTTTGTCACTAAGCATAACTATCCTGAGGGCAATCAGCTTTAAATCAGCTATTGTTTAATTCTGTATAATGTACATCGGATTATATTGTCTCTTTCATGATGAACAACAAATGACCATCAGCTGCAAGCACTGAGTACTCTTGTAATACACAAAGCATTTCCTAATTCTAAAACTGATTCCTGATTCTAAATATTCTAGAATATCCTGTGACGTCATATATAATCTATCACAGTTCGAAACAACACAGACCTAGACAACATGGCAAGTGTAAAAATGTGTTAATGTAAACTCTATTTACACTCCATCTTTTTGTATGTGGTCGTTTTTCTAGTGATGTATATCTCATCATTTTTTTGTCACATGCCAAGATCAATTAACTGACTGAAAAATGGTGATCCTGGTCATTTAATTTATGATATCCTGTGGGAATTAGCAATTTATTACTTTGACCTTAAATGCATACCTCCCTGTCATTCCATATGATGTTGTGAATGATCATATGATAATTTAAACTCTTTCAGCTAACAAATACATTTAACACATGTAGACAAATAATTACAAAACAACTTGTATTGGTTGAACTGTAGTTACATTTGAACTGAGAGTGTCTTTCAGACTGACTTAACCCCTAAGGGACTAGGCTATCTAAATTTTGTTGATTGGCTGGACTAACCAATCTTTGTCTGGACTAGTGTATCCACATACTAAATTTATAAAATTTATAACCATGGTTACTAAATTTTCTTAATGAAGTACTGGGGTCAAAGTTCATGATCCAGTCAGTCTGACGTCATTATCCTGATTACATTGTAACAAGTTGCAGCCCTTCAGAATGTTACAAATGACCTCATCAAGCCAGAACAATGGGGACGTCAACTTCATGTCCTTCCCGTCCGTTAGGTGTTAAATATGCAATGGGGTTAGCTTTTTAAGGGTATTTATGGGTGTTGGTAGTGAGTGCCCCCTAGTGGCAGAGGAGTAAATTACCAAAATACTGTACTTGATGGGAATTGGTACATTTATGGTGTAAAAATACATTCCCTATTAAATTAAAAGCATTAATGATATGAATCAATATTTACACCTCAATATTTGAACTATAAGGTATGATTAAAAGTATATTTCTTTCAAAATAGTATTTTGTCCTAATTTTCCTTGATGATAGTTTTCATGAAAAATGAAGAAGACAAGCAAATAAGTTCTGCAGATTACACTATACGGGAGTAGGCTTGTTTTTAGCTGTGTTTATTTCATTTCATTGGGAATAAAATTCCCTGTGATCCTAGTGAAACAGATTTTCTCATTTTGATTTGTGTAATTTGGAAATAAAAAGGAAATTTGGCAATCAGATATGTGAAGGGAGGTGAAAAAATTCATATTTTTGAAAAGATCAAGTGTGTACTTTACCTCTATTTTTCTCTTAATGTATTTGAAAAATAGAAAATCTGTTTCACTAGGATCACAGTAAATATTGTTTAGATCACTTTTCCAAAGTTGTTTGGAAATTCACTTTATCATGGTCCCACAATCTGCAGAACTTTTGATATTTTGATATGACAAAATAAATTTTGGAACAGTGACATATTACTTCGCCACTTTTTATGAGTTAAAAAGATATAAAGCTTTCAATATAATCAAAGAAATTCCATTGTGATTTTCAAATAATAAATCAATAATTTTATTACAAAAATGAATACCATAAAATGTCATTTCATGACTTGAAAGTTTTAATAAAAAAGGTGGCGCGAGCTTGATTCCTATGTGTACATGCCCAGTGAGGGGACAGCTTGATTCCTATGTGTACATGCCCAGTGAGGGGACAGCTTGATTCCTATGTGTACATGCCCAGTGATGGGACAGCTTGACCCCTATGTGTACATGCCCAGTGAGGGGACAGCTTGATTTCTATGTGTACATGCCCAGTAAGGGGACAGCTTGATTCCTATGTGTACATGCCCAGTAAGGGGACAGCTTGACTCCTATGTGTACATGCCCAGTGAGGGGACAGCTTGATTCCTATGTGTACATGCCCAGTGAGGGGACAGCTTGATTCCTATGTGTACATGCCCAGTGAGGGGACAGCTTGACCCCTATGTGTACATGCCCAGTGAGGGGAAAGCTTGATTCCTATGTGTACATGCCCAGTGAGGGGACAGCTTGATTCCTATGTGTACATGTCCAGTGAGGGGACAGCTTGATTCCTATGTGTACATGCCCAGTGAGGGGACTGCTTGATTCCTATGTGTACATGCCCAGTGAGGGGACAGCTTGATTCCTATGTGTACATGCCCAGTGAGGGGACAGCTTGATTCCTATGTGTACATGCCCAGTGATGGGACAGCTTGACCCCTATGTGTACATGCCCAGTGAGGGGACAGCTTGATTTTTATGTGTACATGCCCAGTAAGGGGACAGCTTGATTCCTATGTGTACATGCCCAGTAAGGGGACAGCTTGACTCCTATGTGTACATGCCCAGTGAGGGGACAGCTTGATTCCTATGTGTACATGCCCAGTGAGGGGACAGCTTGATTCCTATGTGTACATGCCCAGTGAGGGGACAGCTTGACCCCTATGTGTACATGCCCAGTGAGGGGACAGCTTGATTCCTATGTGTACATGCCCAGTGAGGGGACAGCTTGATTCCTATGTGTACATGTCCAGTGAGGGGACAGCTTGATTCCTATGTGTACATGCCCAGTGAGGGGACTGCTTGATTCCTATGTGTACATGCCCAGTGAGGGGACAGCTTGCCCCTATGTGTACATGCCCAGTGAGGGGACAGTTTGACCCCTATGTGTACATGTCCAGTGAAGGGACAGCTTGACTCCTATGTGTACATGCCCAGTGAGGGGACAGCTTGATTCCTATGTGTACATGTCCAGTGAGGGGACAGCTTGATTCCTATGTGTACATGCCCAGTGAGGGGACTGCTTGATTCCTATGTGTACATGCCCAGTGAGGGGACAGCTTGCCCCTATGTGTACATGCCCAGTGAGGGGACAGCTTGACCCCTATGTGTACATGCCCAGTAAGGGGACAGCTTGACTCCTATGTGTACATGCCCAGTGAGGGGACAGTTTGACCCCTATGTGTACATGCCCAGTGAGGGGACAGCTTGATTCCTATGTGTACATGCCCAGTGAGGGGACAGCTTGCCCCTATGTGTACATGCCCAGTGAGGGGACAGCTTGCCCCTATGTGTACATGTCCAGTGAGGGGACAGTTTGACCCCTATATGTACATGTCCAGTGAAGGGACAGCTTGACTCCTATGTGTACATGCTGAGTAAAGGAGTAGCTTTGATACTTTGGCATAAATACCTGGCATATGCATGGCGATATTTGAATTTATATTGCTCTAACAAATTTTGACCCTTTTTGAAAAAAATTGAAAAACAGATTTTTTCATCATCAGAAATTTATGGTGACATAGATGCTGATAACTATGCTGATTTAAAAACAACATCACTAGATGTATTGGATTAAAAAAAGAACAGATATTTATGTTTTAGATAACAGTCAATTGTTAACATTATAAAAACCAGACAAAATATATTCATTGACAGGATTTCCTGCACATAGCTCTGATACTATTGTGTGTGGCTGTGAATAGATGCATGGTCGCTGTGATATGATATAGGCACGCAGGTTTTTATCTACCTCTCAACTTGGCACTTGATCAAGTTAGACAAAGTGCTTGCTGCCTGTCGGTCTGCTCACAATAATGGAGGTGTGTGGCTTCATTGCTACAAGTGGCAATATAGGGTGCAAATTAACAGGATGGTCAAACCATGTGTCCTCTCTCAGGTGGGGATTGGCAGGATGATTGTGCCATGTGTCCTCTCTCAGGTGGGGATTGGCAGGATGGCCACGCCATGTGTCCCCTCTCAGGTGGGGATTGGTAGGATGGTTGTGCCATGTGTCCCCTCTCAGTTGGGGATTGGCAGGATGGTTGTGCCATGTGTCCCCTCTCAGGTGGGGATTGGCAGGATGGTTGTGTCATGTGTCCAATCTCAGGTGGGGATTGGCAGGATAGCCGCGCCATGTGTCCCCTCTCAGGTGGGGATTGATAGGATGGTTGTGCCATGTGTCCCCTCTCAGTTGGGGATTGGCAGGATGGTTGTGCCATGTGTCCCCTCTCAGGTGGGGATTGGCAGGATGGTTGTGCCATGTGTCCCCTCTCAGGTGGGGATTGGCAGGATGGTTGTGTCATGTGTCCCCTCTCAGGTGGGGATTGGCAGGATGATTGTGCCATGTGTCCTCTCTCAGGTGGGGATTGGCAGGATGGCCGTGCCATGTGTCCCCTCTCAGGTGGGGATAGGCAGGATGATTGTGCCATGTGTCCTCTCTCAGGTGGGGATTGGCAGGATGGCCACGCCATGTGTCCCCTCTCAGGTGGGGATTGGCAGGATGGTTGTGCCATGTGTCCCCTCTCAGGTGGGGATTGGCAGGATGGTTGTGTCATGTGTCCTCTCTCAGGTGGGGATTGGCAGGATGGTTGTGCCATGTGTCCAATTTCAGGTGGGGATTGGCAGGATAGCTGCGCCATGTGTCCCCTCTCAGGTGGGGATTGGTAGGATGGTTGTGCCATGTGTCCCCTCTCAGTTGGGGATTGGCAGGATGGTTGTGCCATGTGTCCCCTCTCAGTTGGGGATTGGCAGGATGGTTGTGCCATGTGTCCCCTCTCAGGTGGGGATTGGCAGGATGGTTGTGTCATGTGTCCCCTCTCAGGTGGGGATTGGCAGGATGATTGTGCCATGTGTCCTCTCTCAGGTGGGGATTGGCAGGATGGCCACGCCATGTGTCCCCTCTCAGGTGGGGATTGGTAGGATGGTTGTGCCATGTGTCCCCTCTCAGGTGGGGATTGGCAGGATGGTTGTGCCATGTGTCCCCTCTCAGGTGGGGATTGGCAGGATGGTTGTGCCATGTGTCCCCTCTCAGGTGGGGATTGGCAGGATGGTTGTGTCATGTGTCCAATCTCAGGTGGGGATTGGCAGGATAGCCGCGCCATGTGTCCCCTCTCAGGTGGGGATTGATAGGATGGTTGTGCCATGTGTCCCCTCTCAGTTTGGGATTGGCAGGATGGTTGTGCCATGTGTCCCCTCTCAGTTGGGGATTGGCAGGATGATTGTGCCATGTGTCCTCTCTCAGGTGGGGATTGGCAGGATGGCCACGCCATGTGTCCCCTCTCAGGTGGGGATTGGCAGGATGGTTGTGCCATGTGTCCCCTCTCAGGTGGGGATTGGTAGGATGGTTGTGCCATGTGTCCCCTCTCAGTTGGGGATTGGCAGGATGGTTGTGCCATGTGTCCCCTCTCAGTTGGGGATTGGCAGGATGGTTGTACCATGTGTCCCCTCTCAGGTGGGGATTGGCAGGATGGTTGTGCCATGTGTCCCCTCTCAGGTGGGGATTGGCAGGATGGTTGTGCCATGTGTCCCCTCTCAGTTGGGGATTGGCAGGATGGTTGTGCCATGTGTCCCCTCTCAGGTGGGGATTGGCAGGATGGTTGTGTCATGTGTCCCCTCTCAGGTGGGGATTGGCAGGATGGTTGTGCCATGTGTCCACTCTCAGGTGGGGATTGGCAGGATGGTTGTGTCATGTGTCCAATCTCAGGTGGGGATTGGCAGGATGGTTGTGCCATGTGTTCCCTCTCAGGTGGGGATTGGCAGGATGGTTGTGTCATGTGTCCCCTCTCAGGTGGGGATTGGCAGGATGGTTGTGCCATGTGTCCTCTCTCAGGTGGGGATTGACAGGATGGCCGTGCCATGTGTCCCCTCTCAGTTGGGGATTGGCAGGATGGTTGTGCCATGTGTCCCCTCTCAGGTGGGGATTGGCAGGATGGTTGTGTCATGTGTCCCCTCTCAGGTGGGGATTGGCAGGATGGTTGTGCCATGTGTCCTCTCTCAGGTGGGGATTGACAGGATGGCCGCGCCATGTGTCCTCTCTCAGGTGGGGATTGGCAGGATGGCCGTGCCATGTGTCCCCTCTCAGTTGGGGATTGGCAGGATGGTTGTGCCATGTGTCCCCTCTCAGGTGGGGATTGGCAGGATGGTTGTGTCATGTGTCCCCTCTCAGGTGGGGATTGGCAGGATGGTTGTGCCATGTGTCCTCTCTCAGGTGGGGATTGACAGGATGGCCGCGCCATGTGTCCCCTCTCAGGTGGGGATTGGTAGGATGGTTGTGCCATGTGTCCCCTCTCAGGTGGGGATTGGTAGGATGGTTGTGCCATGTGTCCCCTCTCAGTTGGGGATTGGCAGGATGGTTGTGTCATCTTAAGTCTTGACCTCTCAGCATTCGTCTTTAGTCTTGACCTCTCACACTGTAGTATCATAATCAGCTGGTGGGACAACTAACTTTGGCATCATTGCATCTTTATAAACCATGATGGTAAAAATGGTGATAACAATACACCTTCACATCATAATGATTATAATGGAAGCAGGCATGCCATACACCTGACGTATTCCTAGGTATATAATCTGAAGACAGGTCCCAGCCTGATATAATGTCAGGCACTGAGACAAAATGCATCTTCACAAAGACACCTCCCAACTGGTATAATAACAAGATGACCAGGATCAAAGTTAATCAAGGTGATGTTCTCGCTGGTCTGATATGATTAAACTTAACAAACGTACATTTAAATATCAAGATGATAGTGTTGAATACTAATGTAAAGCAACTTTTTCATGCCAATGCTCACATGTTGAAATTTCCCAGAGAAAGCTTTATTTTCTCTAAATCTTGTCAAAAAGCATGTAAACAAATGAACATATATCCACGTGGGTTTGTTTACGTTGTGTGAAGAAGCCATAAATCAGCAGAGTTTGACAGCTGGCGCCACCTTTGAGAGAAATGTGTCGCCTTCAATAAATAGATCTGAGAAAGGTTGGCGGCTATCAACGGAACTAAACTCTTCCGTAAAGGGTGATAGCTTTCTGCACCTATCGATATAACGTTCTCAATCAAGACACACGTATTTCAGGACTTTTTATGAGGGCAATGCACAGTATGTCACAGTACAGCAGAACATTTGTGATAACAAGGAGTCATACCATGAGCCATAAAAGAGTCATACCATGAGCCAATAAAAGAGTCATTCCATGAGCCATAAAAGAGGCATACCATGAGCCAATAAAAGAGTCATCCCATGAGCCGTAAAAGAGGCATACCATGAGCCAATAAAAGAGGCATACCATGAGCCAATAAAAGAGTCATCCCATGAGCCATAAAAGAGTCATACCATGAGCCAATAAAAGAGTCATTCCATGAGCCATAAAAGAGGCATACCATGAGCCAATAAAAGAGGCATACCATGATCCATAAAAGAGTCATTCCATGAGCCATAAAAGAGGCATACCATGAGCCAATAAAAGGGTCATTCCATGAGCCATAACAGAGACATACTATGAGCCAATAAAAGGGTCATTCCATGAGCCATAAAAGAGGCATACCATGAGCCAATAAAAGGGTCATTCCATGAGCCATAACAGAGACATACTATGAGCCATAAATGAGTCATAACATGAGCCATGAAGGGGCCATAAGATGTTATCCATTCAGAAAGTTATTCCATCCTTGTAGGAAGCGCACATGACGATTGCCTGTGGTGTATATTTGATCTACATTTGAGCAGATCTTATATCAATCTTATATCAAGGTGACCTCTATCTGAGCAGATCTTTACAATCTTATATCAAGGTGACCTCTATCTGAGCAGATCTTTACCATCTTATATCAAGGTGACCTCTATCTGAGCAGATCTTTACCATCTTATATCAAGGTGACCTCTGATCAGACCTTTACCATCGTTAACCAAGATGACCTAACTTTACTAAAACCTCTGACAACCTATTTCAAGTTGACATCATTCTTAACATTACCACATCCAAGTGAAATTTTAATTTTCTACACCAAGATGAAAACTTTTAAGTAAAATTTTGATTTCCTTTATCAAGGGAACATCAATTTAAGTAAAAATTTGAATTTCTGTCTCAAGGGGACCTCACTTTTGAGACAAATGACATGACCTCAGTCTAAGATAAACTGTGTAAGGTTACATATAAAAACGCCATTTTCTATGTAATACATGATGGCTGAGTGGGTGCCTCCTGCGTCGCTGGTAAGACAAGCGACGATTGTGTCCCATGGTGCATACAGGGAAAAGGTCCTTCCCGGTCACCTACCACGATCCATCATGTTATATCACCCCAGTCTTCCAGCATATAGGGGTCACCTCGGCTGCCATATCTGTCTCACATCTTCACAGGTTTTTGGTGACTTTCACACACAGGGGTATTTTGTGGACAGCGCGAGGTGAGGTATGGGAGAGAGTAGGCAGGATATGTTAGAACCGGTCTCCGCGCACATGCCAGGTCAGGAAAACACACAATAGCACGTAAAAAGTCAACACGCAATTTTGATGGATTGCTTGTTAATCCGTACTGTAAAGATGCATTGTCAGTCGAGAAAGGTGACTAAGTAAAGATATAAGCTGTGTGGCGTTGTCAAAGTGGCGGGGTGTAATTTAGCAAGGTGTGTGCTGCATGCTGAAGGTATTGTGTGCGGACGCTGGTTGTGAAGAGCAGACGACAATGCCATCAGATCAGATGTCCCCTCCTGACAGCGGCCAAGTTTCCGTGCCACTGCTCACCCTCCGTCTACCAGTATCTCACAAGCTTCACCTGCCTGAATTCAATACCCTGTACCTGTGATACTCTATTCTCCCCTCACCCTCGCAAGGGGGCGCTAAGTGCCGGCACAATCAGGGGGCGTGGTCATCCCCACGTGCCCTGCGACAATCTGATGTGCTACAACTGCCCTCTCTTATCCCGTACTAGCCACCTAAATATGTTACATCAAACCAAATGTTTGGAAAGACACTATGTGATAATTTACTGGGTGCTATCTGGTTTCACTACGTTCTATGTGTGTCTTTGAGGTGTCTCATTTCACAGAGCAAGTCTCCAAACTGGCAGGTCTGTTATTATTGTGACGCGGCCACGTGAACCACCCCCCTGCGTAGCCGCCCTGCGTAGCTTGGCCGGCCCAGATAACACTCCCTTCAGGGCCTTTAGCCTTCATTTCTACCCTCAAACGCCACTCCTAACAATGATTGCACCCGCTATTTGCTTTTATGCCACACAAACAGTGCTCAAATGAAAGATGAATAGAAATGAATGCAAATAGATTTTGAGAAATTGTTTTACAAGGGAATTAGTGTTGTTGGCTTGAGGGCAGTGTACCGACCGGCGTAGAAGACCAAGAAAGACACATAATTGCTACATCCTTTCCCACGTAAAGGAATAATGCCACCAGAGTAATTCTACAACTAATTTTATTTTCATTTTCTTGCAGATGAAAGGACTTGATGATAGAACCCTGGGGCACGGGATTCATCGGGAGGTAGATGCGGATATATACATGTTATGAATCGTCTCCAGCGAGCTCCATCAGACATCATATTTCCCACCTGATACCAGCACCAACAATTAAACCATCACGCTCCCCGTGCCATACTGCTCTCTGCTGATTTATTTTATTTCATTTTTTTTTTTTGGAGGAGGGAGAGATTTGTGGTGTTGGCCACTCTGGCTGTGATCTGAAGGCAGCCTGTGTATTTAGTTAATCATAAATTGTTAATGTAACAAAGGCTTGATAGAATGCGAAGACGATGGATGTAAAAATTAATAAAATGTATGAATTTCAATGTGTGCTGGGGGCTAGTCAGGTGCACTATCAGGGGAGTGCGTCAGAGCAATAGAAATGATCTCATTTCTCACTTCAAGGTTAGGTACAGAAATATTGTGCACACAGATATTGGTGTGCATTCAGAGATTTGTCTCAGAGCTAAATTCACTGGCATTTCTTCAGTTTCATAACCGTTTGAATGATCAGTTAAAGAATGATTTTATTCGGCGTCAGTGGAGAGATATCCATGAAGATTTTGTGAAAGAGGAGATGATATATAGGTGTTAATGACTCTTCTAAGTCCATGATATCCTCTACATGACTATAACTCAAAATGGATGAATCATTGAATTATTCTGCCTAAAAAAACACTCAAAAGCACTATAGAAAGCCAGCCATGAAAGACATTAATTGTTTACATCATGTTGTGTAAATGTTAAGCCATATTGCTTAATAAGGTCAGATGTTTGAATGTCCTTGTCTTTGAATTAAAATAAATGTGATCCAACACAAGTATTTCTTGTTATGAATTGTTACATGAAATTACCTATTATACAAAAGAATAAAAAATCCAATGAGAAAGAGGACATTAATGTATTTCCACTGTTTTGACTAGAGTAAATGCACATACTGATATTAGATATAGCACCAATGAGGGACCTAATTATGCCAAGTCACATATTAAGCCTGATTTTTTACAGCCAGTTTGCTACTTCACCTGTATGTGATTAATGAGTGTAACTTATATAATAAAACTTGATATTTACAGGAAACGCGGAAACATAATTATCTAGAGGACAGATGACACTTCAGGGAAAGTCACTACATAATTAGGGATATAAAAAGCACAGAATATGACAACATTTAATTCCAATTGCTAAGTCTAGGATAAAACAGAAAATAAGTAAGAAGCGGATATGTGGAAAAATCTGAAATGGCACATTCCCTAGTCTTTAATAAAACCATCCTTAGGCTACCTTAAGGGGCGATGGTCTTCCTGTTTTAAGATATGATCATGACATAGCCTTCTTGTCATTCCAATTGAATTTTAAACATAGATTTGGATCAAAATTCCGATTTCTATTACACAATAAATTATATTCACCTGAGCACCATAGATATTGCAATTTTATCCGAGTACATGTAATGTTCCTGTCTGTGAAAAAAATCTTACAGAAGTTTGAATTACATTTTCTTAACTTTACGATCTTAATCTTTGTTTAATACATAATGTAGTGATCATTATTTATTGGGTGTATATTTGCGTGTCGGTGATGCATCCAGCCAGGGATGTGTTGAGAAACTGATGGGCTGGGTAGAAACTGGCGATAGCGGTGAGACATTCTACCTTAAACACAACTCACATATCTTGTATGTGTAATAATTCCTGCATTTTAATCTTCAACACAAAACCTGATACACTAAGCTGAGATTAATCTCAAAATGCCATTCTAGAGTTACATCTGCAGAACAATGACAAATATGGTTTTCATTAGCTGTTAATTTTTGTTTTAGAGCACTGAAATCAACACTGGTAAGTGATATAGGGAAACTTTGAGTTAAACATTGGTTAACCAAGTATCAGTCATGTAAGGGTAAAACAAATGCTCAAGAAACTATTGTGCAGGCTTCTCGGTAAGATAATGCACACTAGTTTTTTATAATGTGATATTGTTATTAATGCCGACCCGGGACATGGTGCACTATATCAATTATCACTTGTACTTGGTCTTACATTTAACTTCATGATCTTTTGATTCTTGTAGAATATGAAACGGCCACTATGATAATTAATTAACTTCTTGGCTCTGGTCATATTACAAGAAAATTATTTCTTCTCATTCTAAACCCTTACCCATTTTTCTCAGTATTTCTACCTTTTCTCAATCTAACTATCGCCCCAATGCCCATTATGTTTGGTATCTGAGGGCAGTTGGATCCTCATTAGTTTTGATGACCTCGGGTTGTTAGGAGGGGTGGGTATACCCCGAGGATTGGGGTGTCAGGTGTGTGAGGACACGTGACCAAGCAGCGCCCCATGCGGCCGACCTGTGAGTGAGCCTATCACCCTGGGGATACTGGAGTCAAAGATGACACTTGTCCATCTACCACAAGCCACCCCGATAAGGCCTACTTCCATCTATTGTATCAGAGATTCCTAGATGAAAGCAGTCTCACCCCTGACAAATATATGCAGTAAATATGGACTATTTACGTATAGCGGTTTACTTAGCTACCTCTTCCTTTGGTGGTTATCCAGCCATTACCAACCTATCCTGATTATTAGTTTTCACATAAGAGAAGCCACCACGCACTTAGAGAGATTTAATTAGGTCACCAGCCAGTCTGGAGATTCATATTTTCAACTTTATTCTGATGAGATCCCTATTTTTAAATAAAAGTGTCCTATAACTGAATGGAGGTAGAAAAGTGGTCTATTTCTTTTTTAAAAATAACAAAAGAATATACATACATCTATGTTTTGTTATGTTTTCTGGGGTTATCTTTATTATTATTAGCTTATACATGACAAAACATGTCCTTAAAATAAATAAAATAAGGTTTATACTTATACTAGCTGAAACTTGAAGTCTTGTTCTATTTTGGAGGTATTTATGACACACAATTAGTCTAATACCACATCTGGGCCAGCAAGGATTGAAGGGTGATGATGGTTTGAGCCAGTCACCCGCCAAGTACACACACATGTAACATGAACCAAGTCCTTCACCTGAACCTCTGATACAGATATTTAGATCCTGATGACTCAAACTGTCATTCAATAAAGATATGTTATCTTTAACACTTTTTAAATTCCAACAATGGATAAGGTGATATGGCGTTTTATGCAGATTCTCATATTTGCGTGTGAAGGCGAACACGCCGGTATCCGCTTATCTGTTAATGTATTAGTATTTTTAACACTTTGTCCAGGTTAGCGCCCCCTTTAAATTGCTTTCTGAAGTAGGAATTTAACACTCGGTATCATCTATTACTTAATTACATTCCGGAAATATAAATAATATAAAGTAAATAATATGCTACAATTTAATACTTGTGTTGTTTTTAATTGACATGCATTGTTTTTTGTTTGTTTTTATTTGTTCTTTTGTTGTTGTTTCTTTTTGTTTTTGTTTTTGTTTAGTTTTTTAGTTAAAAAAAAACAAAACTGGATAACAAAACAAACTAGTTCACTTTTATCAGATTCTGTTGTATCACAAGAAATGACCAATCTTTGGGCCAAACACTCTATATGAGGTGTACAAAGGCTCTACTTGAGTGATACAAGTGTCTCTATTAAGGGTTAACAGGGTCTGTATGTGAGAGATACCAGGATGTCTATTGAAGGGAAACAGGGCCACAATCTGTGGGTTTAGAGGGTCTTTATTTGAGAAATAACAGGGTATCTATGTGAGGGCTAACAGGGTATCTATGTGAGGGCTAACAGGGTATCTATGTGAGGGCTAACAGGGTATCTATGTGTGGGCCAACAGGGTATCTCTGTGAGGGCAAACAGGGTATTTATAAAAGGCGTAAAGGGTAGCAAGATCTATGTAAGGGGTATGAGGATTTCTATATGAGCAATAACAGGGTCTCTATGAGGGATAACTGGGTCTTTTTGAGGGATAACAGGGTATTTTTGAGGGGTAACAGGGTCTTTGTATGAGGGGTAACAGGGTCTATATATGAGGGGTAACAGGGTCTCTATGAGAGGTAACAGGGTTCTATGAGAGGTAACAGGGTCTCTATGAAAGGAATATCTATTTGTAGCTGTCTGTAATTATGATTGAAGGCAATAGATTAAATGTTTTGGTGCCTCAATTGATTTCAAGACTGTACATATTCCCATTTTTCATTTTCCTTTCTGGGATATGGAATTCTCGGTATTTCAGACGTATATTTGGGCTGTTTATGGCAGCAGACAGTGCGGCGGAAATGCTTGGCACGGCTGGGGGAGCTACACGCTCACTCCTACCCACCTTTGCACTGCCAGAACCTTGTGGTCTCATGACCAGACCAATGTTTGTCTTACTGAACAGTAAATGTTGCTCCAGGGGACCGAGTGTCTCCACGGTGTCACCATGTATACACTCACAAAAAGGCAAACTATACAAGAACACCAGGATCACAAGCAAATAGTCCATGTCATACGTAAACACATTTCACAGATGATGTGTTGCGGGTAGACAGGTGAGGTGCCATGAACACTGGCCCTGCTCCCCTCAGCCTGACACCTTGCACAAAGCCCTGGCGACAACTCCAACTCACAGCCAACAACAAGCTACAACAACCCCCTCCCCTCCACCCATCCCCCTCTCTGCCCATCTACCTCTCTACGTATACCCACCCCCTCTCTATGCCTGACACCTTGCACAAAGCCTCTCTACGTATACCCACCCCCTCTCTATGCCGGACACCTTCCACAAAGCCCTGGCGACAACTCCAACTCACAGCCAACAACAAGCTACAACAACCCCTCCTCTCTACCCATCTCCCTCTCTGTGCCGGACACATGGTTAAGGAAGTCTGAAACTAATGATTTATTGCACATTGATTATGTTTGATTGTTGCATTTCCTTTGACACCATACCTAGGGTTTCTTTCAATTGTAACACCATTCCCATGGATTCCATTGTAACATCATACCCATGGATTCCCTTATAGTATAATGTCAATGGATTCCATTATAACATCATGCACATGGCTTTTATTTTAACATCATGCCTATCGAGTCCCTTGTAACACCGTGCCCATAGATGTTCTTGTAACATGCCCATGGATTCCATTGTAACATCATACCCATGGATTCCCTTATAGTATAATGTCAATGGATTCCATTATAACATCATGCACATGGCTTTTATTTTAACATCATGCCTATCGAGTCCCCTGTAACACCATGCCCATAGATGTTCTTGTAACATGCCCATGGATTCCATTGTAACATCATGCCAATGGATTTCCTTATGATATCATGTCAATGGATTCCATTGTAACACCATGCCCACGGATTTTATTTTAGCAGCATGCCCATGGATGTCCTTGTAACATGCCCATGGATTCCATTGTAGCATTATGCCTATGATATATTTGGACACAATGCTCCTTGATTATTTTTATACCATGCCCATGAATTTCTTTCCACACCAAGTTCACAATATGCTCAATTCATTGAAAATAAAAGCAAAACAAAACTAAATACAATGATATTTTTTATTTATTCCTTTCTGTTATACATCTGGTAGCTCCATGAGTATGTTCGGTGGCTGTTTATGATTGTATCTGATGACTCTTATAGCGGTACAATATAAGACCTGGTTCAGCTGGATGGAACATATAACCCGGCCCGTACATAGTGATTCACCACAATAACTCTGTTTAATTAATTAATTTACATGAAAATGTGACAAAATGTTTATGTAATTCATAAAACAATATTCTATTAAATCTAAATAATGATAGGAAGGTGCATGTGCACGAAATCTAAATGTTGGAATTAGCGTCCTAATACGAAACGAAACCATGTCCAGAATCTGTTAGTTAGAATTTGTGTGCGTCAGATTGTCTCAAGTTGGACCCCACATTACCAGATTTGTACTGTGAAAATTGACGAATGGAGCCAGCCTGTTGTACAAACATAGACAGATGGGGCTGATTTGGGCGCGATGGCATTCTTAATAGAAAAAGACGCCCTATGTTTGATGATATTTTTCGATCTGATTTCGCCATGTGGGCTGGTGCATCTTGTAAATTAATTTAGATGTGGTCTCCAGAGGGAGTGGCATTGATGGTGAGGACGCGGCCAGATTAAGAGATAATCCACTGTTATCCGCAGCTGACAAAGATCGGCCACACGTTTCACGAGTTGGGGGAGAAATTTACAGCCAAGTTTAATAAAGCTATTACAGATAACTGTCATAATTGACAAATCAACATTCATATCATGGATGTTCTCTGGTGTGATCACGTGGGGGAGATAATCTGGGATTAAAGCTGGGTGTGGTTGGATTTAACACATAGTGAGTGAGCCACAACACACACAGGCATCGGCAATGAAGTGGAAGCTCAAAGGGTTGTATCCAAAGCAAATGTTCCTCGCTTGTAAGAGCAGAACAGGAACTGACTGGGATGTCTACTCTCCAAAGCTACACAAACACCAAGGCTTAAATCTGCAATGATCTATACCCCCAAATTACTGACACACTATTGCTCAAATCTGCAATGATCTATACCCAAACCCACTGACACAGTATGGTTGAATCTGCAATGATCTATACCCAAAAAACCACTGACACAGTATGGTTGAATCTGCGATGATCTATACCCCAAAAACCACTGACACACTTTGGCCTAAATCTGAAATGATCTATACCCCAAAACTAATGACACACTATAGCTCGAATTGTCAATGATCTATACCTCAAACCACTGACACACTTTGGCTTGAATCTTTGATCTATACCCCGAAACCACCCAAATACCATGCCTTGTCTATACCCCAAAACCACTTACACACCATGGTTTGATTCTGCAATGATCCATTCCCCGAAATCAACATATTTTTACTGATATGATACATTTTTTACACATCCTGAGATGTCTATGACCTATATCCCATACCAAGTGATGTATTAAGACCTGAAATGACCTACTCCCCATTGTAACTGACACACAGAGACCTTTTTATGACCGATGCAGCAATGACACAGTCTGTTTTCAGACAGAAATATTGTGGTCATATTGCTGACCACAATATTTCTAGGTGGACATATTGCTGAGCAGATTATACCAGCAACATGAAAGTGCTGCCCACCACAACAAGTGCCACACTTCATTGCTTCTATCCCATCATTCCCTGGCAATGGAGCATATAACTCTGCTGTCTGCTGTGGTTCCAGTTGTGTATGTTGCCGGTCTCTTCAGCCTCCCTCTCCCTGTGCTGTCTCCTCAGGTGACATGTTTCCAGTTGTGTATGTTGCCGGTCTCTTCAGCCTCTCTCTCCCTGTGCTGTCTCCTCAGGTGACATGTTTCCAGTTGTGTATGTTGCCGGTCTCTTCAGCCTCCCTCTCCCTGTGCTGTCTCCTCAGGTGACATGTTTCCAGTTGTGTATGTTGCCGGTCTCTTCAGCCTCCCTCTCCCTGTGCTGTCTCCTCAGGTGACATGTTTCCAGTTGTGTATGTTGCCGGTCTCTTCAGCCTCTCTCTCCCTGTGCTGTCTCCTCAGGTGACATGTTTCCAGTTGTGTATGTTGCCGGTCTCTTCAGCTTCTCTCTCCCTGTACTGTCTCCTCAGGTGACATGTTTCCAGTTGTGTATGTTGCCGGTCTCTTCAGCCTCCCTCTCCCTGTGCTGTCTCCTCAGGTGACATGTTTCCAGTTGTGTATGTTGCCGGTCTCTTCAGCCTCTCTCTCCCTGTGCTGTCTCCTCAGGTGACATGTTTCCAGTTGTGTATGTTGCCGGTCTCTTCAGCTTCTCTCTCCCTGTGCTGTCTCCTCGGGTGACATGTTTCCAGTTGTGTATGTTGCCGGTCTCTTCAGCTTCTCTCTCCCTGTGCTGTCTCCTCAGGTGACATGTTTCCAGTTGTGTATGTTGCCGGTCTCTTCAGCTTCTCTCTCCCTGTGCTGTCTCCTCAGGTGACATGTTTCCAGTTGTGTATGTTGCCGGTCTCTTCAGCCTCCCTCTCCCTGTGCTGTCTCCTCAGGTGACATGTTTCCAGTTGTGTATGTTGCCGGTCTCTTCAGCCTCTCTCTCCCTGTGCTGTCTCCTCAGGTGACATGTTTCCAGTTGTGTATGTTGCCGGTCTCTTCAGCTTCTCTCTCCCTGTGCTGTCTCCTCGGGTGACATGTTTCCAGTTGTGTATGTTGCCGGTCTCTTCAGCTTCTCTCTCCCTGTGCTGTCTCCTCAGGTGACATGTTTCCAGTTGTGTATGTTGCCGGTCTCTTCAGCTTCTCTCTCCCTGTGCTGTCTCCTCAGGTGACATGTTTCCAGTTGTGTATGTTGCTGGTTTCCTCAGCTTCTCTCTCCCTGTGCTGTCTCCTCAGGTGACATGTTTCCAGTTGTGTATGTTGCCGGTCACTTCAGCTTCTCTCTCCCTGTGCTGTCTCCTCAGGTGACATGTTTCCAGTTGTGTATGTTGCCGGTCTCTTCAGCTTCTCTCTCCCTGTGCTGTCTCCTCAGGTGACATGTTTCCAGTTGTGTATGTTGCCGGTCACTTCAGCTTCTCTCTCCCTGTGCTGTCTCCTCAGGTGACATGTTTCCAGTTGTGTATGTTGCCGGTCACTTCAGCTTCTCTCTCCCTGTGCTGTCTCCTCAGGTGACATGTTTCCAGTTGTGTATGTTGCCGGTCTCTTCAGCCTCTCTCTCCCTGTGCTGTCTCCTCAGGTGACATGTTTCCAGTTGTGTATGTTGCCGGTCTCTTCAGCTTCTTTCTCCCTGTGCTGTCTCCTCAGGTGACATGTTTCCAGTTGTGTATGTTGCCGGTCACTTCAGCTTCTCTCTCCCTGTGCTGTCTCCTCAGGTGACATGTTTCCAGTTGTGTATGTTGCCGGTCTCTTCAGCTTCTCTCTCCCTGTGCTGTCTCCTCAGGTGACATGTTTCCAGTTGTGTATGTTGCCGGTCTCTTCAGCTTCTCTCTCCCTGTGCTGTCTCCTCAGGTGACATGTTTCCAGTTGTGTATATTGCTGGTTTCTTCAGCAGTGTCCTGTCTCTATGGTGTATGTTAGGTAGATATATTTCATCGTGAGCATTTTGCATGGACAGCAAAATGACTTGTAAAAGAGAAATTAAGAGAAACAGACAATCGCCTGAAGACATTTAATTGAGTCTATGATGCTGATAAGCTGCACACTCCAGACAGTGATCAGACGCGGCAATCCACACATCCCGCTGTCACGTCGCCATGATGAATGTTCCAAACCTCTGACAAGGTACTGAAGAACCAATTCCATCTCTTACACCGCCTTGCTTTGTATCTTCGAGCACACTGGCAGAGCCTATGGAGAAAAAATAGAAAATTGACAGGTTCAATTCATTTGAAATGATATAGACCCACTGTCCCTGTGTAGTAGGAGTGTGGATCTATTTTCTCTCCCTGACAATATTGTGATTCCACTGTGGCTTTGATATGATGTGTCCCTTACATCTTTTGACTGGCAATTAGTGCCTTTATACACTTGTATTGTTATGGTTAAAAACACGAATTATATCTGAGAAAATGGAAAAAAGATTGGCCTTCATATGAGAATGTTAATAATCTGCCTAAAAGTGACACCGAACGAAACACAGTTGAAAGTAATATACTACTAAAAAGTGTGATATTACAATGCGAAAATGAATCTGTGTGGCGTGAAATTAATTGATTTTAACAATCATGATTTATTGCACCATCCTGTCCTATTCTGATAATTGTCTCCTGTTTGGTTAGTTTAACCCAATATCAGCCTAATATAATCAGGAGCTAATTGTAAAAGCTGAGGTGTTTATGGTAACCGGGACAGCAACACCAGAAACAATCCAGGTCTCACTCCTCCGAGCATCGTGATTTGAGTGGGGAACGAGACTTAGTGCTGACCGCTTGGTGTTTTTTTATGGTGAAGTCTTCTGCTTGTTTTTTTGCCTGCCGTTGCGTGGTAGGTTGAAGCTTTCAGTGTGATTAGATTTCTGTTAGGAGTTGCAGGTTGGCACCAGGCTCATGTCTTATTTTCTGATTGTTATTGCTGTTCACAGTATAGGGTGGATACACGAGCGTCTTGGCACTGAATGACAGAGCATTTATCAACCAAATCCAAGATTCACATCACGCTGAAACCCCCCCCCCCCCGCTTCTAAGGGTTGTATTGATATCCCTAAAAAAAGTATCAGATTAATGTGGGAAGATCGCTTGGTTATGGTAACAAGACATGGTACCTACATGTAAAGAATATATTTATCATCCCATATCATGAATATAACTCAGTCTGGCTCGCTTCGCAAACAAGTCGTTGGGGATTTTCATGTGTTTGTCAATCAGGGCCTTTGAAAAATGATGTCTATATTTAAAAAAAACAAAGCAAATGTTAAAGGAGACAGTGGGTGTTAAGTGAAACATTCGTAAAATATTCAAGATATTTTCCTCATCTTCTTGCCACAGGTTGATATCAAGAAAGGTTCACAGTATGCCACCTGCCCTGAAATTTAAAATTTGTGCCCGGGAGAAAATTGTGTGTGTGGAATTGGTAGAAGATATATGGGGTGTCTATACCTTCAAATCTTGTTCTGATGTGACACATCATAAATTCTCAGCTGTCAGAAAAGTGCGATTTGTGGAGGTAGTTTAGCGGAAAGGACCCGGCTCGTACCTCATACAGCGGGGCGGGTGACGTCCCATATATCTCGTACCCATCACACAGACCTTGTGTTAATTTCAGCCAATTTCCTCGCAAACAAAGCCTGTCTCCGTCCCAAACATGTTACTTTGAAAATATTTGGGTCACCTTGGTGAGGGGTCAGAGATTTTTCTCACAAAATGTGTGAAAATTCTCTCTTTTGTGATTCAACAGGTATTTTTTAACCTTCTTTTTTTTGTTTAACCCCCTATCTGGTTATTTTGTATCTGTTGTTTAATGGATCCAATGTTCTGACATAGTGATGGAAACACTCTGTGATCTGCATATTTTTTTGTCTTGATTTATAACTTTCATCTCAAGACCCAAACGGTTGAAGCATTCTGAATACCCTTCGTGGAAACATAGGCTATTTCTTGCTATCCAAACATGTGCTTTTTATAGAAAGAATAATATATACTCTTTCATAAAAAAACACACACACATATACATATATGAGAGAGAGAGAGATTTTTCTATTTGGGATATTTATACCAATCAAATGATCTCTGTGTCAGAATGTGTCTCCCTCGGAAGTCACTAATTATCGGGAAAATACATGATCATAAAGCAATTATACTGTAACAAGTAGAATAATGGTGCTATTATGGGGCAGGTTTTTACAGCACAGAATGTAGGCAGTCGCTTTGATCGCTTGACATCCATAACCCACAGTTGTAGCACAAATTAACAGTATGATATTATTTGATTATTGTACCATCAGTTCACACTAAACCGATTAGTCCATGTTATATTATATTGATGTCATCCTCTATTGTATATGCAATTTTCCTCTTTTCTTGTCTGCTCTATAAATATATTTTCTTTCAAGAACAAAGAACAGACAAATCCCCGTGAAATCTCAGTGTTTGTGTGTTTGGTTGTGGTGATTAGCACTGTCAATTTGGAGTTCATGTTCATATCAGTGTCTGCTATTGAGTAATTTGCTGTGTGCTTGGCCGTGCTTTCTGTGTTGGCATATTAAGCATTTATGTGTCGCCTGCTTGGTGTGGGAATTCAATATCATCCAGCAAAAATGACAATATCCTGGAATAAATTGCTAACTAATTTGATGAAATGAACAACTCAAGTGGTGCTTTAAATGTGGGATGCGAAACATGTTGGTAATTAAGCCAACGATAGGGGCACAATATAGTTTTTGTCTTTTTATTGTACTAGTGACACCGCACAACATGGTAAATTACTTGCCAAGTGTGTCTATGGTTTCATTCTCCACTTTATTTGAGCTCAAATTCATCACATTTACAACTCACCCAGCCTACATATATCACATAAAAAGGTTGATTAATCCAAGACAGGCCGAGGGCTGGCCAGTCTAACGTAGAGGGCGCTATTATCCACGTTAAATGTACTAACTGCGTATTTATACAAATGAAATGAACACTTCAAAATAGAAAGATACGGAAGTTCGATAATTTCATGCATTTTATTGCATATTATGTACAAATTGTCCATAGGCACCGCGTGGACACTGGATAGGGTACCAAGTGATAAAAGAGGGTCGCCAATTGCCTTTTGACAGATTTATATGCAGCAAAGCTAGTTAAACTTTTATAAATATAATTTTCAAATACTAAAACAACCGTAAACCTCACCACAAATTGGTTGATTGAAAGACTTAATGGCGAGCTGGGCGGTGGAGGATATTGACCGCTAACGCTTACTACCTGCGAGGCTAAACCCACAACATTAAACTGCACCCGAGACCATGTATTATATGGAGATATACCTGCTAAGCATGTCATGATCTATGAGACCAGCCTCACTTATTTCACACATGCCCATTTTAATGGAATAGGTATAAAAAGTTTATTTTTGATTTCCTGTGATGTAATATGGGAGAGGTCTAATAGTTAATTTTCCATATTAAATATTTTAAGAATGCCTAATGGCTATGCTGAGTAAATCTAAAGATTTAGATGTAGATATAAAATAAAATAAAGCTTTTTGATAAGGACCAAAGTGAACTTTTGATCACATTTCAGAACACATTGGATATTTTGAAACAAAAATGTGTTGATGTAATGTAAAGTTATATGGGCGAGCAATCATGAGCATGTCCATCAACCAACTTTCTCTGTGCAAAGAAGCTTTTAACATGAATAACTCTCTATCAAGAATTGAGAACATTTTCCCCAAAACTTTTGGTCAAAAGTCATGAAATTACCACTTTTTATCATATTTTATCATCAAGGGTCTTGTCCGGAAATGTAAAAAGCCCATTACCCATCGTGCATTGGCCAGGACGTTGTTGTAAGTAGTTACATTATACTCAAAACATCCATGTTTAGCAAGTGATGTACTTGCCCCCATGTTTAACAAGTGATGTACTTGCCCCCATGTTTAACAAGTTATGTACTTGCCCCCATGTTTAACAAGTTATGTACTTGCCCCCATGTTTAGCAAGTTATGTACTTGCCCCCATGTTTAACATGTTATGTACTTGCCCCCATGTTTAGCAAGTTATGTACTTGCCCATGTTTAACATGTTATGTACTTGCCCCCATGTTTAACAAGTTATGTACTTGCCCCCATGTTTAGCAAGTTATGTACTTGCCCCCATGTTTAACAAGTTATGTACTTGCCCCCATGTTTAGCAAGTTATGTACTTGCCCCCATGTTTAACAAGTTATGTACTTGCCCCCATGTTTAGCAAGTTATGTACTTGCCCCCATGTTTAACATGTTATGTACTTGCCCCCATGTTTAACAAGTTATGTACTTGCCCCCATGTTTAACAAGTTATGTACTTGCCCCCATGTTTGGCAAGTGATGTGCATCTATACGCCAAAATGGCCCCAAAAATTGAACATTTCCTGTCGTCATTAACTTTAAAAGTAGTTTACATTTTAAATCTTCATTGTTGGAGTCAATTTTATAAGTGACTCCCACTTCAGACTAGGACTCTGTGTGATGTCCGAGTAAAAACTTCCTCTTATTTTTATTAATATTTCAAGGTCAATATCATGTTATGCTCTAATATCAGGGCAATAAGCATAGTTTGGTCTGTTTTCCAACGTATTTAATATTTATAGGACGTGCGGCATCATATAGTGGACCTGTCTCGCAGAATCTGCCTCTAGACACAATGCAGGTTTGTCGTGGAAGGAGGACCTTTATTGCGTACTTTTAAACAGTTTTCCTTATTAGCAAAACATGCAAAAGCTTACTCTCCATGGCACCGCATGGGCCATAAATTCTCTGTTCTCTTCTATAAATATCAGATATAGGATTATGACCCACTCATTGCATGTAATCACACACCGATTAACAGTAGTTTATTTTCTCAGTAGCAAGATGTGTGAATTTACAAATGAAATAATGAATCATTTCATTTTGATAAATTGATTATTGTTTGCATGATTTGTTATTGGTATGTACCTCCATCCACCACAGTGGTATGTACCCCCACCCACCACAGTGGTATGTACCTCCACCCACCACAGTGGCATGTATCTCCACCCACCACAGCGAAATGTACCTCCACCCACCACGGTATGTACCTCCACCCACCACAATGGTATGTACCTCCACCCACCACAGTGGTATGTACCTCCACCCACCACAGTGGTATGTACCTCCACCCACCACAGTGGTATGTACCTCCAGCCCTTAACCTCTGGCTGAGTGTTGTTCAGGATTACACAGAGTAATCAGTGTTCAATAAGGCGTCTGCAGCGCCGTCTCATCATATAAAGACACTCTGTACCATCCTCACACATCAGCATTGTTTGACATACACAAACCATGTGATGGCAATAGCTGTAAATATAGCCATGTTGTGATGGTCTGTGGGTGCCACTATGGCGTCCTGGCGGGGGGGGGGGTAGACCACACTCGTAAAGCACACTGCAGCATCATGGGTAAGTGAACCATGGGAGAGTGACTCATGGGAAAGTGAACCATGAGAAAATAAACCATGGGAAATAAACACACTGCAGAATCATGGGAAATTGAATCATGGGAGAGTGAACCATGGGAAAGTGAACTATGGGAGAGTGACCCATGGGAAAGTGAACCATGAGAAAATAAACCATGGGAAAGCATACCATGGGAAAGGTAACCATGGGAAAGTGAACCATGGGAGAGTGAACCATAGGAAAGTAAGCCATGGGAAAGTATACCATGGGAAAGTGAACCATGGAAAGCGAAGCATACGAACGTGAACCATGGGAGATCTCTTTGATAAAACACTTTTCATGTTATGTTGGTGATCATTTCCTTCTGGTAATACCTCTTTTAATTTATTTACCACAAGGGAAATAAATCAATCATGGCACTTCTTTCCCGTTGCGTACAACAAACCCTTTACAAATTTGTTCTTAGCTTTCTATACGGTTTATTAATTTCCCTTTTTTGCTCTAGAAATATCAATTTTATCAACAGACGATTTTTTTGGTCTTTTGATTATTTCACTCAAATAGATAAATCGTCCATCTTGGATATGTTGTATAACCTAATCAATGGAAGGATTCTTCCTTCTGAAATCATACATTATATTCCAAGAGAACCACCTTGGAGTTTGATTTTTTTACCAGAAGAAACAACGGTATTTTTGGTCAACTTTATGGACATAAGGTTATTTTTATGACTATATTTCAGCGCAGTGGTACCCCTGACATAGCACAATGGTATCCCTGCCTAGTACTGGAGCCCAGTGCCACATACAAAACACCCACAATAGACAGCTGGAATTTGATTAAGAAATGTGTCTGCCAGCAAACCCCAGTACAACTGCCCCGATGTGATACTAGTAACCGGCAGGACATTTACTACGAATACATTCCTGAGGAGAGTGTGAGAAAATATGGTACACATTGACGTCAAAGATGTCTTAACATGTTTATAGCATTTCAGTGCATAGCAAACATATCAATGAATGGTATGCAAGTCAGGCAATTGACTGAGAACTCTTTATAAGGTGCCAAACTGAGATTATATAGCAGTTGTATTGACAGTATTGGTTCCGGTCGCCGTGGCTTCACTGCTGGGCTATAGCGTGATAACCAGATGACTTCAGATCTGTCACATCATTTCCCACCTATTTCTATATATGTGTTCTGGGAACTTTAAAAAGCAGAATATTTTCTGAAAAAAGGTCAGAGAGAGCGAATGTGGAAATTTGCTGCCAGCCAAGCTGTGAGATATGATAGCACAGGACTACCCTTCTTGCTCTTTGGTGCTGCATTCACAAATGCTGATACAAAGGATGACAACAGATATTCCCCCTTGACTCTGACCTATATACCCCTGGTTATGTTCCCTATAAAGCTTGCTAACCCGATGCGTGATGATGGACAGAGATCTCTTTATGAACTATTATATATCACTGAGGTAGGGCCAAGGTGGACGAAGGCACCTCTCCTGGCCATTCTGCTTGACACGAGGCCCGGTTTTTGTTGTGAAATGTGGGTGAAAATTAAACCTTTTATGCTCTCATCTCCACGTTTGGCACTGCTCTTACATTAATTGAAAGATAACAATTGTCTACACAAAGGAAATGATAGCTGAATCTAGGGTTTGGGTTCAATTGCTCATTGAATCGCTCATCGATGAATGTCGGGACTATATAATGGACTCGCTTCTTTTTATGGTCAGAACCTCACATCTTGTTTGTCTTGGTGTCTATACTTTAGCCCAAACAATATATTAACACTCAAAGAGCTGAACCAATTCTAAAAGAGGGAGAAATGCTAAATGTTAGCTTGGTTTGGCAATCACTGAAAACAAATCATAAATGAGATAAACAAAGTAAGAGTACTAGTTTTTATGTGTTTGATTTATGGTGATTGAGTTTAATTTGTGAATAAATTCAAGATGTGTCTACTCTAAGAACAAAATCTAAGTCTCAAGCCTTGTGCAACTGAGTGGTTCTTTAATTATCTCATTTATCAAAACCTTAAGTGTAAGATTTCCTAGAAAACACGGGGAAGGCCTAAAAGCAGTATATACTTGAAGGATAAGACACATGATGGATTGTAGTGACCATATTGGCAATATATGTCGAATATGAGGGATTGTAGTGACCATATTAGCAATATATGTTGAATATGAGGGATTTTAGTGACCATATTGGCAATATATGTCGAATATGAGGGATTGTAGTGACCATAATGGCAATATATGTCGAATATGAGGGATTGTAGTGACCATATTGGCAATATATGTTATATAGGAAGGAGTGTAGCGGCCATATTAGCAATATATGTCGAATATGAGGGATTGTAGTGACCATATTGGCAATATATGTCGAATACGAGGGATTGTAGTGACCATATTGGCAATATATGTTATATAGGAAGGAGTGTAGCGGCCATATTAGCAATATATGTCGAATATGAGGGATTGTAGTGACCATATTGGCAATATATGTCGAATATGAGGGATTGTAGTGACCATATTGGCAATACATGTCGCATATGAGGGATTGTAGTGGCCATATTGGCAACATATGGCACATATGAAGGATTGCAGTGGTTGTATTTGGAGCGTGGTATGCAGGCAGCTGTCTGTGCCACATAACACACGATAATTCACAATCCAGGTGCCATGACATAGACTGATGGGGGCCTGATTAGCAATGGGGTGAAAAATGACAAAGGTTGAGTCATACAAATCTGCTTGTTACATGCACAGAGGATGACGTCTTATCCTTCACTCACAAGGGGCGACTATCAAATGTGCAACAAAAACACCCACTGGCTCCCGTTATACACAGGGCAATTAATGAGGCACATAAATCATAAGGTAATCTGTGTGGACATCCTTGATGTGTGTTCTATTAGATACTGGAGTCACCACGACACATATATCGGTGAATCTTGTGAGTGGCCTCCTTCATGTGGCGAGAAGCTCTATTCAAACATTGTTAAGGTGGAGTGAGTACAGAGTGTTGAGTTACTCAGACCTACTCTTCTCACCCCAGCATACACAATGCTTTCATCCTTCTGAGGAAAAGCACATCAAATATGAATCCATAATAAATTACACAAAACACCAAAGTTGACATTCATATAAATGTTTAATGGACAAAACAATGAATACAATAACATTATTCATAATTTTACACTGACAATCACCAAAGTAATTAAAATGCCATTATTCAATACATTTGCACTGGAAGCTATATGTACATAAGGTGGAAACCTGAATTAACTCACTTACCTTTGGATTATATCTGCAATATTAAAACACCATTACAATGCTCTCAACTCATTTGCATAATAGAACCTTTAAAAACAGCAATAACTTTACACCGACCTTTCAAGGTCACAGATTCAGCCATTCTTAATGTTCAGAATTTCAAATATAATCAGTTCACAACTTTGAGATATTAATATTATTGTCACATTATAAAATATCTAATATAATGTAGAATCACAATTTACTCAGCTCACATATCAATTAATCTATGCGATGGTGTAATAACTATATACCTCACTTGTCCTTGCATGAAAAAACCCAAACCACCTAATACACACCCTTTTATATATAAAACTATAAAATCATATGTACAATGTACTGTGCACAGCAAAACATATACAGATATTGATCAATATGATCCTCAGAACTCTTCTTGTGTTGATGTTATTTTTTCAGTTTCCTCTCACATGAGGCCAGGTTAAGAAAGCGACCGTTTTCTCGCCATTGATCGCTTCCAAATGATGTCACTTTGCTACTCATCTCGTAGTATGTTGTTTCATATCTATTACCGAGGTCATGTGGCTGCCTCATTAAGAAAACCTCTTCTTCATCATAAACAATTTGCTTTTTAAACTTGGCCGTTGGGCTCCATTTACATTTTATTTTAGGAAAGGGATTGGCAAAGTGTTCCTACATCAGCAAACTCTCCCAACAATCGCATTGCAGTTGCCAAGAAATATCATCATGATGTTTATTTCACCGCAGAAATGTGCAATTTGACAATTCCACTATAGGCACTATGACTGCCATGATTAAACTTTGCCGATATTGGCGAGATAGAGATCTGGAGTGTGCACACTCTGTGGCAATAATGCCACCTCAACAATGCCAACAATCTCCTGCAAGCAAATTTCCCATTTTTTTCACAATTTAATCATTGACAACAAATGAGTAATTTCAATTGTGATAGAACACAAAAGGTAAGCAAAATTAATAACACAAATAATACAATATTTCAAGTGTTTTGTTTTGAAACAGCCACAATGTGATTATCTGCATATTGTTCTCTAAACTAATGTATTGTACAATCCAAACTGCAGTGTCCTATATGTATATATAGCACAGTAACTTCAAGCTTTGCCATATCATAACTTCTCTATCATGACACATATATAAAAGATATTATAGTACATATTTACAGCAAATTATCATGAGCAAATAATACTAGTATTCAAGTTTTATTAACATCAATGATTGTTTTTATATTTCCTTAATAAGATTGCCATTAGGATATACCATTTAAGTAAATTGTTTTATATCCATTTACACAAAGTATTTTTCTATTATTTAACGAACCCTTCAGTAAAGTCGACCATTTAAATAAGGACATCAAATATCTGAGATGAAATGACCACCAAGTACAAATATTATAGTAGGGTTGTAACATCTACACTGCCTTGAAACAAAATGACAAAAATATTCCTACTTTAGCTAAATTTAAACATTGTTATGTATCACAACCTTTGGTTTTTACAAATATTCATATAATACACAAAAAATGGCTAAAGTATACTAAATTATTCAATCAGAAAAAACAAGTAACATGAAGCCATATATGGAGTTGTTGTGATATCTGTGTAAAGGATTCTGCCACCGCAGAGCTCATACTGCCAACAAACTCCGGCCCAAAACATTAAACTTACACCATAGTATCTGAGGATACCAGTCCTATTGGCCCCCCATGTCATATGCCATGCTAGGCTATGGTCAGATATAGACATGTGAGATACCCCGACAGAGCCCCTCCCCTAAGATGTGCGTGTGAGATCCCCCGACAGAGCCCCTCCCCTTAGATGTGCGTGTGAGATCCCCCGACAGAGCCCCTGCCATGGCCACCATGTCTGGCCTCAACTGCCAACTGAGGTGATGGATTTGCCAGCTCAAGCGTCAGTCAGCCTGTGTGGGAGCCTTTAATCTACCAGCCTAGCACGCATACATCAGCACAAATCTATAGCCATACAATTCTCCCCTGTCTAGCCTCACCTCCCCTTCAATGTATAATACACACCTTATATTTGTCTTCTAACAAATTATTCAAAACTCACCCTCTTGTAAAGGTTATCAGTTATGCCGTCATTTTATACATTCGAATACATCACAAATAAATTAATCAAAGTTAGATCATCCTTGCACATTACGTATTGTGACTATAATGGTGCCGGGGGTGGGGTGTATTCGAGGGGGGGCTGGGGGGGGGGGGTGTATTTGAGGGTGGTGAGGGGGCTAGTTGGAGGAATCTGGGGAGCCGTTGCCATTACTGGAAGGGAAGACGAGGACGTGTTCCAGACTCTGGGGTGGAGAGGACCGAGCTGCGAAGGAATGATGACACCTGCCTCCACCACCACCAGCCAGCCCTGAACTCGCAGACCCTGAACTCGTGCTCAGCTGGTCAATGCTGCCATGCGAACCATCTGAAATTACACAACACAATCAAACTCAATTAGATAATGCGACCTGATCAATATTTCATTTAAATTAATAATGATTCAATCTTTTTTTTGGAGTCTGTTATTTTCAGATGTTTTAAATAATTTACATTAAGTCTGTCTTAGAAAATAAAAGCCTGAAAACTGCAGAATTTATTCAAAACGTTTGCTGTAGGCATCTATATATATAAACATATGGGTGGTGTGCAGTCCACATGAAAATGATTGACAAGATATTCATAAGAATCTATTTTTTATTTGAAAAAAAAATACATGCAAAAATGGTCGCCATGATTTTCACCTTGACACAAATGACATACTGCAAGTGAAGATAATTTGTAAAATTCATATGATATTTATTTTCAAGATGATTTTGGATTAAATTGGAAAACTAAAACTCAATAAAAACACTTTTCAGTCTACCTGACCACTCCCGTTACAGTAGTTTACAGTTTTTATGGAGTCAATCCATTTGAGAAAAAAAAGTTTTTGTAAAGTAACAAGATTTGTCTATTATAGTCAGTTTAAAATTGTTCAACAATGTATATACAATATAGTTATAAAAATTGTTCATCTCCTATATAGACATTATAGTCAGAGTCTAAAACTCACTAATGGTGTAATAATTTCTAATTGTTCCTGTATATAAAAACTGCACTATTATATTGTTCCTGTCGATACCCCCACCAATCTATTGTTCAGCACACTGATCTATTGTTCAGTTCAGCACACTGATCTATTGTTCAGCACATTGATCTGTTGTTCAGCACACTGATCTATTGTTCTGCTCTATAAAACACATTGAAACATTGTTCATGTTGATAAAGTACATTTATGTATATTTCCTGTGTATAAAACACACTGATGTATTTTCCCTGTCTATAAAACACACTGATGTATTTTTCTTGTCTATAAAGCACACTGATGTATTTTTCCTGTCTATAAAGCACACTGATGTATTTTTCCTGTCTATAAAGCACACTGATGTATTTTCCCTGTCTATAAAACACACTGATGTATTTTTCTTGTCTATAAAGCACACTGATGTATTTTCCCTGTCTATAAAACACACTGATGTATTTTTCCTGTCTATAAAGCACACTGATGTATTTTCCCTGTCTATAAAACACACTGATGTATTTTTCTTGTCTATAAAACACACTGATGTATTTTTCCTGTCTATAAAACACACTGGTGTATTTTTTCCTGTCTATAAAGCACACTGGTGTATTTTTTCCTGTCTATAAAGCACACTGGTGTATTTTTTCCTGTCTATAAAGCACACTGGTGTATTTTTTCCTGTCTATAAAGCACACTGGTGTATGTTTTCCTGTCTATAAAGCACACTGGTGTATTTTTTCCTGTCTATAAAGCACACTGGTGTATTTTTCCTGTCTATAAAGCACACTGGTGTATTTTTCCTGTCTATAAAGCACCATGCCAGACCGGCCTGATATAGAGATGTATGTGAGTGGGATACTGTGCTAGGTCACAATATTACTGCCTGTGGGCTCCTTATATAAAGCATTTCAATAAGGCCCCCAGACTTCAGCCGATACAAATGAGAAATCTTTTTGCCATGTTATTTTTTCCTTCTCATTTTAGATTTTTGAAAGCCTCGTCATCCATTAGCGGAATGCTTGACGTTGATGAATCTACGCAGGCTGGGCTTTGGATTCGTAAATAATCTGTGTCGGAGCTTGGCCACAATGATTGTATCTCTTTTAGGTGACATTTTCCCGTCAGATCAAAGTGAGGTAGCATTGATTTTGCACACGTAAGCTGTCATTGGTTGAATCACATGATCAGAGTGGTCGCCCCTCACGTTTTCTTCTCCCCTGCGGTGTCTCTAATGTATTGCTATATCAATCTTATTCCCAATAACACGTCCTTGTCATCTTCAACATCCAACCACTTTTTCACTCACCACAAAAATGATATATTGCATCAACAACTCTTTGCAATATGATCATTTTTACAACTTCAAAAGATTTCTGTTAAGAAAACTTGGTGTGTCTGTAATACATCTTATGGCGATAGCTTGACGCAGCATTTTGCAACATTTCTTTAAAAAATCACTTCTCTTTCTCATAAAAAATCACTGCTTTACATTAGTAGATTAGAGGGAGGAGATGGGGAGTGTGCTTTGTATGAAGAGTGCAATGTTGGGGGTGAGGAATACCCACATAGAATGTGGCCGGAGAGTATCAACAATGGCGATCGCTGCCGGTGCCTTAAATGGTGTTATTGTGTACCCAGGTAACTAATACAAGCTCATTAAGGGTACAAAGCACACAGCAAGTGTGTTAACGACGCATTGTCCAGCGTGAGAGCACAATAGATCAGCTGGCCAATGTCCACTACACTGACCAGATTGAGGGAAACATGATTCCCCCGTCTTGTAACAATGTAGCCAGCCACTAGCACATTGTAACGAATTTGCCCTCACCTGCTCGGAAATCGTTGATGGCAAAATGTACCGAGATCCAGGAGAGGAACGACTCTTTGATAAATAATTAATGACCAGAATCTGCATTGACGCCCAAGGTGACGATAATGCCTAGCAAAGCTATAAATAACACGAAAAGAAGCTATCTGGTGGTGTGGCACGAGGGCCGGGCAGAGACATGAAGGGCGGCATACAAACATGGTGGCGCCCGCGTGGATGTGTCTGAGAAGTCGGTCGGCCTGGGTGGTGGGGGGAGGAGCCAGGGCATGTCGGTAAGGAACAAGGCTATTATCTCCACCACCGCGCCAATAGTTGCCTGCCAAAATAGACCTTTGTCTCGCTTTGGTGGACAAACATTGCCTGCCGCCGGCACTGGAAACTCTACCCCTACCCTCTATCTGCCCTATATACACAGAGCCCCTTGTTGGCAAATATCGGCACTCATCACAAGCACAACCTGAACAGAAATTACCTCAATACCCACTGAAACGCGTGACCCAGACAAACTGCATATGTAACCAAGGCCAGCGCTTGTATTCCGTGTTCACACTGTACCAGCAAGCAAGCTCCTACTTCATTAAGAGGCCCTAAAACTGACCACACGCCCGCCCCTGATTTACAGCTGGACACCCCTGATTTATTATTTCTCACATCTAAATGAAAGGGTGGTCTTAAATCTTAAACGTGGCCCATATAAATCTCAGTAAATGAAGTCGGTGGGAAGTAAGTGATGGGTGCTAAGGAATTCATTAACCTTGCCACCTAACACCCTGATGATGGATACATCAATGTTCACCTTAAGGCAGCTCTACTCAAACAATGCTTCATTACACCACTCCATCATACAAACCAAAACTCCTCATATCTGCGCTTCTAATTGACCTCACGTTACCATATATATTATATATGGCCTCTTTCTGCTAATTTGTTTACACATATTCGTCCCATCTTGAGCCAGAGGTGTTGTTAATTCTAAATATGTTACAAAACCTCTGAATAGAATCATTCCAGTTTATGTAACCTAATAGGATTTGTAATAAATCTTTTGTTGCAATTGGTGAAAATATTGCTTCATCGAAATGTCAGCTGCAAGAAACCCATTTTTTGTATATTTCTTACAGATGTTTGATGTTTGTCCATGATCAAACAAATACCAATATTCAACCTTAATTATCAAACAATATGCACAAAAAATCACAAATCCCTTATGGATATCAAATCTCTGTCTGTGATTCATACAATTCAAGTCAATCAGAAAAAGAAACGTTTACAAGACATAACGACCAGATCATAACAAGAAAATAATAACCAAATAACGTCTTGTTTCTCGTTCATCTAAAGCAATTGACAAGAAACATTTCTCTTCCAACTGTATTATAATTTTGTTTAAATCTTGCAGGATTGTAGACGAAATTATGTGCTTTTTTTGTTTCTGTAATGTTGCGAAGGACACTCTCCATGCACAACAAAGCCTGGTATATAAAACGCTGCATTGTGGCTGCTTCTTGGAGCCTGCTGTCATGCTAGACATTTGTATTTATCTCACATGATCATGTGACCTATCCCACAGTTCTCTGCTTCTATTGAGAGCATGGTTATCTTTAATTTGCTCGTCAGCTCTGCAAGACACTTCCATTACGTTGCCTCATTTCGGTGTAGGCATTAGCAATTTAGGTGCAAATTCAGCATTTTTAGCTGTCAGCTCAGCAATCCACAGCAATCCACTCATTTTTTTTCCTGATATTTTTTCTCTCTCTTTGAGATGTCACGAAGCTGCCAGAATTTTCCATTTTGCTGATAGAATTGACAAGTTTGTGGATCAATAAGGAAAATTAGGGACAAAAATATTTGCATGTCTTGCCAGGACTAGGGGCCTGACAGCTCACAGAAAAGGGGAGTTGTGCTTCGTATTGATGTGATTTCAAGGAAAAAAGGATGCAGGATGCGAAGCTTGATGTGCCACTGCACACACCTTTCTGGGCTCTATTGGCAAGTCTAAGTGCCACAATTGAAGCCTAAATGTAATTTTCTCTCTGCCAGTCAAGTACAGGCATTTTACATTTGCACCCCCAGAAGGCCTGGCGAGGAACAGGCATCTGGCAGGAAGTAGGCTGTCAGGAGGAGAAGTCGGCTTCTCAAACCCCGGCCCAGCTACACATCACCAGTCAGCACGCATTTATTCTACTCCAATCAGCTAACACTAACACTCCATCCAAAAGCAACCACCTTCTTCTTGTGTCAACATAACTCAAACAGCAGGCAAAACTTCCAACTTGCCAACTTTCAAAAAGTAATACGCTGCTATGAGATTTTGCGGTGTAATAATGTCTTTATCGGCGAGGAAGTTACAAGTTTGCCAGATAGGGTGGCAATTCAGGAGACTTTGAGCATGGCCGACTAAACTGCCATCAAACTTATATCAGGTTGGGGCCATGCAAATTGAGCTCTGGAGGACCATATGGCCCTGATGAAATAAAAAAGATATTTGAGCATTCCCGAGTGTGGCTGCGGTAGTTGAGTGGATGGCATCTTGGGGTCACAAGTTAGACAACATTATGAAGGGGGTGCTTCAATCTCCTGCCACTGAACTATACATTCATCCACCATCTCTCATGCAACTCACTTTGTAGGTCAAATCTATCTCCACTTATTCCACCTTCTCTATAATACATTACAAACCATTACCAGAAATATTCTCCAAAATATTGAGATAAAGATAAAAGACAATGCATTTTCAATGTTGGCGATGAAATGGGGAGTTTTTCGCAATGTTTTAGGCTGGATGGTGGCCATGACAATCAGGTGGCTAATCAGAGGTTTGATAGCCAGAGAGTTTTATGTGAAAATTCACTAGAAAGCAGAGCCCCCAGAACAAGTGGAACGTCAAATTGTCTATTCTCCCGACACCTTACCTCCGACCCTGTCAGGGCTTTAATATCTCACATCTCTGAACTCTGCCTCTCACTGGAATTCATCTGTTGAAATAGTGCTCTTTGTTTTTGGTCCATTTGCTATTTGTTTGCACACAGAATTAGTCCCCAGGGTTGGAAATTGTTTAAAACACAGGGCATTGGAGGTATTGTTGTTAAATTTGCCAGCTGAGCTGTAGGGAGGTTGGTGTGGCCCTCCGAGGATTCACTGCTAATGTTTCGTCAAACTACACCTCCAACCAAACCTCTCTCCTCGGGGCCAATAAAAACTACAACAAAAAAACCCTCCAGCAGTCTGCCAATCTGCTGCGATGTAGCTTACACAATGACAACAAACATTAACCCTCGCCTTGCAAAAACACATATGCTATTTGTGAGACCTACAATTATAGTAGATGTTGCTGACACTGAGACTGGATCAGGGGCTATTTCTCGCAGCATGATTTATCTCATCTGTCAGAACATTTGCAGTTTAATCTCCAAGTTGAGGAATGCTATTCATTGCAGAGGATGAACTAAGAAGGCTGCTAGTTTTTGTAGCGGACTAAATTACCATTCATTAGTCATCAGAACCAGTCACTTTACACATTGGCAATATACTGGCCATAAAAACCTTCAGTAATGGGCCCGCTTAGCTTGCAAGAAACTTGAGATGACCTAATTCCTTTGCCAATCTGCTGGTGATTTTTGCAGCGTATGTGGAGATGATTTCCATGCAATATGGCGAGAGTTAAAACTGACGATGCCTGCCGTGGCGACCGCTTGCACTCTCAGTGCGTCTCGTACTTCTCATGCCACTTTCCTCACCTGCCCCGTAATCTCAAGAGACAGCCTCCGAAGCCACTTCCGAAACAAGATCTACCACTGAGATGTGCCACTAATTTGGACACGTTAATGAAGACGACAAAATGACTGAAAAAAATCTGCAAATTTCCTCTTCTTTTCAGGCTAATTAGGACCGAGTCGAGCTTAGTAAGACAATGGAACGTTTGCTAATGTTTATGTTGGATATCAGCGATATAAGCTTTAAGGTCAAACCATCATGCCCTTGAAGTTAACAATGGACAACAGACATCCATAGATTCACTACTGACAACATTTCCCATATAAAAACATCACATAGGTAACGCAGATTTGCCTGAGAATTAATGCAATGTCTGTAAAATGGGATTGTTAGGCTACGACATAAGGCTGAACTTACCCCGGCGAGACACCACCCTGGGTGTAGCTTGTGTTCTGGCTACGTTTCCGTTGCTCACATCCTTGCTACCTAACCCCCGCCATTTTACTTGGCAAATTAGAAGGCCTTCCTTTCCACATCTCTGCGTTGTGAAACCAAAGGTGGTAGCCATCTTAACAAAATGTGAAGCATTTGCTTTCCGACACAGACGGTCGGGGGTAGAAGACAAGGCGGTGCCATCACCAGGACCTACGGACCTCCGGCACGTGCACCGCTTCCAGATGAACTAATATCCACCATGATATCATGGAGCAAGATTTCACTGGCTGCAACATAAGCCATGTGCATAGTGGTCTCTGACTGGGAGCATTGCATTTGGCACTCTGGCCACATATGTGTACTATCATAGCCCTCAAGGGTTGCAAATACAACAAACACTGCTGCTTTGAGATGACTGTCCACTGCGTTTTTGACTGACACTATAATTAGTCACTGTCAGTGGTCGGCCAAGTCCAAGAGGGTTAACAATGGAAAGCTTTTAACCCTTTATAACCCACAAACATAAACATTCATTTCGTCATTTTAGTTTTCACCTATTTTCTCTCCATAGATGCAAAATAAAGGTGCGTTAGATTTCACATCTTTATTTACAAAACAAACATTCGACCCTAAGAAAATTTTTTCCATAAAATATTATCCTGGGGCCAATTTAATACATGAGCTAGAAGGCCACGGTGGATTTCCCTGAGACAACCTGTCACTTGCTTGACTGATGATTGTCCCCATTTAAATTCAAAACCAAATAAGACGACTTGCAATCTCCATCTTTGTGCTATAAAAGTCTTGACAAGCGCGCTGGGGAGTCTCTTCGGCTTTGTCCGCGCACTGCTTTTATGGACTTCGAATGTGCATTTAAACTCGGCTTTTATACGGCACACACAAGCTAATAATACGCTACACTTAACCCTGCATTTTGCACCTTAGGTGAGAAGTTATCATCTCATTTGTTTGTTTACTTTCGTATTATATTGGTTAGGAAGTGGCTTAAGTGAACAGAATAAATATAGTATGTGAGCCTGGCATAAACATGCCGAGCCGACCCAAGCATATCCCTCCTTCCTTTACCAATATTTGACTCACTTACAGTCAATATTGAACATTTCATTCTAAACCTATTTTAGACTTTACAAATGCCTGTGATCTTTTGTTCAAAAGAAAATCAATTTCACAATTTTGATAGGTTTTATTATGTCCATATTATTAGAATCTACAGTGTGAATCCTGACACTTGGTGTTGATTTAGAGCCCCCCAGATACACACATAGAATAAACTATTACATACTTTGTACCCAAACAACTCCACAGAAAACAGAAAAAAAATAAAATCGGAAATCTGCTTATTTGGGGTTGTCTATAATTTTTATATAAAATATAGATTGCATATCTCAGCTCAGTGTTTGGTTAAGAGTGAGTGTCTGTAAAAGTGCTGGCTCAGCTACACATATGCAGTGCAATATAACATCAAATCTCTGCTCATCATTTACTTACTGCATTATTTATAGTATCAAAATACGGTTTTTATTATCAGTGGCAATAGGTTAATATAATATTGCTAGTGGCCTCATTGATATGTACCTGACTGAGATGAGGGTGACGTCTGCTGCCACAGATGTAGCAAGGTGTGATATGTTACCTCATGAGAAATGTGACACGTTTACTATAGAAATCTACCACATACAATGTGTCAATTTACGACTTGCTAATTTATTCAGGCCTTGTAAATTGATTGGGAGACATTGCTCAGGCTGAGAGAGCCACTTTGTTCACATAATACACTGCTTTTTCAGTGTAATGATATAAAATATTCAGCAAGCTGTCTTGTTGGGCAATCCATTATGCTTATCAGGAGTCATTGAGGATATTAACGAATAGCCAAGACAAGTGGATGAAGTTGGGAGCCGGAGAACCGTAAAATGGCCTCAACGATGAGGCGCTTTGTTGTGTCGACCTGACGGAATCTATAGATAATGTTTTGATGTAATAGTTCATTTCTAATCAGGTTGACAGTCACCAGGGGCCGTGGCCATTGCACATTTTGAGTTATAGTTTTTGTAGGGGTTGATATATGGCAAATTTGTCCTAATGGGGGAAGGGTACAGTCTGTGTCTCAATTCAATGAATAATACAAAAGGTCTGACAGAGCCAGGCTTATAAATGGTGGTGACCAACCCTTGGGCTGTGGGTGAAAAATGCAGCCTTTTGACAGCACCTTGTCGGCCGGGCTTGCCTCTCTGCTCGACGCCAGCTAATACGGCAGCCCAACCTCGATAAAATACGAGCACACACAAGCGTCGCTTTCACTGCCATCTTGCCTCGTACAATCTACAATATGTCACCATGACAAGAGCACGTAAATTTTACTGGCGATGAAACCTAAATTGAATATCGCATCCCCCCTCGGAGGCAGCAAATGAAGCCATCTTACTTTTGTCTTATAAATTATGAGGTGCTTTTCTTCGCTGATTTACGCCGCGGTGTAATTTACTCGCAAATTTCCCCTTGTTTTTGCTGATCTTCATAAATAATCAGAAATAGCTGGATGAAAAGTACACATAAACATAAATGATCTTGACAGAAGGCAGAGCATAACATCATGACAACATACTACACTGCTGTAATTCATCAGATTTTGGCAAAAATTGTTTTTAGATTTACTTGTGGAATGAATATTGGTCGTAGAATTTGATACTGCCATTTTTGTACGGCACAAACAAGTTGGTAAATAATGTTTCTTAATTAAAAATTTTCGACTGGGCATGGTAAATATAATTTGATTTGTGAAATTTCCACAGTATTTTTTACTTCAAAATGATTTATTTGACAATGTGTTATTGAGTGCATTTTGATAAATTGCCTGAATCAATACCAGACGAAATATAGCGTGTCAACATCGGAAACTAAAGGTTTGTTTCTGTGATATATTACAATCTTATCTTAAACATCACAGTCATATTACATCACAACTTCATGGGAGTCGGAGGCCGACTTTATAAAAATCAAAACATCTGACTAATTAATTCTTTATATAAGCAATGACAATGCTCAATGATTGCGATAGAATATATTCTCATAACTGTAAACATGCATCTATTGGCATGTGCGCTGGGTTGCCAATATAAAACTATCATATCGCGTCTTATATGATATTTTTATGGGCGATGACAGTTAATAAACACCAGTTCACTGCAGAAAAAACTGCGGCATGTATTCTTTTAGCACTGCAGCACCACATCACATGAGATCTGTGAGTAAAGCTACACTGGGGAGAAGAGAGATGATTATGATGAGGTGGATATCTAGCCTGCTACTTGACACAGCGGCAGGGATCAGCCCGTCACGGCCACCTTCCGCAACCCATCATGTCTTATAGCTACTTCACAAAAGGCAGCGGTAAATAGACGCCCCTCTACAACAGACCTGCAGAGTTTATCATTCACTAATAGTATCGTATGGGCTTTAATTGGGCTGGATGAAAGGCCGCCATTATTTGAACAGGTAATTGGGACCATCTTCCAGGCTCAACACGGAAGCTCCATGGCGATGGCTGGCCGGTCTAATATACTCCGCCTTTGACAGTTGTGGTTGCGTCCCCTAGCTCCGCCTCTTTTGGACACGGACAGAATGATAAATGGGTTGGAGGCTAAATGTCAGAAGGTTCCCCTCTCACCTCTGTCTCGCCTACGTGAACTCGTCGCTTAACACGCATCAGTCAGCGCACCATTCACTAACGCCCTCTATGGAGCAAATGAGACATTAACACTTGGCTGTTTTATGGCCTGATTGAGTGGAGCAATGCTAAAGGAGGCAGTGGTAATGACTATTTTGTGGCTAAATAGCAAGGTGATGGTGCCAAACTGTGCATAAACCTTCCTCTAGTTGTGTGGTGCCGGCATGTGATAAACATGTCGCTTTCATGACAGGAAGACATGAAATGGGCACATAAAGTGGGCACCGTGGTAGGTTTCACACATGCCCATCCACCATTATGCTGCTTGTAGCACAGGGTTTTAATTACTCTCCAAGTAGGCCAGTGTTTGTCGAGGTACTCATCAACTGCCATATAAAACCTCTATAAACCTGATATATGATTGCTACTTACAGCACAAGTTCCCGTTTGTGGCTACTATAATTCAATTAGGTTCAAACTAATGATAAGGTCTCAGTTACGGAAAAACTGGTATTAGTAAAATCTACATCAATCCTCGCATGCTGTGTATATGTGGCTATCAACCCTCACAGTATGGTGTATATGTGGCTATCAACCCTCAATGTATGGTGTATATGTGGCTATCAACCCTCACAGTATGGTGTATATGTGGCTATCAACCCTCAATGTATGGTGTATATGTGGCTATCAACCCTCACTGTATGGTGTATATGTGGCTATCAATCCTCACATGAGGTGTTAATGTGGCTATCAACCCTCACAGTGTGGTGTATATGTGGCTATCAACCCTCACAGTATGGTGTATATGTGGCTATCAACCCTCAATGTATGGTGTATATGTGGCTATCAATCCTCACATGAGGTGTTAATGTGGCTATCAATCCTTGCATTGAGATATAAATAACTAATCAATCCATTGCACTCATGATTATCAATATTCATACTTACATTTATTATATTCAGTTCTAAAAGAGATATGGTTTCAATTCAATATACGTCATGGTGTCAATCACTGATATACAAAAGCAAACATGCTAAAGAAAAATATCTTATTCGCTTCAATAACCACATATCCACACTTTATGAACATAAAATGTGGATATGATCAATCATTTCAATAACCAATAACCTTGTCACTTCAATAACTGATACTCCAATCATTCTGTGGATAACAATTAAATCTGCAAGTTTACCATAACCAATATCTTTACGTCATTAACATATATAATTATTCTATTGAATGAATTTCAATTGCAAGTAGTGATATTATGGAAGTAATCTGTGTGATAAGTAAGCTGAAATGGCCACAGGGAATCTGAAAAGCAAAGATAGTGCCAGAATTGTGTGATTAATGCAATGTCAATTCTCCCTTCTTGCATGTACAACTGAAGGGATGAAAGCTGAAAGCACAACCTTGGATGAGAACATTTTTAATTGTTGTATAAAGTTATTAATTTTACCTTCATGAGCTTGAAGAATGGATATTTCTGGGCGTGATATTAGCTCAACCCGATGTAACTGATGACCTTATTTACATTTTATGCACAGCACCTATACCACACAGGGCTGTAGGTCTTGTCAGGTAAACATCCTGTACAACTGACTGAGGTGAAGGATCAGCTATTTATTGATTGGCCCAATTGGCAGCCTAATTCAGCACACTCCATGTTGCTTTGACATGGTCTGATGCATATAAATGCAAAGTAAACAGGAAGCAGTACATCAATGGAAGAAGGCTCACACCAATCTTGGTACTTATAACACATCTTAGTCAGTCAGTGCTTATGAACATTTTTTCCCTGCATTATAATGAATATATAGAACTGCCTTTGCAGAATTTAAAATGTCTGAAATATATATAAAAAAATCAAACAGGAAACTTGAGACCTACGTGCCTGTGAATATTATTCAAACCTTTGCAGCCTCTGTGTATTAATTGAATTTGCCGCCATATTGCCCCGCGGCATTGTAGGAAGGTGAGGGAGTCGTGTCTGCCACCTGGTGAGTGATGTGTCACTAACATCTCAGCTACCACACCTTAGTTTGCCAAATACTCTCAACTTTAATCCTTTATTTCAGAGAAATTTGTAAATCTATAAATAAAATCAATATATAAAAATGCATATAAAGAGGTGGCTGTTGATAGAAGGTGAATCTTCACAGGAAAAAGTTGTATGGAGGTGGGGAGGTTGGGGAGGCTGGAGGGAGTGGTACCAGCAGTACGGAGGTGGGGAGGCTGGAGGGAGTGGTACCAGCAGTACGGAGGTGGGGAGGCTGGAGGGAGTGGTACCAGCAGTATGGAGGTGGGTAGGCTGGGGGGAGTGGTACCAGCAGTACGGAGGTGGGGAGGCTGGGGGGAGTGGTACCAGCAGTATGGAGGTGGGGAGGCTGGGGAGAGTGTTACCAGCAGTATGAAGGTGGGGAGGCTGGGGAGAGTGGTACCAGCAGTATGGAGGTGGGGAGGCTGGGGAGAGTGGTACCAGCAGTATGGAGGTGGGTAGGCTGGGGAGAGTGGTACCAGCAGTATGGAGGTGGGGAGGCTGGGGAGAGTGGTACCAGCAGTATGGAGGCTGTGGAGGCTGGGGAGAGTGGTACCAGCAGTATGGAGGCTGTGGAGGCTGGGGAGATTGGTACCAGCAGTATTGAGGTGGGGAGGCTGGGGAGAGTGGTACCAGCAGTATGGAGGCTGTGGAGGCTGGGGAGAGTGGTACCAGCAGTATGGAGGCTGTGGAGGCTGGGGAGATTGGTACCAGCAGTATTGAGGTGGGGAGGCTGGGGAGAGTGGTACCAGCAGTATGGAGGCTGTGGAGGCTGGGGAGAGTGGTACCAGCAGTATGGAGGCTGTGGAGGCTGGGGGGAGTGGTACCAGCAGTATGGAGGCTGTGGAGGCTGGGGGGAGTGGTACCGGCAGTATGGAGGTGGGGTGGCTGGGGAGAGTGGTACCAGCAGTATGGAGGTGGGGAGGCTGGCGTAATGGTACCAGCAGTATGGAGGTGGGGTGGCTAGGTAGAGTGGTACCGGCAGTATGGAGGTGGGGTGGCTAGGTAGAGTGGTACCGGCAGTATGGAGGTGGGGAGGCTGGGGGGAGTGGTACCAGCAGTATGGAGGCTGTGGAGGCTGGGGAGAGTGGTACCGGCAGTATGGAGGTGGGGTGGCCAGGTAGAGTGGTACCAGCAGTATGGAGGTGGGGAGGGTGGGGGGAGTGGCACCAGCAGTATGGAGGCCGGGGTGAGTGGTACCAGCAGTATGGAGGTGGGGAGGCTGGGTAGAGTGTTACCAGCAGTATGGAGGTGGGGAGGCTGGGGAGAGTGGTACCAGAAGTATGGAGGTGGGGAGGCTGGGGTGGCTGGGGAGAGTGGTACCAGCACTGATCTGATATTCACAGATGGTGATAAATGTGGCAGATAAGATGAAGTGGTGCACACTCTGCTGCGAGCACTTGTAGCATCCATTCATAACCATGATTAATGCTGCTTCCTGCTTGTGTTTGTTGTGATCACAAGAAAGCTACAGACCCCACAGCCCCTAGTGAGTATTCTTACATTTCTTTGTTGAAAATCCACCGAGATTGTTGCCAAGAAAAACACAAGTGCTGTAACAGAGACATATAGCATCCTTTGATAAATATTGCACAAGCATTTCTTGTGAAGGCAGCCGCTATTCCCCAAATACAACTTGACAGTACACAAGCGATGAATTTAAATCTCCCCAACGGCTTTGCAGGAAAGACCTCTCCCTCTTGGGCAATTGTTAAAATTGTTGTCACAATTTTTTATTGTTTTATCGGCATGCACACGCAAGAAGATGAACTCTCACAGAAGGATTAAAGGCGGCAAGATCAGAGGACACTCGCTGAGGTATTATGGTTTTTGACGTCGAAGCATCATTTTTCTCCTATGGTGGTAAGCCAGGAGGGAACGCTGTTTCTAAGCACACTTTTTAAAGGCTCCTCTGGGAAGCAGCCAGTTTTTGTGATAATCCGTCAAAGAGATGGGAGAAGCTCTTTATTGGGGTATAAAGCTTGACTAAATGGTCTCTGTGGATGAGACGTTTGTATCAAAACAAGCAGAACAGGTTGGGCCACTGCCTACCCATGTACCAGGGTCCACTGCCTACCCACGTACCAGGGTCCACTGCCTACCCACGTACCAGGGTCCACTGCCTACCCATGTACCAGGGTCCACTGCCTACCCATGTACCAAGGTCCACTGCCTACCCATGTACCAGGGCCCACTGCCTACCCATGTTCCAGGGCCCACTGCCTACCCATGTACCAGGGTCCACTGCCTACCCACGTACCAGGGTCCACTGCCTACCCATGTACCAGGGCCCACTGCCTACCCATGTACCAGGGTCCACTGCCTACCCACGTACCAAGGTCCACTGCCTACCCACGTACCAGGGCCCACTGCCTGCCCATGTACCAGGGTACACTGCCTACCCATGTACCAGGGTACACTGCCTACCCATGTACCAGGGTCCACTGCCTACCCATGTACCAGGGTCCATTGCCTACCCATGTACCAGGGTCCACTGCCTACCCACGTACCAGGGTCCACTGCCTACCCACGTACCAGGGTCCACTGCCTACCCATGTACCAGGGCCCACTGCCTACCCATGTACCAGGGTCCACTGCCTACCCACGTACCAAGGTCCACTGCCTACCCACGTACCAGGGCCCACTGCCTACCCATGTACCAGGGCCCACTGCCTACCCATATACCAGATTTCACCTAATAGGAACCTACATTTTGATATCGGATCTCATTCTCAAATATTTTTATGGCAAAGTCATAAAATCATCCTTTCCCTTTGAAGAGATTTATATGCACCAAGATGTAACAAGATAACTTTACAGACACTTTAATCATAATTTTAGACATAATCAAACCAAATTCAGTCATTATCAGAATAACTTAAATGCAAATGTATTTTAATCTTTTGATTCAAAACAGCAATCTTATAAGATTATCTTCTGGGCAAATAGTCAAAAACATCTGAGTGGTAAATGGAGATATTAAGACAAGTTGTCAAGCCCATTACAAGATAATGACGATCATTGTCTCTGAATGAAAGAATTGTTAATACTATCAAATAAGTCATCAAACTTTCAACTACTGAGTCATTTTCTAGCATGTTTTAAGTGTCCACTCATTGCCAGTGGATGCGATGCCCTGGTGAAGGAAGTGAACTGTGATTGGCCAGGGCTCACCCATTATACTGATCTCAAGGTCATAATGTGGAGATCTGTAGACACACTGACCAACTTAGAGGTAATTAAACTAAACAGTCCTCATCATCAGACACAGCTCTAGACACACTTCCAAGATGTCTCTGGTCATAAAAAAATAATGACTGCTTTCAGACGCTTACCAGATGGATTTGTACTCAGTTTGATTGATATAAAACACAAGAAACCTGTTTTTTATCTATCACAATATATGAATAGCCATGTCATCTTATGTTAAATATAGGATTACAAAGAAGGCATTACAGTCCTATCAATCAAGCACTCTGTTCTCTGTCAGTATTGACACTAAAATAATATTTCTAAGTGAGAGATTTAGCAGTGGCATTTGCTCTAGCATGATACAAGCAGATGTTAGCTGTAGTTATATACTACCTATTGTGACGAGACTGAGGCCAAGACCATGTGACTCAACGCATCATTCCATTACATGTCAACCTGTCAACGTCTCCCTACACCTTTCTGCTAATGAAGCTCATGGCTGTCCAGGGAGTGACCTATCCAGACACTGAACCCACCAGGGGGCAGTACAGTTGGCCACCAGGGGGCAGTCCTATTTTTCTTCCTGAAGCATTGCATACAGTGTGCCCAATTACAGGGCCTGGAGAAGGCATTGGCTGTGTATAGGGGGGATGTCACTGTGAGTGAGGCCCTCGGCTGCTTAGGGTCTCCTAATTGGGTCAGACTGAGGAGTGCTCTAAAATAGTGACAGGTAGGTCTACGAGTAACTCACAAGCCATGCTCCTATCAGGGCTCAGTCTGTCACACATGTGATGGCCACGCAGGCCAGCCAGTCACGCAGGCCAGCCAGTCACACAGGCCAGGCAGTCACACAGGCCAGGCGGCAACACAGACAAGACAGGCCTTTTCACCCTAGGCACTGCATCTAAAAAAAATCCTTCTACCATGGCTCATCATTAACAAAATTAGATGCTCTGAAACTAACAGGAAAATTCTGGCAAATTTCACAGGCCTACCTGGAGACAGGAGACTAGGTCCTCTGGACGTCCACCACTGAGCTTTGATCTGACGACGTAATGAAGCATAGTCCAACAGAGAAATAGCCCAATTAGATAAACAAAATCCCCAAAACAAAGCATCATTGTGCCTTATTACACCCATCCACTTGATGTGTCCATTTCCTTGTGAGCCCTCCAAACATTATGAAATTTTCATGAGAGACAAAAGGAATATCCTGTCAGTGGTAATGATAGTACTAGCCCCAGGTGCTCTATAATTCCACGCTAATCAAGACCCTCCCTACACCAAACTCACAGGATAAATGTCAAATATGATAAGGAAACTTCAAAAGGACGTTGGCTTAATAAGCGCGTCTGTTGATCCTCCTTAGCGGACACTTGCTTCCAGATCCCCTGCAGTCAACCTGGCATTATCTACAACACGCACGTAATTAAACTTCGCAGATTGTCATTCAGAATAATAGCCTTTGAGTGGCAAATTACTGCGAATTGTCTCAGGCAGTTGATGCCAACTGAACCCCCAAATTGACGTCAAATTGCGCATTTAGCACAAGACGCTGATGTGGTATGATTTTGAGCTAAGCCTTCGGTGTGGGCCAATTTGCTATAATTTGAGTGTAGCCGTTAGCAGAGGCACTTTGCAGAGTATGTTTGTGAACTCAGTAGCAATTAGGGTGATGACTACAGGAATTTGCTGGGTCTTGTTTCCATGTAACTCCTGACTGGGGGTGTCTCTCAACTCAGCCTGGTCGCCATTTCCCTCACAGAATCTGTCTGAGGTAATCAGTGGATGGCTCATCCCATCATGTCCATATATACTCACCAATAATATCAACTCTTAACCTTATCTGGAAAAATCTAATCTCATTTGAAAGAATGTTGCTTTCTTTGAAGCAATAATATGCCATCTGGTATGCCTCCCTGATCAATACCAGATGATGACCCTCATTGGCTTGGTCTATGTAGGAAGATCTCAATAGGCACATTACCATGTCTATCTACTTCTCACCTCATGTATAGTATAATATTATTTTGGGAGGAAAGAGATCTTGAAACAATCTGGAGAGCCTTGCTTTAATATGATCACTGCTCAAACTTTGTGGCCATGCCATTTCACACAATGTATTCTTTCAATAGTTGGTGAAGACTGGTAGCAATGTGTTCATCCTAATAGGAGGAGAGATGCCCTACTCTTTTGGAAGAGTGACTGAAGAGTGAACGTTCTTTGCCTTATCAAAAGACACAAACCATGCCTTCCTCTCCCCTATGGATGAGACCCTTCCCCTATAGAAGAGACCCTCACCTATAAAGGAGACCCTCCCCTATGGTGGAGACCCTTCCCCTATGGTGGAGACCCTTCTGCCATCAAGGAGACCCTTCCCCTATGGTGGAGACCCTCCCCTATGGAGGAGACCCTTCCCCTGTAGAGGAGACCCTCCCCTATGGTGGAGACCCTTCCCCTATGGATGAGACCCTTCCCCTATAGAGGACACCCTCCCCTATAAAGGAGACCCTTCCCCTATGGTGGGGACCCTTCCCCTATGGAGGAGACCCTCCCCTATAAAGGAGACCCTTCCCCTATGGTGGAGACCCTTCCCCTATGGATGAGACCCTTCCCCTATAGAGGACATCCTCCCCTATAAAGGAGACCCTTCCCCTATGGAGGAGACCCTCCCCTATAAAGGAGACCCTTCCCCTATGGTGGAGACCCTTCCCCTATGGAGGAGACCCTCCCCTATAAAGGAGACCCTTCCCCTATGGTGGAGACCCTTCCCCTATGGTGGAGACCCTTCCCCTATGGATGAGACCCTTCCCCTGTAGAGGAGACCCTCCCCTATGGTGGAGACCCTTCCCCTATGGAGGAGACCCTCCCCTATAAAGGAGACCCTTCCCCTATGGTGGAGACCCTTCCCCTATGGATGAGACCCTTCCCCTGTAGAGGAGACCCTCCCCTATGGTGGAGACCCTTCCCCTATGGAGGAGACCCTCCCCTATAAAGGAGACCCTTCCCCTATGGTGGAAACCCTTCCCCTATGGATGAGACCCTTCCCCTGTAGAGGAGACCCTTCCCCTGTGGATGAGACCCTTCCCCTATGGATGAGACCCTTCCCCTATGGACGAGACCCTTCCCCTATGGATGAGACCCTTCCCTATGGAGGAGACCCTCCCCTATAAAGGAGACCCTTCCCCTATGGTGGAGACCCTTCCCCTATGGATGAGACCCTTCCCCTGTAGAGGAGACCCTCCCCTATGGTGGAGACCCTTCCCCTATGGAGGAGACCCTTCCAATGAGGCCCTCCAGTGTAGCTAAGTTTCACAAGGGAGACGTGGGCAATTAGTAGTGCTACAGTTAGCCTGTCCAGTCTCATCATCAATATGCCCTGAGGAGCCATCGCCTTGTGTACACTCATAATTTCCATTCAGACTTAATATGTTGATTTAATAAGCAGTAAGCTGATCTCTTCTCTATTTGGCTACATTATCTGACCATTACAAGTGCTGGTTTTGTGCCATCAGGTTTCATGTTGGCCTGTGAAGGGTGGCACCAATGGCGTCTGTCTGTGAACACTATGCTCTGACCAAACTGTCTGCTCTCTGCTACATCTGATAATTGTAACAAAACTCTCTTCATGAATTATACAATTATTGGGTTACAGTTGATGTGATCATGGTGTGGGTCTGGTGTAGACTGCCTCAACCTGCTCGCACCAATAAACAATAATCCACAGGTAACAAGTACCAGCAATTGCTCCTGTGGCATTTAGCTACCTGCTCCTGACGTTACAGTTCACTGTATATCTGCTATATTCTCATATAATAATATGTTTCCTGAATGTATTTAATAAATTTCCCTGGCTGTACAATAAAATTGGCTTCTGACTAAAAAAAGTGCTTCAGTCCATTTGAAACAGACACTCAAAGTTTAGATTATGTCCGCCACTTTGAAAATATAAATGACATTAGAGATACGTTACCGTAGATAAAATTAAAATCTCATACACATAGAAATATTCTGCCATGTGTCAACAGTAATCCGCCTTCATTTAATAAGTGTAAATTATGCACAAGTCAGAGCAGTGCAGATGTCTCAAGAAAAACCGTCCTATAATTGTAAATTGGCCTTTTCAGGCAAAATAACATCAATTTGGAGGTCGTCTTATACACCTGATTGTCCTATTTTCGAGTAAATACAGTAGATACCTATGCTGATACTCTGCAGGGTGGATCTCCCAGCCTATGCTAACACTGCAGGGTGGATCTCCTAGCCTATGCTAACACTGCAGGGTGGATCTCCCAGCCTATGCCACTGACACTGCAGGGTGGATCTCCCAGCCTATGCCACTGACACTGCAGGGTGGATCTCCCAGCCTATGCCACTAACACTGCAGGGTGGATCTCCCAGCCTATGCCACTGACACTGCAGGGTGGATCTCCCAGCCTATGCCACTGACACTGCAGGGTGGATCTCCCAGCCTATGCCACTAACACTGCAGGGTAGATCTCCCAGCCTATGCCACTGACACTGCAGGGTGGATCTCCCAGCCTATGCCACTGACACTGCAGGGTAGATCTCCCAGTCTATGCTGCCACACTGCAGGGTGGATCTCCCAGCCTATGCCACTGACACTGCAGGGTAGATCTCCCAGTCTATGCTGCCACACTGCAGGGTAGATCTCCCAGCCTATGCTGCCACACTGCAGGGTGGATCTCCCAGCCTATGCCACTAACACTGCAGGGTAGATCTCCCAGCCTATGCTGCCACACTGCAGGGAATATGGTTGTATTTTGAGCCCTGCTTCCCCAGGAGAAGACTGATGAGGTCATTGTACAGGTCAGCTACACCGACATTGACAAAGAGAAAGACCGCAGAAATCAGATGGGGCAAGGCCGATGGTCTGGCTCCTGAATTAATTATGTGACTATCTGTCTTAGCAGTGCTTCATTTGAACATATTAATTGCTCCACTGGGCTCTGCTCCCTCAGATCTTCATCATCCGTCCACATGCCGCACGACCTTTAGTGGCAACCGTGATGAAATCATTTTTCAGTCGTATTTTCTTGAAGGTTTTGGTGAGATAAAACTCTGCCTGCTATCCATCACTTGACATCTCTCTCTACATTGCAGGTATTCCTCACACTACAGGAGCATACAATCAAACTTAAAGGATCTAAACTGCTGTTAGAGTTTATGGATAGTTTCATTATTTGTCAAATGCAAAAAATGATGAAAGTCTTGTAAACATCATTATTTGACATTTGTAAAAGTACCTATCAAGCAGTTTTCTTTAATGAAACAGGCAAAGTAGCACAATGCTGACAGAGGAGACATGGTTTGTAATGTAATGAGATGGTGTGGTTATATTATGATGTGAGAGAAGACTGGGTGTGGCACCTGTAAACACTTCTCAAATCCCTCATCTGATAACATCTGTTAGCAAGACATACTAAAAGGGGGGATATACTGGGAGGGGGAGAAATACTGGGAGGGGAAGACATACTGGGAGGGGGGAGACATACTGGGAGGGGGAGACATGACGGGAGGGGGAGATGCTGGGAGGGGGAGACATGCTGGGAGGGGAGATATACTGGGAGGAGGAGACATGCTGGGGGGGGGAGATATACTGGGATGGGGAGACATGCTGGGAGGGGGAGACATGACGGGAGGGAGACATGCTGGGAGGGGGAGACATGCTGGGAGGGGGAGACATGCTGGGAGGGGGAGACATGATGGGAGGGGGAGACATGCTGGGAGGGGAGATATACTGGGAGGGGAGATATACTGGGAGGGGAGATATACTGGGAGGGGGGGAGATATACTGGGAGGGAGATATACTGGGAGGGAGACATACTGGGAGGGGAGATATACAGGGAGGAGGAGATATACTGGGGGGAGACATACTGGGAGGGGAGATATATTAGGAGGGGGGATATACAGGGAGGGGGAGATAAACTGGAGGGGAGACATACTGGGAGGGGGAGACATACTGGGAGGGGGAGACATGCTGGGAGGGGGAGATAGACTGGGGGGAGACATACTGGGAGGGGAGATATATTAGGAGGGGGGATATACAGGGAGGGGGAGATAAACTGGAGGGGAGACATACTGGGAGGGGGAGACATACTGGGAGGGGAGATATATTAGGAGGGGGGATATACAGGGAGGGGGAGATAAACTGGAGGGGAGACATACTGGGAGGGGGAGACATACTGGGAGGGGAAGACATGCTGGGAGGGGAGATATATTAGGAGGGGGAGATATACTGGGAGGGGGAGATAAACTGGAGGGGAGACATACTGGGAGGGGGAGACATACTGGGAGGGGAAGACATGCTGGGAGGGGAGATATATTAGGAGGGGGAGACATGCTGGGAGGGGGAGATATACTGGTGGGGAGACATACTGGGAGGGGAGATATATTAGGAGGGGGAGATATACTGGGAGGGGGAGACATACTGGGAGGGGGAGACGTGCCAGGAGGGGGAGACATGCCAGGAGGGGGAGACATGCCGGGAGGGGGAAACTTGCCTGGCCCTACTGCTGGATAAAGTGACTTGGTGCATGGTTCCTACTCCAGCCCATCCTCAATATTAATTACACAATTCTATTCACAGTAAGACAATACACCCACCACAATCGTGCTGCACATGGTATGATAAACCCAAGCAATCATTTTGAGCTGTCATTCTGAACTCTCATTCTGAGCTACCATTCTGGGCTAGCATTCCAAACTATCATTTTGAGCTATCATTCCTAGCAATTATTCTAAGCTCCCTTATCCCTCGCACACGGGAAGAATATTTCTGCTGAAAGTAACAGTAAATAACTAATAACTATTTGTAAGTCTGAGCTGTGTTTTAAGTTCAACTTCTGAGACTTTCATAGAGGAGTACATTAAATGTTGATCTGTGTCTTGCAAGGAAGATTTCATTAACCTTGAGACCTTTGATAAAGCCTATTATTTGATAGTTCTGACTAATGTTGGTCCTGGTGACCACTTGTAGATCAGCCAGTCAAATACCACACTTTGTGGCTAAGACAAGTTTATAAAGTGCTTCCACACAAGACACTGTACTATTTCTGTATTTGAAAATGTGAATTATTTGTGTTGTGTTTGTGTTGGTTGGATTGGCGTTAAAGCTTGGCAGGGTGGTGAAGAACCTGGGCTCTTATGATACGGAGGCAGACACCTTCTGCTGAACTGCAACACATCCAAGATTCGGCAAATTACGACTCCTGCAAAATTAAAACTCAATAAAGTGTCACTTACCTGTGTGTGACTGTAATCAGGCTGAGGGAGGGCACAGATACCCACTGACCACCCTCACTACAAGTGCACCCGGCCGTGGGGGCATCTTGCTATTATCGGACAAACTTTAAAGGGGAGGTGCTATTGTAAATTACCCCTTGTTGGGGGCGATACGTGCCATATATCAACCTCACAGACCATAGATAATATACATCTGATATACGACTCCAGCAAATACGCTGGAATGCCACTACAAACGCTTTGCTCTGCAGTTTGGTTTTAATTTTGCATCAGATTGCCCGGTTTGGTATGTCTCTTCTAGCTTCAATTGGACGTAATTATGCAAATACTGGGGCCAGCATGACGGGCACAATTTACGAGCAGAGACCACTTGCAATTCTTCTGACAAGAGAAAGATTTAAGGAGAAATTATAGTGAAAATTACACGCTTGCCACTGCCAAACTTGACTTATTGGTACATTGGAACTAGACAAAAAACATGCAGACCCACAACCAACTGACCTCAATGGTCAAGACTCTACCCAAGTGTGTATATAATAGTGCTCAAGGCAGAGGAATAAAATGTATTAATTGTTTCCGAAATGTTATCTTATTAATGTGTGTCATTCAGAATTTTAAGGAGAGAAATTGAGAGTAATGTTAAAATCCTCTCTGGCCTGTAGCTGCCATGTTTATGATTATGTTTATGATTTAAGATTGGCATGGCTAAGAGACGAAGTTGACTTCACACTCCATGATTACTGCTGAAACAAGCTCTACCTTACACAACGGATAACCTGGAAAACATTAGTGGTATAAAACCAATATTATGATCTCTTGATGCTTGCTCACATAAACAGATCACTTTCCCTGTGGTACACACATACAGCTATGGTACACATGTACAGATCACTTTCCCTATGGTACACACGTACAGCTATGGTACACATGTACAGATCATTTTCCCTATGGTACACACATACAGCTATGGTACACATGTACAGATCACTTTCCCTATGGTACACACATACAGCTATGGTACACATGTACAGATCACTTCCCTATGGTACACACGTACAGCTATGGTACACATGTACAGATCATTTTCCCTATGGTACACACATACAGCTATGGTACACATGTACAGATCACTTTCCCTATGGTACACACATACAGCTATGGTACACATGTACAGATCACTTCCCTATGGTACACACGTACAGCTATGGTACACATGTACAGATCATTTTCCCTATGGTACACACATACAGCTATGGTACACATGTACAGATCACTTCCCTATGGTACACACACACAGCTTTGGTACACATGTACAGATCACTTCCCTATGGTACACATATACAGCTATGGTACACATGTACAGATCACTTTCCCTATGGTACACACATACAGCTATGGTACACATGTACAGATCACTTTCCCTGTGGTACACACGTACAGCTATGGTACACATGTACATATCACTTTCCGTATGGTACACACACACAGCTATGGTACACATGTACAGATCACTTTCCCTATGGTACACACGTACAGCTATGGTACACATGTACAGATCACTTTCCCTATGGTACACTCATACAGCTATGGTACACATGTACAGATCACTTTCCCTATGGTACACACGTACAGCTATGGTACACATGTACAGATCACTTTCCCTATGGCACACTCATACAGCTATGGTACACACACACAGATCATTTTCCATGGTAAACATGCACACATTACAGACGTTAGAGGTAATGATAATGGGTAGAAGTTGAATTTCTCATTTCTAATTATGAAGTTTTGAGATCTGACAAAGGCTTTCTTGTCAACATGTTTGCTCAGAATATCACTTTGAAGTGTGTAGAACAGGGTTCTGAGAAAAGCATTGTTCTCAGGTGCACATACATTTTCAAACTCTTCTAATGAAACATGTACGTCTTTGCCTTACATGCCAAAAATTAATCTGTCACATAAAACACGCCAAATAAGAAGTACAGAGGATGACCTTAGTAAGTGATACAGGGCTCCTCAGTTTTGACATCAGACAAACATTCTCGGGAAAGGTCTCTCATGCGATGTGTTGCTATGATACAAATATTTCTTTGTAGTTTGACTTAAATCATTATAATTCAAATTTGAAAAAAAGTTATGATCATTTTGTTACATTAACTTCTATGGAAGCAGTACAGATGCAAAATAAATTAGTCATTTCAAAGGTTTTATTTTTAAGTTTATGCAATGTCACCAACACCATAATATAACTCTAATCATTTCAAAGATATGAACCCCAGATATTCTGCTTTAATTATACAAACAAAATACATTCAGTCAAGAGCTGACTGAGTGTCAGTGCTGTGTGACTGAATGCTGACTGGTATCCTGAATGTGTCTGGCTGTATTAGCTACTCTGGTATGATTTATGTCTGCGCAGAGCAAATAGTTTACATATCACAATAGGCTTAGTGCCTATCTGGTGATGGATTTTATATCAATGATCAGCTGTCATACCATCAACACTGAGGTAATACACGGCAAACTATTCACAATATACGTGCTCATTTGATCACTAAATCAGGGCAGAGATAGAAGTATTCTATTGAACAATTGTTAAAAAATCTCTATTTCCCTGGCATTGATATACAGATAGGATTTTAACATTTTTTGTTTGTAAATATTGTGCCTTATGCAAAGCTAATTATAAAACAGTGACTTCCACGAGGGTGACATTTGAAATGAAGTACGTGGGAACTGACCAACAAATCTAATAATACTGTGTTAATGGACCATCTTGTATCAGGAGACCATCACATGTTTATAAATATATCCAAAAATGACAAAAAGACAACACATGTGTCTGATGCTAAAAATCCTTTTTGAGTTTTGGCCAAAATCCAATAAATGCTGACCTTGTCTTGACCTTGGCCTGACCTTGGCAGTGAGTCATATTGACAAGGAGGGCCTTGGCAACCTGTGACCCTCTGGAGCCCTACCGTGGGCAAAAGGTGCCGTTTGTCCAGGGCCTCACAGAGCAGTGGCGTTTCTCTCATGACCTCTTGCCCAATGACATCCATTGTGTTACCAGTTATTTAGATTAAAAACAAACCATTACATGTATCAATTCCATTAATGTAGAGGCCGTGCATGAGCGGTAGGTCACTGGGGAGAATCAGTATTCAAACTGCCCACCACGGCCTACCTTCTGCCCAGTAATGACCACTCACATTAAACACATGCTTTTTGCTTGCAATGACCTTTGACCTCTTCAATAGTATGTTTGCGTCTCAATGATGAACTCGGACTCGGTCAGAGATGCCACAAGACTGTAAGGCCTTTATTGTAAACGATGCCATTCGCAGATAGCGTGTTGCAGCCATTGTGCAGAGATACGTCTATGATATAAGAGTTGGCAATAACCGCCATCCCATAATATCCCCTCTGTCTTCTCTCTCCTCTGCAGCTTAAAAACCACTTCACAAAATACAATAAGTAAAAATTAATGCCACACAAAGAAGCAGGCACAAGTTTTTGTGATGTGAGTTTTGTGTTCAGCTCTGATACGGAGGCTGAAGGGTGTCAGCCTATAACTGATGAAGCAGTGACCTTTGACCTCTTCTCTCGCCAAATATGGTAAACGAGACTTTGCCGCTCACAGCTTGCAACTTCAACCCAAGATCATGACCCGAACAAGTCCTGCAAACTCCTGCTACATCTTTTTTGGTTCAACACTTTTTTATTCATGAGTTTGTGGCACGGCGTGATGGATGTGAGACTGGGACCTTTCACCTACCGAGGTGGAGCACCTTACCCGTGGGGGCTGCAGCAAGCTGCAAGTTTTGGCTCCTGTATGACCCTGTGTGGGCCTGCCTGCTCAAGGTGAAAGGTGATGAGTATATTGTAGAGAAAGCTCACGTAATATACTACCTTCCTGCTCATACCCGCTTCTTTCCAACAAGTCTTGGGCTCAATTCTTGCAAAACTAACACTTTATTTATTCAAAGCTTTGATGCAATTTTCGCATTTTATCCTTTAAGTTTTGTGAAAGCAATGGTTTCTGACAATAAATATTGCAAATATTTTACTTTGGTAACTGACAAAATCACTTAAACTGTCAGAGTAAATAGGAACAAAAGCATTCTCTGGATGCTGAGCGGAGGTGAGGAGGATTGTGGGTACAGTGGTGTCAGTCCAGAGTGTCATGCGGAACGTCTGCTCATCTCCACTCCGTCTGCTACCCATAATGCCCTGCCCAAAATGACAAGATCACACTTAGGCCATATTCACCACTCCTCCGATCACATGACCAAGCCAATGCTTTGAAGGTTGCTACGGTTACCAACACAGGTTATAGGATAGTGATCCCATTACAAGCCTCTTGTCTGGTGCTCATTTGGTGAAATTATATCCCCATTGAGATCGGGGCCAGAGGCGCATAATAGCCAGATTGCAACAATCCCCCGGTCTGCTAATAGCTGGGTAAATCCTCGTGTAATATTCTCAGATCGAGATGCGTAATCTCTTCAATTGTCTGTCAGCATTTGGTCGTGTGTGTTAGACATTGGGTGCAATTAAATCCTGTGTTCCCTCCTGATGAAAGCAGTCACAGGGCGATGGCGGATCTCAGCCACTGACATTTGTCTCAAGGCTTCTCAACTTTATTCAATTATCAGCTATTCTAATAATAAAGATCCAAAGAAAAAAATCTTTTTAAATGTGTGTGTTTATTCTATTGCAAGCATTAAGCACACAGTGTGACATAGGGAGTGAGGGGAGAAGATAGTCATGATACAGACACTATGAATCGTACAATCATCTTATGAGATATGTTGCATTTTGCCACCAAGTGCCATTTATGAATATCTGGGCCTGACAAGGTGAGTAGTTGGGCTGTTTGTGAACATTTACTGTGAAGAGATTGTCACGAGTGATTGCTGCAATGCTTTGCCATGTCACATAGTAATCTGGACTTGGACAAATTGGGGGAAACTCACAATTAAGCCGCTTGCTGACTAATTTACCGTCTTGTCTTAGCCGTTCTCTGATGAGTCGTTGACAAGAGTTGGCTCGTAATTCAGCTCGCTGGGTGTACATGGCTCAGCCTTAAGATGGATTACGCAGCCAAGGCTCGGACAAGGGGTGACTGGTTGGCAGTGCTTACTCAACAGAAAGACCATCGCTTGTTAGCGCAGTTAATAATGCAACAGTGATCTTTTCATCCATGTCACGGCCTCCTACATAAAGATTTCTCATCATTGATAGACGACAAAAGCCAAAACAGCTACCCAGGTTAGAAGGCAACTGGCAAAAAAAAAGAGGCTGCGCTGATTAAGCTTCTGGTTTGATTATATTAGCGGAGGGAAACACTTTTTGTGTGCGGAAGTGGCGCGGAGCAGTACGACCCGTTTCCGCAGCAGCTTGTTTGCCCAGATGAGAATGGCGAACAATCCGACACCCTGATTATCTGTTCAAACAGGGCAGGGAACAAGAGGCGATTGTGCTGTCAAATGTGACCTGTCTTACATATTCATACTCATGCTCTACGGGTGGCTGACCGTGGTCACAGAATGGCGGAAGTGCCGCTGATCGGATGGGATGGTCAAATACGGCATCTTGTACTGACAGGATGTTGACAAGAGAAGGCACATACAATGACATCATTACTACAGCCCAAGATGCACAATGGGCAAGCCCCCATTATGCGACTTCCATTCATCATCCGCAACCGCACCAGGAACTAACAGCCCTAGGTAAACCACTGCCACAAAATCAGAGAAAACTCGCAAGAAAATGCTTAAAACAAACACGAGCTTTCACTTCCGATGTGCAGGATATGCTAACACAGAGGATCTCATTATCAATGCCAGTCTCACTGCATCTGTAAATTCTCCCCAAAATCTAAACTCCCCCAAGAATAACTTCTCTTCTATACCACCTAACATTAATAACAAAAAGTATTTACACAAAACAAAATGAACATTTAATAATTTCACCATTTTTCTGAATTGAAAAGAGCCACTTTTAATGATGACACTTGAGGAACTAAATGAAGCATGTTTTCATCCTAGACCTATATTTGGACCTGCCCCCTGGTGGTGAACCAATGCTTCTAGACCTGCACCCTGGTGGCGAGCAAGTGCTTTAAGGCCTGCCCCCTGGTGCTTTAAGGCCTGCAAGTTAGTGGTGAATTTATGTATTATTACACTTGCTACCAGAATTCTATTGGTTTAATACTTGGATGATTTGCAAATCCAAAATTTGCATGAAATAACAACAATTTTGGAATCAGCCACGATTGACACCTGTTTTCATTTTGAATATGGCCATTATTTTTGTTATTGCATTTCGCAAGCAGTATGAGCTGATGAGCTGTGAGTTTATCCTTTACATTGGTCGCAGCTGTTATGACCACGTCCGGAGCATAATCTCATCCCCTGAAACATAACCTCCACCTAACCTGTTCCCTGCAAATGATACAACATTGGCTCTAATTCAATTAACACATTAATTTTCTGTTTAGTTCTCCTCATCATTGTGTCAACAATAGGACAGATATCAGACCTAGGAGGTCACCCCTACTTATTGATAAATCATTCTCTATGCGTCGTGGTCTGACACTTTACCAACAACTAATTTGTTGCCATGGTCACAACTGTCATTTCATCTCTAATTGTTTATCCTACTTTAAGTAAAAAAATAATTACTTCAAAAAGTTTAAGGTTAATCTTTGTAGTTGTGAGGTTGTCTTTAATGTTGGGATCACCTGGTCTCAGATGTGTTATCAGTATTCTACTTCCACGCTATCTGATGTTCACAAGGATTGGGTGGCTGTAAAAAGGGGAACTCGGAAACGCAATAGGACAAAGGCGTGTTGATTATTGAAACCAGCAAGTGACGATGCTCCCACCTCTCCGGCAGCACCACGGCATCTCGCGGACACCGCCGTCCTACAGCTGCCGCCCGGACGTGTCGCCGACGTTTTGTTCGTCAATGAGAGCCTCTCATATAGGGTTTCTTGCTTGTGATCTTATCAGGTTTAAGTTTGGTGTGGTTGTCCCGGCACATCGCTTTCAAAAAGCACAGGTGACAATCGGAGCTGATGCCGACAAGAAAATGCACTTCTGCCATAATGCTTGGCCTCCTCCAAAGACGGCACAAAAAGCGACGACACCTCGCTCGGACCCGACGAGAACGCTCATCACAGCAGACCTCTGTGTTGTATCAAAACATCTCAAAGGCAGGTGTGCATTGTGTCATTGGGACAGACATGTTAATTGTCTAAAGTCCGCCTTTCCCCATTCTTTCTCCAGTCCCAAATTACTTTTCTATGTTGCTCCCATAAAGCACAAGAAACGTTAATGGAAGGCTATCTCTGTCATGATCGGTGATACCTCCCTTCTCAATGATAGCGGCTTCTATAATACCTGGCCTTCATTTTCACCCTGCCTGTCAATGGCAAGACATTTAACAAATACAGTTAACTCTAGGGTAGACTCCAGACAACACAATCAATTACTCAGCTGCATTTGAAATAGATGGAAAACTCGATCAGTAACTAGTCAACAAAACAAGGATACCTGAAGTAGACTTAAAAATATGATTCATATGAAGAATGCTGGTTTAGCTTCAGCAGCAAATTTACATTAATGACATTGGAAGATAGGTGGTATAGGATTCAAATTAAGTGATTTAAATAAAAAAATAAAGATCAGGAATATATTGTACTTTTTCACTAAATTTAAGCAGAAATTATTAGAAGTTCTTATCGCTTTGATTTTTAAATTTTGGTTTGGGAGCATAAATGTCTGAAATAACAAGAAAAATATTTATCAACTACACATCTTTGGCCAGTCTTTCAGGTAAAAAATTACATTTTTTACTGCCCACTATTACTAAATGCCCTATGCTGTTTAGAACTTGTGTAGCAGTGGTGTGAAGAGATTTGAATTCTGCAAAAATTCTCCCACATGTCAATAATAGCCCCAATCATTTTATGAATGTAAATTACCCATAAATCAGAGAAAATTAGCATTTAACAAAGCTAAACCACGTAGAAGCCTCAGACATATGCACCAGAAACTGGAAGAGAATAAATGTGTGGGAATTTCAAAATGGCCAGCTGTTGTTTTTGTGTGACTTTTTGGCTGTAGTATCTTCATTGTTTAAAGAATTTACATTTATTGAAAATGTTACTAAATGCATTGTACTGAGGGCATGGTCGGTGTGAAATAAGTTGGCAGGAGTCAAGGCAGGATAAAAAGTATTAACTTAGTTACATATAAGAACATCCATGCTTTGTTGATTGCAAGTACCAAGTCGCATGTCTCACCTTCTGGGTGGTTATAAATAAATAGAATAAATGGAACCACTTTAAAAAGACTCCTCACTTTGATGAGAGGGGAATATAGTAGCAATGTAACAGTATGAGGATGAATGTTCTCCTAAAATATCACAAATTTTATAAACACAGATATTAAAACACACAGAAGCAATAAATGGGGAACACAGTTTTTCTCCACAATGGTAGACAAATGTTCCAAGTAATATGCTAATGACAAATGTTTTAATGAAGCAAGCAATATAATCTGTGGCAAACCCTGTTATCTGTCCGAGCTGGTACGGGGCCAGGCGAGACTCAACAGCTTGATAACTTGAAAACAAACCCAATTAATGGTGTCATTCCCCCTAATTACACAGGCAAAACTTTTCATTTCATTCCAAATTAAATCTGTAAATTTCATCAAGGTTTGCTTGGCCATGTGCGGGACAGGGTCGTAAGTATCAAGTCCTCCACTTAATTCACTGACAGTAGGAACAATGCTTGTCTAATTCCTTTGTTTGTTTTATTTCTCAAAGAGGTGGGCGATTTCACAAAATATGAGCGAGCAATGACACCAGGGATGTCGCAAATGAGAGGCCTTCCTGAAATTGACGTCAGTTTTTGACGAGGCTGGCTGCTGTTATGAAACCTGATACGCTCTCATTTCAGCCCTGAAACGCAGCAAGCTCCATTAATTGACCCCAGTTGAGTCTCACGTTCTTCCCCCGACTGTCAAAAATTTCAACATTTTCTATAATTATGATTTATGTATGAGTAGGATCATTCGTTAGTCTGTCAATGATCAAGGATGTCTTGCTAAAACAAACATGACAAAGGCAATTAGCTTCTCTGACGATAAACTGTTATCTTGCCATCCCCACTGCTTGGCTGATACACCATCATGGCTCTGGCACGGTGCAATGAACTGATATACCACCATGTCACAGGCACGGTGCAATGAGCTGATATACCACCATGTCACAGGCACGGTGCAATGAACTGATATACCATCACGGCACAGGCACGGTGCAATCAGCTGATATAATACTATGTCACAGGCACGGTGCAATGAACTGATATACCACCATGTCGCAGGCACGGTGCAATGAACTGATATACCACCATGTCACAGGCACGGTGCAATGAACTGATACACCACCATGTCACAGACACAGTGCAATGAACTGATATACCTCCATGTCACAGACACGGTGCAATGAGCTGATATACCTCCATGTCACAGACACGGTGCAATGAACTGATACACTACCATGTCACAGACACAGTGCAATGAACTGATATAATACTATGTCACAGGCACGGTGCAATGAACTGATACACCTCCATGGCACAGGCACGGTGCAATGAACTGATACACCATCATGGCTCTGGCACGGTGCAATGAACTGATATACCACCATGTCACAGGCACGGTGCAATGAACTGATATAATACTATGTCACAGGCATGGTGCAATGAACTGATATACCACCATGTCACAGGCACGGTGCAATGAACTGATATACCACCATGTCACAGGCACGGTGCAACGAGCTGATACACCTCCATGTCACAGACACAGTGCAATGAACTGACATACCACCATGTCACAGGCACGGTGCAATGAACTGATATACCACCATGTCACAGACACGGTGCAAAGAACTGATATACCACCATGTCACAGACACGGTGCAATGAACTGATATACCATCATGTCACAGGCACGGTGTAATGAACTGATATACCACCATGTCACAGGCACGGTGCAATGAACTGATATACCAACATGTCACAGGCACGGTGCAATGAACTGATATACCACCATGTCACAGACACGGTGCAATGAACTGATATACCATCATGACACAGACACGGTGCAATGAACTGATATACCACCATGTCACAGACACGGTGCAATGAACTGATATACCATCATGTCACAGACACGGTGCAATGAACTGATATACCACCATGTCACAGGCACGGTGCAATGAACTGATATACCATCATGTCACAGGCACGGTGCAATGAACTGATACACCACCATGTCACAGGCACGGTGCAATGAACTGATATACCACCATGTCACAGGCACGGTGCAATGAACTGATATACCACCATCTCACAGGCACGGTGCAATGAACTGATATACCATCATGTCACAGGCACGGTGCAATCAGCTAATATAATACTATGTCACAGGCACGGTGCAACAAACTGATATACCACCATGTCACAGGCACGGTGCAATCAGCTAATATAATACTATGTCACAGGCACGGTGCAACAAACTGATATACCACCATGTCACAGGCACGGTGCAACAAACTGATATACCACCATGTCACAGGCACGGTGCAATCAGCTGATATAATACTATGTCACAGGCACGGTGCAACAAACTGATATATCACCATATCACAGGCACGGTGCAATGAACTGATATACCACCATGTCACAGGCACGGTGCAATGAACTGATATACCATCATGTCACAGGCACGGTGCAATGAGCTGATACACCACCATGTCACAGGCACGGTGCAATGAACTGATACACCACCATGTCACAGGCACGGTGCAATGAACTGATACACCACCATGTCACAGGCACAGTGCAATGAACTGATATACCACCATGTCGCAGGCACGGTGCAATAAACTGATACACCACCATGTCACAGGTACGGTGCAATGAACTGATATACCACCATGTCACAGGCACTGTGTTGAGACTCCAAAAAGTCATGTCTCAGGGATAACATCTCAGACAGTCCTACAGGGTTGACTGTGGATTTTGCATATCTAAATGGTTGTGAAAATGGTACCCAATACATGGAACCAACTTTCAGACAAATTTATATTATTCCTTAGCTTCTCTGAAACCAAATTCTATCTTTTTGTCAGAAGTCTTACCAATTAATTTAAATATAAAAAAAATTATCTCCCCATAAGATTTTGAGAAAGTACTAATTACAAAATAGAACAAAAATGCTGTTTGATGGCTTGAGTCTAAACATGTTAAGTTTTCTTCTAACAATTATAACTTTAACCCCCAACTTCTGCTGTTTGATTAAGACATAAACACACACCTGTCTGAACCCTTTGAGTGTGTCTTTACATCAGGAGTGCCCCCTGGTGGGGCCCACAAAAGGACATTTTCTCTTTTTTCCATCCATGGATATTCTCACTGGGGAGCCTGTAAATACCTCCCGCTTGAGAGCTAATTTACACCAAACCATTGATGCCAATATCAAGTTTCTATTATGCATTGCTCTGGTTGCAAGGAAAAAGTAAATCTTTGCTTAAAAAGAGCAGTAAAGGGTTTGACATTTGATGTTCTTTTCTTGGCCGATATTCCACCAGGTGTTCCTGGGTTTCATTCCCATAATTAGCCAATTTTGCCCATTGTGAAATCTAACATATAATTCAAGGTTTATTTATTAAGTTGCTTGATGTGTATTAAAATTAACTAAACAAGTTTATAAAGACGGGACATCTTAGGTCAATATCGAATGAAAATGAGGAAAGTTGTCACTGGTGAAAGGTCATCGATAAACAAAGTGGACTATTTCTATACCACTCAGAACATACAGGCAACTTTTCCATGTGTTTGCCTGGTCACAACGCCTCCATCTTGGGCATGCATTTTTTTGTCAGAGCTTTAAGGCTTTTTTTTCAAAAAATGTCTTTAAAAAATGTTAGCACCCCACAGTGAGCGACAGAACGGAGCCGTTTTCTTGGTTATGGCTGTCAGTGTTATCACTTGAGGTGCCAGAATGAGGCTGTCTGTGCGACAGAAAGGTTCCGAGGACAGAAAGGTGCCGAGACACAGTGCAACTACCACCCAAGTGCCAACCGTACCTCACCAAAACACTACACCCAGCTCCACTGCACTGAAGGCAAAACCTCACTGCTTCGACAGTAAAAACATGTGTATGTGAATATTTTTAGTATATATATACACTAAAAATATACATATACACATTCACATACATATGCACATTCACATACATATACACATTCACACACCTATATAGTATCAAAGATTACGCTTGAGACTCGAGCATTGGGAGTGGTTTTCTGGATTGTGGTTGTGACACTCTTGTTTCCTGTGGGATTCTCTATATGACCACTCAGGTTCGCAAAACACAGCCATGTGCAGACACAGAGGTGAGAAAACCCATCTAGGAGGCCCCTCACTAGCCATCTGTCATGTCACACCTCAATACTGACCTACCCCCACACGCTCCCAAAACTAACTTATTAGGCCACATTCAAATAAACATTTAATGAGAATATATGTAGACATTCACCAGTGCCTGTAAGCTGTACCTATGCCGACAGTTGATGGTTGGAAAGTGGAAGTTACTGTGATGAATGTGCAGACAACTTTGAAGTCATCTCGCTTCTTGTTCTCTCTGTGTTTTTAGCATATATTATTCTTTCTATGTATCTTTCAGGACGTGTTGACAAAGTTGAAGCCTGAGAAAAAGACTGCGGAAGCCAGGATGAGATAGGGGGCCAGTCTGAATGCCAAGGGCACCGATGTTGGGTCTCTTGTTAGCGTCTGCACCCATCAAACAGTTGTCACAATGATGTGAAGATAACAAGCCAAAAAGTCAAGTCTCACTGTTATGTTGTTGCCCACACCACACCCATGTCCAATCAGTCGGAGGAGCGAATGCCAACTCAGATCCCTGCAGACAATTACGTGGACCTTGCCTGACACGTTGCCGGGGATACACCTTGTACAGACACCCAGGGTGCACCTGGGCCTCATCTTTTATTCCCTTTGACAGAGGGATCGTGTGAGACATTTCGCAAGAGGACTGTCACATTCTGCGATGATGCACCATCTCCAACACATAGGCTGTAAAGGTCCTTGTATATTGTCTCACAGGAGCCACAACTTGCCTCCCAAGGTCTTTTGTCAAGTCACCATGTATATATCACTATAGCCAGTCCACCACAGGACCTTTTGACCTCCACTCATAAAGATTCATGCAGAACCTCTTCAAAAAGGAAATAAAACCCTTTAACATTTATGTTGTCTATGCAATGAAATATGACAAGGAATAGAATATAGAAAAGTTGTTTATGTATATTGCAGTATGATCCATGGAGAAAAAGGTTTGATATCTTCTATAACTTGAGAGTATAAAGGGCAGGCCAGCAGTAGACAAAGTCCATTATTGTGGATGGTCCAGGGCTGTACATCATGGCAGGGTGGGGAAAAAGGGGTGTGAAGAGGGGTATGGCAGACCCCACCTGCTAAATGAAGGTCATAGATCACGGTCACCGTGGCAACTGACCACCATTCATCTGTCCTGAGCAGTCAGGCTAGGTGGGCTGGTAGCATCTGTCCTGTTAAGCCTCCCAGCCTATCTATCCCTTAATGCTACTACCATGGAACTGTTTTTACTATCTTTTACACTGAAGTATTGTTCTCCATCTAACAATTTCATTGAAAAGAATTTTGGGAAACATTTTGTGGCCTTTGTAGCCCATGAAAAAAAATTACTTTGCTCAGTACTGCAGTACCTTTTATCTTGCACAAATCTGATAGCTGAAAATCACAACTTCAGAACATGAAGTTCTAAATGAAAATTTAAAATCAAACATGTTGCTTATGGGCAAAAATCTCGCTCAAATGTTCCATGATAGCTTTAATTAACCCACTTTCCTATGCAATATGCTTATAGAGCACACATTTATTTGATGGTGAAGGTGATTTATACAAGGTTGTATTGAGTATTGGACTGGTATGAGCATAAAGGAGTCATGGAGACAGTCACGCTGTCATCCTGTGTGCAATCACTCCATCATATCAGTAACCACAATGTGATTAATATAGCCTGGCTAGAGCCACAACGTTGTACACCATGTCAAACAATCACCCTTAACTGACTCCAAACCATTGTTTATTATCAAACTGAAATGTTCCCTTTGTCTTCCATTGGTCAGGTAAAGCTCACTGTGTCTATATCTACCATGCTATATAGAGTCTACCTATGATACATATATCAAACAGATACGGATGTATCCCTATATTATTTATCAAAGGTGCAAGTGCCAAACAGATAAACAAATACAATATACTTATCATGTAACAAGCATCTATTAGGTGCCTTTTATTCCATGGGAACATTTAGTATCAGATTTATTACCTGCCTACCATTTGATGGCAACACTTGCTAACAGATATTAAGCGCTTAACATTTGATGGGAACACTTGGTAAAAAATATTGTATACATACCATTTCAGGCGACCACCTGGTAACATATATTATATACATACCATTGATGGGAACACTTGGTAACATATATTATATACATACCATTGATGGGAACACTTGGTAACATATATTATATACATACCATTTGATGGGACCACTTAGTGAGAGATATTAAATACCTACCATTTGATGGGAACACTTAGAGATATTAAGTACCAACCATTTGATGGGAACACTTAGAGATATTAAGTACCTACCATTTGATGGGAACAGTTAGAGATATTAAGTACCAACCATTTGATGGGAACACTTAGAGATATAAAGTACCAATCATTTGGTTGGAATGCTTAGTTAGAGATATCAAGTACCTACCATTTGTTAGAGATATAAAGTACCTACCATTTGTTAGAGATATCAAGTACCTACCATTTGAAGGGACCACTTGGTAGCATACATACCACACTAACGGTATAGGAAACATAATCACTCACCTGCAAGAGAAAACAAAAACATAATCACTCTGATGTGATGGAAACAGCTGTACAATAAATAATTGAATGTATAATCATAATATCATTTTTATATTATTTCAATAGGTAATAAACAGGAAGATTATTCCATGTTCAAGTAGGGCTTCAATTAGCCCCTGCAAGACGGGAGGCATATTTTGATATTTAAATACACACTTTTACATTCTTGTGATGACATCATGACATAATTTTGTTGTGCTTCATGTTGCTAAAATGTTATAATGTCAGATTTGGTGAATCATGAACATTTGGACCAAGTGTCTATTTTCACATATCACCAGAGTTATCACACCTTCCAGGAATTCAGTCTGCAGGTAGACGAGCTCCAGTGAAGATTTCTGGCTGAGGGTTATAATATTTACACCAGCACTTTCCCAGAGTCAATGAAATTGTGTTCCTTTGTGACTGGAATACTGGGTTCAGATGGATTCAGAAAACTTGAAATGTTCACATGAGAAATATCCATTAATTTCCTGTATATTTGTTATTTTACAGAGAAATATAAGGATATATATTAACCCGTGTATGGCCATTTTGGCTTGTTACGTGTGAGCTTGATTTTGTGCCAAGCTCCAGTATGCCGGGGTTGACCAGCCAACCTAACAGGCGTCACTCAGGCGCCCTTCATGAAAACTTTATATGTAATGCTTGATGAACATGATTTACGATCGGCAAGTGTCAACAATATACTAATTGCCGAGCTTCATGTGTCATAATTTGCTCATATAGGCCGGCTTTATGCTCTGCCTGGGCTCCAACATGCACTATAGAAGACCACTTAAAATCCACATAATTTACGTGCAAGCTATGTTGTCATTATCAGCAAGAAATAAGCTTGTTTATCTATGTATTAATGCTGTATTTCATATATCATAAGCATATATTTCATAAGCTTGTTTATCAACATGTATACTCAATACTTAGGCTATCATGCTAATATTTGACATTTAAAAGCAATCTTATCCACATGTACATGTAAGTTTTAATGCCTATATCCACATGTACATGTTAGCTCTATTGCCTATAACCATATGTACATCCGAGCTTTGATGCCTATATATGTACATGTAAGCTTTTACACCTATATCCACATGTACATGCAAGCTTTAACACCTATATCCACATGTACATGTAAGCTTTAACACCTATATCCACATGTACATGTAAGCTTTAAAACCTATATCCACATGTACATGCAAGCTTTGACACCTATATCCACATGTACATGTAAGCTTTAAAACCTATATCCACATGTACATGCAAGCTTTAACACCTATATCCACATGTACATGTAAGCTTTAAAACCTATATCCACATGTACATGCAAGCTTTAACACCTATATCCACATGTACATGCAAGCTTTAACACCTATATCCACATGTACATGCAAGCTTTAACACCTATATCCACATGTACATGTAAGCTTTAACACCTATATCCACATGTACATGTAAGCTTTAACACCTATATCCACATGTACATGTAAGCTTTAACACCTATATCCACATGTACATGTAAGCTTTAACACCTATATCCACATGTACATGTAAGCTTTAACACCTATATCCACATGTACATGTAAGCTTTAACACCTATATCCACATGTACATGTAAGCTTTAAAACCTATATCCACATGTACATGCAAGCTTTAACACCTATATCCACATGTACATGTAAGCTTTAAAACCTATATCCACATGTACATGCAAGCTTTAACACCTATATCCACATGTACATGCAAGCTTTAACACCTATATCCACATGTACATGCAAGCTTTAACACCTATATCCACATGTACATGTAAGCTTTAACACCTATATCCACATGTACATGTAAGCTTTAACACCTATATCCACATGTACATGTAAGCTTTAACACCTATATCCACATGTACATGCAAGCTTTAACACCTATATCCACATGTACATGTAAGCTTTAACACCTATATCCACATGTACATGTAAGCTTTAACACCTATATCCACATGTACATGCAAGCTTTAACACCTATATCCACATGTACATGCAAGCTTTAACACCTATATCCACATGTACATGCAAGCTTTAACACCTATATCCACATGTACATGTAAGCTTTAACACCTATATCCACATGTACATGTAAGCTTTAACACCTATATCCACATGTACATGTAAGCTTTAACACCTATATCCACATGTACATGTAAGCTTTATCTCCCATATAGGACAAATAAAAAGAGATTTATCAACTCTTTTACCTTTTGTGAGTAGGATTTCTGATATGTGCATGTAAGATATAACCCTATGTGTGCCACATTTGAGCAGGTCATATAACCTATGTAATATAGTCAATCTATAGTCAATATAGTATTTCATATAGGCATGTCACAAAGTCTGTCTGTATTATACAGGTAGGTCACATTGCCTATATGCATCATATGGGCAGGTCACATAGTCTGTCTCTATCATATAGGTAGGTCACATTGCCTATATGCATCATATGGGCAGGTCACATAGTCTGTCTCTATCATATAGGTAGGTCATATTGCCTTTGTTTACCATATGAGTAGGTCATACCGTCTATAAAAGGCAGTTCAATGCTGTAATGCCCTGGCCATGGCTAATGACCTCATGTGAAGATGTTTTTTGCAAAAGGGCAAAGAGCGCCATCTTGTGGCAGAAAGCCAACTGGTGTCAGGAGATAATGAAAACAGTGGCGATGGCGGGGCAGTTGGGCCAGAACAAATAGCCACCAGGACAAACACCAGCACCCAGGATGCCCTGCGTGTGAAAACACACACTCCCCCCAAAACAATATGACAGCTTTCTGATAAATTGATGATGGATGGGTGAATGTAGGCTGCAAGTTGAGGTAGGCCTTCACATGTTCACCTCCATGATGGATATGCTGCTTTAGGGAACCACGCCAAGACTCACGGCCCTGACCTTTGGTGTGAAAATTACACATTTAACAAAGTTACAGAGGCATCTATAATGGACTGAAGCAAGGAATAAATGCATTGACCAACCTCTGGTCTGGCAAGTGACAGAGCATGCAAACAAACTAGCAGAGGGCATTCAACATTTAACCAAATATGTCCCTGTCCTGATCAGAAGCCCTGCTCCCATGATTGATGTCCTACACCTCCTAAAAGTAAAGGCAAACATCCCAGGATACCCTATAGGACATTTGTTAAGTATTGATATATATATATATATATATATATATATATATATATATATATATATATATATATATATATATATATATATATATATATATATATATATAATGACCTTGGACTATATAGACTAAAGGGGACTGCAAGTTTTAACCATGATACTACCTGCCTAAATGTATTTATTAATACAGCAGCAGCATTACATGCTTCGTTGATATTGTCCATATGATATGATTGGTAGCAGATACGTGGTATATTTGATGGCAGTATTGACTATATGATCATCACAGGATAGGATATTATTTCAATGCTACTGACAGTTTCCTGATCATCAAACACACTTAAACATGTTCAAGCCATGAAATATTCACGCCAGTAAAACCAACACCTCATTTTGTATGTGCATATCACACTTTGTGATCATATTAAGCGTGTGATTTATTGGCTTACATTAAAATAGCAGAGAATTATGCCAATACTGTATTGGCAAAGCACCGTGCTAATGTTACCTTTCTTGCAATCATCCATGTTTTTTTCGTTGATAAAATCAATCTACATTTTTTGCCAATGTTAGGCTGCTGAGAAGAATGATCAAGTGATTTTTCAGCAGTGACATATTGATAGCATGGACGATTGTAATTGATATGGGAGCGCAAAATAACATGTCCATTACATTAAACACTAGTGTTATAATTCACATGCAACATAATATGCAGTGCATGTTTAATGAAGTGGGAAAAGGAATTCTGAGAAATTATCTTTAAAACAATAATCTGGCAGCACCATTAATACTACGATTCACTCATCAATCAATAAATATGTATTGCGACAAACAAATCATAAACACATCCCGAGAATTGAAGGTTGACAAGCACGCCATATTGATGGTAGATTTTGCCTCTGATTTTCCCCTATTAGAGCTGAGAGTGGTTATCAAACATACCTAGACATATGCCACATGATAAATCCAGACATTACATGTTTATAGAGGAGAGAATGTGACCAGGGTTCTCACATATTTAATTATATGTGGATGACCATTGAGTAGGTAGGCATTATTAAGTGAGGCCCTGTCCAGATGTGTTATATGAGGGAGCTAGTTGACACCATGTGAGGACCTCATAATGGGCCTGGCAGCAGCTTTATAGCCAGATCTCACACACATCACATGTCATCAACAGTCCTTACTGTCATACCAAGGTCATTACACTGTGTCAAGAGGCTGTGAGTGAAATACATATCATATACATAGCTCTGAGCAATCACAACCTCTCCCATACCTTACTGACATTTCTCATACCTCTCTGATATCACCCACACCTCCAATAAGCCCTGTCATCTCTTATACCTTCCTGACATTTCTCATACCTCTCTGATATCACCCACACCTCCAATAAGCCCTGTCATCTCTTATACCTTCCTGACATTTCTCATACCTCTCTGATATCACCCACACCTCCAATAAGCCCTGTCATCTCTTATACCTTCCTGACATTTCTCATACCTCTCTGATATCACCCACACCTCCAATAAGCCCTGTCATCTCTTATACCTTACTGACATTTCTCATACCTCTCTGATATCACCCACACCTCCAATAAGCCCTGTCATCTCTTATACCTTCCAGACATTTCTCATACCTCTCTGATATCACCCACACCTCCAATAAGCCCTGTCATCTCTTATACCTTCCTGACATTTCTCATACCTCTCTGATATCACCCACACCTCCAATAAGCCCTGTCATCTCTTATACCTTCCTGACATTTCTCATACCTCTCTGATATCACCCACACCTCCAATAAGCCCTGTCATCTCTTATACCTTCCTGACATTTCTCAGACCTCTCTGATATCACCCACACCTCCAATAAGCCCTGTCATCTCTTATACCTTCCTGACATTTCTCATACCTCTCTGATATCACCCACACCTCCAATAAGCCCTGTCATCTCTTATACCTTCCTGACATTTCTCAGACCTCTCTGATATCACCCACACCTCCAATAAGCCCTGTCATCTATTATACCTTCCTGACATTTCTCAGACCTCTCTGACACCTCCCATGTGTCCTGACACCTCCAATGTGTCCTGACACCTCCAATGTGTCCTGACACCTCCAATGTGTCCTGACACCTCCAATGTGTCCTGACACCTCCAATGTGTCCTGACACCTCCCATGTGTCCTGACAACTCCCATGTGTCCTGACACCTCCCATGTGTCCTGACACCTATCATGTGTCCTGACACCTCCCATGTGTCCTGACACCTATCATGTGTCCTGACACCTCCCATGTGTCCTGACACCTCCCATACCTCCTGACAACTCCCATGTGTCCTGACACCTCCCATGTGTCCTGACACCTCCCATGTGTCCTGACAACTCCCATGTGTCCTGACATCTCCCATGTGTCCTGACACCTCCCATGTGTCCTGACACCTCCCTTGTGTCCTGACACCTCCCATGTGTCCTGACAACTCCCATGTGTCCTGACATCTCCCATGTGTCCTGACAACTCCCATGTGTCCTGACATCTCCCATGTGTCCTGACACCTCCCATGTGTCCTGACACCTCCCTTGTGTCCTGACACCTCCCATGTGTCCTGACATCTCCCATGTGTCCTGACACCTATCATGTGCCCTGACAACTCCAATGTGTCCTGACACCTCCCATGTCTCCTGACAACTCCCATGTGTCCTGACACCTCCCATGTGTCCTGACACCTCCCATGTGTCCTGACAACTCCCATGTGTCCTGACATCTCCCATGTGTCCTGACACCTCCCATGTGTCCTGACACCTCCCTTGTGTCCTGACACCTCCCATGTGTCCTGACAACTCCCATGTGTCCTGACATCTCCCATGTGTCCTGACAACTCCCATGTGTCCTGACATCTCCCATGTGTCCTGACACCTCCCATGTGTCCTGACACCTCCCTTGTGTCCTGACACCTCCCATGTGTCCTGACATCTCCCATGTGTCCTGACACCTATCATGTGCCCTGACAACTCCAATGTGTCCTGACACCTCCCATGTCTCCTGACAACTCCCATGTGTCCTGACACCTCCCATGTGTCCTGACACCTCCCATGTGTCCTGACAACTCCCATGTGTCCTGACATCTCCCATGTGTCCTGACACCTCCCTTGTGTCCTGACACCTCCCATGTGTCCTGACATCTCCCATGTGTCCTGACATCTTGTCATGTGTCCTGACACCTTCCATGTGTCCTGACAACTCCCATGTGTCCTGACACCTCTCATACCTCCCATGTGTCCTGACACCTCTCATACCTCCCATGTGTCCTGACACCTCTCATACCTCCCATGTGTCCTGACACCTCCCTTGTGTCCTGACACCTCCCTTGTGTCCTGACACCTCCCATGTGTCCTTACACCTCTCATACCTCCCATGTGTCCTGATACCTCCCATGTGTTCTGACACCTCCCATGTGTTCTGACACCTCCCTTGTGTCCTGACACCTCCCATGTGTCCTGACACCTCCCTTGTGTCCTGACACCTCCCTTGTGTCCTGACACCTCCCATGTGTCCTTACACCTCTCATACCTTCCACGTGTCCTGACACCTTCCACGTGTCCTGACACCTCCCACGTGTCCTGACACCTCTCATGTGTCCTGACACCTCCAATGTGTCCTGACACCTCCCATGTGTCCTGACATCTCCCATGTGTCCTGACATCTTATCATGTGTCCTGACACCTTCCATGTGTCCTGACAACTCCCATGTGTCCTGACACCTCTCATACCTCCCATGTGTCCTGACACCTCCCTTGTGTCCTGACACCTGCCATGTGTCCTGACACCTCCCATGTGTCCTGACACCTTCCATGTGTTCTGACACCTCCCATACCTCCCATGTGTCCTGACACCTCCCTTGTGTCCTGACACCTCCCATGTGTTCTGACACCTCCCATGTGTCCTGACACCTCCAATGTGTCCTGACACCTCCCATGTGTCCTGACACCTTCCATGTGTCCTGACACCTCCCATGTGTCCTGACACCTCTCATACCTCCCATGTGTCCTGACACCTCCCTTGTGTCCTGACACCTCCCATGTGTTCTGACACCTCCCATGTGTCCTGACACCTCCAATGTGTCCTGACACCTCCCATGTGTCCTGACACCTCCCATACTTTCGATACCTCCACAGGCCCTGATATAATTCTAGAGCTTTAAGCCTAACTCTCCACGTGACATCTCATTGTGTCTTTGATAATCATTATGACCACCTTGAGTGATGTCTTAGTTGCCCTTTCTGAGTGACTTTCAGACTAACGTTTTCGTACAATATTTTTCACATGATGGAATAGTTAAATTCTATCTTAAATAAACAATATTCCATAGCTGAATTGCATATGATATAACCAAAATCAACACCGTTTTGATACAATTAAACAATTCCAAACAAATAATATAATGAGAGAAAGCTGGATTATTCATTACACTTTGGCATTATGTAGAAAGCTAATAATCTATCTGAACAAATACTACCTCAAACTATCCCACAAATAAATCAAAGACTATGATTTATTCATTAGTTAAGGCCATAAAACACTTAAATAAATGAAAAGGTTGCCAATAAACAGCTATTAATTAAATATTAATGGATTTAGCAATGTGCAATTTAGCCATGTTCAAGCCATGCAAGGGGGAGCAGAATATCACTGAAATTGATCAATAAAGGTGCAATTAATACATTGTTAAATGTTGAAATATGACACTGTGACATGTGAATTGCTCAGGTAAATGTTGATATAGCATTTTGGAACATTAACAACTGTGGTTGAGATAGGCTTACATAGCTTGAGGCGGTTGGAATAGTCAGTGTACATCCATGTGTGATAGAAACTTCACAGCATGCTATAAAAACTGACAGTCATGTACATGCTCCACACAGCGTACTGTCCATGTAATAAATCGCATGGCTCACTATATACGTATCTCACTATAAATATTAACAGCTTGTTAAACAGGAATCCTCAACAAATATACTCCTTCAAAGATCAGCAACAAGTGATATGGGTAGGACCTGAGAGGTGTGTGATAAGTTGGGAGGTTTGACATGGGAGGTTTGACCATAAAGTTGTGTGATAAGATGGGAAGTTTGACCTGGGAGGTTTGACCATAAAAGTGTGTGGTAAGTTGGGAGGTTTGACCCGGGATGTTTGACCATAAAGTTGTGTGATAAGTTGGGAGGTTTGATACGGGAGGTGGGACCTTAGAGGTGTGTGGTAACATGGGAGGTTTGACCTGGGAAGTTTGACCACAGAGGTGTGTGATAAGATGGGAGGTTTGACCCGGGAAGTTTGACCATAGAGGTGTGTGATAAGATGGGAGGTTTGACCCGGGAAGTTTGACCATAGAGGTGTGTGATAAGATGGGAAGTTTGACCTGGGAAGTTTGACCTGGGAGGTTTGGCCACAGAGGTGTGTGGTAAGATGGGAGGTTTGACCTGGGAAGTTTGACCTGGGAGGTTTGACCATAAAGGTGTGTGATAAGATGGGAAGTTTTACCTGGGAAGTTTGACCTGGGAGGTTTGACCATAAAGGTGTGTGATAAGATGGGAGGTTTGACCTGGGAAGTTTGACCTGGGAGGTTTGACCACAGAGGTGTGTGAAAAGATGGGAGGTTTGACCCAGGAAGTTTGACCATAGAGGTGTGTGATAAGTTGGGAGGTTTGACCCGGGAAGTTTGACCATAGAGGTGTGTGATAAGATGGGAAGTTTGACCTGGGAGGTGTGTGGTAAGATGGGAGGTTTTACCCGGGAAGTTTGACCATAGAGATGTGTGATAACATGGGAAGTTTGACCCGGGAAGTTTGACCATAGAGGTGTGTGATAACATGGGAGGTTTGACCCGGGAAGTTTGACCATAGAGGTGTGTGATAAGATGGGAGGTTTGACCCGGGAAGTTTGACCATAGAGATGTGTGATAAGATGGGAAGTTTGACCCGGGAGGTTTGACCCGGGAGGTTTGACCCGGGAGGTGGGATCATGGAGGGCTATAAGACAGTGTTTTATGGGATCATGGAGGTGTTTCCTCAGTGTCACTGGCTCCAGGCATGCACACCTTTATCAAAGCAACACACTTTATTCACCACTGTCAATGATACATTGTTTTACCTTTTACTTGTAACCCACTTATTCACACTTTTTGGCAGGAGGGCTTTTTTGTTGGAATACAATATGCATGTGTTGTATTTTACAGCTGTCATAAAAGTAGCCATCTGGTCTGACTAGCTGAGGTCTACAAAATGTATCATTAGTATTTTCAGTGTGAAAAACATTTTGAGGTCAGGAGTGGTTATGACCTCATAAGGCTATGGAGGCCATTAATGACCTTATAATTGGGTCAAGGTTATAGTTCTCACCAGATGTTGGTCTTCTCCCTGGAGCTGTACTGGCAATAATAAAAGTGGGTCAGAGTGCTTTGGGCTTGGCCTGGTGAGGTGAATGTACCTTTGTGGTAATATGCTGTAACCTGGTCTTATTTAGGTGTGAGATAAGGCTAATTATGCACAAGGTTAAAACAGACTCTCTCCGGGCCATTGATGGTTAGGTTTGTCTGTGAGAACCGGCCGCAGGGCCGAGTCAGTTACATGAGTGCTCCTGATGACACAGAGCATGTCCCCGAGCTACAGGGCAGGTTGTGTCGCCAACATGAAGCCATATATCATCAACACCTTGCTTATATAATGTGCTAGCGGTGTAACACCTCAGTGCTGCCGTCTGGTGCCAAGGGCAGTGTCATTGTCCTACTGCAGCCTTGTGCTACCAGTCGCTTACACCACACCTCAACCCCACCTACATTCCTGCTCAATCAAGCTTACTCAATCAAGCTTACTCAGTCAAGCTTACTCAATCAAGCTTACTCAATCAAACTTACTCAATCAAGCTTACTCAATCAAACTTGCTCAATCAAGCTTATTCAATAAAGCTTACTCAATCAAGTTTACTCAGTCAAACTTACTCAATCAAGTTTACTCAGTCAAGCTTACTCAATCAAGCTTACTCAATCAAGCTTACTCAATCAAGCTTACTCAATCAAGCTTACTCAATCAAGCTTACTCAATCAAGTTTACTCAGTCAAGCTTACTCAATCAAGCTTACTCAATCAAGCTTACTCAGTCAAACTTATTCAATCAAGCTTACTCAATCAAGCTTACTCAATCAAGCTTACTCAATCAAGCTTACTCGATCAAGTTTACTCAATCAATCTTGCTCAATCAATCTTGCTCAATCAAACTTACTGAACCAATTGTAATGCAACCACTTTACAAATCTAATCCTAATGCAACAAATCTTACTGAACCAATTGTAAAGCAACAATATAATCCCCAATTTTGCTTTTTTATTTATTTATTTTACTAAATCAGTCTAATGATTCAATCTCACTGAACCAATATAGTTAAATCAATCTTACCTCTATTTTCAATGGTTAACTTTATTAAATAAATCCTATTAATGAATCTTACTGATTCAATTTTACTCAGTCAACCTTATTAAATGACAACTGTAACACACATGATTTAATTTCACATTCAAAACTTCTGTCATCTACATAAGTTATATTTTACTTTCTCAGGATTTTGTCAGCACAGCTCTTCTCAATCATTTCACACCATAAGCAGATATTTCAGCCTCACTGAATGAGGGAAACATGCAATATTTGCCAAGTCAAATATCACAAACAAAAAAAATCATAAAATTGACAATGGAGAATATATTGTATATTGTGCATGACACAGATGGTGATCTCCACCTCTGGCAATGTCCATCACTCTCATTATATAGTCATTATACATCTCGCAAAACAAAGCCGGAAAAAAACTGCTTATGCATTTTGTTAGCTCTTTAAGTGCATGGATTACGACATTATTATGAAGGTATACGACTGTTATTAGCAGCAGTTTGGCTGGGAGGCAGCTTGGGGCTGAGGCACCTTGTGGCTTTATGCTGCTTTTATGTCACCACTGCCAGGAGGCTGAATTCTTATGCCATCTAAATCAATGTATGACACCCTCATTTGAATAAGACCTGTTCCTTATTATATAATCATATTTATGCCATAAGCTGTAAGAGCAACTAGTTTAGTGTTAAAAAACTTATTTCATCTATTAGTTTAACATAAATATTGGTTTTACTACATGAGATGTGAATGACCTTTTTGTGCAGATTCCTGGCCAGTTAACCTCTTACTCCCTGGTGACAGACCCCACACAGGTACCTACCACAAAACATATGGCAGAACCTCGCCACTTTGACATGGCCTTATATAAAAAGGGCATAAAGTTCATTAATTTACATTCCTCCATAAGTGATAAATTAATGACAAATAAAAATAAAATATGGGTCCTATAATGTTATATGTATAACCTTCAAATGAATAAGCAATGGATTATCTGGAATTTAACATGTGCCTAATTCATAAATTCATAATATGAGTTCTCATGAACACCAAGCCCTGCCCTCACAGAATGTTCTCCAAATATATTCACAGAACATAAAATGATCATCATTATACAAATAATTACATGACAGTGACAATAATGTTATTATAATGTCCATGTTAAATTTATTATGAGTCAGTGTAGATTTTGGATGCTCTTGTATGTACCATCTTCCCCCCAGGGGGCACCACACACCTCTGTCTGTGTGTCCTTCTCTCTGTCTGTGTCTGTGCATTATCTATCAAACACCATACCACACTAAAAAATCATATTCAAAATTCTCAAAAAAAAACTCTGAAGACCTAAAGAAATTTATATAATTGCTTGGAATCTTTCAGCTGGATGATGTGATAAGATTTGTAGGGGACACATTTCTTGGGGACATCTGTTGTGGAGGTGGTACGACCTTGTGGTGTCATTCATCATGTGAGGCAGCACAGCTTATGTGGCCATCACCTCACTGTATCAGGCCCACCCATCTCTCACTCATCATATTATTATTACATCCACTCAATAGATTAACATGTTTCATTTATTGCAAACTCAACATCAACACTATTCATCAGATTCATCCTTTTGCATACCAAAGAATTAATTTTTAAAAATGCTATCATATGAATTGGTTTTTTTTGCAAAAGAACTTTTTAAATAGCTCTAAATGTGTTGCTCAATTGCCAATAAAAAATATGTTGACATCAATTGTGTAAATGTTTTATTTAGTTTTTATTTAAAAAAAAAACGTTGAAATTTCAAAAGAGTGAAATAATTCTGATTTGGGTGTTGTGTCTTAGTTTTATAAGGTTAATTTCACACTACTGGCATTCATTTGTATTACAAGCAATTACATCTCAACAGACAATAATATGTATCCATACACAAATAATTCCAAATCATGCTGTGGTTAATGTCATAAAGTGATAATCTGTGCATTGTGACCCAGTTGACCCAGTATCACCCCAGCCACAGTAGCCCTTAACCAGCCCACGAGGCGGCCATTGTTTTCACCAATCAACTCTCTCGCCTGGCATAACCAGGTTGACATACGAAAAGTTGTAAATTGTGTCTAGTTTAGTAAATTTTGAGGACATTTTGAGCTAGAAGTTTGGATGATTTGTGGTAATGTGGCATGTAATATAGGCAATGGCAGACAGGCCCGTCCCGTAGAGAAGCACCCAGTGCTGACCGCCTTTGTTGAGGTCACTTGTCCAACATGACATTAAGACACCCTTTCCATCGAGAGAAGGGGGTAAAGTTTACACCCTCCAGGCTCACTCCACCCCTCCGGGGAGACCAGTTGCTATGTTTTCATTCTAAAAACCCTGAATGAAATATGGTGCAAGACAGCGAGGGGTTTAAATAACGTGGAGGGGATGCATGCCATTATAGTGGGGGAGAAATCACAGAGCTTGGACCTGCCGTGTGATATATGGCCTGCCTCGTGTGTAAAGAATTGCCCACTGAATCTGATTTATGCGGCTGTGGCCATGTCATAGACCTGCCCGACTAAGCACTACTTGCTCCCTCTCCAACACCCCGCCACATTCCTACACTCAAATACACAAAATACTTTCAAAGCAAAACATAACAGCCGCACAAACATATGTAGACCTTAAGTCTAATTTGCCTGTGCTTACATTACAAGACAAAAGCATAGTTATTTATGGTTATAATTCTACACAAATCAAGCACACATTGGGTCTTATATTCTGTTTAGTTGATCAAATTGTTCAGGTTTAGTTTGTATATTCCGAATATGGACCTGTGGTGACAATCAACAAGAAATGTGATTTTGTACCCAATCTTGATGCATTTAATCCTGCAAGATTTTAAAGTTGAAAAAAGCTTTTCAAAGTTTTATTTCATGTTTGGCACAACCACATCTGCAGAATTCTGCACTTAGCTGCGCCATTAAGCTCACAGAAAAAAAAGCATTGTGTCAAACTTTGAGACTTGGGTTCCATATTGCCGCCAGTCATGAACTTTTTGTCTGCAGAAAATGTGAAATCGACACACAAACATGTGCTGATTTAGGTTGTGTAGCCTTGATTAGGCTTTATCCTGTGAGACCATCAGCCTTGCCTCGCCTCAGTCACATTTCGTCCCCAATATTTCACCATCATACCCCCACATATGAACATAATTACTTCACATCAAGGTCATTTTAATATCTCCTCATCACACTGACTCTCATAATTACTTCACATCTAGGTCATTCTAATATCTCCTCATCACACTGACTCTCATAATTACTTCACATCTGGGTCATTCTAATATCTACTCATTACACTGTTCTTTACATTTACTTCATATCTAGGTCATTCTCCCATCACACAGACTCTTATAATTACTTCATATCTAGGTCATTCTCCCATCACACAGACTCTCTTAATTACTTCATATCTAGGTCATTCTCCCATCACACAGACTCTCTTAATTACTTCATATCTAGGTCATTCTCCCATCACACACTCTCTTAATTACTTCATATCTAGGTCATTCTCCCATCACAGACTCTCTTAATTACTTCATATCTAGGTCATTCTCCCATCACAGACTCTCTTAATTACTTCATATCTGGGTCATTCTCCCATCACAGACTCTCTTAATTACTTCATATCTAGGTCATTCTCCCATCACAGACTCTCTTAATTACTTCATATCTAGGTCATTCTCCCATCACAGACTCTCTTAATTACTTCATATCTAGATCATTCTCCCATCACAGACTCTCTTAATTACTTCATATCTAGGTCATTCTTGGTCAGTATGATTCTAATGGTCCCTACTTGGTTAGTATCGTTCTGGCTAGCATGGTCCCTACTTAGTATCGTTCTGGCTAGCATGGTCCCTACTTGGTCAGTATCGTTCTGGCTAGCATGGTCCCTACTTGGTCAGTATCGTTCTGGCTAGCATGGTCCCTACTTAGTCGTATAATGCTGGCTAGAATGGTCCCTACTTAAGCGCTATGAGCAAGCTTGGCTTGGTGTATGCGCTATATAAATACTTTATTATTATTATTATTATTATTACTTGGTCAGCTCGATACTGGCAAGAATGGTGCTAGTCTTGGATCCTTCCATTCAGTGCCTGTTTCTCTATCACTTGTGAGTTATGACACACAGTTTCCCATTTGAACTGGTAATGAAAGGATGACCAGTGTAAATTGCCGCCCCTACCCTCTGCATTCCACACGGCCAGCCTGTATTAGTAACAATTGAGATTTACATCTGTCTCAGTGATGACTGCTTTATGACGCTTTATGTGAGTTGGCCATCATACGTCAGATTGCGCCACTTTATTGCGCGAAAATTGCAGATAAATTAAAACCCTGAGTGTGCCAAGGCCTTGTAAGTACAAGTGGATTTTCACATTGATTCTGTGAAAATAATATTTCTTGGTTGACACGGAACTGACTGCAGCAGACTGGGTGAGAGGCTGGGAGCAGGGACTGGGCATCCTTCTTGCATAAATGGAATCATAAATTACCACACAAGTTGGTAGTACCAGCATTTATGCGACACTGCGCACTTTGCCCGGCCAGCCAAACGCTCTCTCTCATGCAATCCCGCCATCACTGTCAGCAAAATGTTTCAGCCTCTCGTCGTATTATCAGATTTCTTGGCAAAATTACCACCAAAGCCACCACATTCATCAAGTTAGGGGTCCGTCACAGGAAGCAGGCGAACTGTGTCTGTAATCAGGAATAATGGTAGAGGTAGCCGGGCCGCCCCCGCCAGAACGCCCTGCCAGGACGCCCCGCCAGGACAGCACAATGACCTCACCACCCCATCACAAACACCCTCTTATTGCCTCATTAGCAAAACCCACATCTCCCACCTTCTACGGGGTGTTGTTTGTTTATCACACACTCAGCAGTGTCAATAAGAGCGGCAGGGAGGCTACGAGTTATTGCCATTGGCAGGACAGTCCCATGTATCACCCACATTATGCTTAACAATATCACCAAACTCAAACCAAATAGTTCAGGCTAATCTGACAGGTCAATCCATTCCATGTATATACTCAATTACAATGGAAGAATTATAATGCTATCTTAAATTATTTCTCTTTTAAAACAAAAAGTATGCTATATTCTAATTAAAAAGTTATTAGATTTTTTTTTTCTGGATTTAAGTGTAAATAATAATTAGTGAGTCACTGAAAATGGAGGTTGAGTTTGCTGACCTCCACAAGCTCAGAGAACCAATGTTCACATCCAAGGAAAGTATCTCTCAAATAAGATCTGTATCTGTCATGTCAAATATATCTCTGACTCATTTACACAAGACAATGGGAAGTATTTGCATATATTGCAAACTTGTCAATATCATTGATATCATCAATATCATCAATATCATCAATACATGTATACCAGCAGACAGAACATACATGAGTCCATGCTTTCTGATGCCAGCAATCAGGGAGATATATCTCTTTTTTTGTGTCTTCAAGGTCAGAATACTTTAAGAGTTGTTGACAAGAGTTAAACATTTTGTAATAAAGCCGAAGCAGGCTCCATTAGGCCATTACTACTACGACCCTTAGATGCATTTCCGGGCAAGCAGAAGCTGTTTTTATTTTCACCCTATGTGGCAAGTACGCTACCTTTATGGCCCTCTACGACCAGATAAAAGATACAGCAGTGCTCGGCCGGCCATTAGACAAGTATAAAAGTAGAATAGAAGTGGCAGTCTGCCCCGTGGTGTGTGGCTCTCTCACACCAAGATGCGCTCTTTATGGACTTTTTATGCAGCAAAAAACTGCACTTTGTCTCTTAGTTTATCATTCGTCTCACACCGTGGGCTAAGTCAGATCATCCATTCTCCACTCTCTTTACAGCAACATATTTGCTGGTACAGACAAGATTTTCCAAATCTATTTTCTTTGTGAATCAATCAATTACACCCCAAGCCATTTTCTTTCCGAGTACAACTTTGGACATTTATTGGGTGGATTTAAATAAAACTGTGGAGAAATTGATGGTGGCAGTCAGAGGGTGAATAACAAGTGTCGCAAGCCACAAAAGAGTGAGAGAGAATACATCATAATTACATAGAATATAAACATTTCATCTCAAGCATGATTTGTGGAGTTTGGAGAGGTGAAATGATACGACCTATGTCAATTACACCAATTCTGGTCTAATTTACGACAAAGAGGCCCGAGTGAGGGGTTGTGATCCCTCCTCAATGTCAATGCAAAATTAATAAGTTGCACATGAGAGTGGTCAATGCTGTTAGCAATGGCCATAAGATGGCCACCAGCAGGAACCTCACATCACGTCCCCCGCTTTTATGGGCTCTCATATCTTGTGTACGCGTAATTTATGGCAACACTCTGTCTTTGTGGATTTAGTCATTGTCAGTCAATGATTCAGACTACTACTTCATTGTTACCTGGCCTTCTGTCCATTCTTAGGAGCCCCAACAGTATCTCATGGTTGAGAGAAATAACCCAAAATCGTCTATCACAGGATTTATATTCATACATTTCATTTTATTAACCTCATGTCCCTGAGTGTTACCAATATCATGTTAAAGATAATCTCTGTTTCATAATATAAGTGACAAATATCTAAGTTTTTTTGTTTGTTTTAAGTTGTTTTTGTATTTTATGAGGCTACATGGGGACATTCTTGTATTCTATTCATGTAATGTTACACCTAATTTGCAAAAAAATACAAAAAAAACATCCATATAATGCTAAAATAGTTACATTAGGCCATAATTACATGACTATATTTGAAATGATGTGGACTGAAACGTACAATTGTAATGGTGGCTGACTGAAACAGGCTTCCTCAATTATTCCATGTTACTAAATTCTGTTAAGATTTGATTTGGTAACATACAGTATCAATATGCAAATATTGACATGTGAGTGTTGTGTTGAGATCTCTCAAGTTGGTTCTGGTGGAAGGATTTCAAGATTTCGAAGTATCAATGTGCATGTATGAACTCTTCCATAATATCTAACTACCACAACAATGACAAACTCTATTGGCAGGTTCCTTTATATAAAGACTTTAAGGAATCCTTATTCACATGTCACATGGGATTTAATGCAATAGGCAAGAATGAGTAATAAGATATTACCCATAATATGCTGGAAACAGCTCCAGTATTCTTCTAGTGAATGCGACATATTCGGTGTCGGCTTATTGTGATGAATGCTGTTCATCATCTCCATGCAGAATGTAGCGAGATAAACTTTATCAAACCAACGTTTCCAGGATGATTCTGCCTGCACACCTAATTGCTATCTTAACAATGGTTACTCAATATGCCAAGCAATGTTCTGTGCTCAAATGCTTATTGTTACACTTCAACAATTTGCAGCATAAGAGAATATTAGAAATTCGTGACAATTACATCAACGGTCAGAGCAATAGTGACCTCACCATGCTGACCATCCCTTACTGGTCTGAGACGTCATGCTCACTCCATCCCTCATCCCTTGAAGGACGAGTTTTACTTTCATTGACAAAACATGCAAAATGACCTATTTAAAATTGAGATATGACCAACAAATCTTTGCATGAAGACAAGCTGTAGTACAAGTTCTCTATGAATGCTGTTTTTGTTTGTATATTATCTTTTGACCATATTGTGTCAGATGCAATACTACTTTTGACTAGCCACTATCTTTTGGCAATGTGAATGGAGAACACTTTTTGATAACTGTTTGGGTTGATTGCATGACTGAACACATCCTGACAGGTTACATGCATGAGTTGACATACCCTGATTGGTGAAATGCATGACTGAACACACCTTGATGAGTTACTGAAAGACACTTGATGGGTTACATACATGACTTGTCACACCCTGACAGCTTACATGTAAGACTTGTCACACCCTGCTAGGTTTTATACAGGTCTTGCTAAACCCTTCATGGTTACATGCATGACTGGATACACCATTCTAAGTGACCTGCATGACTGGACACACCATTCTAAGTGACCTGCATGACTGGACACACCCTTCTAAGTGATCTGCATGACTGGACACACCATTCTAAGTGATCTGCATGACTGGACACACCATTCTAAGTGACCTGCATGACTGGACACACCCTTCTCACTGACCTGCATGACTGGACACACCATTCTAAGTGACCTGCATGACTGGACACACCATTCTAAGTGACCTGCATGACTGGACACACCATTCTCAGTGACCTGCATGACTGGACACACCCTTCTCAGTGACCTGCATGACTGGACATCCTGGGCTGGACTCATACCAAACTTTTTTTTCACTCTTTTTTCTCACTCTCATTCAACAATTATCCACTTGCTTATTCCAAAAATATCTGTTAAATCTTATTTAATAACTTCAATATATTTGTTAATAAGTCACTTGCATTGTTTCAGTCCTGGGCATTTATACTTTGTCACATTCGTCAGTCAAACCTGGTATTGATATAATGTCTCTTTAATGTTTTTGTTACATGTTCCCTGCATATAAGAATCATCAATTTTAAACAATCTATTATTATAGTTAAATGTGTCCTCTCAGATAGGCCATGGTATGAAAATAGTATCTCATAATTGGATTGAACCCTGCTAAATCTGCAAATAACAAAGCTCTGAAGACCGAGTCAAGTGTCTTTCTGTCAAAACAGTCCAAGCGGTCAGAGATTTCTGTGGCACACACAAAATCCTATCAATTTCCTGCTATCATATTTCATTGTTTTTTGTTTTCCACTAATCACTTTTTCAATATTATCAGTGGCAATTTTCACAAAATGATTTCTTGTGTTTGAGGCTTGTTCCCGCAGGGAGCTGATTACGGTCTGGGTCCCACTCAGGCAGACTTCGTGGCATCTCAGTCACTGGCCAGATGTATGGACTGGCGGTAGCGGGAGGCTATTATCGTGATTTGTGTCTTATGGATGCGGATTAATGTCATGTGAAGCACACGCAGTAGGATAAAACACTATCACCTAAATCAATTGACACTCTGCTGCTTTCACTGGTTCCCCATCTCCAGCAGGAAATCAAGAAATCACCGCCATACACTAAGACCCACACTGCCTCATTCCCCATCAAATACACACTCACTCTGAATCCTGCAGAACATTATGAGTCCACTGCAGCAAGTGATCATTTAGTATTGTTTAAATATGGCACAAATCTGTCCTCAACTTTCATCCTTCCTGTATCAAAGGTGGTGGCATTTTGAGGTGGGTAATTCATGACCCATATAAGGTAAATGTAATGGATCTATATGTTCTTAAATTGTGCACCACAACAACACCAAGCTTCAAACAATAGTTCTAAGAGCTATGCTTATCATTGCTTTTTTGCAATGTTTGTGAATATTTTCTGGTAATTGATTCAAAATGATCTTTCAAATCCTAACCCAGAGCAGACTAAAGCAAATGACAACTTTGACCAATCAAAATGCATGTTACATGTTGAATTTGGCCCCAACTTTTTACCTTAATTCTCATTGGCTAATATTTGTCATATTATTCAAAATGGCAGCCTCCTTGACAATCAGTGATAACAAAACCATTAGATATATATTTTTTTAAATTGTTGAAAATGAGAAAAAGGCTCTGAGCCTGATGAAAATAGATAGAATTGGTCCCCTGAAAATACAACTTCTTGCCTGCTTATAGCTAAGAATTCTAACCAGTAGTTTCAGAGAAGATGATCCAAGTTAATTAACAGAATGACAGAAATATTTTCCTCCATTACTGCAGAAGCTATGCAGCATATGGCTAAAAAATACAAACATCAAAAAGTAACTGTAAGGAGAAAATACCAACAACCCTTCTGACACTTTTTAAAGATAAATTAATCAATCATGCAGAGTTTTTCAGAAAATCAACATTGACACTTAAGTTAATTTTATGTTGACTTTTAAAACACTGTCGGTCCTCACAGACTGTGCTTATCACCTCTGAATTTAATGTGGCCATTCCTAAAAAATCTTGGATGCTGGCATTTTCATGAATTTTGTAACATGTCAACCCAGGTCAAGGTCAAATAATCTTGTGTACATTTCAGATTAGTAACTGCTTGCTTCATTTTCAAACTGAATTTATTATCTGATGAAATCTGTTAAGTGTTAATTCAAGAAATTTTATGGAATATCCACATTTTTTGTCAAAAATATTAAAATCAGGTAAATCCCAATAATTTTGAATCAGTACAACATGAACCCATTGTAAGGAAAATCGATAAATCACTCAAGTTGAACTTGTTAATTCAGTGGAAGTCATGAAAATATGAAATAAACCTATAATTGTTAATGGCAAACTTATCCATGAATACACAAGACATATAGTTTTTTTAGGACACCCTCTTCATTTAAAGTATACAGACCAAAATATATCCAGCACCCAGATCTGCAAAATTTGCTAAAAACACACCAGAAAAACTAAATAATAAACAAGAAGATATAAGTACAATATCAATCACTAAAAGTTCCAAGATATGTCAAAACCTATTTTTTGAGAAAACTGAACAAAATGATTTGTTTGATCTTTTTTTTTCTATGGCCTGAGAGCTGCCTGTGGTGGAAACTTGGGTGGGGTGTACTCTAACTTGACCTGTTTAGTGTCACAGTTTTCAAGGAATCAGATGTATTTTTCTTGTATTGGAAACTATTCCATTACATATTCCAAAAGTTGTTTTTGAGATCAGCACTTGTACTGAATTTACTAAGTAAGCTGTGTAATATGTGGTCAGGTTGAATTCTCGGAAAAAATATACATAATTATATCTACTGATAGGTCATATTTCACCTAATAAAAACCTGTCTCTCACATCTCATAGTTTCAAAACACTGAACCTTCCCAATCTTTAACTCCTCATCAGACAAAACAAAGTTCAAAGATTCTAAACTGAAAATATTCAATAATCAATAATCAGCAATCAATATCTAGTAATCAATAATGTAGCAGAATGATGAAGCCAAAATGAGAGCACTGAGTTGGAGGAATACGGTATAGTCTATTAACACATGAGTGACATATAAACATATCCAGGAATAAAGCTTACATTAACTGAGCATTAGTCACAAGAGTGGCACAAAAGACTTTGTTTTGTTGTGGCTTTTGATAAGTAAATAAGCAAGTAAACATGTTACAAAAAAGCAAACACTATTATCCCATCTCCAGGAAAAAAACCAAATGAAATGTGACTTGCATGACCCAGAATTAACAAGTAATGTATGAGGAAAGTAAGAAGTATGCCTGCATCAACAAACTTCTGCATCTCATTAACATCACAATATAACACATTTTTTTATTTGATTAAGAAACACGATAAGAACTGAAGGATGGTGACTATAAGATATGGGTTCAGAGAGTAAAATGTACTTTTTATTTAATCATATCTAAATAAATTTTTTTATAAATGTACTATACAAAAATCTCTTCTTTTTTATATTTGATTACATATTTCATTAATATTAGAATCTCCCGAATACAAGCTCACAACTGTTTTTTTCAAATGAGACTTAGAGATTTATTCATATATTTCTGACTGTATATGCTGGGTTCAATAGGTCAGGAGCAGGAAGTTGACCTATGTTATGAAGTGGCATTAAACAACATTCATCTCAAATTAGCACAGATTACATCCTAATCTAATATTTCAGGATATATATGGGACATTTCTATATTTTTTTCTCTGGATAAATAACATGCAATGTACTAAGGAAAAGGTCTAACTCCCTACAAAGTGCTTTTTTAAAACATTAAAGGTCAGTTGAGTACAATTTAGAAAAAATTGTTTCTCCACCTCTATAGACAATTGTTTTACAATGTCAATCTTATCTATTTCCATCAATATATATATATATACAAATGTATTAAAAAAAATTGAATAATAATGATGAGGTTACAAACAAACCAATGAGAACAAGAGAAAGGTGATTATTTGCTACTTGAGGTTTGTGACCAGACACAGCTGAGGTAAGAGAGAAGATGAAAGGTGGATGATGGTGTGTGGGGCAATGCAGGCAGCATTTTGTCAGTTGACACGGGGTGAGTTATGTGGCCATAGTGTATGAGTTATGAGCAGCCGGACAGTCGGTGGGTCCTGACGGGTGAGATTTATGACCCCTCACAGCCCCACTTATCCCTTCTCCCCCTTTATTACATGAAGACAACCAATGACTTATTAAAGGCAAGCCAATCCTTACACAAAATTATTCTGCCCACCACCGGCTACTTCATCTACCAACAATCACTTCATAGGCCAACAAACACGCTTTTTTAGTTTCAGATTTTGCCTGGAACAATTATAACTGATTACAAATCCTTTATGTTGGTAAAATATTTTGTTTATTTGTCCAATAGAAACCTACATTACAAGTTTTCTGGTTAAAATTACAAGTTTTCTTGGAGAAGAGGGAAAGTTTTATCAAAAAAATGATTAAATCTGATGAAATTTCTGGATAAATGTTTGAGATATAATAAAATATTGATGTGATTAATATATTTTTGGATGCAGACAGAACAATACTGTGTGGACTGAGGCAGCATTCTGGTACAAGATCAAGACATTAATGCCTATATATTGTATACACACTGTCAGATCCTGTCATGTGAAACAGTTGAATCTTCACCGATGACCTCAGGCCCTTGTGTTTGGTCTCTCCTGAACTTGATATCACAGACCTAAGAGATAGGGCCGTCACTTTCGCGTCCATATTTCAGCCAATCGCATGCCCTACCACCATAGGCCCTTAGCATGGGGGGGCCATTTGTTTTATGCACGAATAATTGCCATTGAAATAGTACACAACTTGCTTAAACCAGCTTCAACTCTGAGCTGCCAATTGCCCGCTTGCATAAATAACTTTTGTTTGGTGAATGATTTGTGGTTTGCAGATTGTGACATCTTATGCCCAACATGTTGCCCTAGGTCTGCTACAAAGTCTGCCTTCAGATCATTCCTCCACCCACAGTCCTCCACTACTCATTACTAAACCCAACTTATGCGTATTATGGAATTATCACCTCTAAGTTTGTTTTTTCGAAAGCAGGTAGGTGCCACATTATTGTATTTTTATCGCCATTTGGGCAAGTTGGGAAACATTGAACTGAGCCATTAAAGCCCTGATGTCCTTTTTATTACTTGCAAATCAGTTGTGTTAGGTGCAAGTACCATAAGATTTGCGAACCATCTTCCCAAGGCATTTTAGGGTGATAAAATGAACTACACTCATGAAAATGTGTCTTTTATTACAAAATAACCTACTTCTAACCATATAAAGTTGGAAACTGCTGGTTTTTTATCACATTTTTATACTTATTGTCATAAAATGACACGTATTTGTATTTTTTTATTTTCGAACGTTCACACTTTCAAATATTTTTTGACTTTTACCATCCCTTATGAACCTTTTTCATGACCGCAGGGTCCAAACTTGGAGGGGAACGAAGCTCAGTTTAAAAAAAAGACATAAACAGCGCAAGAAAGTTTTATCAGTAAAAAACAAAACTTTAACGTTTTTGCCTGAAAAAACAATAGGAGTACTGGTCTTTCCGGGTGACATATTGAACATCTTTGTGTAGTTTTATATTTACAAATGGAAGACTTAAGCATTTTACACTTTTTGCTTTTTTATTATTGATTTAAATTAAATTGAATCTATATATTTTATGAGGGATGTCAACCAATATTAGTAAACGAGATGATTTTCTGCAGAGTACCCCTTGAAATCATCTGCCCGCTATAAATCTCATCCGAGCTCCGCACTAGATTCACCCTTATTTACTACCGCGGGTGTGAAAATTTATTGTTATTGCCTAATATAGACGCCTTATTTATTGCATACGGCGATATACGCTGAAGGTAAACGCATTCGCCCCTCGCTTGATGTACGACTTTTGCCATGTAGCGAGTAATTTTGGGCTAATTTCCAGCGGGTGCCAATGACCACTCACCATTTATTTCATAAATCAGAAAAACCAGCATATAAATTTACTACATTCTAGATATCTAAAAGAAAGTAGTCAAATTCTGTGAAAAAAAATGTTTAAGATAGTAAATTAAATGAAATGTTAAAAATAGATAATGCATATCACAAAAAAGACTGTATACATAAAAAAAAATCAAAATAATTCTAATTTCAATTTGTGAGCTTCAAGCAATGTTATTTGGTTTATGATATTTTTCACATTTATAACTTGGAACAAAAGGCTGTAGGGTTTAATCACACACATTCTTGATAAATGGCTCAATCACATTGGAATAAGTCTGTTAATGGTTACTAAGAGCAATAAGGGCATGCTGTTGAAATCTAAATAAGTATAAAGCAAAATTAGATTAGAAAAAGGGAAGGTAACAATAAGTTTGTTTTTGTCTAACTTTAACATGTCTCTAGGCCAGTACACAACTGTTACAGTCAGAACAATGAAGATTTCTGAATGAGAGGAAAACAATGACAGATAAAACTCTCAAACTCCAGAACTTGTGACGCAGATAACAACAAAAGCACTGGCAAAATTTGTGTTTGGAAGTTGATCTCCACTATTTACTTTCAACAACAAGCTTGTTTTCACTCCAGATGCTCCACTTGAACTTGGTAATATTTCCTTCATCAGAATCAACAATAACACTTAAAGAAATTCTGAGAGATTGCAGACAATTTCGGCTGATGATTGTCAGTTTCTGATTGGTGTGTCGTAGAATTACACCCGTTATGGAGGTAACCGATTGACTGCGTTAAGATGAAGCTACATGCTCAGCTTACAGTGTGAAAGTTCACACCTCATGCCAAGCACAACATTAGGTGTGAAACACGATGCTCAGAATGCAACAAAAGAAGAATCGTGATAATTGCCTTAGCAATAAGCGCAGTGCTTAGGATATTACTGTGGGGTGATGGCACCTTAACTACTTGCAAATGAGCCCACTATATTGAAATTTTCAATCATGTAATATTGCATTGTGGGCAGGAAAATGAAGCACAGCTGCTCTCAATGGTGCGAGAGATTACGACCGGCAAGCCACTTCAATCTTTGCTTTTTATGTGAAGTTAAGTTGTGTTCAGGTGACGCGGCATGCAGGTAGGTTGAGAAAACATGACGATGTAATAATGCCATGCACAAATTAACAATTACCACGCACACCTGAGAAGCTCACTTGACACTGGTCGGTATTATAGAGAGGCGGACATGATGCTGAGGGAGGCAGGGATATAATATGGGCAGACGGTGTGTTAAGAAGATCGTTGTCACTGATTGGGTATTAGGGACCCACCTGAGCTTGCCATATCTCAATGGGACAATGCAACACACATTGCCAAGCTAAATTAAAAACTAAATTACCATCTCTATTCGTGACACTTATTCATGAAAACAATGTCAAACTTTCACAGTATTCAAAAACTGCGTCAACTGCTAAGTCATGATAATTAGTTCAGTGTACAATTTTAGAAATAAAGCCTTCTCGGCTAAGTATTAAGCTTTTCTCTGAACACGAGGTTTCCCTGGCAAAGTTAGGTTTAATCCCTAATTTATGAATCTCTCACTGTCTCCATAGTCTCTGTACTGTGTAGTTGCTTAAGGGAAGTCATTTGTTTGATGAAAAGAAGCATTGCATCACTCACTTCATCCCAGTTATCCCCCCTCACTGCCACCATCAATGCTGCAGTCAGGGCACAGGCACAAGTCACAACCAGGTCATACCTGATTCTACAACATTGTGTTTGCAGGTTGCCATATGTAATTTTGATCAGGAGATTCTTATTTAAAGGTTGTTAGATTAAATGCTTTAATAAAAGGCTAAAAAAAGGGTCATTGCCCATTAAATAATCCAATTTTAACAGGTTTTGGCAAAACATGTATACAATATAAAATATTGCTGTCAGAGAAAACGTCGCTGTTAAAATAAATAATAGTACAAATAAGTTTAATGGAAATGTTTTCAGTAAATGTTCCTCTGAGCTCTAGAATTCCCTCAGTTTTACTTCATTTGGAGACACTCAAAGAGTGAATATAAAGAGTTGATAACTCAATGAATCAGCTGTGAAATTAAATTACTGGTAATTGAAATTGAGGCTATTTTTGAGTAAGAATATAAAAAAGCTAATTTTCAGTTATCAAGAGCATCACAGTAATAGAAACAGATTTTCAGCAGTACTAGCCAACTGGTGACTTTTGGCAAGTGAATGATGACATTTAACAAGAAAAAGGCTAATTTAGTACTAGCAAATTGACTTAGTACTAGCCTTGGCTAGTTGGTGAATGCTTGTTTCTATCACTGCATTAAAGGTCTTCTCAAATCTTAAATCTAATAGGTAAGGCCTTATATTGACAACTTATTTGAAAGCTGCACACACCAGGCCTTATATTGAAAGCTGCCTGCACATGCCTTATATTGAAAGCTTACTACACCAGGCCTTAAAATGAAAACTGCATATATCAGGCCTTATATTGAAAGCTTCCTACATCAGGCCTTATATTGAAAGCTTCCTACAACGGGCCTTATATTGAAAGCTGCATACAACAGGCCTTATATTGAAAGCTTCCTACATCAGGCCTTATATTGAAAGCTGCCTACACTAGGCCTTATATTGAAAGCTGCATACAACAGGCCTTATATTGAAGGATTCCTACACCAGGCCTTATATTGAAAGCTTCCTACATCAGGCCTTATATTGAAAGCTTCCTACACTAGGCCTTATATTGAAAGCTTCCTACACTAGGCCTTATTTTGAAAGCTGCATACAACAGGCCTTATATTGAAGGATTCCTACACCAGGCCTTATATTGAAGGATTCCTACACCAGGCCTTATATTGAAAGCTTCCTACATCAGGCCTTATATTGAAAGATTCCTACACCAGGCCTTATATTGAAAGATTCCTACACCAGGCCTTATATTCAAAGCTGCATATATCAGATCTCATAAATCTATTAAATCTCATAATATTTATATTCCAAACAATAGCAAAATATCAAATTGAGGTAAAAGTATTGAATATTAAAGATATTAATCTGTTTTATATAACTGATCATATTTCAGGCTTCAGAATGATAGGGAATTGCAACAAATTCTAGATAAGGATTGTTTTTTAACATCACGAACCCCGAGAATGTTTGCATGAGATACACTTGTGCTGTACCTTGCCTGTATCCCAGTGCCTCTGAGTGCCTTGGGATGCATATATACCCTAGATCAATGTATCTGCATAAAAAGGTCCAAGACACTGCTGAAGACATATTACACTTTTAACCTGATAGGTATAAAAGAACATCTTAATGCTGTTTCTTGTACTTGATCACTGATGTAAATGAAATGAGATTGTATGGGGATGTCAAGCCCCCGGCCCCGATCCGATGATGTCATCATGACCTTCCAGATTAAGACAAGCTTGTTTTTAGCTTGGCAGCATCATGGTATTGTTCATTAGAGGCAGTTCTGCCAGTTGTGGGCTCACCCTGGGCTCTGAGCTGGGTGGCATTTTTTCACCCACTCAGAGCCACATAAGTCTATTGACCTGCTCTGGCACTAACAAGGAGGTACACATCACATTTCACCCACAACGCTCATTTCACTGATGCTGAGAAAGCAACCACATTCAGAGCCAAAAATGCCATTTTTCCTGAGAAAACCGATCCCCTTTGTGTTGCGAGGTTTTAATTTGCCATCCCCCTGTGCAGGCTTGTTAAGCAGAGAAAGCGGATAGGACTGATGGCATAGATTTGTGAGAGTGTCTTTGCTGAGCAGTGTGGCCCTCGTGAAAAGGAAGACGCCACCGACTTGTCATGAAACCTACGCAGTGGTAAGATGAACGATGCTGATTTCTGCCTCCTATTTCAGCTCTATTTCATCCTGCTGCCTCCATGTCTGTCCCTTTCCTCCATTATCATTCACCATTTCTCTCACAAACACTATGTATTGCACTGCAACACAATAAAAGTGTTACGTATGCTGCAACAAATTGTTCAAAGTGCTGACATGGCCACAGTGTACATGCACAATGTCTGACTTCAATGTGGCACTTTCTCACAAAAATCTCTCTTTACTATGTCTGCAACAGACAACAATGGCCCCAACTTTCTGATAAAGTTTAAGTGTTTATCAACAAAGTTTCGCAAACAGTCAAAGGCTGTCTGAGAAATAAAACAATCCAATATCATGAGAATGAAGGTGAACTCCTTGTCTGAGCTTGGAAGCTGTGAGGCTCTGTATGATGTCTCAACCTACTCAATATATCCAAGCCTGCCATCTGGGGATAGCTCAATATCTATCATCTGGGGGTAGGTCACATATCTATCATCTAGGTGTAGGTCACATATCTATCATCTAGGAGTAGGTCACATATCTATCATCTGATAGGAGCTCACATATCTATCATCTGGGAGTAGGTCACCTATCTATCATCTGGGTGTAGGTCAATATCTATAATCTGGGAGTAGGTCACATATCTATCATCTGGGAGTAGGTCGCATATCTATCATCTGGGTGTAGGTCACATATCTATCATCTAGGAGTAGGTCACATATCTATCATTTGGGTGTAGGTCACATATCTATCATCTAGGAGTAGGTCAATATCTATCATCTGGGAGAAGGTCACATATCTGTCATCTGGGAGTAGGTCACATATCTATCATCTGGGAGTAGGTCACACATCTATCATCTAGGAGTAGGTTAATATCTATCATCTGAGAATAGCTCACAAATCTATTATCTAGGAGTAGCTCACATATCTATCATCTGGGAGTAGCTCACATATCTATCATCTGGGAGTAGGTCACACATCTATCATCTGGGAGTAGGTCACACATCTATTATCTGAGAGTAGGTCAATATCTATAATCTGGGAGTAGGTCACACATCTATCATCTGGGAGTAGGTCACACATCTATCATCTGGGAGTTGGTCACACATCTATCATCTGGGGGTAGGTCACATATCTATCATCTGGGAGTAGGTCACACATCTATCATCTGGAAGTAGGTCAATATCTATCATCTGGGAGTAGGTCACACATCTATCATCTGGGAGTAGGTCACATATTTGTCATCTGGGAGTAGGTCACACATCTATCATCTGGGAGTAGGTCACATATCTATCATCTGGGAGTAGGTCACACATCTATCATCTGGGAGTAGGTCACATATCTATCATCTGGGAGTAGGTCACAAATCTATCATATGGGAGTAGGTCACACATCTATCATCTGGGAGTAGGTCACACATCTATCATCTGAGAGTAACTCACATTTCTATCATCTAGGAGTAGGTCACATATCTATCATATGGGAGTAGGTCACATCGGGGAGAAGTTTACATATCCATCATCTGTCAGCAGCTCACATATCTATCATTTGATAGATATATCTATCATCTGATAGATATGTAAGCTCCTCTTAGTTGATAGATATGAGCTCCTCCCAGATGATAGATATTAAGCTACACCCAGATGATAGATATTAAGCTACTCCCAGCTGATAGATATAAGCTACTGACAGATGATAGATATGTGAGCTACTGACAGATGATAGATATGTGAGCTACTGACAGATGATAGATATGTGAGCTACTGACAGATGATAGATATGTGAGCTACTGACAGATGATGGATATTTAGCTACTGACAGATAGAGTTTTGGAATGATAGATATTTTAGAAGTTGCCAACTGTACCCTTACATTTCTACCCCACTGACCACTTCTCATAGAGTAGTGCTGCCACCTATCCCCTCTATCAAAGATCCTCAAATGCCATCAATAACCCTAAATAAGAGCCAGAAAATTGTATCACAAATCCTTGCATTGCCACAGTGCATATAATCTACTCCCATGTCCTACCTTATAATTAAAGATCATATATGCCCCACTGCTATTTTTGCATAAATGGTGTGTGAACAAATGGGACAGGGACATCAGCAGGGTTATGTCTAACAGCAGTGCCACCTGGCGAGGAGAAGTGAAACCTCCCGCATGAATGAACACAATGTTATGATAGAGATAAGAGGTAGGAATTATGAGAGGCAGGCTTTACACTGATGTATACTATGATGTATCTTCAGCTGGTCTGAGGAGTATGTGATATAGGTCACACTCATCCACAAAGAGATCTGGTACCTGGAGGTACTCATCTACTGCCTGTGGACTGACCATTTCTGCGGCTTGGGAGTGCCATGTCCCTGTCAGGCTGTACTAGGTGACATGTAGGATATCCTCTCTGGGGTGGAGGACTGCCAGCCGCCTGGCTCCATACCACAGATCACTATCTCACTACCTACTATGGATTTCACTATTATCATCTTGTACCTGGGCGTCCCTATATTCATATCTCTTTCTGCTTGCAATGATCATCTTGTTTTCTGCCGAATCATGTTGAAATCAACAACAAATTACAACTTATCTATTTCAATCAGTGACATATCAATGCTCTGGTGCCAAGACTTAAAAATACTGAAACGCACTTTGTTTTATTGCGCAAATGGAGTGTGAACAAATGGCACAGATACGTGTTGACATCACTGTTCAATAATTAATTTTTATATCGCTATTAGCACCTGTAGAGACCATAAGACCCTGAAAATGGGCGCCACAACTCCTGCCAGTGTCACGGTGCATATAATCAGATGCAACTCTGAGGCTTTGATGCTCCGCCCCAGATACATGTGCCCTGTGCTTAGTTATACACATTCCGGGGCCCATTAGCAAGCTCACATAGATGGCAGCACCTTCTGGTCTCAGGAAACTAATACGCGAGTCAATGGAGTTTGTGTTTTTTATACATGCATCTTTGTACAACTTCGTTATTTACTATGGTGATATAAAGCATTAATGGAAATAAATAAATAATGCATTCTTAAGGGAGTTTACTATAAAACAGTTTCCTGTGGGCTGTAGCTCTTCTCTTAGTTGATAACTTTGAAAAGATTTGTATAAATGCTTTGATAACAAGCATGAAAGAAACTTCAAATACACTTGATATACCATGCGAGCTGGTAGCAGGCCCACAGTTACATCTCCGTAATAAGCTAATATAGGCCAATCAAATCCCTGCATGTCAAACCCATCATATAAAGACATACATTCAATAATTTCTTCCTTTAAATTCTCTTTGTAACGTTATCATATCAATCAATCAATTAGATCCTTCATCAAGTTTCTTTGAGCATATGATGAAGGTTGGATGAATGGTGCATGTGGTGGGGCTGGTAAGCCAGCCAGAGTTTATATGACGTCTCAGCGACCACCGCTACCTTCAGTCAATCACAGGAGAATGTGACTCGTGCAAGACTCTCTCTATTAATCTATCATGTTTCCTTTATTTAAGCATCACTGTAATGTTCTAAACTGTATTGAAACTCTATGTTTAATGACACCGTGTTACTCCATGGGAAGAGAATTAACCAAATCATTTGATCCCATAAATCACATTATGCCATGTATTAGTATTATTTAATCACTACCAGCATACAAATTTATATATATATATATATTTACAAAGAACATGTTCTGCTGATTAAACAAAGTTTTTTTATTTCGTTTTTTCTTTCTCTTATGAAAAAATGTATATTTTTGCAGCCAAGTTTTGTAATAAAAAATGAGGTTGACACAGAGAGTGACGGTGCTTTCCAGCCTCATTGTGAGACCTGCTTAATAATGAGAGTGAGACTGATGCCCTGGTGGACTTACATAAGGCTGACCACAGGCCGAGCTATCAGCCTTGACCTTGGTAGTCAGGTGCACCAATCACGATCCCTGCTTCCACTCCATTGATGTAACATCAATCAATGCCAACCAAAGCTGCTCACAGAAAGAAACCAAGAAAAAAAAATTTTCAGCATGTCATTTCCTGTCAAATATAGCGACATCATCAATAGATACTGCAAGAGCAGATCAAAGGATGCTGCGAGCACATGATAACAAACGCTGGCCACAGTGGTGCCTTCCGCTAGATAAGACCTTGCTCGGCCACCCCAAACTTGCAAACTTTGAGTCTCCTCCCACCGGTGTGTTTATTTTCCGTGTTGTGGCTCATTACTGAAGTGACAAGAGGCACAGGTCTATTGCAAGACGCGAGGCACACCGATAGTTGCGATTGAAGGGACAGAGGTTCTGGGCCAAGGAAGACAGCTACAGCTCATGCAAGCTTCCGATCAAACCTAAGACTCACGGAGACCAATCGTGTTTTTGCGTTACTATAGAAGCAAAGTTGATCTCCGAAAACACATGGCCAATTCAATGATCACCTAGAGGTCCTTGCCCTGTGTTTCAGGCTGTACTTTACTTCCTACAATTTATTCTAAACTATTCAATATAACAAATTATAGGCCGGTGACAGGCTCCGAGGCCCTCTGGTGGGAATTATCTGACCAATGCCTGAATGGTCTCCCACGCACAGTTCCATCATGCTACCTTGTTCTCAAACTTGCCTTTCAGTTCATGTTTCTTGATAAAAATCAATAAATATCTGAGATGATTTCACCAAGAAGCTGTCCTTTCCTACAGCAATTTTCATTAATCAATTTTGGCAGTATTCAAAGTGGCCAAGCTTTAGATATGGTCTCATCGATCACGTCTGGCATACCCGGAGACAAATTCTGTCATGCTATTTCTAATTCTATACATTAAATGCCATATATGTTCAATAGGTTCCCACGAAAACCAACAACTTCTGCATGAAAACTGAAAAATGGGAGCATCAAATGCACTTTTACTTTCACACATTAATAACAAATTTCAATACAAGTTTCAACCTTTAAACTTTTATGTTAAATCATATCTTGTTCATGAATATTGTGTATATCTAATATAAATTTGTGAGAAAAAAATTATATTGCATGTATTACTCTTTATATGTCCGGTGTGTATTTAATTCATATCCTTTACCAATTATAAATTCACATTCATACGAATCTGTTTTTTTCAAATAAACTTCAGCTACCATTAAAAATCCCAGTGACTGTGGGAATACTAATGGTAAGTGTATGAATAAGTGCAGGAATTCCTTTACTGTAAACTCTGTTCTCGTTAATTTGAAATATGTCCATTTGTTGCATAAAGCAATAACTACTATGCTACTCAGCTTCACCTCACTGAACGAGCTCTGATTTAAACAAGGTCTAAACAAAACAAACTCAAAACAAAACATACTCTCAACAAAACATACTCCAAAAAAAAATCTGTAGCTCATTCCTAATAAATATGAAACCCTTAAGGTAGGGTTAGATATGTCAGCAACCCTTGAGTTAGGGTTAGAGAAATTAGCAAGCCTTGAGGTAGGGCTATAGATGTCAGTAACCCTTGAGGTAGGGCTAAAGATGTCAGTAAGCCTTGAGGTAGGACTAAATATGTCAGTAAACCTTGAGGTAGGGCTAGAGATGTCAGTAACCCTTGAGGAAGGGTTATAGACGTCAGTAACCCTTGAGGTAGGGCTATAGACATCAGTAACCCTTGAGGTAGGGATATAGACATCGGTAACCCTTGAGGTAGGGCTATAGACGTCAGTAACCCGTGAGGTAGGGCTATAGATGTCAGTAACCCTTGAGGTAGGGCTATAGACGTCAGTAACCCTTGAGGTAGGGCTATAGACGTCAGCAAGCCTTGAGGTAGGGCTATAGACGTCAGTAACCCTTGAGGTAGGGCTATAGATGTCAGCAAGCCTTGAGGTAGGGCTAGAGATGTCAGTAATCCTTGAGGTAGGGCTAGAGACGTCAGCAAGCCTTGAGGTAGGGCTATAGATGCAAGTAACCCCTGAGGTAGGGCTATAGACGTCAGTAACCCTTGAGGTAGGGCTATAGATATCAGTAACCCTTGAGGTAGTGCTAGAGACGCCAGTAACCCTTAGGGTAGGGCTAGAGATGTCAGCAAGCCTTGAGAAAGGGCTGGGAATGTCAGCAAGCCTTGAGGTAGGGCTAGAGACGTCAGTAACCCTTGAGGTAGGGCTAGAGATGTCAGTAACCCTTGAGGTAGGGCTAGAGATGTCAGTAAACCTTGAGGTAGGACTAGAGATGTCAGTAACCCTTGAGGTAGGGCTAGAGATGTCAGTAAACCTTGAGGTAGGGCTAGAGATGTCAGTAAACCTTGAGGTAGGGCTAGAGATGTCAGTAAACCTTGAGGTAGGGCTAGAGATGTCAGTAAACCTTGAGGTAGGACTAGAGATGTCAGCAAGCCTTGAGGTAGGGCTAGAGACACCAATAACCCTTAGGGTAGGGCTAGAGATGTCAGCAAGCCTTGAGGAAGGGCTGGGAATGTCAGCATGCCTTGAGTTAGGGCTAGAGACGTCAGCATAATGTATGCAATGAGATGCAGGCCATAGTAATGAGGGGGTCCTGAAAATCACTGCACTTCGTAAATCTTTATTACTTGAAGAAATCACATAATCACAGGAACATACATATTAAACAAACTTTATGAATTCACTGAAATAATATTTTCAAAAAGAAGTTTATTATAAGCTTTTGTTATTATCATACGAAATTGGTTTTTCTTTACAAAAAAAATAATTCTCAATCTATGTCCCTATCATAAGTAAATAATGGAATAAAATCGAAATGGTTTAACTAAAGCCAAGTGCAAAGTGAGCACATATCTTACCGCATACAGAGTAAGTCTTTACCTAAGTTTGGTTAAGATTTGGGGCGTAATTTATGTGAGGCCTTCTGCCTGGGGCAAGTAGTCATGATTCAGCATTTAGCGAAACTATTCTAATCATTTCATCCTTATGGGGGTACTTCACTCTTTTTCACTTTGACAGCGACAGTGTACTACGTTAAGACAGGCGGGTGTTATCAGGCGACATTCAGAGAGCGGGAGAGGGGTGCCGATAGTACACGGCTCAAGGGCTTAACAACGGTACTCTCCCTCTAGATATATGCATATATATATATATAAAACATGGGGGCCAGTTTCCTGTAGTGCCCTGAAGTGCCCTGTATGGCCGTTGCCCTCTATCAATTGTGCCGTCAATACCGGTTGATTTATGGGGGATACATTTCATTACACGGCCGCTGTCAGCAGTATCACTCGCCCCACGCCGGGATACCTCAGCCGATACTCATCTTTTTTCACACCGTTCCTGACGGCATAATCAATTTAACATGGTCCACAACAAGTCTCTATAGCATCAACAATGGCTTTTAATTGCCCCTCAGCAAACAAAACCCACAAAACATGCTCGAGGGAGGAGGATTCGTTTCGGACACAAGCGATGTTCATTTAGATGAATGGCTTGCAGACATGATACACACTGACCTAACTTGGCCCGTACATTAACCCGCTTATTTCTCTGCGTTTAAATGATTCTCTTTACACAAAATGTCACTGTTCACTTGATATGACACAATGACAGCTTCAACAATTTCAGGGTGACATAATATTTGAAAAAATAAACTGCAAATTATGTAAGATTTTTTTTTAAGCAAATACAAATATATGTTGCAGAACATAGAGATAAAATGTTTTGAACCTAGTATAGAAAGATAACTGTTTGCTGATTCTGATTTTTGTTGGTTTTTAATCTAAAATTTAACCCATGCCATCAAATGGAGATGAATCACATATTGAATTGGAGGTCTATTTTTAAATTTCGGAAATCTGAATACGAACGATGCCATAAATAGAAAGATCTCCTCAAATACATTTGTCTTAGGTTGTGTAGATTACATTTTACACGTTTGTTTTGTTGGTAGTTTGTCATTTTCTGACAAGTAAACACTGTCATCATCGTTCAATTGGCTGACATAGGTTTTTGAATGATATCTGAGAAATTTCATGCAGCTCTACAATAAATCATAAACCAGGCAAAGTCAAAATGCTGATGGAAAAATATTTCATTATCATATATCAAATGATTGCGCTGAAAGTTTTTGTCAATACCATCTATCATTCTTTGTTAGTTGTTCCATCATGCAAGGATCACACCAGTTGTTTGTACGGAAAAAAAAAACACACTTGAAACTTTCTCCTAAACATTTGTACTTTTAAAACGATACCTTTGTTATACTTTTCCATCTTAAAAATCTTTCACTTCAACAATTTTGACATCGCATTATATCAGTACAGATGAGTAATGTTGTCACAAACAAACTGATCAGGGACAAGATGTTACAAGAACTTAAATGGTGAAGTAATTTTAAAATGGATTCCTCTGACCTGAAGTTGATAAACTCTTTTAAACCAATGTTCGGACAAACTTTCATGAATTAGGACGGCCATCTCCCGTCCATTCCAAATTGTCATTTAAGTACCCTATTAAAGATTGCATCAAAATAAATTCTCCTGTACCTACAGATGAACCAGTCTATGAAATGCCTATTGTTTTGTAAAAATAACAGATTAGTTAACATTAAAGTGTTTCCAATTGCTCTGTAAAGGACGTCTCAGTTGTTAAGGAATCTGTATAAATCCTACTCTACCAATATAGAGTGATTAACTTCCCACTATTTAAATCAAAGTTCCTAAAATTGAACAAGTAAAGGCACATATGTTGAAAGCGTTTATCAAGGTAACGAACATACAAGGCTTGGTGAAAAATATTTAGTTAAAAGCAACGATTACTACACAAAAGAAATGTTGTGTATGCAAAGAAAAATACACACATAATTGTGTATACAAAGAATTGTGTATACAAAGAAAAATACACACATAATTAATTGCTACCCCTTCAAATTTAATTCTAAAATCATGAATTCAAAAATAAATAATAATCAAAATGTCGTTATCATTTCTTTGCCATGTTATATTAAGCTACATTTCATTTTAGTCCATGGAAAATAGCCTTGCTAGCAATATACAATAATTAAAAAAGTTATTCTTCAATCCCAAGCTTCCGTTTTGAAAGCTGAGTGGATTACATATTTTGGTGAAGTGATCCAAAGCACAAAACCCTCGTAGGTTGTTATGTACAAAATGTGCAGGCTTTTATCCTGGGCAAACCTCAGAAGGAACAAATATTTATAAATCATACTTAGAATAGTTTGAAACTTTCAAAAAAATAGTCTAGTTTGCCTGATGAGAAAAAACTGTGATCTTGGCAAACAAATGATAAAAAATCATTGATTGAAAAAGCTTGGCTGTTCTCAATAACATAGCAAAAAGAAAATGTTAAAAAGCGTACAAAGATGCAGATCACAATTAATCATATTTGACTATTTATCATTTATCAGGGTGTAAGAGTCTAGGATAATTTGATTTTAACAGGAGGCCATTTAAACTTCATCATTGTCCAAGGTTTTGACGAGAATAGAAATAAAAACATAGGCATCAGAGATGCATCAACCCTCAGCCCTGGTAACTCGTTGCACAACATTCGCTCCACACAATATTTGTGAACAAAACGTCACTGCACCAAGGCAAATTGATGCAGGGGTAAAAAAAACCCATAAAATCTACTTCCTTTGATAGCTTAGGTGTGTCAAGTATCATGAAACTGTCATCATTTACTCTAGAATTATTGAGATGGGCAGGTGACCTTGAAAAGCAGGTTAAGGTCACCGTCCATCAAACTCATGTGAAGACTTCCAAGATGCTTATGTGTGTCAATTTTCATGAAGCTGCCATTATTTGTTCTTAAGTTATTGCAATGACGTGGATTTGACATGATTGTCCCTGTGACCTTGAAAAGTAGGTAAAGGTCATGTTCCATCAAGAGAAGTCTGAGGTCTTCACCAGATGCTTATGTGTGTCAAGTCTCATAAAGCTGCCAACATTCGTTCTCGAGTTATGGCAATGATAGGGATTTCACATAATTGTAACTGTGACCTTGAAAAGTAGGTGAAGGTCATGTTCCATACAAAAATGTCTGAGGTTTTCATCAGATGCTTATGTGTGTCAAGTTTCATGAAGCTGCCATCATTTGTTCTCGAGTTATCGCGATGACAAGGATGATTTCACATAATTGTCCCTGTGACCTTGAAAAGTAGGTGAAGGTCATGGTCCACCATGAGAAGTCTGAGGTCTTCACCAGATGCTTGTGTGTGTCAAATCTCATAAAGCTGCCATCATTCGTTCTTGAGTTATTGCGATTCTTGGGATTTCACATATTTGTCCCTGTGACCTTGAAAAATAGGTCAAGGTCGCCTTCCACCGAACTAGTCTGAGGTTTTCAACAGATGCTTATGCGTGTAAAGTTTCATGAAGCTGCCATCATTTGTTCTTTAGTTATCACGATGACAAGGATGATTTCACATTATTGTCCCTGTGACCTTGAAAAGTAGGTGAAGGTCATATTCCATCAAGAGAAGTCTGAGGTCTTCACCAGATGCTTGTGTGTGTCAAATCTCATAAAGCTGCCATCATTCGTTCTTGCGATTCTTGGGATTACACATAATTGTCCGTGACCTTGAAAAATAGGTCAAGGTCACCGTCCATCGAACTCGTCCGAGGTTTTCACCAGATGCTTATATGTGTCAAGTTTCACGAAGCTGCCATCATTTGTTCTCGTACTATCGCGATGACAAGGATGATTTCAAATAATTGTCCATGTGACCTTGAAAAGTAGGTGAAGGTTATGTTTTATAGAAACAATTCTGAGGTCTTCACCAGATGCTTATGGGTGTCAAATCTCATATAGCTGCCATCATTTGTTCTTGAGTTATGCGATTCTTGGGATTTCACATAATTGTCCCTGTGACCTTGAAAAATAGGTCAAGGTCACCGTCCATCGAACTCGTTCGAGGTTTTCACCAGATGCTTATATGTGCTAAGTTTCACGAAGCTGCCATCATTTGTTCTCGAGTTATCGCGATGACAAGATGATTTCACATAATTGTCCCTGTGACCTTGAAAAGTAGGTGAAGGTCATGTTTTATAGGAAAAATTCTGAGGGCTTCACCAGATGCTTATGTGTGTCAAATCTCATAAAGCTGCCATCATTCGTTCTTGAGTTATTGTGATTCTTGGGATTTCACATAATTGTCCCTGTGACCTTGAAAAATAGGTCAAGGTCGCCGTCCATCGAACTCGTCCGAGGTTTTCACCAGATGCATATGTGTGTCAAGTTTCATGAAGCTGCCATCATTTGTTCTTGAGTTATCGCGATGACAAGGATGTTCGCTACAGACATACATACATACATACATACATACATACATACATACATACATACAGACATACATACATACATACATACATACATACATACCCACGCCAGGAGTACTGCAATACCCTCAGCCTGATTACATCAGGGGCTGAGGGTAAAAAACTGTTTGTGTCTTTGCGTATTTAGCTGTGGTGACCAGACACTGATGAGTCTGTGTGGTAACATCTGGACCAGGGCAGGCAGGATCAAGGCCATCATGACAAGGTCAAAGGTCAAATCTGAAAAAGAGATGATCTTGCACATCTTTCCCATGAAATCATTCCATAATCCTAATGGAATATTGCTCCAAGTGATAGGTGCCGAGAAAGTGACTAGACAAAGCTTGGTGACCGACTTATAACCAACTGACTGACAGATCCATGGTACGTAAATTCCTATGCACTGATGGATCAAAAGTGATATGCTCTGCTACTTCTTGGCAACTGTAGAAAAACTAACCCACAACAAATTCACAATTATCGTTCAATATTCCACTTTTCATGATTATTGTACATACTGTGAGAACAATTTGGCACATGATAAGTTTCTTTCATCTCAGGGTACATATATATATACTACACGGTTCCCTGATATCTGCACACTCTACCATTATGTGACAGTCACCCTGATATCTGCACACTCTACCATTACGTGACAGTCACCCTGATATCTGCACACTCTACCATTACCTGACAGTCACCCTGATATCTGCACACTCTACCATTACCTGACAGTCACCCTGATATCTGCACACTCTACCATTACGTGACAGTCACCCTGATATCTGCACAATCTACCATTACCTGACAGTCACCCTGATATCTGCACACTCTACCATTATGTGACAGTTACCCTGATATCTGCACACTCTACCATTACGTGACAGTCTCCCTGATATCTACACATTAAACCATTACTATATATTTACCCTGATATCTGCACATTAAACCATTACTATATATTTACCCTGATATCTGCACACTGCACCATTACTGCAAAGTTGTCTGATATCTGCACACTCCACCATTACTGCAAAGTTGCCTGATATCTGCACACTCCACCATTACTGCAAAGTTGCCTGATATCTGCACACTCCACCATTACTGCATATTTGCCCTGATATCTGCACACTCCACCATTACTGCATATTTGCCCTGATATCTGCACACTCCACCATTACTGCATATTTACCATGAGGTCTGCACACTCCACCATTACTACATATTTACCCTGATATCTGCACACTCCACCATTACTACATATTTACCATGAGGTCTGCACACTCCACCATTACTACATATTTACCATGAGGTCTGCACACTCCACCATTATTATGATGACATTCTAATGCATGGTTGTCCTAAATGATGCCACTAGAATGCTCCTGTCCATTTCTGAGGGGATTATCTCGACCTGTTTTATGTGGCTTTTTTTCTGATCCTCTCACAATATTCCAAAGAATATCATGAACTTTTACAGCTTGATTGCATAAACCTCATGCACTGATTTTGTGACAAAATTATGTGATGTGATGTGATTGTCTTTTGCCATGACAAAATGCCTGCCTCTCAGGCAGAAGTCGTGGCACCACCGAGGGAGAACGCCAAACTTTCAAACAACACACCAACGTTATTATCTTTACCATACAACTTTTCTACAAACTTATTCTTAAATTCCATCCTCAAAGTTTCCTGTCTTTACAGTGATTTCAAAATAAATGGGCCGTTCATAAATGCATCATCTTCAGGGAATGCCTTCTTGTACCAACATCTGAACTGCAGTTCAATAGCAGTGGAAATAATATAAAATAAATATATATATTTAAAAATAATCACATATGATACCCTAGTCTTGTCTTTGGAAAAAACATTCTTAAACCCGCATAATTCTTTGAAGAACAGTATTCATACCCTTAAACAATTTTTCTGTCACCATATGGTAATTTGTAAAACAGCGATCAGGTGGTTTGAATACAGTCATGCACACACACATTTTTTCCTATGGACTTTCTTACTTTGTGTTAAATTTATAAAGTAGCACATTAAGTGCAGTAAACAAAATTGAAACAGTGGCAGCCAGTGTAGGAGGTCACAGGTAATAGGTCACAGAGAGATTCTGCTGTAGACATATAGAGAATGCTGATACAGGGTAGATAGAGAGGGTCACATGGAGGGGGTGCTGAGACAGGGTAGATAGAGAGGGTCACATGGAGGGGGTGCTGATACAGGGTAGATAGAGAGGGTCACATGGTGGGGGTGCTGATACAGGGTAGATAGAGAGGGTCACATGGAGGGGGTTCTGATACAGGGTAGATAGAGAGGGTCACATGGTGCGGGTGCTGAGACAGGGTAGATAGAGAGGGTCACATGGAGGGGGTGCTGATACAGGGTAGATAGAGAGGGTCACATGGTGCGGGTGCTGAGACAGGGTAGATAGAGAGGGTCACATGGTGGGGGTGCTGATACAGGGTAGATAGAGAGGGTCACATGGAGGGGGTGCTGAGACAGGGTAGATAGAGAGGGTCACATGGAGGGGGTGCTGAGACAGGGTAGATAGAGAGGGTCACATGGAGGGGGTGCTGATACAGGGTAGATAGAGAGGGTCACATGGTGGGGGGTGCTGATACAGGGTAGATAGAGAGGGTCACATGGTGGGGATGCTGATACAGGGTAGATAGAGAGGGTCACATGGAGGGGGTGCTGAGACAGGGTAGATAGAGAGGGTCACATGGAGGGGGTGCTGATACAGGGTAGATAGAGAGGGTCACATGGAGGGGGTGCTGATACAGGGTAGATAGAGAGGGTCACATGGAGGGGATGCTGAGACAGGGTAGATAGAGAGGGTCACATGGTGGGGGGTGCTGATACAGGGTAGATAGAGAGGGTCACGTGGAGGGGGTGCTGATACAGGGTAGATAGAGAGGGTCACATGGAGGGGGTGCTGATACAGGGTAGATAGAGAGGGTCACATGGAGGGGGTGCTGAGAGGGTCACATGGAGGGGGTGCTGATACAGGGTAGATAGAGAGGGTCACATGGAGGGGGTGCTGAGACAGGGTAGATAGAGAGGGTCACATGGAGGGGGTGCTGAGACAGGGTAGATAGAGAGGGTCAAATGGTGGGGGTGCTGATACAGGGTAGATAGAGAGGGTCACATGGAGGGGGTGCTGAGACAGGGTAGATAGAGAGGGTCACATGGAGGGGGTGCTGAGACAGGGTAGATAGAGAGGGTCACATGGAGGGGGTGCTGATACAGGGTAGATAGAGAGGGTCACATGGTGGGGGGTGCTGATACAGGGTAGATAGAGAGGGTCACATGGTGGGGATGCTGATACAGGGTAGATAGAGAGGGTCACATGGAGGGGGTGCTGATACAGGGTAGATAGAGAGGGTCACATGGAGGGGGTGCTGATACAGGGTAGATAGAGAGGGTCACATGGTGGGGGGTGCTGATACAGGGTAGATAGAGAGGGTCACATGGTGGGGATGCTGATACAGGGTAGATAGAGAGGGTCACATGGAGGGGGTGCTGAGACAGGGTAGATAAAGAGGGTCACATGGAGGGGGTGCTGATGCAGGGTAGATAGAGAGGGTCACATGGAGGGGGTGCTGATACAGGGTAGATAGAGAGGGTCACATGGAGGGGATGCTGAGACAGGGTAGATAGAGAGGGTCACATGGAGGGGGTGCTGATACAGGGTAGATAGAGAGGGTCACATGGTGGGGATGCTGATACAGGGTAGATAGAGAGGGTCACATGGAGGGGGTGCTGAGACAGGGTAGATAAAGAGGGTCACATGGTGGGGGTGCTGAGATAGGGTAGATAGAGAGGGTCACATGGTGGGGATGCTGATACAGGTTAGATAGAGAGGGTCACATGGTGGGGGGTGCTGATACAGGGTAGATAGAGAGGGTCACATGGTGGGGGTGCTGAGACAGGGTAGATAGAAAGGGTCACATGGTGGGGGTGCTGAGACAGGGTAGATAGAGAGGGTCACGTGGAGGGGGTGCTGATACAGGGTAGATAGAGAGGGTCACATGGAGGGGTTGCTGAGACAGGGTAGATAGAGAGGGTCACATGGTGGGGGTGGAGAGACAGGGTAGATAGAGAGGGTCACTAGGAGGGGATTCAGAGAGTTCACAAAATCAATAACATTCAGGGAGCTAATAGAGATTTTCTTGGTTGGAGACTAGATCTAGGGCCGCAATTATGATTCATCCGATTTGCATTAGCAGGGGCAACATACTTTCTTATCTAACTATGAAAAAAGTGGAAGAATTTTCTTCCATTAGTTGAATAGGGTATCGTCACTGACTGTGTGACAGGCTGTGGGCAGACGATTGTGGTCAATAAGCTTGTCAATAGGTGGTACTTCAAGTAATTTTATTTTAACTTTTCGCCTTGGACCTGGCTGCAATAACTCTGACACTAAAAATTCTGTTGAGGCTCTTTCACAGCAATCATAAATAGAGGCCAGGAGATGCTTAATACTTTAGGATCTCCCAGATTAGGTACTCTGACACTTGGACCTTTGACCTTGTGTCATTGACCTTGACTCTGTCCAGGGGCCAAAGTAGAGCTGAACCAGGAGGAGCTGCTACAAGAGAAGACATGAGAAAATGAATGTAATAACAGATCCACTGTGCATGACTGCCTTTACCAAATCATCTCCCTTTCTGAATACTCTCCATCCTTTATACCTTCCTTATTTTGTTTTCTTGGGTTGCTAATTTCATCAAATGTTCTTGTCAAGTGACTCCACTCTGAGATGAGTCTACCCTGGATTCCTAGGGGTCTATGCCATCTCCACTCTGAGATGAGTCTACCCTGGATTCCTAGGGGTCTATGCCATCTCCACTCTGAGATGAGCCTACCCTGGATTCCTAGGGGTCAATGCCCTCTCCACTCTGAGATGATTCTACCCTGGTTTCCTAGGGGTCAATGCCATCTCCACTCTGAGATGAGCCTACCCTGGATTCCTAGGGGGCAATGCCATCTCCACTCTGAGATGAGTCTACCCTGGATTCCTAGGGGTCTATGTCATCTCCGCTCTGAGATGAGCCTACCCTGGATTCCTAGGGGACAATGTCATTGTCACTCTGAGGTGAGCCTACCCTGGATTCCTAGGGGTCTATGCCATCTCCACTCTGAGATGAGCCTACCCTGGATTCCTAGGGGGCAATGCCATCTCCACTCTGAGATGAGTCTACCCTGGATTCCTAGGGGTCTGTGTCATCTCCGCTCTGAGATGAGCCTACCCTGGATTCCTAGGGGGCAATGCCATCTCCACTCTGAGATGAGTCTACCCTGGATTCCTAGGGGTCTATGTCATCTCCGCTCTGAGATGAGCCTACCCTGAATTCCTAGGGGTCTAAGCCATCTCCACTCTGAGATGAGTCTACCCTGGATTCCTAGGGGTCTATGCCATCTCCACTCTGAGATGAGCCTACCCTGGATTCCTAGGGGTCTATGTCATCTCCGCTCTGAGATGTGCCTACCCTGGATTCCTAGGGGGCAATGCCATCTCCGCTCTGAGATGAGCCTACCCTGGATTCCTAGGGGTCTATGTCATCTCCGCTCTGAGATGAGCCTACCCTGGATTCCTAGGGGTCAATGCCATCTCCACTCTGAGATGAGCCTACCCTGGATTCCTAGGGGTCTATGTCATCTCCGCTCTAAGATGTGCCTACCCTGGATTCCTAGGGGGCAATGCCATCTCCGCTCTGAGATGAGCCTACCCTGGATTCCTAGGGGTCTATGTCATCTCCGCTCTGAGATGAGCCTACCCTGGATTCCTAGGGGTCTATGCCATCTCCACTCTGAGATGAGTCTACCCTGGATTCCTAGGGGTCAATGCCATCTCCACTCTGAGATGAGCCTACCCTGGATTCCTAGGGGTCTATGTCATCTCCGCTCTGAAATGAGCCTACCCTGGATTCCTAGGGGGCAATGCCATTGTCACTCTGAGATGAGCCTACCCTGGATTCCTAGGGCTCAATGCCATCTCCACTCTGAGATGAGCCTACCCTGGATTCCTAGGGGTCAATGTCATCTCCGCTCTGAGATGAGCCTACCCTGGATTCCTAGGGGTCTATGTCATTGTCACTCTGAGATGAGCCTACCCTGGATTCCTAGGGGTCTATGTCATCTCCGCTCTGAGATGAGCCTACCCTGGTTTCCTAGGGGTCAATGTCATTGTCACTCTGAGGTGACCCTACCCTGGATTCCTAGGGGGCAATGTCATTGTCACTCTGAGATGAGCCTACCCTGGATTCCTAGGGGTCAATGCCATCTCCACTCTTAGATGAGCCTACCCTGGATTCCTAGGGGGCAATGTCATTGTCACTCTGAGGTGAGCCTACCCTGGTTTCCTAGGGGTCAATGCCATCTCCACTCTGAGATGAGCCTACGCTGGATTCCTAAGGGTCAATGCCATTTCAGATCCAACCTTGGATTTATAGAGGTCACTGCCACCTCATACTTTCTGAAGATAATACCTATATAGAATCAGTGCAAGAAAGAAAATCATAGTGTCTCCAGTCAGATTTTTATAAGACAAAGTACAAGTTTGTACCCTGTTATTCATAAGAAAATGGTTTAGTATTAATATCATTAAATTAAAGGAAAATGCCAATGCATTGAGCCTTTAGGCAGACACTTTGTCAAGTGTTTGTATATCATATCAGTCTATAATATCAATGGAGATAGTGATCAGCGAATGAAGCACTTCACGATCATGAGGGTATGAGGGATGACGGATATCAAATAACCATGTTATTTATAATTTTGTGCAAAGAGAATCATGTTATTTAGCAGCATTTATACTGTAATAGGACTTGATAAAGTTGTAGATTTTAAAAACTTAACAATGACATGGCCTTTGGAATTCACAAAAGTTAGCTATTTTTGTAGAGACATCTTTTTCCAATAGACTGAAAATAAGCCCCATGACCAAAGCATCAAAGTGAAAAGAAATGCTGGAATAGACAAATACAGAGTTGTTGGCATTATAAAAAAACACTAAATCAAAAGGAATTCTGCTCCCTGGATAAAACTATTGTTTAATACAAAATGTTGTAAACAAGTTTGTGACTTATGAGTTCCAAGGCAACCACATTTGAAACTCGACCATATCATTTCAGCTGTGTGGTGTATGATGGTTGCGGCTGCAGATATTTACATGATCATTAAAAGCATGTGCAGCAAATAGTAAAGATCCATTTCAAAATCACACATTCAGTGTCAAAGGTCAAGGTCAATGTGGTAAAAATAGCATGCACAAGTGTGTGACTTGTAATCCAAGAGAAGCACAAGATTGACTCCTGTACAAGCAGACTGAATCAAGCCAAGGTCAAGGAGTAAAATTTATAGAAATGAACCTGAATATTCAAATCAAATCTAGTCTGTTTCCTTACTAAAGTGAGAGAACTTTAATAAAAGGTTTGACAAGGCAGATATGATTCTAGAGTAATAAGAAATTAGTCATAAAGAGATTGTATAACAAAATATAAATACCATATATATATAATATAATATATAATATATATAAGATTTGTGGTTCAGATTTAAACAAAAAGAGTATAATATGGAGAGATATGCAGAAAATAATATTGGCACATCAGTTTCTAATATCAATATGTTATTACCTCCAAACTTCCAAAATTAAAGCCATCTTGATACAATGGAAGACAATTTTCCATTCTAATTCTTGGAGAATAAACACCTCAAGAAAGATAACTTAATGATGCCGTCCAGAGGCTCAACTATGCAGGTTTTTTTTTGATTGACTATGTACTGGCCCACTGTTCCGAATATTATTCAGAATTTTTTTAAATAGAACTACAAATAATTAAGTAATAATTTTGAAATCTACATCTATTTTCACTATATTTGAGAAGATAAAATGATGAAAATATTCAAATTTTAGTGCTACATCATAAGATTGTTAATAGTGATATTGTGCAGTGATCTCTGGTAGACTTTGGCACCGTATCCAGAAGGGAGACTGGAGAATACCAGAAGATTGGCTTCTATCTGTTTCTCATTGACAATGCTACATCCCTCAAGATTACAAATATCCACTCCATGCATGCTTTACATAATTAGAAAAACAGTTAATCTTCTCATATGAATCACATGTCAGAAGTGATCTTTGTTTTGATTGGGAGTTTTTAGATGAGAAGTAATGGCGAGATAGAAAGCGGACGGAAGCGTTCCGCAGGGTAAGCCATGTTGGTGCACGTGCTCAACAATGACCACCACCATAAAAATCACATTTCATTTCTCCCAAACTGCCACAGAGCATTATATGTACATAAATGTAAGCTTTACTACCCTTAATGTCTGTTAACTATACTGTAAGTCCACAATTTTCATTTGCTAAGTAATAAAACGGAGTGAAGCGCTACTCCGTAATGTGAGATTTTATTGCGTACGTTAAACTGGAACAGATGCAAGATGTCTTATTCCTATCTCAGGATACAACTTGACATGAACTACAGATAAAGGACACCTATTTTCTAATTTTTCGCACTATTTTTAACATTTCAAAAGTTTGATGTTCCTTTTCAAGACTTGTAAATCTTTATTGTCTAGAAAACTACTTTGGTCACAGCATAAAGGAACTTGCCTCCATCAATATTGTTCTTGGTCACTTTGCCTTGGATGACCAACAACTTTCAAAAGAAAGCTTCCAAAAACAAAATGACCTTGATGACACAATGGCGGCCATTTGCATTTTGAGATGGAGATATTGATCAGAAGGTCATATCTATCACAATCAATTTTCATAAAATTCATTTGTTATTTTATTATTGATGAGAACATATGCTACAATCACTGTTCTCAAATCTTAATGTCATTATTACCACCATAAAATAGAAAAATATGGAGATGCTTGGTGAATATCCAGTTTATCTTACTTCTGCTATTTCAGTCGTAAGAAAATAAAACTCCAATAAAAAGCAAGTAATTTGTTTGTGCTTTGTTTGAAATCGAAGAACAATATGACTGTCAAAACTTCATCAAAGCTTTTTTTTTTCAATTCAAATGAATACTGCAAGAGTATATGGTAACTCACCTTTCATTGAGAACTTGTTTGTTTAAGAGTTACTCCTGTATTCTAGGAGACTGTCAAATCACAAGACTGTTCTAGTCTACATGCCAAACTTTGTTATATTGAAAAAGACAAAGAAGCATGGGTGTTGTTTTCATTCCTTTAATGAAGAATTTATTAGGGGGGCTAATTTGGACAATTGGGACTGAGAGCTACACCATTCAGACAGATTGCCATCAAATAATCATACTGTACTTTACAGCGGCACCTGGTTTTCACCAAAATTTTTGGCCCTGATGGGGATTTCTGACATTGACAAATGTCTTTTGCAGACAACTCTTCCATGAGATGGAGTTTTTTATCGTCTTCAAATAAATGTTTTGGTAGGGTGACAGTGATGAATATGTTTAAGGAGGGGAGGTATCATGTGTGGGTCTCAGACATGGCTGTATTTCTGAGCTAGCCTTAATAAGCGTTCTCTAACAATGACATTGACAAATGTGCCCGCTTGCCGCTGAGGAAAAATACTTGGACCGGGTCTCAAAAGCGCTAACTGCTATACCATGTAGCTGTCGCGCCAATCCCCAAACTGACAACTAATAAATCTACTGGATCATGCAAAGTAAAAGCCGCTGACGTCAAAGCAGGATGGATACGAGACTACAGCACTAACACACCTAGGTGCAAACTATACGGCCAAAATTCCATCAGCTGTGACAGAAACAAACGAGGTGTCCACCCAGATCATCCTATATTCATGAGGTGTGTTATTCTCGGTGAGCCAAGTGGAGCTAGTCTGTCTGTATGAGTTCACAGATCAGCATTTAACAGCTCTCAGGGAACTTGTCTCCACTAGTATGCATTCCTCATGTAAATTCATGCAATAACTACCTGCAACCATCATATCTTAATTAACGTTAACATCTATTTTTTAACATGTTTTTAGGGACATAGTCATGAATTTAAAAATTACTCAATATACTTTTTAACAAGAAATAATCAATTTTTTTTTATATACTTGAGATAAATGATTAAATGATATTGTTGCACTGATGTTTATGGTAAATTAATGATATATTTCATGCATAATTCCTGTAAACCTTAGGAGACCCAATTTTTTGAGAAATTTATTTATTAAACCTGTTATCATATCCGTCAGTTTAAGAGTCAGATGCATACACTACTGTACTTTTACTCCAATTTAAAATTTGAATTTGGTCATATCATAAGAGAATTGTTGAGACACTTTTCCACAGTAAGCACTCATCAGAGATTTCAGTTTCCTTTTTACGAGCATGCTGAAATTTGTCAACGACTTACATGATAAATTTGTTCAGTGACTTGAAATGTACAATATAATGATACAACCTTATACCAGAAATCACCTAATCTATGACCTTTAATGTGTCAAATTGTTTCAATTTTGTTTTTTTTTCCTCTTGGCAGAAGAGTATTTATGCTGGCAGTCAGTTATTTTCCCCGCATTGATACGCTTAAGACGCATGTGTGCTAAACCGGGCTGTGACTCACAATTACTTGTTGATGTACAGTTTCTAAAACAATAACCTTCCAACATAACAGCACTGATATTGATTGAAAAGAGCACTGCTTTGTTGTGGTAATCTTTATTCTTGGCAGTATTCGTATTTATTCACAATTTATTGGCAATTTTCTTCTTGTTGGCTATTTACAATGTGTACTGTACATTATCTGGCTGACGCTGAAAACTTCTCAAAACTTGACCCACCCTCAAGCCATCAAAATTGGCCGTCACAATCTGTAATTTGCTGACAATGATGTTTTTTTAATCCAAAAACATGATATATATTGTGCTTCTTGCCAAGTGTACATATTTTATTGTAAACGTATGAATAAATGTTCTGAAAACTAAACAAACACACCCTGCTTATTATCAATGCTATCCAAAACCGCAAATCGTACAGAAATTTGGAATGGCGCCTCCAAATGTTATACTTTTCAATAAGTGTTTAACATTTCAAACAAATACGAAATGAAGTGATATGGCTCTGGAAATGTTGAAAATGTTTCAGAAAAGTCATTATGTTTAGTTATATCAAAGTACATTAAATTCTCTGTAAGAATAATTCAAATTTAAATCTGAATGTTGAATTAAAGTCTGAATACATGATTTAAAGCCAAAAATATTCACTGACAGGAAGACATTTCAGTTGCTTTGGAAGAAATGATAGTTTTTCTTTTTTGTTACATATAATTGCTTCTTCATATTGATCGCTATCGATTTCATCTAAAGTAAAACAATGAAGGCAATAAATATAGACTCAAGACACACCTTTTTTACCTGTAGATCATTATGACTTCTATTGTCAGGGTCTGAGCCTCAGTGAATTACTCCAAACTCATTAAAACTCAAACTGGTCATTGCGGGAGGTTCACCTCTCTACATCTCAAAAGATACTCTAATTAAAATGACTTCCTATCTGTCTTTGAGTTGATTGTACCATAGATATATAAAACAAATTTACCTACCAGATTGTAACTGTGACAACAAGATTAATGGAGTTAACTTAAGCATTATTGAACTGTTTGCCTGATATATTACAAATAATACAAAAGAATACTTTGAGAGCTCAAATAAATGACAAGTTTGTCATGGCGCATTGTCGAACACACATCACAAGAGAAATGCTGCCATTTTCAATCTTCTTTCTTCACGATATGTTCACTGACAAAGGCTTAATCTTCAACTTTTCAAAAATAACTAATTACAAAATGGGGCACTACCTTATGATTACAAAACTGACTTTGTGAAAATGATGTGAACAATGGAAGGCGCGGACCATCGTTACACATCATAATCTATCTGCAAACAATGACTGTCAACAATGCCACCACAATGTCATCTTCTTCAAAGATGGAAGTTGTTTGTTGGCATGGCGATATGATCAAATCAGTATCATTGTCTATGATGCACATCATAACGTTGATATATCTTTTAATAAGCTTTCTGCAACAAAGTGATTTTTGGAAAATTATTGCATCAATACCTAATAACTTTTCTAATAACTGCTAATGATAAAAGTTGGCAATTTAAGTGAGGATTGTAATCAGGAGTGAGAGCTATAGCAATATGGGGACACCCAGATTACGTGCCGATAAATCAAAGCCACAACCTTTGTCTCATTATACAAATCATACTTTCAAAGTTATCACTGATTGCAGTTATCGTATATAAGATCTTGTTCTTTATTGATAATGCCACTTTTATTGGTGGTAACTAGCAGAATAAACTCATCGTAAATCATTTAAACTGTCAAGATTGGGGCAGAGATAATCGTTGTCCAACTTTGTCTGATCCCCTCATTAAGTATCCGGCCATTTTGTATCCATGTCATATGTCCTTATGTTCAAACTAGCTCTTTATTAATTATTCATTCTGACATTACCATATTCACAATAAATAAATAACGCATTATGTGGACAATAAAAGAGATACATCTCACGGCGAACAACCAGTATTTTGTGCAATATATCCTTGCTGTATGCTATGTGGGGGCCAGTATGGGTTCAACATATCCTCATTGTATGCTATGTGGGGGCCAGTATGGGTTCAACATATCCTCATTGTATGCTATGGGGGGGCCAGTATGGGTTCAACATATCCTTGCTGTATGCTATGTGGGGGCCAGTATGGGTTCAATATATCCTCATTGTATGCTATGTGGGGGCCAGTATGGGTTCAATATATCCTCATTGTATGCTATGTGGGGGCCAGTATGGGTTCAACATATCCTCGATGTATGATATATGTGGGGGCCAGTATGGGTTCAATATATCCTCGATGTATGCTATGTGGGGGCCAGTATGGGTTCAATATATCCTCATTGTATGCTATGTGGGGGCCAGTATGGGTTCCACATATCCTCGATGTATGATATATGTGGGGGCCAGTATGGGTTCAACATATCCTTGCTTCATGCTATGTGGGGGCCAGTATGGGTTCAATATATCCTCATTGTATGCTATGGGGGGGCCAGTATGGGTTCAACATATCCTCACTCTATGCTATGTGGGGGCCAGTATGGGTTCAATATATCCTCATTGTATGCTATGTTGGGGCCAGTATGGGTTCAACATATCCTCACTCTATGCTATGTGGGGGCCAGTATGGGTTCAACATATCCTTGCTTTATGCTATGTGGGGGGCAATATGCATTCAGCATATCCTCACTTTATTTTTATATAAGGGCTACATGTTCTTCTTTGGTGCAATATGCAAATAACTGTCTCATGGAGTAAAATAAATTTGCACTCATAAATGATGGCCGGAGAGTATTTGTGAAAGTTATTGGTGTCACAAGTTACATGTGAGTTTGTAATTTGTCAAATATCAAAGTGTTGACCTTTATCAGGAAGTGTGGCTGTTCGCAACCTGCCATCGTCATCTGAGATAACTTGTAGACCAGCATCTATGCTCGCCCAGTAAACATGCTAAGTCCTAATAAATCATCATACTGCCTCTGACCTGGTCATGATATACACTGCCAAACGATTCTAATAAGTTACTAAATGAAAGTTGGTCAACTTATTTGTTTCTCCCAATCACGCTGACTCTGTCCCTCGCTCAGGACTGAAGAGTACTTTGTACGGCGAGGTGTGATTGGTTGGTAGAGCGTTAAAGACGTCACCTTACACCAAGGAGGGCCCATTGTTGGTGGGATTTAGAAAGATGAGCTTGTCATGGACAACAATTAAGACTGTGCGGGTAGGGGCGGCCTTAATGTGCTGTATTGTCTACCAGACTGCTCCCCTGTCTACCAAACTCCTCCGCTACTTTGTCAACTTCAGATCCAACTCTCAAATTAAAACAGCATCCATCATTGAGCGTGACATGTGCCCCCACACATAAGTCACTGGTGAGAACTCGGCCGGTGCAAACGCTTGTCTTAGCAATATTGCCATGTCTAACACATGTCACTGACTCACAATAGTCCTATCTCAGCTTAGATCAACAAATTCTACATTATTAGATCAAATAACATGAGGTGCTCCACAGCCTCAATGCCGGGTGTATAAGAAGTCACATCAGGGAACAACCTCAGGTTCATCCTTAAGTTCCACTCCACCGCATCTTTTACTTCCTAAACTAATATTTACAAAACATTCTTGCTACTCTGTGCTCAAGTAAATAGCTCGGGGCTCATTTTCTCTGTGTGAATTCACATCCTAAATGCTCTTGAACAAACCCGCTGATCAAACATAGAACCCACAAAGGCCTTTGATGATGTGCGATTTACACCTCAGCCGTACAAATGCACTTTTTGCTGACCGGACTGCAAGGAAAAGATCACCTTAAGTGCGTGAAATTGTATGATACATTGGGAGATAATTGAACGGACCAGCATGGGAGCAATTTGGGGCAATTTTCTCTCTTAATTCGGGACAAATGCTGAAGATTATACTGCATTAGGCCAGGGAAATGTAGACTAATTTGGCTGTCTGTTTGAATGGGTGGCGAGGAGTGGCCGTGTTTCATTGCTTTGTTCATTGGAGCATGAAGCTTGTGGACGTTGCCACTAAGGTTGCTCATTGGCTGAGATATAGAGGGCACCCTACAAAGGAAGAGCTCCACACCGAGGAGGCTCTCCCAACTCCTGACACTCACTTCTCAGATTATATAATGATAAGCGAATGTTGTAAACCATCTGCAGTGCAAACATTCCCAGGATTCCCACCTATACTATGAACCACTCAAGTGTGATTTTTGACTCCCTTCCATTTTGACCAACCTCAAAGCGCTGGGGAAACAAAACAAGGGTTGTGGTCAGTTAAGAATCACTCGTTAATAATTTCTTTGAATCTATCAGGTGTCTGAGATGGTATTAAGCCAAAGGGGGTTTGTAAGGGCGCTGGGAGGGTAACTATGGGCTGTCCACTACGGGACTACCTGCATTCATCATCATTATCAAACATCCATCATAATCTACAAGCCAACTGTCACCAATACAGGGTCACACTGCGACCATCTCAACCCCTTCTATATCCAAGATTCCCCTTGCTATAGCCATATATGTAGCCTCAGTTTGACTCTGCCTTCCCAGTGTACCCCAGTGCTGCTATGCACCTGCACCTCTCACCAATAGCAGGTAATCACAATTTACTGATTATTTTTTCTTTTTAACAAAGGTGGTTTGTGATATGGAAATTGGGTGCAAGATTCCACACCTTATTTTGTTGGTGGAGTGGTTGTCTGGTTTGGAAGCGTCAAGCATGGCTGACAGAGGTCGCCCATCTGACAGCAACAAATAGGCACTTCATGCAAGGAAATTGTGTCATTTCTGGGCGGTGATATTGTGTGGTGACATCATAATGTTCTTCAAGGTCATTAGTGTCAGTAATGTATGGAGGATTGTATGCAGCTGACAGTCAGCGATGCCTCCTGGAGGCCAAAGTGTGAACCATCACAGCAGTACGTACAAAACACACACATTGACGTGCGCAGGCAGCCAGTACTGCCGCCCTATGTGTTGGATGGGGGTCGAGTTTTTGCACATCTCTGGACCCAAAACATGAACCATATGACACGCAAACTGATAAAGTGCATGCATTACCATGTCGTCCTCCCTCGCCGCAGTCTTTGATGGAGGCTTCGTTCATGGCGTCGGCTAGGCGCTCACGCAACCTCTCTTCCGCTACCTCCCCACTTTGAACCGGCGCGTTGGTCTCAGGCCAACTGTTGTAGGCCTCCAATAAACTCGGAGACTGCTCGTAGCTCCCTGCACAACCAAAGAAACAAAACAAAATCATATTTAGCATTAACACCAACTCCTCAGCAGAGATTTTTTGCACTTGGTAATTACCATATGTTTTATGTTTATTAGAAACTTGCAAAATACATTCAGTAGCAAAACTGTCCCCTTCGCTGTCAACTGGCAATGAATCTTATATCAAATGTCACTCAGAATGAAATTTGAAATGGTTTCAGCGAGGAACGGGAAAGTTTTTCTGAAGATTACCCATGCAACAAATACATCCATCTCAGCTAAAGAAATGGAAGTTATGGCTGTGAGAGTTTTTATCGAGTCTTTGCACATGTTTTTGTGAGGTGGGAGGTCACCATAAATGCGAAATGAGACGTCTTAGGCAATATAATGAATGATAAAGTAACTGACCTCATTAATTTTTATGAAGCTGGAGATATTTTCACAGATTTTTTGGGGTGGGGGAGGCGAATGGAATGGAAAATGAGGCACTTAATGATATTGATGATTATGGTGACCAATGGAATTGAACTGGAAGAGTGGAAAAAAAACATTCAACAGAAAGAAACAAATGAAATTTGAGGAACAGCGTGACCCTAATAAACTGCAGGAAGGAGCTGCATGTCGGTGCAGGCGCACTCATTCCGTGATCATTCCACCATATTCTTTGATGGTATTAATGCTTATGGGTTGGGAAGCTTTATCAAATGTTGGTGAAAGTGACAACTGAGGCTATAATTAATGGTTAATTGCCATCTCTTGCATGTGATGTGGATGACCTGCATGGAGAGTTGGCAGGGGAAGTAGGGGTCATCTGGTCACTTGGGAAGCCAACTTTTGATGGCCTGTGGAATTTGCCACCTCAGAGTTGCCAATAAATAATGTAGGGACGGTGCCACATATCCCCGCCATTGTGTCTCCATATTGTATCAGGTACGGGTGCACTCAATGGCCTCCTCAACACTTCATCCCTGCCAAACCCTTCTCATAGCAGTCCCATGCCTCAAGCTGACCTGGGAGGGTTCACGGATACATACCCACGTATGCTAGTAGCCACCATATACCTCAGCAGAATTCACAGCACAAACAGGACTAATCCCTAACCTTGATGCCAAACATGGATCAATGAAAGGGGTGATGGTCGCTTTAATTCCATGCATAAAAGGCATCAAAGGCAGCATACAGTGGCTATATATAACTCTGGTAAACTTGGCGTTCAATAATACAAAACAGACCATGAGGCTCAAATTCACCAAATAACTTGTAAACGACAAAATAATAAAGTTAAGAAAGATTTTCAAATCTACAGATAAATAACCTAAAAGAGCTCTTTGAGTAGATAGAGACATTTCATAATGATTCCCGGGCTGGAACCAAGGTGTCACATGACAGGGTTGTGGAGGTCACATGACAGGGTTGTGGAGGTCACATGACAGGGTTGTGGAGGTCCCCTTCAAACCTGGGTGGAGGTCAAGGGTGGACAATGATGATAGATGAGGCTCTATAGCTCGGTGGGAAGTGATGGACAACCTCTGCTGCTCGTAATTCAAAACTTGGGGTTGCCTTTGATAAGTTTGCATGAGAAAACGTGTCATTATAAGAGGCAACTTTGATCTTTCCTGCAGTAACCCTTCTCTTTCACCTGACAAAGCCATTGCGCACACAGTATTGTCAGGTGGCTGTTTGCAATCATGTCCCCTCAGTCAAATTACATACCATCTCTATGGAAGAAGACTGGCAATGCTTGTAGTGGATATAATCCTGATAACAGAGATGCTTATCACACTTGGATGAGGCCTTTTGTTTGTAATCTAGATGGCACTGGTAAATATCTACCTCACTAAACATGCTCAGATGCAGACTATAACATTATCCATTCTCAAGCAATTCATATCAAATTTGATAGACATGTGTAGTACATAAATGATTCTTAGCGATTAACAATTGAATTGTCACATGACATGTAATGATATTCAAACTCAGCTAACAGACTGCATAATATAGAAAGTCAAACTCAGTTAATAGAGAAACAAAATAAACTATGAGTGACTGGAAAGATAAGAATCAAAACTAAGTTCCTAGACACTGCAGAATCCAGAAATAAAACTTAGCTTCTATACACTGCATATTCCAGAAATAAAACTCAGCTACTAAATACTGCAGAATCCAGAAATAAATCTCAGTTTCTAGACACTGCAGAATCCAGAAATGAATCTCAGCTACTAAATGTTGCAGAATCCAGAAATAAACTCAGCTATTAAATGCTACAGAAGCCAGATATAAAACTCAGTTCTCAATGTTGCATAATCCTGAAATAAAACTCAGTACTAAATGTTACAGAATCCAGAAATAAAACTCAGCTCTTAGACACAAGAATCCAGAAATAAAGCTCAGTTAATAAATGCTGCATAATCCAGAAATAAAGCTTCTCGACACTGTACATTTCAGAAATAAAATTCAGCTAATAGAGGATAATAATAAGACTCAGCTCCAAGACAGTGCAGATTCCAGAAATAAAACTCAGCTAATAAATGCTGCACAATCCAGATATGAAACTCAGCTCCTTGAGACTGCAGAATCCAGAAATGAAACTCAGCTCCTTGAGACTGCAGAATCCAGAAATGAAACTCAGCTCCTTGAGACTGCCAAATCCAGAAATAAAACTCAGCTCCTTGAGACTGCTGAATCCAGAAATGAAACTCAGCTCCTTGAGACTGCAGAATCCAGAAATGAAACTCAGGTCCTTGAGACTGCAGAATCCAGAAATGAAACTCAGGTCCTTGAGACTGCAGAATCCAGAAATGAAACTCAGGTCCTTGAGACTGCTGAATCCAGAAATGAAACTCAGGTCTTTGAGACTGCAGAATCCAGAAATGAAACTCAGGTCCTTGAGACTGCAGAATCCAGAAATGAAACTCAGCTCCTTGAGACTGCCGAATCCAGAAATGAAACTCAGCTCCTTGAGACTGCAGAATCCAGAAATGAAACTCAGGTCTTTGAGACTGCAGAATCCAGAAATGAAACACAGCTCCTTGAGACTGCAGAATCCAGAAATGAAACACAGCTCCTTGAGACTGCAGAATCCAGAAATGAAACTCAGCTCCTTGAGACTGCAGAATCCAGAAATGAAACACAGCTCCTTGAGACTGCCAAATCCAGAAATGAAACTCAGCTCCCAGACACTGCAGAATCCAGAAATAAAATTCATACGAAGTGCCAAATATAAGGAAATATAGTAAATGTTGAATTCCTAATGATTCTGAAATGTTTCCTCTCCTGAGGTTGTATTCAGTCACAGGTGCAGGAGGACCTCCATCCAATGTTTCTACTAATCAGGAACAACTGCACAGTTAGATTCATCATCGTTTGTCATAAACCTCTATCAGGTCTGCCACCAGATTACATGGGCAACAGGCTAGGAGTCTGCCATCCTTATTCTACATCACAAAATATGAAAGATAATGAGACACTCAGGCCTTTGAGAACACAATGGAGGGCCAAACATATTGTACATGTGGAGTCCACATGGGTTTTGTTCATTGGGTAATACTCAACAGCAACCAATTTCCAAAACAATGTTACAACAAAATATTCTTCAAAGCATGAAGCAGAGTAAATGGTAGATATGCACATTATGGAAACATTCACTGCTAGATGTGGAAGATGAATAATTTGTAATGTAGAAATGAGTTAAGATGCTTGAGAAGAGGGGGGAAAGAGGGGTGGAGGAGGTGGAGGAAGGGGTTGAGCAGTGCTGGGGCGGATAAAGTCGTGGGGTTGAAAGAAAGAAAGGGTTCCAACCCTTATATAAATAACGACTGTTGCATTTATTCCAGGTAATCTATAAGCTTTGCTATTTGAAAAAACCATATGGCATCTACCCATGCAATAAACATTACAAATCATTGACATCATTAACTGCTCAGCTAATAAAAAATAACTTGTTAAGCCCAGTGAAGGCTCACCTGTGGAGCATGGAATAGTGCTTGACATTTACATGACATACATTATGCTTAACAAATTTGATTTATGTTCAGCAGTTAAGTTGACAAAGCAACTAGACATTGACACCATGACAAATATTTCTACGCAAACAATTAAACATGAGGCAAACATCACAAACATGCAACATTAAACTACATTTTAATAGTGTGTTATCTCATAACTGCTACTTCTAGCATTGTAAGAAACTCTTGTATAACCTCATTGTTGTACATACATAAATTTGAAATAATAAATATCTGTTTGGATTTTTTTCTCCCCATATTTTCAACTTAATTAGCAGTGAGGGTGCATTCCTTGGGAAGCTCAGAGGAGGAGTGAACGCAACTCAATTGCCCCATTTCATGACGGCTGATATTTCACTCGCAGCTTAAACTCAAAATGTGAAATGAACTAGATCTTTGTCATTAAAATGTCATTAGATTCATAAAAAACCTCTCAAATGAAACTGAGACATTAAAACACAGTTTAAGTGTCAGCTGATACGCTGTTTAACTTAGGTTGTTTTGAGAAGATGAAATATGGCACGATAATATAGGCAGGCATAAAACCGGAGACATATTTTGTGAAAGTTTAAGCTATTAATGTTAGTGGTGCAGCTCACATGAAGATGTTAAAGATAACATTCTGGGTAAAGATTAGCTGCAATATTATCATTGATATATAGATATCACCCCTGAGCTTTATCCTGGTATGAGGTGTCAAATATTTCTAGACACTACAAAAAAGGGAGATAATAAATTCTGACTGTTTCAAATCTCAGATTTAGAAAAAAAAGGACATGATTTAAATACTTTCTTAAAGGCTTTAAAACAAATGAACCATGGAATGGATTGATGCACTCAGGATTATGATTGTAGGATGCTTTTATGGGCAGAAGATGAGAGAAATGTGTTATCTAGGGGGCAGTAGGCAGGAGGGATTAGTCCTCTAGGGGGCAGTAGGCAGGAGGGATTAGTCCTCTAGGGGGCAGTAGGCAGGAGGGATTTGTCCTCTAGGGGGCAGTATGCAGGAGGGATTAGTCCTCTAGGGGGCAGTAGGCAGGAGGGATTAGTCCTCTAGGGGGCAGTAGGCAGGAGGGATTTGTCCTCTAGGGGGCAGTATGCAGGAGGGATTAGTCCTCTAGGGGGCAGTAGGCAGGAGGGATTAGTCCTCTAGGGGGCAGTAGGCAGGAGGGGTTGTCCTCTAGGGGGCAGTATGCAGGAGGGATTTGTCCTCTAGGGGGCAGTAGGCAGGAGAGATTTGTCCTCTAGGGAGCAGTAGGCAGGAGGGATTAGTCCTCTAGGGGGCAGTAGGCAGGAGGGATTTGTCCTCTAGGGGGCAGTATGCAGGAGGGATTTGTCCTCTAGGGGGCAGTAGGCAGGAGGGATTTGTCCTCTAGGGGGCAGTATGCAGGAGGGATTTGTCCTCTAGGGGGCAGTAGGCAGGAGGGATTTGTCCTCTAGGGGGCAGTATGCAGGAGGGATTTGTCCTCTAGGGGGCAGTAGACAGGAGGGATCTGTTACCAAGGAAGGGTTGTCCTCTAGGGGGCAGTAGACAGGAGGGATTGTCCATTAGGGGGCAGTAGACAGGAGGGATTTGTCCTCTAGGGGCCAGTAGACAGGAGGGATTGTCCATTAGGGGGCAGTAGACAGGAGGGATTTGTCCTTTAGGGGGCAGTAGACAGGAGGGATTGTCCTTTAGGGGGCAGTATACAGGAGGGATTGTCCTTTAGGGGGCAGTAGACAGGAGGGGTTGTCCTTTAGGGGGCAGTAGACAGGAGGGATTGTCCTCTAAGGGGCAGTAGACAGGAGGGATTGTCCTTTCGGGGGCAGTAGACAGGAGGGATTTGTCCTTTAGGGGGCAGTAGACAGGAGGGATTGTCCTTTAGGGGGCAGTATACAGGAGGGATTGTCCTTTAGGGGGCAGTAGACATGAGGGGTTGTCCTTCAGGGGGCAGTAGACAGGAGGGATTGTCCTTTAGGGGGCAGTAGACAGGAGGGGTTGTCCTCTAGGGGGCAGTAGACAGGAAGGATTGTTCTCTAGGGGGCAGTAGACAGGAGGGATTTGTTATCTAGTGGAAGGAGATAAGAGGGTTTATAATCTAGTGGGAGTAGACGAGAGGATACTGTGGGTATTTTGATCCGGGGATGTGGTTTTATCTACCAGTCTCTGCCATGACAGCAACCTGAGCTCAGGTATTGAGCATTGCCTCTCGGCTGTCAACTCTGCCATGTCACATGTGCATTTGGACATAAAATCAGACATCACAAAGCCTAAGATATGCAGCAAGCATACAGAATACATGAAGATTTGCATGTGACAAGCCCTGCACCACCTAACACGAGCTCCCTCATCACCCACACGAGCAAGCATCCATTTCATATGAAAGATTTAGTTTTCTCTTCTATAAGGTTTCAAGATTAAAGGCAAAGTTTTGGTTGATGTTCAGATTGCGCAGGTGGGCGAGGATACCAGCTGGGAGAGTCGCTATTCAGACCATTACCGCATTCTACACTCCTTTTATCCATAAATTTCTTACATTTCAGCATAAAGTTAAACTTGATGTTTAAGCCACTTATTTTAAAATATGCCATTTCTCTGGATTGATCAAGTTTATTATGGCTATGTGTTTACTTCATGTAATGCTGTGGCCCTTAATACTTTCAGCCTGTGATTATTCATTTCAATCAGGTAAAATATACCAAAGTCAAATATTTTTTAATTTTAAAAAGAAAAATGATTATGTTGAATCAAAATGTTCAGTACTTCCGAATTTAAAAAAAGATTGATGGGGGCAGGAAGAATCAAGTGGTGCCCCCTTGTGAGCAAAATATCACACTGCATATGACCATACCTCAAAGGTGATGGAGCTGGGTTAACCACCTCCACCGAAAACTTTCTCAAATATTCAAAACAATTTTCTTTTGTGTATAAAGGCACAACACGTGAAAAAAGGAGATTTTCGTCACATAAAATATAGATTCCTAGAACTTGTTTGAGTCGTATCAACTGTGTTATCTAAGAGTTGTGACCTGCTAGTGCAGAACTTAATGGATGACTCCTCTGTGATGTACACAAAGTTAGGATCTGACATATAACTGTGTTTAGCGATGGACTCTTCCATTTATATGTTACCTTTTGACACAACAATGGAAGCATTTGATGGTTCATTTGGCAATCTTTTATAGATCTTTAACATCTTACGGCCCTAAAAAGTTACTTTCAGGAAAGATTGAAATGTTATAAACTGAGAGAGATCTGTTAAGATAAAAATAACAATACACAAAAATGTAATCCACATACAAGTTTTCTGGTCTCGTACAAATTATATGCAATCTAACGGAAGCATCTCTATTCACTTAAGGCAAGTGTCATTCGCGGTCAGTAACTGTCCTTAATGATTCAAGTCATTAAGGTGTTCAAAACAAATATCAGCATCTCATGACACTTTAGTCACAGCATCATCTTTATACTACACTTAAGCTTTTTTAAAATAATTACACCATTCTTCACCAAGGTCGTAAATCAAAGCACTGTAATTTGCTTAATGAGAAAAAGACACTGGCTTATGTAGGCTAAGCAGTAACCAAGTGAACTTTCTAGTGGCTTCTAACAATCCTCACACAAATAAACAACTTTTACCTCCTAACACAACAACAAAGGTTCTTTTAAAATATTAAACATTTGTATGTCATTATCTCATGGGCAAAAGTCTATTCTCCATGTCAGGTGCAATATATTAAAGGTTAACATCTTTTTTACACAGCATGTTAGAATCTATTCTAACGATATCTCTGAATCAATTTTGTTTTTGATGTCGGGCAAGCTGGCAAACAGTTGGTGAGTGTAATATCGTATGTGAGTCTGATCAATGGTCTGTTTATCTTCTAAATGCTGGGACAATATGGTGCAATAATTCCCTGGCAGATCCCAGCAGAAATCTCCACCTTGTCTTCAACACAGGCAACCCTTTTAAACAAATAACAGTACTCGACTTCAAAGAAAAATATCTCATGAAACAAATGTAAAATCATTTTCAAGTGAGTAGATCCGTTCTCTAAGAAAAAAACTTCAGTTACAATGTATTGTAATTTGAAATTTGCAGTTTGAAAGAACAAGCAACAAACAAAACATCCTGAGTATGATGTTGGGTGGACCATAGACTGAGTTTCTGTAGTTGTTATACATCTAAATGACAAATCTTCTATTCATTTGAGCCTAATAACACTGTATTGTAAGGTTGGTTAAGATATATCGCTGTATTGAGACAGTTGGTTATCTTATATCAACATATTAAGGCAGTCAGTAAGGTAATTTTTATTGCAGCAGTAAAGCATTCAGTAAGGTATTTTTTATTGCAGCAGTAAGGCATTCAGTAAGGTATTTTGTATTGCAGCAGTAAGACAATCAGTAAGGTAATTTTGTATTGCAGCAGTAAGTCATTCAGTAAGGTATTTTTAAGTAAGGCAGTTGGTTACCTTATACCATGGTGGTAAACAAGGAGGTTAGTTCATAAAGACACAAACAAAATTACACAACAAGTTTCGGTGTGAAATAAGACCTAAGACACAAAACTCTATACGAAACCAACGGATAAACTCTCATTATCATTTGAGCTAGACAACCCTGCCCCTAGAATTATCTACATGATAGATATAGGTGTATTGTCGTATGTGTCATCTGCCTGGGATGATGTATGCAGTGCCATTACCACCTTAACCAACTAACAAATACCTTTCCCCCTCTACTTGTCAGTAACATCTTCTGGGAGACGTTTTTCCTTAAAGAGATTGCCAAGTTTGGCCAAAGCTGTAATAAATTTTGGCATTAAGTTATGGCATGGTCCGGTGGCTGGCTGGCCTCACAGCTTGGGTGCTGGGGGATGAGTTGTAATGTGCCACTTTTGTCACGTGGTATCTGGGTATGTCTACCACCCCAGCACATGCCGTGACCTCCTATGCTCCCAGCATAAGCCCCATCACCCCCAGGTCACCGCCGTGTTGTCACCACAGGCACGACCTTGCTATGCAACGTCTGTCAGAATGTAACATTTCTTTGTGAATCTAGCATTGCCTTTCATTACAAACAGCTTTCAATAGCTTATTTGGTCACAGATCTTGCGTTTATAGCCTTTCTATTTGGTGTTTTTAATTTTGTGCCACTCCAAGTGGGTTTGACGCCACGGCTTTGGCAAGGAATCAATGTCTACGGTGGACTTGGCATATTACAGTTGAATCAGTGGTGTAGGCTGTAGATTTCATTCCTCTCTAGTCTAATGGCCCCACTGAGGTGTCAGGTGCAAAGCAGTTAATCAAACGAGCTGTAGGCCAATCACAGAACGCATTCACACTGACAAGCTCTGTGCTGCTTCTGATTGGATGATCACTTGTCACCATAGCAAGGCCATCACTGATGAACCGTTTCATCTCGTGAGTATCCACGGCTCATTACCATATACACCGGTGACCCCCTGGTAAATGACAACCGCGAGGCAATGCGAAAACAAACACAAATAAACAGCAAAGGAAAAAATATGACTCTGCAGCCTAGAATCTTTCTCTACTTTGCTTTATGTGGTGGCTGTCAATCAAACAAGTATAATGTCATGCCCCAACTTTGCCCATAGGGTGATTTTTCACGATGTAAAATTAAATGAGAGAAAACAAGTGAATGCGGCGAGTTTGATGTGAAAGTTTGCTGTGTGGAGTGAGCAAGATGAATGCCTTGACAGCGGGCCACCGGGGTCTGTCGGGACTTCTCTGCCCGCCATACAACTCACCACAATAAATCATCATATTTTGCTGGTGACATTGCCTTCCCCACCATCCACTGCATTACCACGATTGTCAGATTACATATTGATGGAGTTCTCTGGCAACTCACCTCCTACCCTCCACACCCTAACTTCAAACTTTCCCCCAAGTAACTTTGCAATATAGGCATCAGCAAATTACACGGCTGGCGGGGGGAAGATTGGACAAGCTTCTCCACACAATTGCTGCGCCCTTCAATCCCACTTTGGCCCTTCACTTTTGCCTGGCTACCCACTCTTCTCGGGGTGGTCTTGTGTAAATTTCACCACTAAAACAGCTCCATCTCCTGAAATTGATTGCAGCGGCTAGTTAGGGGGGATCCCCCCAGAAACCTTGTTGGATTATACTGGTGGCTGCGTATGACCCGTAATGAGAAAAGAGGACACGAGAGCCATTACGGGGAACAACAAGCAGCCTCCCTCTGTCATCTCAGCAGCCCAGCCCCCCCTACTTCCACATCTACTGTATCATAGTGGCAGCATTTTTCTTCGTTTGCATGTCAAGCCTCCATCCATCACAAGCACTGCTGATGGGAGTTGGAGAATTTCACAAACTTCTTGTCGCTACACTCTATGGGTCTTCTCCAAAAGAGTTGTGGATGCCTGCGTCTTCTCATCTGCGAAGCTATCAATATTGCACGAGAGGACTATGTAGCAGGCTCCCCAGCATGTAGCCCACCCCTTCATCAACAAGCCACACTTCTTAGAAATCACTTTTTTTTCTTTTATAGAAAATGACCTTGAACACGACACTGTTCACTCGTCTTCTACCTTTGGCAGACCTTGATGGGCGGTAAAATCCTCACTGTAAGCTCTCACTTAATGACCCGCATCACAACCTGAGATGTTAATGCAAACTTTCCTCATCAAACAATCACAAGGAACATGCTGTACAAAATCACAAAAAGGAAATGTATGCAGCATGTTATAAAGAGGATACCTTACTAATTCCACTGCTCTCAAACTATGGACAACAAAAATAGACAGAAAGCTAGAGATTTATTTAATGTCACTGGAAATGGTCAAAATGAATATTGCACAAAAAGGGCATATGAATGTACACAAATTAAGTACATTAATGTAAAATATTATTTTTCCATTCCAATGTTTGTTATCATAAACAGATATGGTTATGATATATCAATGATTATTTTTTTTCAAACACACCTAATTCATAAACATTTAGCAATAAAAACGTTCATAAATCATGACATTGTGGTGTTCAACCTGAGTGGATAGCATGTTTTTGTTTGTTGCGGTAAGAGTTATGGAGATATCAGGCCGTCACAAAGGCTAACACATAGACTATGTGAGTGTGACCAAATATATCAAAGTGTCAATAGTGCCATCATAGTCTATGCAAGATAACACTGCAGGGTTATGCTCACTAACTCATGTATATTATTAAAACATAATGGCCAGGACATGCCGAGATATATTTACCATTGATCACAACAACAAAAGCGCAGGGACAAACTGAGGCCAGCAAATCTACATGCCAAACTCACATCAATGCTAATAAGACCCTCCAAGTCCTCTGATAATTTATGACCTACTTATTTGAATAATGTCATCACAAGCTACAGGTAGATGTTGATGTATCAAGGTGAAATGTTTGAAAAAAAAAAAAAAAAAAAAAAAAAGCGCGAAGTTCACACTTCTTGACAAATTGAATGATACAGATCAGATTCCGTGAGATTTGACACGGAAAATTGTTAATGAATTTCACAACAAAAGCAAAGTTCATTTAAGACGCACAACAAAATTTGCCTGATCTATCAAAAAGATAACATAATCAACTGGTATAAATTTCTGAAACGACCAAAAATACATCAAAGAATTCTTATATTTTGCAAACCTCAAGGCAAAGTTTCGGTGTCTATTTCATAGCAGAGGGTGGACAAAGTGGTCAACGAAACTAAATCATGCGAGGAAATCTTGTCGGGCTTGACAGCTTGGCTACTTTTAAGCCCAGAGGCCTTTGTGTTTGGTGAAAGTGATGAAATCGCAGACACAGTGTTTGTAAGATGGTCGTATATTCTATGGGAGAGAGTCAGATTTGACTGGTCGATTAGCGTGATATTTATACCCCCGACCGCGAGTTTGTCCTCCCTCTATTACTAACCCCTATATTATATAGTTAAGATGAGCGTACTGGGAGGGACTAACTGACCAGACCAGCAAGTGGTCACTAACCCCATACCCCTTATTTACCCCATGTTTTATGATTCCACATTGAATTTACACATAACTCAAAAAATCCTTCCACACCAACCCATAAATTTGTTTACCTTAGTAAACCCCAAACCCAATTTTCCTTTCATCTCTATATGTTTGATTTCTCTATTTCCTTGAATATCATATATGAAATATAGGGCAACAAATTAAAATGAAATTTAGATCAATAAGTCATAAAGCATTTTATTTTTTTTACATTTGGCTTCATTCTTGATTTTGAATATTTTCCTCAGCTTTGTATGGAGCAAATGGGAGTAAAAAATACAAATTTTGCAAGGTGAGAAACAAAGCCACTACATTTGTTATTGACATGCATTTAGGATTTATTTTTGTTGAATCTTATTCTTTGACCATTTTGCATATCTGTCACTAGATCTCGTAAACTTTCAGAAACAAAACTTAGTGAACGAAGTCCAGCTTTTATGAGCTCATTTCAATTAGAGTACAGATATATACATACATAGATATTTCCCTCAGATTTAACAATGTTTGTTTATGACACCTGATACAGCAAATTCTTGATATTTGTTTAATGGCTATAGACAGTGGGTAATTTCATCTACTGGCTACATATCAGCGTTCACTGATGTCTTCAGGGTTGTGATGATGACAGCTTTGTTGTCATTTTCCATACTCATTTTATTTGATTTGTTCCTTTTAAGATGGAGGAGGCACTGAGTCTGTAATTATTCTGGCTCTGTGTGATAAAATCACTGCAAAGAGAAAAATCCATCAAACTCTGGGAGCACTTTGGCAGCAGAGCAAATTCTGTCATGATTGGGCCGTCGTAATATCAGATCCTTCCGTGAAAAGAGGTGTTTTTGCTTTTCTTTTCAAAGGTTTGTTTGGTCGCACCGAGGCGCAATGACATGAATAGCGAGAGACAAGTAACGGGGGGAGAGTGGCTGCTGTGATCGAAGCACTTGTCACATTACGAGATGGGGTACCAGTGCACAGAACACTAACATTGCATCTCCCCCCATTGTGAGCGCTCCAGCACCGGTGCCCAAGGTCTCCGCACCCCTGTCAATCCTGACGCTCAAATTGCTACACACCAAGTGAATCCATCGGCTTTGATTCATTTGTGACGCGGACCTGCCATGCCCGATTTCTGTCTTATCCCTGATAATGTTTCACTTCTTAGAGGTGTGATTAAGTCTGGCCAGGTTTAATGGGTACACTCACTGTCCTAGGGGCAGAATGGTACAAAGGCGTAGATTTACAACATGTTCCTGTTAAATAATCGTGAATTCTGCTTGATGTACGCCTAAGCTGGGCACATCTTGTGTACACCAAAGGCAATAACATCATTATTCCCCACACAAATGGAGGCTGAGGGACATATTCACATCAGCAACCAGCCACAAAACACTGAACTCTCAGTAATATAATCTCAGCATATGAATGAATTACTTGTGATGTGTTGTGAAATGTTGAGCGCATTTCCCTTGCCATAGAACATTTTGCTGCGACAAGCCAGTGACAAAGGACACATACCTCGACCCCATCGGAATCACTTCCCAAACTTGTAATATTTTGTGATATAGGTCAACTTGTTCCCTTCAACATCTAGATTATTTTGATAATATCGTATTAAACTATGATAAGGCATTCATCATGATATCAAGATTTACATTTTAAAAGTGGAGATGAAAATTTGCTCATGACCATTGAGATTTATAGACCTGTTCATTTTCGAAAACAATGAATGCAAAAATTAAATATTAAAGTCTGTCAGCAAACTTTGTTACTAATTACCAAAGACACAATAAGTGAGTCAGCATCTACCGTAAATGAGAGGGAAGGTGATTATTGCCAATAATTTTAGCATGAAGCAGATATGCATTAATAGCAGGGAGCTGCTACCTCGGAGATGTCAGCTGTATAGTTTGGCACCCGTCAGGTTATACGATTGCTTTGATGGTGGCGACAGTCTCATGAATTATTTATCTTTATTCTCTTCATATTACCTGTTTCACACCGCTGTCGATTATTTGTTCATTAAACGCGTTCTTGTCAGTTGCACAAGTAATGCGTTGTAATTAGCGTCCTTGTTGAAATCGGCACCGTGTTTTGTGGCAATGCGGCAGATTTCTTATAAAACTGTCAAGAAGCTCGTCTGAGCAAACTTTATGTCTCTCTCACATGCCGAGCTAACATCCACAGCTTCTGAAAACGACACCTCAAAAAAAATCAAACCTAACACTTTCACGAATAAATCTCTGAAACTCTCACTTGCCCATTATGTATCTGCATTTATTTTATAATATCATCCTACAGTCAGTGTCATGTTCACTCAATAAGATTATATTTATCAACAAATTCCCCAGTGGCTCTCAATATTTACACGACGATAATATGGCTCTGGTTTCTCATGATATTCCCATAAATATCCTGAATTCCACACGGTTAAGGCACAACCTCAATAAAGTAATCATGCAACAAGGGATTCAGTATTTTATTAAATAAAGTTGGATAGACCTCATAAGATTCTAATTCTGAATAAAATCATCCCAAAAAAGTTTTCAGCAGGTGGGTTGAAGAAGGTGGCTGTAGATATCTCAATGGAGCCGCCAGAAGTTGTCCAACCATTAGTCAGAAATGCTTGGGGGGTTTAGGGTTGATGTTGTCAGACGACACACACTTGTCAATTTAACTTGCAGTTAAGACAATCATAGACTGCCTAATTACCCAGAATGCTTTGTTCTGTCACATGACACCTCTGCTGGGTTAACACGGACCATTCTTTCCACCAAGGAATAAAGGTATACAACTGATATCAAGGAACACTCTGTGTATATGAGTTCCAGTCATATGTGACTGATTAAATCATGCCAGATGGCAAAGATAAATAAGTTGCATCGTATTCGATACATTATGAGAGCATCTCAAGCCCTGCTGTTGAGCTGTTATTGACATCGGCTTGCAGCCATCAGGTTACATGGCGCCGATGGTAACAGATCAAATCACCTGTGCAAAGTTGCTGTCAGAGGCTGATGATGGGTGAGCGTAGGATTTGATACAAATAGTATTTGCTACATATATTAAAGGATGTGGACTGCCGTGTTTATAGAGGAATCTGAGGAGATGGTGGCGACGACCCGACGCGTCTGCCATAAAACGGGCACATCCCCCGCGCTTGACGACACCTGTCTCTACCACTATAGCAGCCTACGCTAATATCACCGACACTCACCGATAGGCAATTTATTACAATCACAAGGAGGATGCCCTCTTCACCATGTATAACACTTAAATACAACACCACTCCACCTACAAAAGACATATGTATTTATGAGGTTGAAGTAAAGGCTTCTCCATATTTTGTTTAAACAGTGGTTGGCAGTTCTGAAGGGTGCTTCTTGCTGGCCGTGACAGGTGCCGCCATTGCTATGACAACAACTTTTGTTATTTGTGTAAACAAATTTTCAGCAATGGGGAGTAAATTCGCATGTTTTTTTCAGCTAATGTGAGGGTTCCCCTTCAGCCTTGTGGTGTGAGGCTGAACTCAGAGGGTTGCCTTTATGGGAGTCACAAGATCTATGTAATATTCATAGCTAAAACAGAATCCCACAATGGCCGCCACCAGGCCTCTCCAACTTCACATACAATAGCTGTGTTGTTATCCCCCTGGCTCTAGCACACTGTGGATCCAATTATTGCACATAATCTATTATTTATCGCCTTCCATTCACTGGTGGTGTCAGTGAAAGCGTTTGTGGCGCCTCAAGTTGATATGGTCGTCAGTGCATCGGGTGTATTACTATCAGATAGGCGATGACCAAGGGTTTATTAACATGGGCTACGTGACCCACCATGATTTATTGCCCTTACATCACGCTCAATAATACATAGTTTCAATCCACATCATGTGATTGACAGGCCTAATTTGTATATGTTGTCACCACAGTGAATAGAGCCTCAATGTTTAATGATTAGACGAAGCAAAGGGGCCATAAAGGTGCTAAAGGAATTAGGGCCCAATAAAACTCACCTCAATATACAAAAGCCTCTCGTCCTCTGATTAAACTTACAACATCTACAATGAAGAATCTACTCTAAAATCTAATGGAGAAGGGCATTTCTCTCATCTGCCAGTCCATTATATACTTCTGCTGAATTACTATTTGTTTTCTTGCTGTAAATCTAAGCCAAGTCATTTGAGCAGAAGATAGATTCCTTCATATGCCTTATGCATCATCATACAGCAATCCTCAAAGTGCCACTTGAAGAAATCTCCAGAAATAATTAAAGTTGATGTCATAAATAACATTGTTTTTCAGAGAAAACTGGATTTATAATACAAGCAAGTATTTTCTGGGCCAGGGTGATTGATATGATAGCAGGATGTCTTTGTTCGTCTAATATTTCTCTGATATCACATGAAACATTCTCACATCAGATGCATGAGTTGTTCTAAATTACAAATAGGTTCATTCTACAGAAAGGCCCTAATTTACTCTAATTCCCAGTGCAAAATTTGAATATCTCAAGTCTCTCCTTCCATTCTTAGAAAAGAAACAAAAGCTTGAAAATGGACAAAAAACTAAATCTTTTGATTTAAAAACAAACAACAATGAAGGCAAATGAAATAAGTTATTGGGCAGATTTCATCAGCACAGAAACTTGGAGTAGAAGTAGAATTTGCAAAGTTTTTGCGAGTTGCACAAAGCATGACTATAACTTCCCATCATTTTTAGCGGTCTGACAGGCGGTACATTTGGCCCAAATGTAACACGATTCTCAAACACTTATGCTGTCGTTGCTGCCGTATTGACTGTTTTATACATGGACTTGAGTCTCTGATATGGAGCTAATAGATTTCTGATTGCCGAGGGGTTTGGTGCATTACTGACTTGTATTTGTTTGTAATTGTTTCCCTTTCAGACGAGCCCCTTGCTATTGATTTATCACAAGTTATATGTTTTAGGCCATATTTCTACCATTCTCTCCCACGTTAATGGCATTGAATCCTTTGCTTTTCATTTGATACCTCAATCCTCTTGGCCCACGCATAGATTCCTGTCCAGATCGCTTGATTTATGTCAAGTAGCCTGTGTTTTTGTGCCGCTTTGCAAACTTCCCCCAACCCTTATGTTGTAAGCCTCTGACGTGTGAATGTTTCTGTCACCATGAGGGTGATAAAACACAACATTTTTATATATATATGTGTACAAAAAATGTTTGATAAAACAATGGCGTGGCTGTGGGCATGATGCGGGTATGTGTGGTGTATTGACACATACAGAAGTCATCATCTGCTTCAGATGGGAGCAATATGCAGGTGCCTTCGAATAGTATCATCATCTACACAGTTGCAATATAGACAGATTTTGTCTCAAATTACGCACACATTTTTTTTAGTGTTTCCACAAAAGCAGACGGGAAAAGTGGTATAATTGGCCGATGTGATGAGCAGGGGGCAATGGTCTCTGCGGCATGCAGCACATCTCAGGCCTATTGTCCTATTCTCTCTACCAATTTGTTCTAAAAAAAAATCCTCTCTTGATTATTCTTACCAGAGGTATGTGCCAAGCTCAACATTTTTTAATTTGCAGCTAATTCATATTAATGTGAAATATGATCATGTATCTTTTTCGTTGTTTGAATTTGACAATCTCTAACTGATGAATTTTGCTTAAACCGTCACAGGTAATTGATGAATGCTATAAATTTCAGAGAATTGTGACAGTTGTGAATTTCTCTGTTGGAAGTCGGCATTACTTTGATTGGAACTCACATTATGAATTATTATTTTCTCTCTACTGCTCCACTCAGCCCATATCAATTTCCATTACACAGCCCACCTTGATAATTAGATCTTCGTCAGTGGGTTGATAAGGAATGGGTCTCGGTGGAGGAAAACAGCGGGACAACAAGCGTCTCTCCGTGAAACTTAGAGCTTTTTGTGTTTGCAAGGTGATGCCATGTTTTTTGACGGATGGATATACGATTTTTGGCACAAAAGCCTTCATAAAGAAACTTCTGGTAGACAAGTGCTGAATGCAATAGGCAAACTTAGAAAAATCAACCTTACACACACATCCTCCGTTAATTTGTTTATGGCATAAGGGAGGGAAATAAATTATGAATTTAAAAACAACCCCGATTGGACGTAGTCTGTGAGCACGCGAGCTTCTCATGAGGCCCCCGATTCTCATTATCACAATCCGATTAAAGAAACACTCTCCTCTCTTTGAGGCAGGAAAACTGCTATGTATATCGACTGATACAGGACGAAATTACAAAGCATGCCTCAAGTTTTGTGTTCGAGTGTAATGACTCTCAAAGCTCAGTGATTTTTCTGACAAATAAATGCCTGCATACTTATTAAAAGTGACCCCTTGAATTGATTCTTGCGTTGAAGTGCTGTGATCTGCCCACGTTACACGATTCATCACTGCTTTTGATAAGTTACATTCCCAGGATTCAGACTATTAAAGTTTTCTTCCTATAAGAGAAAGTCACATAAAAGTACATGCAGCTTGGCACGGCTTTTAACTAATGACATATTAATGACTAATGCTGTCATTTAGATATCCATTAACCTGGTATTTTCTAAATCTTTCTCGGTGAGTTCAAGGTGAGTCTGGAATGATAAGAGGCGATCATCTTTCACTCCATCAGACAATAAACCTGGACTTGATTAATAGTTATATTACACAGCTACAAACACTTTTATTGCATCAGACTTCAGTTACATCTTCCTGACGAACAAATTCACCACTGAGGCAGGGACAACTGTTTGGTGTCATTAAACCTTTACAACAGTTTTGGCAATTATACCTTCACTTTGGAACTAAGATTTGGAAGGCAGGAACTTCCCATGGTACATAATAGCCTCCACTTGTATGGATTTTGTAGGATCCTTTTCTGCGTCACCAGTGCGTGACCTGCTATCGGACATGACAGATGGGGTACGGCTCATGGTCCTCTGTTGGTCTCACCCCTTCCCTCACCTAGAGGTGTTTACAAAATCGGCGGGAAATGACCCCAAAATTCTCTTTCATCCCTTTGGCTTGGAAGTTGTCACTCTTCTTGCCATGATTACCTGGTTTTGAAAACTGGCACGAATTTCTGGGTCAGCTAAAACTGTGAATGTCACATTCCTGTAAGACAGCTTTGAAAAACTGCAGTGTCATAAACGTGCAAATTTCTTTGAAAATGCAATGTCAAACAACGTGACATTTTCAGACAAGGGTTTCAATAAAAATACTCTTTTGATAAAAATAAAAGCCCCTGAGCTAAATATTGTGAATATTAATACCTGTGACATGTTAATGTTGAAATGTTGTTGTTTTGACACTTGGTTTCAATCAGCAAGCTTTAATGCATCCTTCCTTTCCTGCTGTTTATCTTTTAGACAACTCTAATTGTGCTGTGTGTGGATTCATTATTTATTAGATTTATGCCACATTAACAGCTTGCATGCTTAATGGTCATATCTTTTGCAAAAACCTCATGCTTTTCGTTAAATTCCTAGTCATGTTGCTCGCATTTTATATGCCCAACAAAGAAATTTGGCACTAGACCTATTGCGGTGTAATAAAGACATAGTGCTTCAATAGTAGACCCCATAAAAACCTTTATCTGAGTGTGTTAAGGCGGTAAGCAGCTTTAAGGTTAAGCGTTCCTCAGCTCTATGTCCACTTAATTAGGGATAGTGATGGTTTTATAACCTGTAGAGATACATAAAAACGACTCAGCGATCATGCCACTCTCCTGTAGGGGAGGAGAGAAATGTAGCACGAATGTTCACTTCATCTTGGTGAAATATAACAATAGAACGCATGCATGCTAATATGATGTGTGACAAAGGGACGTCATTGCTGTCTGTTCTGCCAAGACCAAGCTTATATATTTGTCAGTGGGTAACAATGGGGTAAGGGAGTGTGCATTGTTACAAGTTTGAGTGGAACTTTTATATATTGTATGAGAGGACACACAGACAGAGGCGGGCAGACATATGGGGCCTTGTGGCATGATTGATGGCTGTGCCGTCTTGTGCTTCTATGGGGTTCTCCTAGATATAAAAGCTTTCTGTAGGACTGGTCATCTGCACTGACAAACCCCCCACCTGCAGCCGTCACTGCCCACCCGGCCACATGCAACCTCCCCTACAAGATTCTAATTGAAAACTTGGATTGGTCGTGCAACATTTCATCTTGCATAGACAGTCAGTGATATGAATTTGACAGGTCAATCATGATATGGGTGGTGTGACTGGTCTGTGGTCAGATTGAGGTGATCCCTGGGAAGTCTCGGCCACCGGAGTCATTAAGGACCATGCATGTCTTGGACAGGAACATCAAACTGCTCTTGGTTTTTGCCATGTTGAGTTCAGGTGTTTCTTGGCTGGAGTGGACGGTGATCAAAGTGTTGGGGTTTTCTTGTCAGAAGTCACTCCCTCTCTAAGCCTGCTGGCCCCACCTGCCTGATACCAACTCATTTGTCAAAGTGACATCTCAGAACAGAGACTCCAGGCTGGGCGTCTACCTTAATCCAAGCCTTCTGATGCTGTACACAGCCTCTAATCAGCCCCTTCAATGCGACACCCCTCTCCCTGCTAGCCACTGTGCAGGCAAACTCTGCACTGGACATGTTTGTACACCACCCTACAGCCACAGCTATATCTCCTATAGATACATTGATCACTCCCATCAAAAACACATAACCTCTAATGAATCAGAACGTAAAAAGATAACACAGAAAAAATATATATTTACATTACATCCACGTAAGTAATACGTGAGCAATAATTTACTTCGAACTGGAGAAATAAAGAGTATAACTTTCTAATATGTACATTTAAACAAGGCAAGGGTGCAATGCAATAAATAACAAATTAACTAAGATCTCTGCACCGTTCTTTGCATTTAGTGCATGAGAACTGCACCACATCTTTTGCAAAAAGGCCTTGATGGAGCGCATAAAATTGTGCATTAGATGGTGTTTATGGCATGGTGTGTGTTAACATGGGAGGCTACAGTCTCATACTTTGAGCACACCTTTGAGAATTCTTCTTGTTCCTTTGCCATCAAAGCCTCATGAGTCTCACATGGATATATATATATATATATATATATATATATGTGTGTGTGTTGGTTGTCTGCAGCATGAGACATGCACATTGGGCATCAGGGCCGTGCCCAGCCCTCTCCTCTGCTACAATTCCTCTCCACTTATCATCTATTTGCATCCACTAACATTTCAAAGCCATCGCAAATCTGCAAGAATGCCTCAGACGCTTAGCTCATTAGGTTACCAATTTCAAGGACCTTTTTTTTTACTTATCAGATAATGTAATGAATTTGCGATCTATTTCCACCAAAGCTTTCTAAAAAAGACACCTTGGGTGCATTTCTTTGTAAAACATGTAACCTTACTTTCGAAAAAGCAAGCCTATTTTTCACCAAAGACTGGAGTTTTGCTTTTGTTGATGAGATTGTAAGCGGCTATGTCTTTGTGATCTAACAATATTGTATGAAGCACAAGCCCCAGTAATTATTAGCATCACATGTTGAGCTGAGCCTTAACCAATGTAATTGCTGCCTGCATTTCAACAATATAGCTTTCATGTGGGAACAAAGATGAATTCAATCTTGTGTCACTCCACTGTCTGCCGGGCAAAGTCAAACCAAAGTCACAAGTTGTGATAAATGAGTTCTGGTCATGAAATGAATTACGTCATGACGCCCTCATTCCTAAACCGCTGTATCTCTCTTCCCAAAAACAGTTTGCGCATCTGTAATTGTTGCTTCTCCTAAAAACTTCAATTTGTCACAAAAGACATCACTAACTTTGTTTTCTTCTCTTGTTGCTTTGATTCTAGTCAAACAAAACTTGAGAAAGTTAAGACAACAATTATCATATTGTTTGATATTGCATAAGGCTGCCCCTTTGAATTAGGAGAATTAATCCGGAATGAAATTAAATGGGAAAATAATTTGTGCTGATACTGCATAATTACCAGTTTAAATTGAGAGAAAATAGTTTTGAATTCAAATATTGGCATACACTGTCTACAACATAACTCTTTCAAATGGGTAATGTTCTACATTGCCAAGTACACTTAATTGTTTTGATTTGATGTCATCCTAAGTGACCTACTTACTCAAGCAAAGGCATCTAGGTCATTCATTCCCAGGAACAGTTCCCATCAATAATGATGTACAGATCAAACATTCTCAACATTTGTTTCTTGCAAATCAATTTTTTTGTATGATGAACAACTATTCAAATTGCTTCAGGATAAGAAAAAGGAAAAGTTAAAATTTACAATACGTAAAAAATTACTGAAAGTTTATAAAAAAAATGTTTAACTAAGAAAACTGATTGAAAAAATAATTAGTATGAGTATCAATAAAACTTATCATTGAAATACAGGCGGCCATCTTGAATGCTAACCGATAGCCCCACATTGGCATGCCACTCATATACTCAGTAATGCTATTTTGTATGTTTCAGCACTATTCGTGACAAAATCTATATTTGATTTGGAGAGCATTTTTGGCTGTTTATATCTTGAAGTGATATCATAACATTGATAGCAATGCAGTGAGCTGGAGTTTGGGTTAATCCAATATCCCGAGGAAGGACTTGGCTGCAATAGGATACCTTAGTACCATATACTGCATTCAATAGAGCCTCTATTGGATTCACTTGAGGGTATTTTATATAATAAAGTAAGGAGAAAGGGTGATTTATGGCACAGAAATATGCAATGCATTATGGGGGGGAAGTGAGTTAATGTTGCCGTGTGAGAGACGTGGTTCTGGTCGTATTCTAACCCGATTTGGCTGCACCCCAATGACATTCAAGTATCTACATCTTCCCAGACCAACAATATGAGAAATACAAAGCCAAAAGATTGATCACCACACATATAAAACTCATACGCTTCTTTGTTCGCACAGTTTCTCATACCAGATTTTGGCATGTCAAAGTACTTAAACTGTTTGGAGCCTTCTTGAGTGCTCGAGCGATTGGGAGAATATGCCACTAAAAATGTAAGAAGTACGTATTGAGCAGGGATGTCATAGCCAGCAAAAACGGCAAAGATGGTGTGGAATTGGGAAAAAACATAAAAGGCAACGTTGATAGTTACGAGGCGAGTGTGTCTGCCAAAGCATTGTGATGGACGACCTGTACCCTAACACCTCTTAGTCTTCATATGGGTGGCCGGGGTGCAAGGATCAAGAGAACACCCCCAGCCCCCACCCCCCCTGGCAAACCTGTCCACTCTATTAGGCCCTCACTCAGTTCATTGTCTCATAAACAGATAACAAATTACCTCATGACAATCACCCAAAAGCTGTGCAAGACTCATATCAATTTCTGAGCGAGATAATTTCCATGTGCGAGCGGTTGCCATCTGTATAACACTGGAGTGCTGGATCCCGCTGTGAGCACCAAACTCACAGTGACAATATATGCATTGCTCCGTCATGACATCCACACATCAGACAAGAAATACGAATACCATCTCCCAACTTTCATTTCTTCAGTTTTTTTGTTTGTGAAGGTTTTTTATTTTTGCGGCAGAGGTTGCTCAATCACTGTACTTGCATTCTATTGTTCCCAAAGCTCTACGGCTTTCTTAACCTGAAGTATCATAATCAAATTTCAACAACCTTCTTAAAGTAATCCTTTGAAAATATAACATAAAGCTGAATTGTCTTAATCTTAATAGTATGTCATGCTATTTTACAAAAACTAAATTGCTAAAATCTAAAATTAGTACTATCAAGCGAAGTACTGACGGTTTTCCGATGCCAAATAGGGCAAGAACATACGTTGTGTAAAACCAATTCAATCAAATAAATGCGAGGTATCTGAGCTTACTTAATTTTCTTTCATGCAATATGTTTACGTTGTGCTGTACATTTATCAGGATATAAAAGAGGCGTAGATCTTGAGAGAATGAGGCTGGTTTTCTTTCTCAAAGTTTAATACCCCCGCTATTTATTAGGTGATACAGCCTCATTACGCCAAGTTAGTGATCTGAACAATGTATTAATGACAGGCAAATAAAAGGCAGCTTATACAAACACTTCGTCTCATACCCCAGGGCTTCATATATTCACTACTTTTTCATTGAAATTCAACAAAGGAGGTTCTTTGCTTGGTAGTCTGGTCTGCCTATATTTGCAGTAACTAAATCATCCGCCATGTTGACAGCTGCCACGGCCAGCGGACCGTAAACAACATCCTAATAAATGGTCTCGTCAGCGCTCTGTGGCGCCATCTTCCACCATGCATGTGAACCACTACCACTCTCTAATTAAGCCATAAAAACCTACTTTTCTCACGCGGTAATGCAGGTATTGTGAATGTCAGACAAGGTTGTTTATTACACCTATGACTAACACTGAACACTGATGTCAAGGCATGGCATGCTCGGCTTGCCAACACAAGTATATCACATACTTATATGGTGGGGTATTGTGTCGTCTTGCGGTACTCAGAGACGTCGCGGCTACATGTAACATGCACACCAGTTGCTCTATTTGCTTATAATCATGGCAACATATCTTGCTCACCATTCATGCAAACTCCAGAGTTTGTCAACTTGGCAACTTCTTCAAAATCCCTATCACCTTGCTTGTTTGTGATGAAACAAACGAACACGCATAAAAAAGCCAAAAAAAAGGGTGCAATGTATCACGGTATGATTTGGTTAATACCCAGACAAATATGACATAACATTGCTGTCAATTTTACGAAATGAATAAGTTGGTCGTCATAAATCACAACTCAATCTTGCAGCAACTGGTCTGAAATTGATGTCTGGCTGGGCAAATAAATGGAAATCTTATCGCTGTTTCCCCAATCACTCCCAGTCTACGTACCATGAGAAAGAGCACATCAAAAACAACATCCAAATGTAGATGCTTTATCAAAATGATGGAATTGTTAGCGAGAGTTTGTGGTGCGTTGGAATTCCAGGCTGGCGGGTTGGTCACCAAGATCGTCAATCAATTACATGGGATGCCCCTGTTACGTTTGCTTTATTAATCAAGCTGTCACCCAAATCTACAAGAGCCACTTGTCATCTCCAAACTCTCTCTTTCATGTTTAATTTTTTTAAATCATATTCTCTTTGTTTCCAGCTTTTCTGTGTCCCAGTCTCAGCTCAGAAAATCCTTGATTCCATTCATAAATCACCAACTTAAAAAAGCTTATTCAAAAAAATGATCAGATTGATTAACTATCATAAATAACTTCATATCACTAAGACATTGCTATAAAAAGCTGGTCAAATGCAATCTAATCACAACCAGAACCGTTTGCTTCTACAAGTCATTAATAAGAAGAAACATTGATGGTTGCAGTTAGTGTGACCACAGAGTGGCTGCAGTGAGAGTCTTTAGGCGGGCGTATTCGTTAATACAGAGGCTAGCGTTGTCTAGAATGTGTCGTAGCACACCAAGTGCATGTTATACTGTTAACTTTGCTACTTTCTGTGCCGCCAACTTGACCAGTTTATGACAACAAAACATGCAAGTATGGCGAAATAGAATCCTGTATGTAGACGTATCATAGATCTCATGTTTACATACTACAGCAAGAACATCACGTTCACCTACACATATTGCAGTATTTTACGGTTATAATGTCTGACGTAGGCAGGTACCAGTGCTGAATCTGTGCTTCTGAAGCAACGAATATTACAATATCGATTTGCTCCTTTTTTTTACAAATAGGCATTCTGAGCATCAAATATCAGGAAAACATAACAAACTGAAGTAACATGAAGAAATGTGATCATTGGAGGTAAATAACAAACTGCATTTCATTATTTTATATAATTGAACATATCAATTTCTGTTTGAGAATACTCTTTAAGGATTTCTTTTTCAACTTTTTTCCATGACATCTTTCAGATTAATATTTCTATGTTCATAATAAACTATATTTGTAACAAAATAACTTTTTCAACTTAAGCTTTAAAAGATTCTGAAGAAAGTATTCAACACCTAAAAGAATGATTCAAAGTCTTAGAAGCTGCTTCAATGCAAGGATCAATCATGGCCGGGATTAGAGTTAGTTTCTGGTGAGATGGGAGGTAGAGGATATTCTTTGACAAGCCATCCTTTGTACCAAACACAACATCACGCTCCAGGCTGCACTATTGTATTACCAGAGACAATTGAGCCCTTCACTTTGAGGTAGATCATCTGCAGGTATTAGAGGATAATCGATGCTCCCCTGGCGACACAGATATGCACTCCGTGACACCAACCTCTCCCCGTATCCCTGATCCAGATAGTTCCACATGCACCCAAAATCCCCGCACGAAAAAACATAACAATCCAGATAACATTTGAAAACTTTGATGAAATATATCTATTTTTTTATAATATCAAAAAAAAAAAAATTATCAAGTAAACCTGTTTTGAATGTGATCGAAGCCCAAACTAATCTATCAGCTGTCTTATTCTGGCTTTGGTGTCAACCATTGAAACTCACTGTGATAAACAGAAATAAAAAGAAAGACATGCAGGAAATTTATTTTGTAAAATGAGAGAGCAAGTAAATCGTTTTGATTTATAAGAAAGAGGGATAATTATATTAGTTGACAGAGTAGAGGATGTGAAACTGGAAAAAAGGGGGAAAAGGAAAAAAGGAAAAAAAGGGAAAAAGAAAAATATGGAAAAAAGGACAATTCTTGGCCTGACAAGATTAATGGTTTAAACTAGAGGTTGCACCACACCTGCTTATTATGCTGTCTTTTTTCTTAAAAAGGAATAAGATTTTAGAATCCAGTAAATTCCAACAAAAGAAAACTTGAATTTGTTAAAATTAATATTCATATTGCCCTTAATTGTTCACTCATGGAAAATGGTTCAAAATACATGTCTCACTGTTTTTAATCAATCATCTAACATTGTTTAAATATAAAGAAAGTGTTAGTTTACGATTCTTGACAAGATTGGAAACTATTTGTTTATATTTATTTGATGCTATAGAGTATGCACTGCACACATGCACTTGAGAATGACAATATGTATTTGTATCGGCCTGTTGAAGGATACTGCACGTGCAAGGTGCAGATAACACAGACTTCTCATCTGACCCAGACACAGCAAAATCTCTAATACTACCCTCGTCTCAGCCATATCAAAATATTATATCTATTTGTTTGATTTATAAATGTTTTCTGCATCCCAGGAGAAGGTTATTTGTTTCTTCATCAACAAAGGTCTCATTGATATGTATCTACGTTGCATGTGGCAGCCCTGTAGTAAACTCTATCAAAGTGCCTTAACTGCCACAACAAAGCCCCAGCCCAGGTTTAATGTCAGCCCCGTTCTGGCTTATCATCATGTGAGGCCCCCTCCCGATTGTGTGCTGTTCTCCTGTGCCCTTCTTGCCTCTTCTGTCTATCCAGCCTTTCGTGTTTGCATGACTTTGCCCACATGGTGCCCATTTCCTGGTGTGACTCTAGTGTTGCTTTGCCGCGAAATCTATGCTCATTGACAAAACAGGCCTTTGAAATCAATAAACCACGCCTATTCTGTATGAAGCCTTTCACCTTCAGGGAGCGAGCTATCTATTTATTACCAATGCCAACATATCAAAGAGATCACACACAAAAAACAAAAAAACGTGTGGCAAATACAGAAATATACCAAAGCAATGCATCCTAAATGAGATTTCTCTCAGAGGTTTAACATGCACAGGGATAAAGTGTATAGTGTATAATATGATTTATGGGCCTGGTATTGATTGTGTTGTTTTTGGGCAGGCCGGCTTGTGAGGCCCTTCATGACATGGGAAGGCAGCAGACTTGGCAATGTTCTCACTTGTCACTGCCGCCATGGTGCCTGCAGCGAGGATTCTCTCACGTCAACCAACCATCGCCTTTCTCTGACCCCATAAAATCCATCTAATACAGTGCAAATTATGTTGATCAGCTGACATAGCTTCACGTCATTGCCTCATTATATTTTCTTCAGGTATCTACCAACCTATCTGCACCGTCCCTGTACCCCACCTATCTACCAACCTATCTGCTCCGTCCCTGTACCCCACCTATCTACCAACCTATCTGCTCCGTCCCTATACCCCACCTATCTACCAACCTATCTGCACCGTCCATATACCCCACCTATCTACCAACCCATCTGCACCGTCCCTATACCCCACCTATCTACCAACCTATCTGCTCCGTCCCTGTACCCCACCTATCTACCAACCCATCTGCACCGTCCCTGTACCCCACCTATCTACCAACCTATCTGCACCGTCCCTATACCCCACCTATCTACCAACCTATCTGCTCCGTCCCTGTACCCCACCTATCTACCAACCTATCTGCACCGTCCCTATACCCCACCTATCTACCAACCTATCTGCTCCGTCCCTGTACCCCACCTATCTACCAACCCATCTGCACCGTCCCTGTACCCCACCTATCTACCAACCTATCTGCACCGTCCCTATACCCCACCTATCTACCAACCTATCTGCACCGTCCACGTACCCCACCTATCTACCAACCTATCTGCTCCGTCCCTGTATGTACCCCACCTATCTACCAACCTATCTGCTCCGTCCCTGTATGTACCCCACCTATCTACCAACCTATCTGCACCGTCCCTATACCCCACCTATCTGCACCGTCCATATACCCCACCTATCTACCAACCTATCTGCTCCGTCCCTGTACCCCACCTATCTACCAACCTATCTGCACCGTCCCTATACCCCACCTATCTACCAACCTATCTGCACCGTCCCTATACCCCACCTATCTACCAACCTATCTGCACCGTCCCTATACCCCACCTATTTACCAACCTATCTGCTCCGTCCCTGTACCCCACCTATCTACCAACCTATCTGCACCGTCCCTATACCCCACCTATCTACCAACCTATCTGCACCGTCCATATACCCCACCTATCTACCAACCTATCTGCTCCGTCCACGTACCCCACCTATCTACCAACCTATCTGCACCGTCCATATACCCCACCTATCTACCAACCTATCTGCACCGTCCCTATACCCCACCTATCTGCACCGTCCATATACCCCACTTATCTACCAACCTATCTGCATCGTCCCTATACCCCACCTATCTACTAAACTATCTGCACCGTCTCTATACCCCACCTATCTACCAAACTATCTGCACCGTCCCTGTACCCCACTTATCTACCAACCTATCTGCATCGTCCCTATACCCCACCTATCTGCACCATCCATATACCCCACCTATCTACCAACCTATCTGCTCCATCCCTGTACCCCACCTATCTACCAACCTATCTGCACTGTCCCTATACCCCACCTATCTACCAAACTATCTGCACCGTCCCTATACCCCACCTTTCTACCAACCTATCTGCTCCGTCCCTGTACCCCACCTATCTACCAACCTATCTGCACCATCCCTATACCCCACCTATCTACCAACCTATCTGCACCATCCCTATACCCCACCTTTCTACCAACCTATCTGCACCGTCCCTATACCCCACCTATTTGCACCGTCCATATACCCCACTTATCTACCAACCTATCTGCACCGTCCATATACCCCACCTATCTACCAACCTATCTGCACTGTCCCTATACCCCACTTATCTACCAACCTATCTGCACCGTCCCTATACCCCACCTTTCTACCAACCTATCTGCTCCGTCCCTGTACCCCACCTATCTACCAACCTATCTGCACCGTCCCTATACCCCACCTATCTACCAAACTATCTGCACCGTCCCTATACCCCACCTATCTGCACCGTCCATATACCCCACTTATCTACCAACCTATCTGCACCGTCCCTGTACCCCACATATCTACCAACCTATCTGCACCGTCCATATACCCCACTTATCTACCAACCTATCTGCACCGTCCCTGTACCCCACATATCTACCAACCTATCTGCACCGTCCCTATACCCCACCTATCTACCAACCTATCTGCACCGTCCCTATACCCCACCTATCTACCAACCTATCAGCACCGTCTCTATACCCCACCTATCTACCAACCTATCTGCACCGTCCCTATACCCCACCTATCTACCAACCTATCTGCACCGTCCCTATACCCCACCTATCTGCACCGTCCCTATACCCCACCTATCTACCAACCTATCTGCACCGTCCCTATACCCCACCTATCTACCAACCTATCTGCACCGTCCATATACCCCACCTATCTACCAACCTATCTGCTCCATCCCTGTACCCCACCTATCTACCAACCTATCTGCACTGTCCCTATACCCCACCTATCTACCAAACTATCTGCACCGTCCCTATACCCCACCTTTCTACCAACCTATCTGCTCCGTCCCTGTACCCCACCTATCTACCAACCTATCTGCACCATCCCTGTACCCCACCTATCTACCAACCTATCTGCACCGTCCCTATACCCCACCTATCTACCAACCTATCTGCACCGTCCCTATACCCCACTTATCTACCAACCTATCTGCATCATCCCTATACCCCACCTATCTGCACCGTCCATATACCCCACTTATCTACCAACCTATCTGCACTGTCCCTATACCCCACTTAACTTCCAAACTATCTGCACTATGCACTGTGTAATGAGTTGCCAATCTCTACTGATCACTTATAGATAACATATAAATTTACCAAAATCTTTAATTGGATTGAATCTTTAAATGGTTATATTTTTGTCCAGAGGTATTTTATATTTTATATCTCATGCACCCATTCAGGGGTGAGAGCCAGGATGTCTAAAATGTCTTCATATTCCAATCCACAATTGAAAACATAGCAGGTAATTCTAATAATTACATTTATTTTGATGATGCTGATATTTGAGTCATAAAAGGCAGAAAAAGTTTGTGTCCTGCCAATAACTATCCTATTTCAAATCAAGTTAACTTGAAGATGCATGCAACTATCTTGCAGCTGGTATATTTTTTCATGTGCATAATATCTAATTCTTCACAAGTTAAACTGTGTTTGTATTATGAAGTTAATTCTGCTTTGTTTGCAGCAAATAAATCAAAAACACAGTGCCACTCCCACTGGATGTCTCTGCAGGTGTGCAGTGCCACCTGGTGGACGATTCACTCTCACAGCATCTTGCTTGCAATGTGAGTATGGACATGTGGATTCATCTCATATGAGTAATGCTGCAAAGGTGTGGTAAACTTTGCAATATCACTCAACAGTGAAATCCGATTTTGGTCGAAATCACAAATATTTGATGGCCAATCCCATGATTTATAAAGATGAAAAAACAAGATAGCATAACCAACTTGGGATCTACATTACCTCATGCCGAGTAGAGATACTTTGGTCATCAGTAAATTAGCAATACGGATAGGTTACACGTTAACTACGATTATTTACATAGATGAACATTGCAGATGCTATATTGTACAACTGTCATTTGATTATATTCACTGCTTACAGCTCATCTTTCAGCCCAGCCCAGCTATCAAGTCACCATTTTTTCTGTTTCTTTTTCATTACCAATGCACAAAAAGACAAAGATTTGTCTTGTAGATAATCATCTATGGAGCATAATATTATTGCGGCCTTATAGCTACTATAAGCAAATACAGCAAACTAAATATGATACATTTAATCTAATGGTTTATGCTTCTTACCAGGGACTGTCTAGCCTAAGTATTGTATACATTGTGTCTGTGGAAAGATTCACTTCTTCTGCTAATCTGCCACTCCATCTTATTAAACACTCAAGTCAAATTAAACAGTCAGGCGTCCATTGTTTTCTGTATGAAATACGATATGTGCGACTGACAGAGAATCGGCCAATGTGAAGGTTATGCCATAAATATGGAAAGCAATCTGTCAGTGTACGATTAATTTTGCCCTGACTTCTCATCTCCACTAATTACTTTGCCACTTTATACTCTGCCATCACCACATTTATCAGTATATATCTGTGCCATTATAATTAAATTGTCAATATTGTTTGCAAGTTCAGTGTCTGAGTTTTCACAATAACATTTGATGAGCTTGTGAATACAATCTAATTATCTATTGTTCATTTAGTTCTGAGTAAAGTCTCTCACCCATTTTAGCTGTCCCGCAGTTTCATTGTGTATTTCCAATACAGTCTCCTTAACTAACTTTCCCACACAGACTACTTAAATAACTTTCCCACACAGACTCCTTAACTAACTTTCTCACACAGCCTCCTTATCTAACTTTCCCACACAGTCTCCTTAACTAACTTTCCCACACATTCTCCTTAACTAACTTTCCCACACAGACTCCTTATCTAACTTTCCCACACAGACTCCTTATCTAACTTTCCCACACAGACTCCTTATCTAACTTTCCCACACAGACTCCTTATCTAACTTTCCCACACAGACTCCTTATCTAACTTTCCCACACAGACTCCTTATCTAACTTTCCCACACAGACTCCTTATCTAACTTTCCCACACAGACTCCTTATCTAACTTTCCCACACAGACTCCTTATCTCACTTTCCCACACAGACTCCTTATCTAACTTTCCCACACAGACTCCTTATCTAACTTTCCCACACAGTCTCCTTATCTAACTTTCCCACACAGACTCCTTATCTAACTTTCCCACACAGACTCCTTATCTAACTTTCCCACACAGACTCCTTATCTAACTTTCCCACACAGACTCCTTATCTAACTTTCCCACACAGTCTCCTTATCTAACTTTCCCACACAGACTCCTTATCTAACTTTCCCACACAGTCTCCTCATCTAACTTTCCCACACAGACTCCTTATCTAACTTTCCCACACAGTCTCCTTATCTAACTTTCCCACACAGACTCCTCATCTAACTTTCCCACACAGTCTCCTTATCTAACTTTCCCAGTCTCCTTATCTAACTTTCCCACAGACTCCTCATCTAACTTTCCCACACAGACTCCTTATCTAACTTTCCCAGTTTCCTTATCTAACTTTCCCACACAGTCTCCTTATCTAACTTTCCCACACAGACTCCTTATCTAACTTTCCCACACAGTCTCCTTATCTAACTTTCTCACACAGACTCCTTATCTAACTTTCCCACACAGTCTCCTCATCTAACTTTCCCACACAGTCTCCTTATCTAACTTTCCCACACAGTCTCCTTATCTAACTTTCCCACACAGTCTCCTTATCTAACTTTCCCACACAGTCTCCTTATCTAACTTTCCCACACAGTCTCCTTATCTAACTTTCCCACACAGACTCCTTATCTAACTTTCCCACACAGTCTCCTTATCTAACTTTCTCACACAGACTCCTTATCTAACTTTCCCACACAGACTCCTAATCTAACTTTCCCACACAGTCTCCTCATCTAACTTTCCCACACAGACTCCTTATCTAACTTTCCCAAACAGTCCCCTTATCTAACTTTCCCACACAGACTCCTCATCTAACTTTCCCACACAGACTCCTTATCTAACTTTCTCACACAGACTCCTCATCTAACTTTCCCACACAGACTCCTTATCTAACTTTCCCACACAGACTCCTTATCTAACTTTCCCACACAGACTCCTTATCTAACTTTCCCACACAGACTCCTTATCTAACTTTCCCACACAGACTCCTTATCTAACTTTCCCACACAGACTCCTTATCTAACTTTCCGACACAGACTCCTTATCTAACTTTCTCACACAGACTCCTTATCTAACTTTCCCACACAGACTCCTTATCTAATCTTCCCACACAGACTCCTTATCTAACTTTCCCACACAGACTCCTCATCTAACTTTCCCACACAGTCTCCTTATCTAACTTTCCCACACAGACTCCTTAACTAACTTTCCCACACAGACTCCTCATCTAACTTTCCCACAGACTCCTCATCTAACTTTCCCACACAGACCCCTTATCTAACTTTCCCACACAGACTCCTTATCTAACTTTCCCACACAGACTCCTTATCTAACTTTCCCAGTTTCCTCTGTTCCTGGTCTATCTATCACACTATGTATCCTGGTCTAACTATCACACTATGTCTCCTGGTCTAACTATCACACTATGTCTCCTGGTCTAACAATCACACTATGTCTCCCAGCCTAGCTATCACACTATGTCTCCTGGTCTAACTATCACACTATGTCTCCTGGTCTAACTATCACCCATGTCTCCTGGTCTAACTATCACACTATGTCTCCCAGCCTAGCTATCACACTATGTCTCCTGGTCTAACTATCACACTATGTCTCCTGGTCTAACTATCACACTATGTCTCCTGGTCTAACTATCACACTATGTCTCCCAGCCTAGCTATCACACTATGTCTCCTGGTCTAACTATCACACTATGTCTCCTGGTCTAACTATCACACTATGTCTCCTGGCCTAACTATCACACTATGTCTCCTGGTCTAACTATCACACTATGTCTCCTGGCCTAACTATCACACTATGTCTCCTGGTCTAACTATCACACTATGTCTCCTGGTCTAACTATCACACTATGTCTCCTGGTCTAACTATCACGCTATGTCTCCTGGCCTAACTATCACACTATGTCTCCTGGTCTAACTATCACACTATGTCTCCTGGTCTAACTATCACACTATGTCTCCTGGTCTAACTATCACACTAAGTTTATTAGCCAAACTATCACACAATGTTCCATAAGCCGACTTCCATACCATCTCTACTTATTCAATATTCTGAGTAAACAAGCAGGCTAAGCCCTCTTTGGATGGACTTGTATTTCAGGCTGACAGCATGGACATCTACGGGTATCAATGCTTCAAAGACAGCTTGTACAATTGCATTGTTTTATTTTCACACAACTTGGGAGTGTTTGCCGTTCTGTTTTTGTTTCTGGCTTTTGCTTTCAGTGCACACTCGGTTGTGGCGGGCAAGGTCCTTGACTGGTTTCCTTGCTTAAACATATGTAATAGCAGCTGACTCCATGATGGGGCGCCTGTCAACTTGACACCGCTGTGTGAGAGGGCCATGCAAACCGCAGAGACGATATTGTAAGAGGCTCTTGTAGCAACTGTATCCAGTCTTGAAGAGGGCTTCTCTTTTAAACAGTGGCAGCAGTGGTGAGCCCTTGTGCAATCACACACAACAACTAAGAGACTGCAAGCTTTTGACACAGCAAAGCACACTTTTGCCATTACCTTCTGGTGCCACTGGCTCTTGAGCCTCTCAGGGCAGCCATGTTTGCCCCGCCGGGTTAGAGGACACTCGGCGACCAGTTAAAGCCGATCCATCTCCCGTCGGACAGGTCGGCAAACATGGCACACGTCTAAGCTGTCAGGCGAGAGTAGCCCTCTTGTTAGGAACACACAAATTGTGCGAGACTCCACACACAAGCTACTAGTATCTCCTCAGACCTCAGACAATCCCCAGACAACTCACAAAACCTAATTTACTATGTGACAACAAGCACTTGCACAGAATCATCTCTCATACACCCTGAAAATGCACCACATCCTGCAAGAGTAACCATGACAAGGTCAGGCCCTCATGCTACCCATGCATGTCTAAGTCACAACTGATGGCTTAACCATGGCTTGCTGACACCTTTATCATATCTGTCATAGTGTGACCATATAAGCTATGTATTTTATTGAACCAAGTATATCTACAGGAAACATCATAGCATATAATGATGGGACTGCCACCTGGTGTATCTTTCCAGCATCCTTCCTCTCCCTGATACCTCCCCCAGAGATTGTGATAAAGTTCTGCAAAACTCACCATTATACTTCAACTTTCTACATTTAGTACAGGTAGTTTGTTCAGAAGTTTAATGCAGTTTTATGGTTTGCAGGTCCCAAGTTGTGCACAAAGAAGACTATGTCAGTGATATATTTCAAGGAGCTGTGGGGCTCCATCATCACAAATACAGTATTGTGTATCCATTTTTTTAAAATTTCAAGTGCGGCCATTCTCGTGGGAATGTGTGATATATGTACAGCTTCATATAAAAATTGAACCCAGAGATCATCAGCTTTTGTCTAAAAGATAATTGTTTCTGTGCAAATCACTGTAAAAAAGTTACAAAAACTGTTACTTAAGTGTCCCCATGATATCAGTGTCATGTCACAGCCCCCAGCATGTCTGTCTGCTGTTAAGGTCTCAGAGGACTGTGCTACTTAATGCTGAAAGCTTGGCTTACACTATGACAGCCTGGCCAGAAACGGCGGCAGAATTGCTGTGACTTGCAACATAAGAAGCTGGTATCCTAGCCCTCCACTGGGAGACAGCAAGTCACCAAGCACCGCTCACTTTTATTATCTAAAGTATCACCCGTTTCTTTGAGAGAAATGTCATATTCATGCTGCATAAGAGAGTTTCTGAGAATTACTATTGACCACACCCTCAAGAGTCAACTTGAAGGGCATTATCTTAAAGGCAGTGATAGAATCCATCTCATTTCCTGGTATAAGCTAATAGCAACAACAATAAAAACCAACATAAGAAATTCACATCAGAGGTAAAACCATTAAAAGTAAATGGCAATCCATTTTAGTTTAGAGTGCACCATCAATATCTTTTACTAGGCATAAAAGGCTCCCATATATTGAAATATGTCAAAAGATATCAAACAATTCTCAAGTACTCCGACTCAAAAATGATTCACATATTTATCGAAGTCTGAGCATACATTCTTCTGTGAGTGTCATATAACATCTCTACATGAATTTAACTCCATGCATTATGTATCACTCTATCTGAGTATGTCCATGGTATATGTCTCACTTAACTGCATCTATTAATGACGCTTAATGACAAATATCTTATGTACAATCACTGATATCATGAACCAATATCAATATAATAACATATAATAATACAATATATTAGTTCAGAAAACCCAATAAAAGATTTTATTATTTCTGACATGTGGACTGTGATCTGTATGTTCCAATGATTCATATAGGATAAATATATTATGGGTTGAGACTAAAGCTTTCATGGAATGGATTATAACCTCTATCTTTTTCACTTGATTTTGTAGTATCATTGTTTAAAAAAAATAATGATCAACGCATCTCTCACTGGTATTTTTTGTTTTAAAAAATTACTTTCAGCTGCACATATTACCAAAATCCCATAACAAAGCAGTAATTGGTCTTGAAAATCAACCACATTTACAGTATTTTTTTTAGTAGACCTGGTTATATATTCAGGGCTAGTAGACCTGGTTATATTGAGGCAGTGTCTACCAACAGCGCAGGGGAGGGCTAGTAGACCTGGTTATATTGAGGCAGTGTCTACCAACAGCGCAGGGGAGGGCTAGTAGACCTGGTTATATTGAGGCAGTGTCTACCAACAGCACAGGGGAGGGATAGTAGACCTGGTTATATTTGAGGGCTAGTAGACCTGGTCATATATTCAGGGCTAGTAGACCTGGTTATATATTCAGGGCTAGTAGACCTGGTTATATTGAGGCTGTGTCTACCAGCAGCACAGGGGAGGGCTAGTAGACCTGGTTATATATTCAAGGCTAGTAGACCTGATCATATTGAGGCTGTGTCTACCAGCAGGGCAGAGGGGTAGCTGAGTAGTTGGGGTAGTTGGGGGCATAGGGTTATGGATAGAGACTACAGGTAATATGCAAAATGAGCAATTGTAAGAATTAAACCTTAATAACATACATGTATTGTATCATCTCTTAAAGGTCACATCTATTTCTGATTTTTTTTTTTTTCAGATATCGAGCAATAGATGAATGATACCTTTCCACCACTATGTGAAGGGAGATGGTGAAGTTCTGGCCATGCCCAGCAGGTGGGTATGAGTGGGGGGTGGTGGGGGGGTGTGCATGGCCAGACGACAACAATTAGAGAAGGGCGGCTATTAGTGGGTGCCCCTGTCTCTTCTACGTAGGGTTCTATCCATCAAGCAGGCCATGAGGCTTGGTTTGTGTCACCTTTCATTGTGAGATGCGTCTCCTGTTATCGCCACCAGGACATGGCCATTTCCGCCCTGTGACCGCTGCCTCATCGCATTTCTCTATCTACACGTCGTCTTCGGGTCTCTGCACCTCTAAGATGTGTGCAACTTTCATAAGGCAGCTGTGAGACGTTGATCTGGACGGCGCGCCTAAGTGAGGACCGCAATGAAAATTTCAGCAGACCTGGAACAACAGAGGCGTGGGCTGTCACAGCTAATTCCACACTCTACCTGATAAGCCACACCATTGTTGACAGCGGGTCCATTAAAACTAAGCATCTTAGGCCGAGGCAGAGCTCTGATAACCTCTGGGGACATAGTCCTTACCAACACTCCTAAATCTGCCTTCCTCTCACCGTGCCCATTAAGTGATAAACGTTACTCTTCCCATCATCCCGTGCAGCTTTCTCCACATTACCGGTTTGGTCGACAGCAACTTTGCGTCAGCCACTTTGACACACCTGATACTGAGGCATGTTTGTGTGGTGGACGGGCCTAAGCCCTGGTATGGTGAGCACTTTGACACCAGATCCCATCTGCCGTAGTAATCCCCACACCTTTTGTTTCTGTACTGAGCACTATTGTTGCTAATACCTGTGCCTCGTTAATACTCTTACCGGGCCCCGATACATCTCTGCCGACACTAATACGCCTGTCTTCTTCAAGGATACATCGCTAAGCTTTGCCTCATCTCTCTATAAGCTTTCAACATACACCACATTTACCCGAGTCAATTTCACTCTCCAACTTTCAACTTGGCTTTTAAAATACACTGATCTCTCGTATCCTTATCCACAGAGTCACACTACTAGTTTAATATTTCATGCAAATCACGTTGAAATCTGGGTAACTTTGACAACGCAGGGTCCTGCTTACATTCTTAGCATCAACTTTCCAGCAAAAAATGACACTCATCTTCTTTGTATAATCCATGCTTTTACTTTCAAGATGAGCTTTGTTTTAAATCTTTATTTTCTTGTGTTTCTCCCTAGAAATTTCCAATTCTTCTAAGCACCACACAAGGTGGCAGCACATGATATACACAGCTGCTCCACCTAGTGGATGACTTGCTTGGCACCAGAGGGGCAGCATTTCCTTGGTCAGTTAATAGCATAACCTGTATCATTTAATCTGAATCTAAAGATTACTCATTAGATTATAAGCAAATTGTTTGTGGACAACTACACAGCAGATGCTCAACCCAGATTCCTTTCAGCATTCACTATTTACCTACACAATGTTTACATATAAATAACATGTCTGAATATATAACATCTCTGAAAATGCCTCAAATAAATGCCTCAAATATAATACCATCTCTGAAAATGCCTCAAATAAAACCCCAACATGAAGACTTCATCTTTATTTTCTATATGAAGATATAATTTTTTCATATTTTCTGTGTTTGCTTCAAACAATTCAATTCTATATACTCTCATGTGCATATAACTGTAGAACTCTAATGTGAAGACTTCTTCATTTTTTTATTTTTTCAACATTTCAAAATAATTCAAGATGTTTGAAATGCATATTGCTGAAATAAAACTCCAATGTGAAAATTTCATCTTTGTTTTCTGTACAAACTCATATAATCAGGAACATCTTGTTCAAGAATATATTTGATTTTGTGTGTGCATTATTTTAAACCAATTTATATTCACTTCCAAAGTGTTTAAAGGCACACAATACATTACACTCCTTAATATCCTCAACAGCCAAGCATTGTATCCTTTGTGGAAGTTTCTCTCCACCTGAGCACTAGCAGTACTTACTTTAGAGGAGTGTTTAGCAGAGTCCCATGCTATCTGTGCCAGCATTAAGATGTTATCAGTGTTGATATGAGCCAGATCCAGCAATTACACCATTGTCTGGCCCACCACAGTGGAGGTGACAATCAGGACGCTGTCAAGATTCTATAGAGGTGTTGAGTTTCACAGGATTTCCTCCAATTAAGAGCCATTTGAATCAGCCCTCCTAACCAGGTGGGGGGGGGGGGGGTACAATGTGAGGCAGTTAAGACAAATCCTCCCACACCAGGGGGCAGTGCAATGCTGATATTCTTTAAATTCATAGAGTGTGGCAGTAGCTTGGTAGAATATATTTCTCACCAATAATGATATGACAGTGACTTAGTTGTCCTTTTTTGTGAATTAAGACAAAACAGTGACCTTTCTTTGTGAATCATGATAAAACAGAACTTTCGGAACTCAGAACTCAGAAAAAATTTTACCCCTTTACAAAAAGGATCTGGGAGACTCCATTTAGACCAAAAGGTCGCTGTCATGGGAGACACCCAAGAACTTCTTACTACGGCATGGCAGTGGCTCGGCTGTCCTTCCTTCATGTACTATGGCATGGCAGTGGCTCGGCTGTCCTTCCTTCATGTACTACGGCATGGCAGTGGCTCGGCTGTCCTTCCTTCATGTACTACGGCATGACAGTGGCTCGGCTGTCCTTCCTTCATGTACTATGGCATGGCAGTGGCTCGGCTGTCCTTCATGTACTATGGCATGGCAGTGGCTCGGCTGTCCTTCCTTCATGTACTACGGCATGGCAGTGGCTCGGCTATCCTTCCTTCATGTACTACGGCATGGCAGTGGCTCGGCTGTCCTTCATGTACTATGGCATGGCAGTGGCTCGGCTGTCCTTCCTTCATGTACTATGGCATGGCAGTGGCTCGGCTGTCCTTCCTTCATGTACTACGGCATGGCAGTGGCTCGGCTGTCCTTCATGTACTATGGCATGGCAGTGGCTCGGCTGTCCTTCCTTCATGTACTATGGCATGGCAGTGGCTCGGCTGTCCTTCCTTCATGTACTACGGCATGGCAGTGGCTCGGCTGTCCTTCATGTACTATGGCATGGCAGTGGCTCGGCTGTCCTTCCTCCATGTACTACGGCATGGCAGTGGCTCGGCTGTCCTTCCTTCATGTACTACGGCATGGCAGTGGCTCGGTTGTCCTTCCTTCATGTACTATGGCATGGCAGTGGCTCGGTTGTCCTTCCTTCATGTACTATGGCATGGCAGTGGCTCGGCTGTCCTTCCTTCATGTACTATGGCATGGCAGTGGCTCGGCTGTCCTTCCTTCATGTACTACGGCATGGCAGTGGCTCGGCTGTCCTTCATGTACTATGGCATGGCAGTGGCTCGGCTGTCCTTCCTTCATGTACTACGGCATGGCAGTGGCTCGGCTGTCCTTCCTTCATGTACTACGGCATGACAGTGGCTCGGCTGTCCTTCCTTCATGTACTACGGCATGACAGTGGCTCGGCTGTCCTTCCTTCATGTACTACGGCATGACAGTGGCTCGGCTGTCCTTCCTTCATCTACTACGGTATGGCAGTGGCTCGGCTGTCCTTCCTTCATGTACTATGGCATGGCAGTGGCTCGGCTGTCCTTCCTTCATGTACTACGGCATGGCAGTGGCTCGGCTGTCCTTCCTTCATGTACTACGGCATGGCAGTGGCTCGGCTGTCCTTCCTTCAAATACTATGGCATGGCAGTGGCTCGGTTGTCCTTCCTTCATGTACTATGGCATGGCAGTGGCTCGGTTGTCCTTCCTTCATGTACTATGGCATGGCAGTGGCTCGGCTGTCCTTCCTTCATGTACTATGGCATGGCAGTGGCTCGGCTGTCCTTCCTTCATGTACTACGGCATGGCAGTGGCTCGGCTGTCCTTCATGTACTATGGCATGGCAGTGGCTCGGCTGTCCTTCCTTCATGTACTACGGCATGGCAGTGGCTCGGCTGTCCTTCCTTCAAATACTACGGCATGGCAGTGGCTCGGCTGTCCTTCCTTCATGTACTACGGCATGGCAGTGGCTCGGCTATCCTTCCTTCATGTACTACGGCATGGCAGTGGCTCGGCTGTCCTTCCTTCATGTACTATGGCATGGCAGTGGCTCGGCTGTCTTTCCTTCATCTTCTACTGTATGGCAGTGGCTCGGCTGTCCTTCCTTCATGTACTATGGCATGGCAGTGGCTCGGCTGTCCTTCCTTCATGTACTACGGCATGACAGTGGCTCGGCTGTCCTTCCTTCATCTACTACGGTATGGCAGTGGCTCGGCTGTCCTTCCTTCATGTACTATGGCATGGCAGTGGCTCGGCTGTCTTTCCTTCATCTTCTACTGTATGGCAGTGGCTCGGCTGTCCTTCCTTCATGTACTATGGCATGGCAGTGGCTCGGCTGTCCTTCCTTCATGTACTACGGCATGGCAGTGGCTCGGCTGTCCTTCCTTCATGTACTACGGCATGGCAGTGGCTCGGCTGTCCTTCCTTCAAATACTATGGCATGGCAGTGGCTCGGCTGTCCTTCCTTCATGTACTACGGCATGGCAGTGGCTCGGCTGTCCTCCCTTCATGTACTTCGGCATGACAGTGGCTCGGTTGTCCTTCCTTCATGTACTATGGCATGGCAGTGGCTCGGTTGTCCTTCCTTCATGTACTATGGCATGGCAGTGGCTCGGCTGTCCTTCCTTTATCTACTATGGCATGTATAACAGGAGCCAGGGATGAATAGCAAGTGTCAGACAAGCAGATTGAGTCAGACAAAGCCGTGGCCCTGATATTGTCACACCAGCCTCCCCATCAGTCTTTATTGAATCAATTAGCTAATCATGATGAAATGAATGCTCCCTTAACAAGGGCCACAATCTGCCTAATGGGGTGGTCTGTTTCTCCCCAGTTAACGCTATTGAAATAAGCCCTCCAGGGGGTACACAATGTGAACAGGGCAACAAAGTAAGGAGATGTCAAACCGAGCCACCTCACATACTACCCATTAACATTGCTGCCACACTTGCACAGTAGTAATAAAGTCCACAGGTTCTTACTACACTTAGTTATGCTGTGGAGTGAAAGCTAAACACAACAATGGCAACAATTATATGTCATATCAACCATTGGTCACACCAGTAGGTAGACTGACACTTTATCCCTCAAAAAGCCACAGAAGTTTTAAAACTGATAGAATTGTACAGAGATCTGTTGTGCAGCTAAAGCAATGGATTCAATGAAGATTTTAGACTGAGTTTCTAGCCCCCTCCTCATGTCCTGTATGGACCCTCACAGCATAAAAAGGTTCATAAGGGATGGTAACAGCCAATGGAGATTTGTTTGTTTTGTGATTATTTTGCATTTTGTTAAATTATATCACATTTCTGAAAATACCTTATTGAAGAAAGTTCATAAAACTTATTCTTCTTTCATAAAATGTAATTTTCTTAATTTGTAATTTCATTTTATGCTAATTTAAGACCATAGAACACTTCATCTTGATAAATAGCCTCTGTAAAACAAAACAAAAATGACTTATTGAGTCTTTCTTGTGAGACATCTGTTCAGGAGAAACGATAATCATTTCTGCAGAGAAATCACACTGTAAGGAACAAGCCAATAACACCTGTCAGGACCACTGACAGCTAAGCCTCAAGAAATTTAATTGTTAGCAATTTCCCATGAGAACAAATGAAAATTGATGGGATTCAGTAAAAACAAAAAACAAGGAGCATTGTCTATCAGTTGGGGTGGATAATTCAGTAGGAGGCATTGCTTATCAAGGCTATAACATCGGTTCTCATTCTAAATCTGGTGGATGTACTTATGAAACGACAGTCAAGTGACAATTACAATGAGTGATGACACTCCGCTTTAATCCGCACCTCTCTTTCCGCTTTATATTATCAAATCTTCCACTTTGTTACGGGTGTATTAAATTCTGTAATCCTTGACAAAGTGGCCGAGCCTAGATCTGACAAGAAGACGCGGATGCCCTGAGGGGGGTAAGCTCTTAAATTCAAAACTTGAGATCAAATTGGATTACTTTCAGAAAGAGATCAAAACAATCTTAGAATTAAATTTATCAGTTTGATGACATTCTAGAAATCATAGTTGTATTTGCTTGTATGCTTTTTAACTAGTAAAATGTATTTTGAAGGGTGAGCAAAAACTGCAAAAACAAATCTTTCATAAACAGAACTTTCAAACATGACAAAAACAGTAAATCAAACATAACATTAACTGCACATTCTGGGTTTATACCAAACAAATTTTTGCATTTTTTGACAATTCACAGCATTGTCTCCGAGTTGTTGGCAATCAGACGAGACGCTGTACTTTGTGGGGTGGAGTGGCATGGTCAATGCTCCTAGTAGGGAGGAGGTAATATGACCTCATCCAGGGATATCAAGGCCCCCTATGTCCCTGCTCATCATGTCAAACTCCCATCAGCATGCTCATCTCGTAGTCACGCTCACAAACAAAGCATTTAATGTGGGGCCTAACTTAAGAAATGTGAAAGCCAGAAAGATACCACGTTCCATAAATAAATAAAAAGGGGCTGCTTTAAAAATATTACTTATAAAAATATCAATGGTACTTATATATTATATATCATCATTTACATGAGCTGACATAGTCTGGAACAGCTCGGTATAAATATGTTATAATTTGTCAGAATGTCAGAATATTTACAGAGATTCAAATGTTGGAATTGTGTGGAAATGGCCAGTAAGAGTCATTGAGATTTCAGATAGCAGATATTAAGAAAGACAGATATGTAATAATGTGATCAGATGATCTCATCTTGATGATACTGGGATGAAGATGAGATGGAAAATTCAGTACTCATCTGTGATACAAACCAGGATATCACAGAGATCAAATAGGAGACAGGAATAAATATCACATTCAAGACACCACTCCTTCTTGACCTATCAGCAATGCCAACACTTTCTAAATGTTTGCTCCGAGTAGATTGCCTTCAGCACTTCCTGATATGGTACGCTAGTATTACCTGTTTAAGGGTCTATGGTACATTGGTATGGGATCTGTTGAAATTAGTAAAAATATAAAGAGTAATTTGAAAAAGGAGGTATGATATGATACTTTATTTGATGTAATATGGCAGAGTGATTTGATTTGTGCTCATTTTTGGAGCAATATGGTAGAGTGATAGGGTATGTGCATGTACTTGGAGTAATATGGTATGGTGGAATAGGGATTAATACGGTAAGACAATTGGCTATGTGGTTTGGTGATAATCAGTTAATGAGCCAAGTTGAAGTGTATTTAATTTATCTCTGGTCAGCAGGAGGTAATTGAAGGCGACTCAATGTTTAGCTTCCACCTTTTTGGGCAGACATCTGCCACACAAGGAAAGCAATAAATGGGTTTGCACTCGAATGTTTCTCTGATGGGCCATTTGATTGTCTGAAGCTGCCTCTGTCAAGACTCCTCGGCTGTATTCTATCAACAGCTTCACAACAACACCAAAATCAGCTTCAGAATCGCGCTCATAGGAACCAAATAATTGGTTCAAAATGTTATTGAACCAAAAGTGTATCAAGCAGTTTTCAGGTTCTAGTTCATTTGAACCCAAGATCATCATAACTTCAGCTTTATTTACTCAACAATTTATGGGCATATTCATAATATCTGAGAGCAATATGATATAATATATATAGTATTGCTCTCAGATAATATTCATGACAGGAATGGCATATTTTAAAAGTATTTTTTAACATGACATTTACAGCTGAAGATATGTGTGTCATATTAGGGTAGACCTGCATGTATGTACATGAGAACCACTTGCCATAATTTAATATAATTAAAAGATAACCTTATCTATATATTTTTTCCTGACAAGTTTGACAAGTCAAAGTTGCATTTAGAAACATGCATTGAAACTTAATACGCACAAAAATGACAAGAACAGCTGAAGAGCTAATTCTTTAGTTGTTATTTATGTAATTATGTAAATCATCCAAGGATTGGCATATAATTATCAAACTGAATGTGTTGGTGAATAATATAATAATTGCATGTAATTTTCCAGGTTTGAACCCAATATTGAACACCTATTTTCACCCCAAATATTGGGTTCAAAATCTTGAACCAATACAGCCCTGGTCCCACTCTTATTTATATCATCTATTAAAGTCTCAACAGATAATACTTTTGACCAATAGAAAGTTATGTTACATATTAAATTTGGCCCTGCCTTGTAATCTTGATTCTCATTGGATAATATTCATAATATATTCAAAATGGCAGCCCCTTTACAACTCAGAGATAGCTATTCAATTTGTGAAAAATCATGACAAAATGGGTAAAACTCTGGGCCTAATGGCAAATAAATAGGTTGGTCCCTGAAAGTACAACATCTTTCCTATTAATTGCTAAATTTCAAAGGAGAAGATCAAAGTTGATGGACAGAATTACAGAAAATTCCCCATCCCTCATCACTGCAGATGCTGACATAGCTAAAAAATCTTTCACAACAATACCATTATTAAACATGTCACTGGGTTGTCTTTTAGATGTACAAAACTTTTAAAAACTTTATTTTTCCTAGTTGGGGTAGTGGAAGCTTGGGAAAATTGGTCATGACAAAAGAGGTCAAATGTACTGGAGTACAATAACATAATATGAAAAATACATAGTACTAAAACTACTTAAAGCATTCATGAAACCAGACTTTCGGACACATTTTCTTTACATAACATGAATGTTTATACCCTAAACAGTGCTTTTATGTAGTATTACCCAAAATGTTCCCTGTTAACAACTTTCTATGGCATTTGAAAGTTGATCAGTTGTCTGCTGAAACCTACACCAGCAATTGAACACTTTGTCAACAGGTTTTGTTCAGCTGGTCTGTGATCTCATGTAAACACCCAATGAGTTACAAGTTGGGCACCTGTCCAGCTTGGGAAACAGGGTGGAGATGTTTTGTACAATTTATTGCCAGGAGTATACTTCAGAACAACAAAAGATTATTTTAATATTATCTGAATCAATGAAATAACTGTCATGGTTGTGACAAATATTTTATGGTTGTGACAAATATCTTATGGTTGTGAAAGATATATCAGTTATGGGAAAAGTATACTATTTATTTGAAAAATATCTTATGCATGTGAAAACCTTTCTGTCAAAAAGGGAAGACATGACTCAAAGGCTGCATGGAATCCCCCTTAACTTAAGGGCCGAGATGTGAAAAAAGTGACATTAAATCCTTTGATCACTGGTTTGGCCTTAAAACTGTGAATGCTGATAATTGGTATCAGTGAAATTTATGATTTGATCCTCTTTGATGAAATTTGGGGTTTTTCACACCACGGAATGGGAAGACATCAAGGGCTGCATGGATTCCCCCTTAAAGGCTGGGCTGTATAGAATTGATTTTTTTTGGGACTTTTTTTTGCAAACACATATAATATAAAAAATAATGATTTTGTATAAAAACTAAGATGAAATTTTCATAACGGGGTTCTATTTGAGAGAAATGCACATCAGAGCATATAGAATTGATTTATTTTTTGGAAACGTAGAAAATATTAAGAATAATGACTTTATATAGAAGACAAAGATGAAATCTTGATATCAGGGTTCTATTTAAGTGATATACACATCAGAACATATAAAACTAAATTGGCAATTTCTCCAAAATCTTTTTGGATGTTTGTACTCTCATAACTTCATAGATATTCATCCGTTTTTAATCATTTCACCACCAAAAGAAAGCTAAGAAAATACACTATCAAGTATTATCTTCCAATTCATTTTCAAAATAGTGAAAAAATGGCTGAAAATGTGTTGCTACAATTTTGACAAACAACACTTTTGGTAAACAACACTTCTTGTGACTTACGGAGCCCCCTGACAGTTCAAAGGTCAAGGTCACACAGAGCAGATGTCCTTTTGTGGATTTCAGACAGATAGCCTGTATGTATGTCAATTTTAAGATCATATATTGTTTTCAGATACCTTAAACCACTGTAAAATCGCCTGGGACCTTCCAGGTTTCATGAATGCTTTAAACTGTCTCCAAAACTAAAAGTACCTTCTGGCTTGTAAAAGTTTCCCTGGAATTTAGCAGTAAAAACTGCTCAAAACCTTGATAGGCATTTTTTCCGGATTTTTCCCACCCTGGTCAGGAATAGTGAGTTTTTGACATCCAAAACCTGTGCCTGGTAAAGACAGAATTCAAATAGACATACTCTGCATGGCAAGGTAGAACCACAAACTACCTCTGCCACAAATGGCATGAAAATGCAGAAAACTTTTTGCTCACATTGGCATGCAATTACCAAACAGCTATGCAATTGGTTTGCTCTAATATACCGGCTCATGCACAATTGCACAACCAAATAGTTTTTACTGAGTGTGGTCTGGTATAAACCCAGGATCTGCTAAGGAGAGACATACCTTTGTAGGCAAATCTTCATTCAAAAAGGTTTCCAGAGTATGTACATAACTACATAGCTGGTGGAAACAAACAAGGAGGGACCGTTGTATTGCTTGCTATCATGTGTAAAACCACCCCTCCAAGTTGAGAACACAACTGGCCATTTCTACATAATTTTGTTATTAAACTGGATATATTTCAAACAGGTTTGAAACATTCAGTCCAAGCCTTTATCAATTTTGCCAAGTGATAAGTCTTGAATCTTTGTTCAGGTTTTTCCCACTGTTGTCATGATCTCTTTTGTTATGAACCTGTAATCTATGACCTGGAGGCAGATAAAAGGCAGGACAGGCCTTATGAGGTACAGGCAGATGAAGGTGGGGACTGTCCTTGTGAGGTACAGGCAGGTGATGGTGGGTGCTGTCCTCATGAGGTACAGGCAGGTGATGGTGGGGGCTGTCCTCGTGAGGTACAGGCAGATGATGGTGGGGGCTGTCCTCATGAGGTACAGGCAGGTGATGGTGGGTGTTGTCCTCATGAGGTACAGGCAGGTGATGGTGGGGGCTGTCCTCATGAGGTACAGGCAGATGATGGTGGGGGCCGTCCTCATGAGGTACAGGCAGATGATGGTGGGGGCTGTTCTCGTGAGGTACAGGCAGATGATGGTGGGGGCTGTTCTCGTGAGGTACAGGCAGATGATGGTGGGGGCTGTCCTTATGAGGTACAGGCAGATGATGGTGGGGGCTGTCCTCATGAGGTACAGGTAGGTGATGGTGGGGGCTGTCCTTATGAGGTACAGGCAGATGATGGTGGGGGCTGTCCTCAGTACAGGCAGATGATGGTGGGGGCTGTCCTCAGTACAGGTAGATGATGGTGGGGGCTGTCCTCATGAGGTACAGGTAGGTGATGGTGGGGGCTGTCCTTATGAGGTACAGGCAGATGATGGTGGGGGCTGTCCTCAGTACAGGTAGATGATGGTGGGGGTTGTCCTCATGAGGTACAGGCAGATGATGGTGGGGGCTGTTCTCGTGAGGTACAGGCAGATGATGGTGGGGGCTGTCCTTATGAGGTACAGGCAGATGAAGGTGGGGGCTGTCCTCATGAGGTACAGGCAGATGATGGTGGGGGCTGTTCTCGTGAGGTACAGGCAGATGATGGTGGGGGCTGTCCTTATGAGGTACAGGCAGATGATGGTGGGGGCTGTCCTTATGAGGTACAGGTAGATGATGGGTGGGACTAGCCTCTTGAGGTACAGGCAGGTGAGGATTTAATCAGGAGGTACATTTAGTTCCCAGTGTATCTGGGGGGGGGGGGGGGGGGGCTGTCCTTTATAGATCTATTATGATTTAATGCACAATGCCTGTCAGTTGGGTTAATAAATGATGAGTGTTGTATGCTGTAGGTTGGCTTGGAGTGGTTCTATGCTGATTGATTGGTGTGATGGATGGTGTCTCATTCTTGTTACAAGAAGTAGCTACATGCCTGTAATTAGAAGGTGATGGGAGTGCACAGGTGTCTGCCAGTGCTCTGGGGTACTGCACCTATTGTACTCTCACCTTATACCACTCCCACACCCAGATAGACTTTCTCTCAATGTGCAACTCCAGCTCAGATATGCATCCATACCACATTGAGATTATCACTGCAATGTGTAAAAAAAGCTGCTAAGTGCCAATGGTCAAACCGGAAATTCAAATCCACTTAGCATGATATTTCCAACCAAACTTGACTGACCTGCCAATCTTCATGAGTGAGCTATGAGATCTGAGAAGAAAGCTGGAGAAGAGAGACACATCTGTAGGGTGTTTGAGCCTGTATTTCCCCCAGATGTCTACCAATTGACCATGCCCTTGCTATAATAACCACTAAAAGGGTAAGATTTTACCTCAAAATTGATATGCAGGACATTATCTGCGACAGTGGCAGATTTAGTACTAAATATATCTGCTGGAGATATCTTTATATGCTGCATTTTTATAACAGATGAAGTGATGCTAAAGTAAAGAGCTCATTCTGTATGCCAAAGTTTTTAACTATCTTTCAGTGCTTTTATTTCTCAAATTAAACACACACAATTTTTTGTTAACATGTGATGCGATCACTTAAAATACAAGTGTAAAATGATGACCTTCCTCCAATATCTGACATCCCCCTGTGTAAACTAACATTAAATTCCTCATATTAAAATCTAGAAGCATTGATGGGTAGATGTTGTAATCTATGACCTGATAAAAATTTCCGATTCCCAGTGGCTATGCTGTCAGATTCAACAACAAAATTTCATACCAAAAATTGGACTCAAGTGGAAAATTCATTTCTTTGGAAGGATTTATTTTTTGCGCTGTGCATGGTGAGAGTCTGAGTGGGGATGGGAGAAGCAGTCTGCCAGTGTAAGTGGCACTCAGTAAGTGCTCATACTAATTGTTGATGGCAGGACTGACAAAACTGCACTGCTCCCGCTCGCAGTGAGGATCCACCATACTTATCAGCCGAGAAGGGAGCCGCCAAAACGTGCAAGCATCACACTCAGTCTGCCTGGCTGGGCTGTCAGGTCCCCTCCCAATGCTCCCCGCCACTGATGCTCACTGACAGCCCACAAGGAGCTTCCTACCACACCGCCGCCAACCCACGTCTGGTGTTTGCTACATCGCCATGGCGACAAGAAGGGACACATTGAGGTGCGGATGAAGTAGGGAAGCGGGATGGAAGACACAACACTGCACAAACAATTCCACAACATCTCAATCATCAGCGAGCGGACACATCTCTTGCGCTTCTCCACATCTACTCATCTGCCTCGCTTTCTCCTTCTGTCAGTGTTTTTGTTGTGCCCGACCAAAATGTTGACAGGACAACCCAAACAAACAACGCTGGGCCTGTGTAAAGCACAACAAATCTGCACCATGGCTCCAACCCTACATCCTTGTTTGACACCCTCCATAAACTTCACTGCAAAACAGCTCCCTCCGACACTTATCAGGTCAACAAGTAACCAGAAACTCCATTGAGAAATGTTGTGCATGCCTGAGTGTAAATAAGTACACCAACTGTTGCTACTGCTCTGAGCCCTGCACTGAGGTCCTCACTCACCGAGGTCCTCACTTACTCACTGAGGTCCTCACTCACTCACCGAGGTCCTCCCTCACTCACCGAGGTCCTCCCTCACTCAACAAGGTCCTCACTCACCGAGGTCCTCACTCACCGAGGTCCTCACTCACTCACTCACCGAGGTCCTCCCTCACTCACTGAGGTCCTCACTCACTGAGGTCCTCACACACTGAGAACCTCACTCACCGAGAACCTCACTCACCGCGAACCTCACTCACCGCGAACCTCACTCACCGAGAACCTCACTCACCGAGAACCTCACTCACCGAGAACCTCACTCACCGAGAACCTCACTCACCGAGAACCTCACTCACCGAGAACCTCACTCACCGAGAACCTCACTCACTGAGGTCCTCACTCACCGAGGTCCTCACTCACCGAGGTCCTCACACACTGAGGTCCTCACTCACTGAGGTCCTCACTCACCGAGGTCCTCACACACTGAGAACCTCACTCACTGAGAACCTCACTCACCGAGAACCTCACTCACTGAGGTCCTCACACACTGAGAACCTCACTCACTGACCGAGTTCCTCACTCACTGACTTCCTCACTCACTGACCAAGTTCCTCACTCGCCGAGGTCCTCACTCACTGAGGTCTTTACTCAACGCGGTCCTCACTCAAAGAGAACCTCACTCACTGAGAACCTCACTCACTGAGAACCTCACTCACTGACCGAGTTCCTCACTCACTCACTTCCTCACTCACTGACCAAGTTCCTCACTCGCCGAGGTCCTCACTCACTGAGGTCTTTACTCAACTCGGTCCTCACTCTCTGAGAACCTCACTCAATGAGAACCTCACTCACTGACCGAGTTCCTTACTCGCCGAGGTCCTCACTCATCACATCCTACTGGTGTATTTACACTAATATTACTATATCTTAATGACATTTATTTCATATTCCAATAAAAAAATCATTATTCACACATCTTCTACTGTTAACTTTGAATGTCTTTGTGAGCATGGGCATTTCATAGGTTTCTCTATTAATCTTGAGATTTAAAGTAATGTCAGTTACCCCCATGTGGTGGCAGCACGCGCTGGTATATTGGTTCTCACAAAGTGTTGTGTTTTGGTATGGGGTAAAAATAAGAGGCTGTCTGTGGAATTAAATACATTGTCTTCATACTCAAACATTAAATATCTTCAATGTCTTAGGGATGGGATCATGCAGGTTATTAACCATTCTTATCCTATGCGCATTTACCTTCTGAGAGTTCAAAAAGGTCATTAACTGTTTAACTATCATTAACTATCCTGCATGGGCCTTTTCTATAACTTGAGGGTTCACATAGGTCATTATGTGTTACTATCTTGTGAATTCTTGTGGACCTTTTATTCAAAGTTGCGAGTACACATAGGTCATTAACTCCTGCATGGACCTTTTCTGTAAGTTGAGAGTTCACACTGACAGGTTTATCACTCATTTTTTTAAAAAGGTGTGTAAATAAAGGCCACAAAAAAAGATAAATAAAGGCTCTCTGAACACTAAGCAAATGCTAGTTTAGCTTATTTTTCGGGCTAAATATATAAATATATATGCCATAGAAATACTATTGTTATTATTAATAATAATAAAAACAACTAAACCAGAAATGTGAAAAATAAAATGTTTCTAACTGGATACTTGTGAGATACAATTTGGATATATTCAGCCTACCGAAGCTATTGATAATTCCCTCAATTTTAACTTAACTGGGAGACAGTCCAAGAGCTATAAATAGAATCAAAACTTAACAACAGAGCATATTAGCCTTAAAATCAAAGGTCTTGACAAATTTACATGGTACATGTATGATGTAAATTTGGTTCACTGAAATGAAGGACACTTTTTCAGTTCTCAAGAAAAATTAAAGGTTGTAAAGGTTTCATTGGCCAGTCAGACCCGCAGAGATCATTTTCTGGCCTTATTTTTTTAAGTGAGATTTGTTCTGATATTTCAGGAAACTCCATATGGAAAAAAGAAGAAAAATGCAAAAATTCTCACCATCTGCTCTCTCTTATCCACTGCATTCTCGTGACGCTACTACCATTGTATTTGACTTAATCCTTTACACATGAGCAGCTTGGCCTGTTCGGGACATTGTCAAGTGACATTGTCGCCTCTGCCTTTAAACTTAACATCGTTGTTTATTCAATTTTGCCTCATGCATGGAGATATTTAGTATGGAGATTACATCATACTTGTATTAAGATTGCACAACAGAATCCTGATAGCGCTGGCATTGGCTTTTTAATGAATGATGTGAATCTGAAATTACCCTCCTGTCTTGAAGAAAGGCTGGCTGAAGTTTACAATGCAACATACTTCCCAGCATGCAATACTCCCTTGACCATTTCCTTCAATTTTTCAGACCAACTTAAAATTCCAGAGAGAAGATTTCAAGAATTATGTGGAGTGTCCACATCATCTGTGGTGTATCCAGTTTTCTAATCATCTATCATTTAACACCAGGTGACAGCATTGAATTCTGACTTAAAGCTTTCATGTTAAATTACAAGTACATAATGTGAGGAGGAATACTTGAGAGGGTTGCATAAGATCAATTCCCTGGAACTAAGTCAATCCTATCATGAAACCCTGGAACTAAGTCAATCCTATCACGAAACCCTGGAAATCCTATCACAAAACCCTGGAACTAAGTCAATCCTATCACAAAACCCTGGAACTAAGTCAATCCTATCACGAAACCCTGGAACTAAGTCAATCCTATCACGAAACCCTGAAACTAGATCAATCCTGTCACGAAACCCTGGAACTAAGTCAATCCTATCACAAAACCCTGGAACTAAGTCAATCCTATCATGAAACCCTGGAACTAAGTCAATCCTATCACGAAACCCTGAAACTAGATCAATCCTGTCACGAAACCTTGGAACTAAGTCAATCCTATCACAAAACCCTGGAACTAAGTCAATCCTATCACAAAACCCTGGAACTAAGTCAATCCTATCATGAAACCCTGGAACTAAGTCAATCCTATCACGAAACCCTGAAACTAAGTCAATCCTATCACAAAACCCTGAAACTAGATCAATCCTGTCACAAAACCCTGGAACTAGATCAATCCTGTCACAAAACCCTGGAACTAGATCAATCCTGTCACAAAACCCTGGAACTAGATCAATCCTGTCACAAAACCCTGAAACTAGATCAATCCTGTCACAAAACCCTGGAACTAGATCAATCCTGTCACAAAACCCTGGAACTAGATCAATCCTGTCACAAATCCCTGGAACTAGATCAATCCTGTCACAAAACCCTGGAACTAGATCAATCCTGTCACAAAACCCTGGAACTAGATCTATCCTATCACAAAACCTTTTGGCATACACATAAAACTCAAATCATTTAAATCAAATAAGTAAATGAGGGGGACTTAGAATTCACCGATCTTGGTGTTGGATAAGGAGCAATTACTATTCTAATTTCTAGGGAGAGTAATTTGAAGTAAATTGTATGTTATTGCTCTAATTTGCTGTTATCTGAATAATAAGATCAGGTTTAAAGAGAACAAATAAAGAAGCTAATTTCTACATACAGTACAAAACACATCCAGAAAGGAAAAATATCCTAGTAAATGACTGGGAGCAGTTTGCAATGATATCTGTATGAGGTATGCTGGTATGGACTGCTGTATAGAGGCCTACAGTGCACACATACAGGCCTACAGTGCACACATACAGGCCTACAGTGCACACATACCTGCCTACAGTGCACACATACCTGCCTACAGTGCACACATACAGGCCTACAGTGCACACATACAGGCCTACAGTGCCCACATACAGGCCTACAGTGCACACATACAGGCCTACAGTGCACACATACAGGCCTACAGTGCACACATACAGGCCTACAGTGCCCACATACAGGCCTACAGTGCCCACATACAGGCCTACAGTGCACACATACAGGCCTACAGTGCCCACATACAGGCCTACAGTGCACACATACAGGCCTACAGTGCACACATACAGGCCCACAGTGCACACATACAGGCCCACAGTGCACACATACAGGCCCACAGTGCACACATACAGGCCCACAGTGCACACATACAGGCCTACAGTGCCCACATACAGGCCTACAGTGCACACATACAGGCCTACAGTGCACACATACAGGCCCACAGTGCACACATACAGGCCCACAGTGCACACATACAGGCCCACAGTGCACACATACAGGCCCACAGTGCACACATACAGGCCCACAGTGCACATATACAGGCCCACAGTGCACACATACAGGCCCACAGTGCACACATACAGGCCTACAGTGCCCACATACAGGCCTAAAGTGCACACATACAGGCCTACAGTGCACACATACAGACCTAAAGTGCACACATACAGGCCTACAGTGCACACATACAGACCTACAGTGCACACATACAGGCCCACAGTGCACACATACAGGCACAGGCACAGAGCTCCCGTCACATGCCATAGAGGTATGCTGGTATGGACTGTTGTATACAGGCCTACAGTGCACACATACAGGCCTACAGTGCACACATACAGGCCTACAGTGCACACATACAGGCCTACAGTGCACACATACAGGCCCACAGTGCATACATGCAGGCCTACAGTGCACACATACAGGCCTACATTGCACACATACAGGCCTACAGTGCACACATACAGGCCCACAGTGCACACATACAGGCCCACAGTGCACACATACAGGCCCACAGTGCATACATGCATACATGCAGGCTTACAGTGCACACATGCAGGTCTACAGTGCACACATGCAGGTCTACAGTGCACACATACAGGCCTACATTGCACACATACAGGCCTAGTGCACACATACAGGCCCACAGTGCACACATACAGGCCCACAGTGCACACATACAGGCCTACAGTGCACACATACAGGCCCACAGTGCACACATACAGGCCTACAGTGCACACATACAGGCCCACAGTGCACACATACAGGCCTACAGTGCACACATACAGGCCCACAGTGCACACATACCGGCCTACAGTGCACACATACAGGCCTACAGTGCACACATACAGGCCTACAGTGCCCACATACAGGCCTACAGTGCACACATAGAGGCCCACAGTGCACACATACAGGCCTACAGTGCACACATACAGGCCTACAGTGCACACATACAGGCCTACAGTGCCCACATACAGGCCTACAGTGCACACATACAGGCGTAGGCAGAGCTCCCGTCACGTACCACAGACACAGCAACACAGTTCATTATCCACTGCCACATTGTCTCTGCCACAGCCTGCATTGTCGGCAAACTTTCTGCCCGATGTGGTCGTCTCTCCTGCCTATTACACTGTGGCAGATATATTACTACACCTATGAGACATTACAAATCGCAGAATACTATTTGTGACATTCGCCATCAAACCGTGACTTGTCGTGACATTTGTCGGACGGAACTTGTCGTTCTTCTGACATGGAGGAAGAAAACATCTCCCGTTTAGCAACATCTGCTGTCGTCATCAAAATTACTTCACGATTTCAGAACCTGTCAACTGCAATAACTTTTCCTTCCTCCATTTGCAGAGATTCATTCTCTCCTGTCACTCTTCTGATTAAAGTTAACGAAACACGTAAACTTCCTGCCAATGCTGGCTACACATTACATCTTATCTTGCAAAATTTCATTACTAAATATGGATACATGACAATATTGGTATTAATTTGGGTGAAAGTTGATCCTGCCTGTATGAGTCTTAATGGAAAACATTTTCTTCAACCTTACTTGGGTGTGACAATGCAAGAAATTGAAAGTGACACATACATTATACCACAATGTCAATGTTTTAATGTGATAAATAAACAAATGGTTATGTGTAGTTCACATTTATAAATTTAATCACATTAATGAAATAGGCTTTTTCCATTAAAAGTTTTGAAAACAACATCTACTTTTGTGTTTCTAAGCATCCTATGAATTGCAAAGAGCATTGCACTGATAGCAACATGTTGCATCAGGGCTTTCCAATTCAGTCATCACAGACTGTTGGGTTTCTATAAACAAACCTTAAGAATATCACAGTGACAGTACCTTTAAAGGTCAACTTCATTCATTAAAAGGATTTCAGCATCTACTGGATATTGGGTATACACCAGATATTAAACATCTATCAGACATTAGGCAGCTATGAGACAATAGGCATCAATCAGACATTAGGCAGCTATGAGACAATAGGCATCAATCAGACATTAGGCAGCTATGAGACAAAAGGTATCAATCAGACATTAGGCAGCTATGAGACAATAGGCATCAATCAGACATCAGGCAGCTATGAGACAAAAGGCATCTACTGGATTATAGGCATTCTTGAGACAATAGGCATCTTTCAGACAATAGGCATCTGTCAGATATTAGACATTGGGCATCCATTAGATATTGGGGATCCATTAGATATTGGGCATCCATTAGATATTGGGCAACCATTAGATATTGGGCATCCATTAGACATTGGGCATCCATTAGATATTGGGCATCCATTAGACATTGGGCATCCATTAGATATTGGGCATCCATTAGACATTGGGCATCCATTAGATATTGGGCATCCATTAGACACTGGGCATCCATTAGATATTGGGCATCCATTAGACATTAGGCATCCATTAGATATAGATGTCCCATCAGCCATAAGCCATCTTTCAGCCATAAGCCATCTATCAGACATGGGGCATCTTTCAGCCATAAGTCATCTATCACACACGGGGCATCTTTCAGCCATAAGCCATCTATCAGACACGGGGCATCTTTCAGCCATAAGTCATCTTTCAGCCATAAGCCATCTATCAGACATGGGGCATCTTTCAGCCATAAGTCATCTATCAGACATGGGGCATCTTTCAGCCATAAGTCATCTATCACACACGGGGCATCTTTCAGCCATAAGTCAACTACGGTGTTGCAATCTTGCATTGCTGTAGTTAAAGTAATTAATTGATCACTAAATACAAATTCTGTATTCTAACTAGACATTTAGTAACTTGACTGTCATGGGTCATGACTATACTGTCAAATGAGGGTACCTAAATACTATGGATAAAGTTTTTCTCGTCAGATGAGGGCACCAAGAATACAATGGATAAAGTCTTTCTTGCTGATGTAGAAAGATCTGGAGTCAAAATGTCCTGCACCTAACAAATAGAATCATTAGGCACGTGGTTATTTTATGGCTGGGTGATGTTTGTGGTGGCTGCTGATGGTTTTCTGCTGAGTTGCACCTTGTGGGGCTGATTAGGACTCGTTACATCGGGGCCAAGCCAATTTCCATGATTAACATCCCAGAATTGGGCAATGTACAATAATCTGTCTCATCTCAAGATTAGAGTGTGGAAAAGTTGGATGATCCCACCGCTGCTGTTAGCACCACAGATATAACGAGAGATCTGTCGGTGGAATGAGCGCCTGTCGGGGAGGTAAGTTTTGCGCGGTGACTGATGGCAGACAAGGTTTGGATAATCGGTGGTCTGGGACCTTCATCTGCGACTTTTGCCATGAGGGGTGCGTCAAGTCAACATGATCCATCATGGCCGTAAGTGGCCGCGTGAGACCCGCATCAGCCGAGCTCACAGAATCCACACGTCCCTTGCTATATCAACACGACCAACCGTCGGCGCGCGACACCCACCAAGCTTCGTATCTCACCTCTCATACATAACTCCACCACCCCATATCGCCAAGCCTGGCCGGCCTTAATTGTCCCTGGACAAGGTCCGTGCCCGTTAATTGTCCGTGGATAATTCACACGCTTCCTTCCTATCGGTAACGCTTAGAGATCAAACAGTGATGGACAGACCAAGCAATGTAAAACCACCGCCCCATATCACACCCGGGGACATTTGTCTTCCTCCACAATGCTAAGCATCCCACTAAATAAGTGGAGATTAAAGCTACGGAGGCTGCCTACATGAAAGCTTGCCACTTTAACCTTATTGGGGCCGGTCCTCAGGGTCACATAACTAACCCTCCTACTTCATTTATCCCCAACACAATCTATGTTCTCTTTACCACACGACCATCACCAAACACACCAGTCCTGCAAAAAACACACGCCGGGCTGCTAAATTTCAGTGGGCATGTTTGTCTTATCTGGGCAGGGGGGAGCTTTATTGCTGGGCCTGCATACACCAGCTTATACACAGAGGTTGTCAGATCACTTCCTGTGTACATGTGATGCATGACCCTAGCCTGTGACAACGCATTCCCTGGCTCCCCCAGGCTCTCTCAGCAACCTCGACTCCCTCCACCCAGCCCACTTAGCCCAAGAGCCACAGTTCCTCAACATATCGCTTAACCCAACAGCCAACTTCCTTCCACTTTTTCAACACTTTCCTGCCGAGAATGCATTTCATGTGCATTTTAGAATATTCTGGGCGCCAATCAAAATTGTAGCCTTCCTTCCTGCTGACTGGAAGAGCTGCCTTCTGATTCCTCACACACGAGGACCGTTTCTTATCAATAAAGCTGTCACGGGACAAAAGTCGGGACGACGTGTAAGTACTCATCAGAAATCAGCTTTGAGTGCATCTGGGCCCCTTAGATCAACAGTAAGTCTGCTGCACAACAATATCACATAACCTCACTTCCTGTCTGGGGAACCCGGGTGTCTCAAGAAAAAGGTGGAGCTCTGACTTTGTAGCAGGTTGGCGTCCCAGTGTCCACTGAGTGACTCTAGAAATGGGGCTTTTGTTTTCTACCTGTCTGATGCTCCCATTATGGTGTCTTCCTGTATTTCTTACACTTCTACCCTGACAGGATGCAAACAAATGATATCACCTTGCAAAAAACCAACCCATCCTTATTCCTCGACCAATCAAATAGCACATCATCATCTTGAGAAATTGACATTTCCAGACAGATCGTACTCACTATGTGTATCTCCTCCTTCTGTAAGTAACATAATCAAACAACAGAAATATGGCACGGACCACAATGTGTCAATACAACAAAAAAACTCAGCTTTGAACAAACCTGATAGTCAAGAACAGGTAAAAGTTTGATAACACAACACAAAAATGAACAAACAACAGCAACATCTTCAACCATTGGGGTTTGTAAATAGTGATTTTGAATCAAAAGAAACTGCATACCAAAGGTGGGTGAGAAGTCATCATCATGCAGATTCTGAAAATCTAAAAATCCAACCATGTGCCATGAATAAAGTGAACACCAAGATGGTCCAAGTAATGATCACCACCAGAGGGCAGTAAACATTAAGAGCGCCATCTAGGGAATACCGCCCACAACCAACTCATAAAAATCTGCATGAGGATTTTATATTCTCAAAATAATGATCTTAATTTCTTCCTAACTCTGGATGTTGAGGATGATTGTGAACCCAATGGTGGAGAGGAGGGAGGTGGAGGAGGTGAGACTTACCATCCACGTATGCCACTATATAGGTGTGAAGTGCAGGGTGAGTCGGAGTAGCTGGGTCTGCAACAGAGCAGGGGGGCAACACACATGACAACATGGCCTTATATTACAAACTTCATATCTGGAATCATACATGCAAGCAAATGAGGAACTGCAAAGTCACAATCAAATATAAAATAAACTGCATTATACACAGAAATTTAAGCATAAGTGAAAGCTGTAATCTTGTGTCATGAGTTTAAGTGAGGTACTGCAATTACATCTAAAAATGAAGAATTGCAATCCTGCACTCCCTTATATATCCCACATTGTCTCCAACTTACTTGTATATCCATACTGTGTGTATCACAATGCCTAGCTAGGCTTCATCACTTGACACGTCATGCCTGCCCAGGAACCTGCCACCCTACCCACCCTGTCTACAGAGGTCTACACCACCTCTATGCCACCCTAGACATCCTGTCTAAAGAGGTCTACACCAATTCTATACCCATCCTGTCTAAAGAGGTCTACATCACCTCATCCAGCCTATCTACATATTTGACCCATCATAGGACATATAACCTATCAGACTGTTCCTGGTCAGTCCTCGTTCCTCTCATTGCTCTGGCCTCAGTAGACCCTCTATCACCACAATTACCACAGGTTGCAACTATTACAAACAACTGTGTACGTCTCTTATTTCACAAGCAGGTCTATCTGGCGGCCACGGACAGAATACCCCATCAAGCATGGCTACAGCGATAAGACATAACATATAGACATGCAGATAGCAATAGCAAGTCAACTTTACCTCGGTGCCTGTTTTCTCAGTGATGGTCCATACTAATATAGATGGCTTCCATGATTGGGATGTGAGATGATTGGGGTGAGCTCAGAAAGAGAGATGTGCGCCTTACAGTGTTATGAATGGTCAGAGAATACGAGAGCTAAACACGAGTCAAACAAGCGGCAACAATCACAAACCATGTTCATTCAACCACAACATCTGATAATATGACAAAGCCCCCCCAGTCAGACCCTCCGGGAGACACTGACTTCTGCTCAGTAACTTGACCTTTTGGCTTAAAAGGCTTCACCCGATCATAGATGAGACATAAAAGGGCCTTTCAGGTCGGCTAGAGGGCATCTCAGTCTGCCAAAGGTCCTGCAGTGATTCCTCAAAAGTCTAGGTCATCCGCACCATCAGTCAGAAGATGACGGGTACCCACACTGACAATCAAGTGTAAGGATGTCACAGAAAGTTGTAGGACCCGTCTAAATGGCAGACACAATTGTGTAAATGAGCATACATGATTGTACTGTGAGACGCGCTGACCACAATCATTGTCACTTGACCCTGCAACATCCCAGCTGATAAGCCAAGCAGATTGTCAATCCAGCGATCAAGATGCAATCTGATTGCCCTGTGTAGTAATATCCAACAGTAACAGCTTTAAATCCTAATTCGGAGAAATCTTTAAATTCTATCTCATAGATATTCAAAAGAAACTTTAAATCCTATCTCAGAGATATTCAAAGGAAACTTTTAATCCTACCTCAGAGACATTCAAAGAAATCTGTAAATCCTACCTCAAGAAATTCAAAGAAATCTTTGAATTCTACCTCAGTAAATTCAAAGAAATCTTTAAATTCTACCTCAGGAAATTCATAGAAATCTTTGAATCTAAGCTCAATGAAATTCAACGAAATGATAAAAAAGTTTCCCCATTTGTCAATCAAATCATTTTTCTTCCAATCTGCTTGAAACTGACAATGCCTTTCTAACAGGCAATATTTTGTTGATTTCTAACAGATAACATTTGTTGATTTCTGACAGTTGACTTGCATACATCTCTGAGGCATTATTCTTTGTGCACAGATAATGTGACCAACGTGAACAACACAAGACCATACACTCTATCAGCTAAAAGATCTTAAGAACTTTTTGCATATGTCATGTCTTTCAGAATGATACTAGTTTTCAAACTATGATCGTAGATGTTAATGGTGGAGAATGTTGGCTGTGGTGCCTGGGTGCGTGATCAGTGCCAATCTGGTCGAGCTTTATCAAACTGCCACTTCAACTTATTTCAAGTTCTTGCTGATCAAAAAAAAGAGTAACGAGAACTATTTTTTTCACCGAATCACAGAAGTAGGGTGCAGAGAGTGATGATATCCTAGGCTTTTGTTTACCTCTGTATGGCTTGTGCTTCATGTACCACGCTCGGAGTTACATGTTAACATGCATTGTGTTCATTGAACATATATATATGCTCAAGGTTTCAAAAACAAACAAACTTCAGCATCACACAGAATAACGCCTTGATATTGATATTTGTATTGGCATGAATTCTATGAGAAACACAATAATCACAATTTCTTAGAGTGAAAAATGTTTCAGTGAAAACAAGAGTTTATGAGCAACAAATGATGATTTTCACGTCCACAAAATTACAGCCAGAGTGTGGTTAATGTCAAAATGCTATCAGTCAAAATGTACCAATATTGTTGGAGCACAAGTATAACATGATCAAATTGTGGGCCAATTATAACAGATATTTAGAGGGGTAGAAAATGGAAATGTTTAGGTTACAGTCTTATACCATTTTGCATATTTCATGTGTCTACAAGACCATCCTTTCAGGGACAATACTGGGGTACAATAGAGGTCAAAGGTTAGAGATGTTACATCTAACACTGTGTATAGAAAAGGGTTGAGAAGAGGGGCAGGGTTAATGCGACGGTCAGTCATACCCTCACACAAACTCCACCATTTCATCCGTTCTGCCTCTGACTTCAAATTTACCGCTTGGCAACTTTGGCCTGTGGTCGGTTAGGTAGTCAGAGGCCAGAAACACAAATGGCTGACAAAAATGCCTGGATAGCGTGGCATGTCGGCCGCGGTGGTGGGCCTGGTCTTACAGGTTATGATCAGCTTAGAGCTCATCTTCTATCTTATCTGTCTCTTACCGATCACCCTAGAACATTGAGCTGACATGTCACAAATAAGCCATGCTCCCTGGGTGTAATAAGCCAAGAACTTTGCTCAAATAAGGTATGCTCCCTGGACAGCAGTTTTGTACAAAACAAGGGGGTTTGGTCAAGAGGTGAGGCATTTGTGCCGGGGCAGGGCTGTTAGCCTGTCAGTGCCTATAGGACAGCACGACTCGTCATCTTAATGGCCAGGCGCATCACAGCACAAAAAGTTTTCTCATCAAACTTTGTAGACTTATGTGCTACTCAAGAGAAAACATCAACTGGATATATATATATATATTTATGCACCAAAAGAAATGATCTGCATTGGTTTGACTTCTGCTTCTACATTCTTCCAGCAAAAACATAAAATATAAAGAATTCTATTAAAATTACGATTAGAAACAAATTCATTTTGCAACACATACTGACTGGTGGTTTATGCAGGAAGATAACAAAATATATGAGACAGGACAGAGATAAATGCAAGGTATGGTGAGACAGGATAGAGATAAATGCAAGGTCTGGTGAGACAGGATAGAGATAAATGCAAGGTCTGGTGAGACAGGACAGAGATAAATGCAAGGTCTGGTGAGACAGGACAGAGATAAATGCAAGGTCTGGTGAGACAGGACAGAGATAAATGCAAGGTCTGGTGAGACAGGAAATAATGTCTGGTGAGACAGGACAGAGAGGCATAAGGTCTGGTGAGACAGGAAGAATAGACTCAAGGTTTGGTGAGACAGGACAGACATAGGCACAAGGTCTACTGAGACAAGAAAAACACAATTTCTGGTGAGTAAGGCATGCACAATGCCTCTTCAACATGTCCATAAGCTAAATGTCATGTAATAATATTTGCATTCCATATTGATCAATGCCATACACATTCAAATCTCCAAATCATGGTGTTTTGAAAGCTTTGAAACTTTAACCATCATGGGACTTGGGGGAAAAATAGATTGATGTAAGTGATAGATGGGCAGAGAATGTTGGACGGTCAGAGGGAGAAGTTTGACACAGGTCTGAAGACAGATCAGAGATATATAAGCGGCTACGCAGGCTATCTGCACCACCCGGCTACACAGGCCCTCCAGATTGATGCCAGGGATTACGTCTCTATCACCGTGATGTCCATGCCGAGTCACTCAAGCCGATGTCTATGCGCAGTCTATGGACAATCTTGATGGCCATAAAAGTGTCTGCCCCGTGCTTCCTAATCTTACTATTGACTCGGGGTGAAATCCTCCACTGCTTTCCTGCTCAAATCAGGTCCTACTATCGCCATACTCGGAGATTTGCCCATGTCATCCATCAGAGGTGACAGGCCTAGTTTTGCTGCCGAGCGAGTTTGAGAAGCTCGAGTGCACATCGGCATCACAGCTCACTGACCTATCAGTGACATGGCCACCAAAACTCATTTACTGTGAGCTTTGTGTAGCTGCGACATGCGACCACCCTGCGGAAGACACGGCCCTATTTGTTAATACCTGATAACCAGGTCCAGTCTACCCCGAGTATAACCAGTTAATGGAAGAGGCTCAGCATCTATCAGGAGGGATGCGAGTTAGAGCCCCGCATTGTCCCCGGCGATGCCACACTGCACAATTGATGCCTACAACTTTGAGGCCATCTTAAAGAGTAAGACTTGTGGTCGTCACTCGCGACATCTTCATCCTCCGACCGGACTATTAGGGCCTTTAGGGGGATTTAGGTGTGAAAGACAGACATCAGGGTCTGTGGCCCTCTTCTTTGTGCGTGCCGCCCATCACGTCTGACTGCTGACTTATGGAGCCTGCCTCCCAGCATCCCTCATCATCCCCTCCTCAGGACCAAACTCAGATAACTCACAGGTTAATTTTTTCCCCTTCTGAGGTCATCCCAACCTATTTCACAATTCCGCCCAGGCAATTCACTGTGTTCTTTTGGGCCGCAAGAGCTGATCAAGTGTAACAGATGAGTGATAGTTCATGACTGTTCTGCCCATACAAGTCAGAGATGCGTTGCTCGGGATGCTCAAGTGCAGGAGCCGTGAACTATGTAGGCTGGGGCATGGCTGGGTGGCAGAAGGCAATCATGATCTGCCCGAGATTACCCTACCCCCCATACATTGCAACCCTACGTGATCTACTCCCAATCACAATGTGCCTGACAAGCATGTAGTAGACTGTGTCCTGCACCATCAGAGTCCCATGTATTCTGACCCAGGCCCCAGTGTCTATCAGAGTCCCCAGTATTCCTGCCCAGGCCCCAGTCTCTATCAGAGTCCCCAGTATTCCTGCCCAGGCCCCAGTCTCTATCAGAGTCCCCAGTATTCCTGCCCAGGCCCCAGTCTCTATCAGAGTCCCCGGTATTCCTGCCCAGGCTCCTGTCTCTATCAGAGTCCCCAGTATTCCTGCCCAGGCTCCTGTCTCTATCAGAGTCCCCGGTATTCCTGCCCAGGCTCCTGTCTCTATCAGAGTCCCCAGTATTCCTGCCCAGGCTCCTGTCTCTATCAGAGTCCCCAGTATTCCTGCCCTGCCCAGGCTCCTGTCTCTATCAGAGTCCCCAGTATTCCTGCCCATGCTCCTGTCTCTATAAAAGAGTCCCCAGTATTCCTGTCCAGGCTCCTGTCTCTATAAGAGTCCCCAGTATTCCGACTCAAACACCAAACTTTATAATCCCACACTCACTTCACCGTATACACATTTTTTCATTTTTTCAATTTTCCATTTTTCCTTTTTGGTCGGTTCAAGATTTTCTACGTCATTTTCTACATCATGTTTATTACTTTTGGTTAGTAATTATTATTTGCTTATTAAGATGATGTCATTCAGCTAATAACTTACTGCAGAGGAGTCATATATCATTATCTCACATGTTTAATTCAATGATCTCAATACTCTCTAATTCATTAAAAATTAAATTATTTTCGTTACTCACTATCAGCCTGTGTCTCATTTTTGATACTTAATCGTATAAAATAGTGATGATATTTACTGCATGTCACCGCTTTGGCATTGCAGATAATCTGGAGCCATTGTTTAATATAGCTGCTGTATCAGCTAAATATCACAACATGACAATCAGAGGAAAACAAGGTGGCATAAGCCACGAGGGAGACGTAGGCAGTGCCTTGTGATCTGCCAGGGTTAAGTCTGCCTGCAGTCTGCCTAAACTGCCTACAGTCTACCTGCAGTCTACTTAGTCTGCTTGTAGCCTACCTGCAGTCTGCCTACAGTCTGCCTACAGTCTACCTAGTCTACCTGCAGTCTACATAGTCTGCTTGTAGTCTACCTGCAGTCTGCCTTCAGTCTACCTGCAGTCTACCTAGTCTACCTGCAGTCTACATAGTCCGCTTGTAGTCTACCTGCAGTCTGCCTTCAGTCTACCCACACTCTGCCTAATGTCTACTTGCTGCCCACCTACAGTCTTCCAGCACTCCTGCAGTCTGCAGTCTGCCTGCAGTCTGCCTGCAGTCTACCACAAGTTCCAGCATCCCACACAATGCCATATAACATGTCCCTTATGATCAATTTGGATTACAGAACAAGGTGTCATAAATTTAGTCCTATGATTTTCTGACATGTTCAAAGATTTTAAACCACCTTAGGCTGCAATTCATTCCTGACTAAATACCTCATTTCATTCGGCGGAGATTTGAGTTTAATCCTGCTCATAAACCACATGGCATGTTTTGGCTTAAACTTTACATAACTCATGTGATCTATGACGGTAAATTACAAACACGAACAAATCGTAATTACGCCATCAGACTCAAATTATGGCACATGGTGGGTAAATGATAGCCCAGCAGCCGTGAGAATGCTTCCACGACCTGTCTACTTTGCCGGAAATTGTTTCATATTTGACAAAAATGTACAGGAACCTTCAATAATGCTGTGCGAAGATTGCAGTATATCTGACACGCATCACGACTGCCATCTAACATGCGAGCTGGGCAACATTGTGGTTTAATGACAGAGGATTGCGCCCTACAGGGTGATAGAAGCTGGAGAAGGGGCTGCCTCAAGCTTAATGCACTTATCCTATTATTATGACGCAAGATGCGCACCATCAAAATGACCTGCTTTATTGTAGCGGTGATCAGGATCCTGATCGCGATCAATGGCAGCTGATTACAGGCTCATGACCACGCATGTAACACGTTCACGTCATGTCACGGCCCCCGACAGCCTCCGACGCGAGCCACTGACACTGCTGGTATAACACTCAAAGCATTGCGGTCTGTAGAACTTCCTGCTCATCAGAATTATCTGAGAACAGCCAGGTCCACATGCAACATCTAGCATCAAGTCATAAAACCATATCTGCACATTCATTGTTTTCTCAATGCAAGAAATTCTGTTGAATCAGATTCAGAGACATATCACACATATATACCTATCTTCTCCCATCCCCATCTATTATCACTTATATCTTTTCATTCATGTTTGTAATATCCATTGTCCTCTCTATTGTCACTTACTGTCAGAATTATATCATAAGGTTCTATCATAACAGTTAGCAGAGTACTGGCGCTGGTTCCATCTACTCCTGTATATAGTACAAGTTGATTGTTTTCCAAGTTTATGTACACATACAAAAATGTTGCTTTAATTTCTCATGCACATTGGAACCAATCATCCTTAAAAAGACTTCAAGTTATGCATACAGGTCATTTTAATTACTATTTATTATATATTTTTTTATTTCTGATCGAGGTTCACAACTATACTATCTGGGATTCCCTTCATCGATGCTGGTCATGTGACTTATACAATCTCTTTTTTAGCTGATAAAGGCCAGTCCTAGCTTCCCTGAAAATACAATATCTTACCTACTAATAGCTCAGAACTCAGAATAACACAAAATTCTCCCCTCACCTCACAGCAGAAGCTATGCTGACATAATTAAAATCAACTGTGTTTTTTGTAAGAAGAAAATAGTTACAGGTTCAGGGATGTAAGAGATTTGTGAGTTTTATTGTTACAATTCGCCGGACACAAGAGCGCCATGAGCAGACCAAGTCTGATATAGCGCTATATAAATGTTTTTTCATTATTATAATTATTTTTACACTGCAAAAGTTCTTTAAGAGAGAAAGTAAACTGATAAAGATATATAGATATATATATATATATATAGATGTCGGCCCTCAAGTTGATATTAAGCAGAGCCACAGATTCATATATATATATGAATCTGTGGCTCTGCTTGAGGGCCGACATCTACCGAGCTTATGAGACAAGTGGGCAGGAAAATTTTGTGTAAAATAACTTTTTATGTAATGAGTACCGAATCACAGTGTCACACCAGACAAATATAGTTTGTTTCTTGATGGTTCAAAGTAGCTGCCAAATACCACAACAGCCTGCAGTTAGTTAGATACCTGACTGGACTGAAATACAAAATACTGTATCAAGATTAGGGAATGTGAGTGCCACCTACCGGCCTCGATGAGGAGTGTGCCCCCAGCTGATGAGGGGGTGCAGCTGTCACTGCCAGAGTGTGGGCGTTGGAAGTGGCGTCCTCCAGGCATGGCAACAGGGCTAGAGCGGGCAGGTTGGATCCTGAAAAGCATTATCCACATGTAGCTATTCTCAGACTAAATCAATTAAATTAAAATTTTATATCAAATTTTAAGTAGTGAATGATAAGGAAACTAATATAAAGCACATGTTTTCCTTAATATTTGATCTGTACAGGATAATTCTAACTAGAAATTACATAATTCAATAATCAAACTTCACTGCCAAGTTAAATTTCTAATGTGTCTACTTTTAAAACCAAGCAAAGTTTTTGATGATAGGTGGCAGCAGCTTCCAGTCATGCTATTTTGTTCTCATCTGATGAGAATTCAATGTGCAAAAATAAACATATATTTTTCCTACTCATTGAAATATCTTACATTTATTAAAATAACTCATTTCTACAGTTACATATCTGTTCTTTGGAAAACTGAATTAAAAATCAATATTGATATTCTGATATTTAATAATTTTGAAACTAGAATTATATAAAATTACATTTTAAATATCAATAAAGAAATATTGAAATATATATATATCAATATTAAATCAAGGGTATTACTTTTCATCTAAAGGAAAAAAAAACCAAAAAAGCTGCACTTGAGCATTTCATTGACACTATTACATTGTGTCCATCATGTGCCTAAAAAAACAGCTGACAGGTGGCACCACTGTATATTACCACTAGGTGGCACAAGCTCTGTTAGAGTTTGAAATTAGTATTGTGGACAATACAAGAATAAATCTCTTAATTTCAACAGGTCTTATCAGTTAAAGAAAAATATTCTTTCACAAATTTTAATCAGTTTAACTCTTTAGCATGTGAATTATTAAAATTGAGATATTTCATTCATGGATTAAATATTTCCAAACCCTTATAATACAGATCTATAAAGGATCAGGATATTTAAAGTCAATATAAAACAGTAAAATGAATCAAAATATGACTGTCACCACAAAAGGATAAATCATCTATTATCAGAAAAAGGTTCTTTGATATTAACATTTTCCTCAAGTATCTTCAAATATCAATCATTCACTCTTACATAGGGTTGAACATCTTGTTAAATCTTTTTCTAAATGTTTATTTTTGATGTTGATTTAGGTTTACATATCATATTTTAAGAAGGAGGAAAGGAAGTGGATGATCCAAATCCTTCGAGGGTGTAGAGAATATGACAATAAGAGGTCGTACTTGAGGCTCTGGAGGTCAAGGTCCTCACTGACGATATCCATGGCTGACATCTGCCCGGCTGTTTCTGGACTCTGCGACAGGAGAACAGACGAGTTGGAGGAGAGGACTGTGGTAGTCTGGGAGCCCTGGAATGTCCGGAATGAGAACTGTGGTCCCATCCAGAGCCGGCGATGAGGTCCGGCATGAGTTATTATCTCCACCTACAGAGATATAGCAACATCAACATGACAGCCATCATCAACATGACAACCATCAACATGACAACAACATGACAACCAACATTAACATGACAACCAACATCAACATGAAACCTGACATTCAACACAACAGGAATATTCCATTGCTAATTGAGTAAACTATTTCTTTATATGAACAAATTTATACTTGTAATTACTGATTTCAGCAATGGATGAACCTGATGTGTTCCACAAAACATAACCCCATGGGTTGATAGCTCTGCTGACTTGAATGAAAACACATGAACTGAGATAAAGCGCAACAAGCAACCAGGTTATGATTTTCCATACAAGATCCCTATTCAGTTTTGATGAGATTTTCATTAATATTTTGTAAATCATTATCTTGTTACCAATGCAATATTACATGCACAAAATTTGTGATTTTTTCAAAAATCAAAATGCTATCATGTTATCAAGGAGGCTGCCATTTTGAATAACATAGCCGATGAAAATCAAGATAACAAGTTGGGGCCAAATTTGAAATGTAACATGCATTTTGATTGGTCAAAATCATCATCTGCTCAAGTCTACTCTTGAATTTAAATTAAATTGGTCAAAACCATCATCTGCTCAAGTCTGCTCTTGAATTTAAATGATCATTTAGAGGGAAATGTACAAAAACATTACAAAAAAGCAATGATAAGCATAGCTCAAAGGCCATTGATATATGTTTATTCACTTTTAATGGTTGTGGGATTTTACATGCACACAAATATTGAATTCAAGGTCAATGTGTCAAGGTCAAAGGTCACATGACTAAGAAATTATGACGAGGCACAGTTATGAGCTAAGACATTTCTGTAAACCAAGTTTTAATTTCCTCTAATAAGAAGTTGCTGAGATATGCTCCGAACAAAATTTGTGACCTCTAGGTCACTGCACTAAGGTCAATGGTGACATCACTAAGATTTGAAGGAATCTGAATCTTCACCTCAATATCGACCTCTGTATAAAACTTGAAACGTATATTGCTGGTAGTTTTGGAGACGATTTTCTTTAAACATAGTGTTGATACATTACAGATATTAAGTATCTCCAGTTCATTGTTCATGAGCTATGGCCTGCACAATAATACAAAGGTCAAGGTTACAGTACCAAGGTCAAGGGTCAAATCTGTATAAAATGTATATGGTGTTCAAAAGAGTGTTGATATATAGCAGATGAACTAGTTTTTATTCACTTTTAATGCTTGAGATGTTACATGTTCACCAATTTTGAATTCAAGGTCAATGTGTCAAGGTCAAAGGTCACATGACTAAGAAAGAACTGAAAAACATTTCTGTATACCAAGTTTTAATTTCTTCTTATAAGTGGTTGCTGAGATATGCTCTTTAAAAAATGTGTGACATCAAGGTCATTGCACTAAGGTCAATGGTGACATCACTAAGATTTGAAGGAATCTGAATTTTCAACACTCTATCTACCTCTGTATTAAATATGAAACAAATTTTACTGGTAGTTTTGGAGGAGAAGATTTTTAAACATAGTGTTAGTATATAACAGATATGAAGTGTTTTTTATTCACTTCTGATGGTTGTCATGTGGCATGTTCACAAATTTTGAATTCAAGGTCAATGTGTCAAGGTCAAAGGTCACATGACTAAAATTGTATGATAAGGCACAGCTTTAACATAAGGCATTTCAGCATACCAAGATTTAATTTCCTGTAATAGGTGGTTGCTGAGATATGCTCAGTACAAAATTTGTGACCTCAAGGTCACTGCACTAAGGTCAATGGTGACATCACAAAGATTTGAAGGAAACAGAATCTTCACATACATATCTACCTCTAAACAAAATATGAAAGATATAGTACTGGTAGTTTTGGAGAAGAAGATTTTTAAAGAAATGTTGACAGACAGATGGACATACGGACTGACGGGCAGACAGATGGCCAAACATTTCCCCCCTCCTAAAGCTCTGCAAGCTAAAGTCTCAGCAGAGCTAAAAAAGTCTTGATCTTAAAAAGTTAAAAAATATGAGTTTACCTGTGAGAGCCACTGATCATCAGGATCGTCTCTGGAGCCGCTATCTGATGACAGGCTCTCCTTGGACTCTTGCCTGCAGACCAGCCCCACTCCGATAGCCAGCTCCCCTGAAACATATAGACCACACTCAGAATGCTACCAGACCAGCCCCACTCCGATAGCCAGCTCCCCTGTAACATATAGACCACACTCAGAATGCTATCAGACCAGCCCCACTCCGATAGCTAGCTCCCCTGTAATATATAGACCACACTCAGAATGCTACCAGACCAGCCCCACCCCGATAGCCAGCTCCCCTGTAATATATAGACCACAATCAGAATGCTACCAGACCAGCCCCACCCAGATAGCCAGATCCCCTGTAACATATAGACCACAATCAGAATGCTACCAGACCAGCCCCACCCCGATAGCTAGCTCCCCTGAAATATATAGACCACACTCAGAATGCTATCAGACCAGCCCCACTCCGATAGCCAGCTCCCCTGAAACATATAGACCACAATCAGAATGCTACCAGACCAGCCCCACCCAGATAGCCAGATCCCCTGTAACATATAGACCACAATCAGAATGCTACCAGACCAGCCCCACCCCGATAGCTAGCTCCCCTGAAATATATAGACCACACTCAGAATGCTACCAGACCAGCCCCACTCCGATAGCCAGATCCCCTGTAACATATAGACCACGCTCAGAATGCTACTAGACCAGCCCCACCCCGATTGCCAGATCCCCTATAACATATAGACCATGCTCAGAATGCTACCTGACCAGCCCCACCCCAATAGCCAGCTCCCCTGTAACATATAGACCACACTCAGAATGCTACCAGACCAGCCCCACTCCGATAGCCAGCTCCCCTGTAACATATAGACCACGCTCAGAATGCTACCAGACCAGCCCCACCCCGATAGCCAGCTCCCCTGTAACATATAGACCACGCTCAGAATGCTACCAGACCAGCCCCACCCCGATAGCTTACCTGTGGATGGTTTAATGCTGGCAGTCTATGGGTTTACCTGTGGATGGTTTAATGCTAGCAGTCTATGGGTTTACCTGTGGATGGTTTAATGCTAGCAGTTGATGGCTTAATGCTAGTAGTCTATGGGTTTACCTGTGGATGGCTTAATGCTAGCTCTCTATGGGTTTACCTGTGGATGGTTTAATGCTGGCAGTCTATGGGTTTACCTGTGGATGGTTTAATGCTAGCAGTCTATGGGTTTACCTGTGGATGGTTTAATGCTAGCAGTTGATGGCTTAATGCTAGTAGTCTATGGGTTTACCTGTGGATGGCTTAATGCTAGCTCTCTATGGGTTTACCTGTGGATGGTTTAATGCTGGCAGTCTATGGGTTTACCTGTGGATGGTTTAATGCTAACAGTCTATGGGTTTACCTGTGGATGTTTTAATGCTAGCAGTCTATGGGTTTACCTGTGGATGGTTTAATGCTAGCAGTCTATGGGTTTACCTCTGGATGGCTTAATGCTAGCAGTCTATGGGTTTACCTGTGGATGGTTTAATGCTGACAGTCTATGGGTTTACCTGTGGATGGTTTAATGCTGACAGTCTATGGGTTTACCTGTGGATGGCTTAATGCCAGCAGTCTATGGGTTTACCTGTGGATGGTTTAATGCTGACAGTCTATGGGTTTATCTGTGGATGGTTTAATGCTGACAGTCTATGGGTTTACCTGTGGATGGTTTAATGCTAGCAGTCTATGGGTTTACCTGTGGATGGTTTAATGCTAGCAGTCTATGGGTTTACCTGTGGATGGTTTCATGCTAGCAGTCTATGGGTTTACAGTCTATGGGTTTACCTGTGGATGGCTTAATGCCAGCAGTCTATGGGTTTACCTGTGGATGGTTTAATGCTGACAGTCTATGGGTTTATCTGTGGATGGTTTAATGCTGACAGTCTATGGGTTTACCTGTGGATGGTTTAATGCTAGCAGTCTATGGGTTTACCTGTGGATGGTTTAATGCTAGCAGTCTATGGGTTTACCTGTGGATGGTTTCATGCTAGCAGTCTATGGGTTTACCTGTGGATGGTTTAATGCTAGCAGTCTATGGGTTTACCTGTGAATGGTTTAATGCTAGCAGTCTATGGGTTTACCTGTGGATGCTTTAATGCTGACAGTCTATGGGTTTACCTGTGGATGGTTTAATGCTAGCAGTCTATGGGTTTACCTGTGGATGGCTTCATGCTAGCTCTCTATGGGTTTACCTGTGGATGGCTTAATGCTGGCAGTCTATGGGTTTACCTGTGGATGGTTTAATGCTAGCAGTCTATGGGTTTACCTGTGGATGGTTTCATGCTAGCAGTCTATGGGTTTACCTGTGGATGGTTTAATGCTAGCAGTCTATGGGTTTACCTGTGAATGGTTTAATGCTAGCAGTCTATGGGTTTACCTGTGGATGCTTTAATGCTGACAGTCTATGGGTTTACCTGTGGATGGTTTAATGCTAGCAGTCTATGGGTTTACCTGTGGATGGCTTCATGCTAGCTCTCTATGGGTTTACCTGTGGATGGCTTAATGCTGGCAGTCTATGGGTTTACCTGTGGATGGTTTAATGCTGGCAGTCAATGGGTTTACCTGTGGATGGCTTAATGCTGGCAGTCTATGGGTTTACCTGTGGATGGTTTAATGCTAGCAGTCTATGGGTTTACCTGTGGATGGTTTAATGCTAGCAGTTGATGGCTTAATGCTAGTAGTCTATGGGTTTACCTGTGGATGGCTTAATGCTAGCTCTCTATGGGTTTACCTGTGGATGGTTTAATGCTGGCAGTCTATGGGTTTACCTGTGGATGGTTTAATGCTAGCAGTCTATGGGTTTACCTGTGGATGGTTTAATGCTAGCAGTTGATGGCTTAATGCTAGTAGTCTATGGGTTTACCTGTGGATGGCTTAATGCTAGCTCTCTATGGGTTTACCTGTGGATGGTTTAATGCTGGCAGTCTATGGGTTTACCTGTGGATGGTTTAATGCTAGCAGTCTATGGGTTTACCTGTGGATGTTTTAATGCTAGCAGTCTATGGGTTTACCTGTGGATGGTTTAATGCTAGCAGTCTATGGGTTTACCTCTGGATGGCTTAATGCTAGCAGTCTATGGGTTTACCTGTGGATGGTTTAATGCTGACAGTCTATGGGTTTACCTGTGGATGGTTTAATGCTGACAGTCTATGGGTTTACCTGTGGATGGCTTAATGCCAGCAGTCTATGGGTTTACCTGTGGATGGTTTAATGCTGACAGTCTATGGGTTTATCTGTGGATGGTTTAATGCTGACAGTCTATGGGTTTACCTGTGGATGGTTTAATGCTAGCAGTCTATGGGTTTACCTGTGGATGGTTTAATGCTAGCAGTCTATGGGTTTACCTGTGGATGGTTTCATGCTAGCAGTCTATGGGTTTACAGTCTATGGGTTTACCTGTGGATGGCTTAATGCCAGCAGTCTATGGGTTTACCTGTGGATGGTTTAATGCTGACAGTCTATGGGTTTATCTGTGGATGGTTTAATGCTGACAGTCTATGGGTTTACCTGTGGATGGTTTAATGCTAGCAGTCTATGGGTTTACCTGTGGATGGTTTAATGCTAGCAGTCTATGGGTTTACCTGTGGATGGTTTCATGCTAGCAGTCTATGGGTTTACCTGTGGATGGTTTAATGCTAGCAGTCTATGGGTTTACCTGTGAATGGTTTAATGCTAGCAGTCTATGGGTTTACCTGTGGATGGTTTAATGCTGACAGTCTATGGGTTTACCTGTGGATGGCTTCATGCTAGCTCTCTATGGGTTTACCTGTGGATGGCTTAATGCTGGCAGTCTATGGGTTTACCTGTGGATGGTTTAATGCTGGCAGTCAATGGGTTTACCTGTGGATGGCTTAATGCTGGCAGTCTATGGGTTTACCTGTGGATGGTTTAATGCTGACAGTCTATGGGTTTACCTGTGGATGGCTTAATGCTGGCAGTCTACGGGTTTACCTGTGGCAGTCTTCCCGATAGTCACCAGACCTTCAACGGACATCGGTCCGATAAAGTTGACTTTTTCCCGGACCGAAAGCATTTTTCCCGGACCGAAAAAAAAGCGTGAAAAGTAAATACGCTCATATTGTCCAGGTACAAGCTTCCCAAACGGCGATACTATTAAAATCTTTGTTTAATTTACACGTAGATATATTCTTACACGTGTCGGCAACAGTCCGCCTTCATTCAATAAGTTTAAAGTATGCACAAGTCAGAGAAAATGCGTGTTTAACAATGCTTAACTACGCATATAAGACATGAGGTCGCCATTACGAAAACCGGAAGTGACGGGGACAGGCTCTTATTTTTCGTGCGAAAATGATCGGACGCTAACCATTTGCATTGAAAATATTAATGTATTGCGCAATGATGGATCCCTGACACTTCATTTTTACATTTTACTTTTTAAATGACTGCCGAACTTGTCGAGGGATAAATTTTGAGAAAAGTTAGAATTTTCACAAAAATACACGTCGGACATGAGGTCCGACTTCGGCGGAAAAGATGCCGGACCGTGGCAAAAAATATCGGTCAGGACCGGCAGTCCGGCGGTTATCGAGAAGACTGCTGTGGATGGTTTAATGCTGACAGTCTATGGGTTTACCTGTGGATGGTTTAATGCTAGCAGTCTATGGGTTTACCTGTGGATGGTTTAATGCTGACAGTCTATGGGTTTACCTGTGGATGGTTTCATGCTGACAGTCTATGGGTTTACCTGTGGATGGTTTAATGCTGACAGTCTATGGGTTTACCTGTGGATGGTTTAATGCTGACAGTCTATGGGTTTACCTGTGGATGGCTTAATGCCAGCAGTCTATGGGTTTACCTGTGGATGGTTTAATGCTGACAGTCTATGGGTTTATCTGTGGATGGTTTAATGCTGACAGTCTATGGGTTTACCTGTGGATGGTTTAATGCTAGCAGTCTATGGGTTTACCTGTGGATGGTTTAATGCTAGCAGTCTATGGGTTTACCTGTGGATGGTTTAATGCTGGCAGTCTATGGGTTTACCTGTGGATGGTTTAATGCTGGCAATCTATGGGTTTACCTGTGGATGGTTTAATGCTGGCAGCCTATGGGTTTACCTGTGGATGGTTTAATGCTGGCAGTCTATGGGTTTACCTGTGGATGGCTTCATGCTGACAGTCTATGGGTTTACCTGTGGATGGTTTAATGCTAGCAGTCTATGGGTTTACCTGTGGATGGTTTCATGCTAGCAGTCTATGGGTTTACCTGTGGATGGTTTAATGCTAGCAGTCTATGGGTTTACCTGTGGTTGGTTTAATGCTGACAGTCTATGGGTTTACCTGTGGATGATTTAATGCTGACAGTCTATGGGTTTACCTGTGGATGGCTTAATGCTAGCAGTCTATGGGTTTACCTGTAGATGGTTTAATGCTGACAGTCTATGGGTTTACCTGTGGATGGTTTAATGCTAGCAGTCTATGGGTTTACCTGTGGATGGTTTAATGCTAGCAGTCTATGGGTTTACCTGTGAATGGTTTAATGCTAGCAGTCTATGGGTTTACCTGTGGATGGTTTAATGCTAGCAGTCTATGGGTGTACCTGTGGATGGCTTAATGCTAGCAGTCTATGGGTTTACCTGTGGATGGTTTAATGCTAGCAGTCTATGGGTTTACCTGTTGATGGTTTAATGCTAGCAGTCTATGGGTTTACCTGTGAATGGTTTAATGCTAGCAGTCTATGGGTTTACCTGTGGATGGTTTAATGCTAGCAGTCTATGGGTTTACCTGTGGATGGTTTAATGCTGGCAGTCTATGGGTTTACCTGTGGTTGGTTTAATGCTGGCAGTCTATGGGTTTACCTGTGGATGGTTTAATGCTAGCAGTCTATGGGTTTACCTGTGGTTGGCTTAATGCTAGCGGTCTATGGGTTTACCTGTGGATGGTTTAATGATAGCAGTCTATGGGTTTACCTGTGGTTGATTTAATGCTGGCAGTCTATGGGTTTACCTCTGGATGGCTTAATGCTAGCAGTCTATGGGTTTACCTGTGGATGGTTTAATGCTGACAGTCTATGGGTTTATCTGTGGATGGTTTAATGCTAGCAGTCTATGGGTTTACCTGTGGATGGCTTCATGCTGGCATTCTATGGGTTTACCTGTGGTTGGTTTAATGCTGGCAGTCTATGGGTTTACCTGTGGATGTTTTAATGCTGGCAGTCTATGGGTTTACCTGTGGATGTTTTAATGCTAGCAGTCTATGGGTTTACCTGTGGTTGGTTTAATGCTGGCAGTCTATGGGTTTACCTGTGGATGGTTTAATGCTGGCAGTCTATGGGTTTACCTGTGGATGTTTTAATGCTAGCAGTCTATGGGTTTACCTGTAGATGGCTTATTGCTGGCAGTCTATGGGTTTACCTGTGGTTGGTTTAATGCTAGCAGTCTATGGGTTTACCTGTGGATGGCTTCATGCTGGCATTCTATGGGTTTACCTGTGGATGTTTTAATGCTAGCAGTCTATGGGTTTACCTGTGGTTGGTTTAATGCTGGCAGTCTATGGGTTTACCTGTGGATGGTTTCATGCTGGCAGTCTATGGGTTTACCTGTGGATGTTTTAATGCTAGCAGTCTATGGGTTTACCTGTGGTTGGTTTAATGCTAGCAGTCTATGGGTTTACCTGTGGATGGCTTAATGCCAGCAGTCTATGGGTTTACCTGTGGATGTTTTAATGCTAGCAGTCTATGGGTTTACCTGTGGTTGGTTTAATGCTAGCATTCTATGGGTTTACCTGTGGATGGCTTAATGCTAGTAGTCTATGGGTTTACCTGTGGTTGGTTTAATGCTAGCAGTCTATGGGTTTACCTGTGGATGGCTTAATGCTAGTAGTCTATGGGTTTACCTGTGGATGGTTTAATGCTGACAGTCTATGGGTTTACCTGTGGATGGTTTAATGCTGACAGTCTATGGGTTTACCTGTGGATGGTTTAATGCTGACAGTCTATGGGTTTACCTGTGGATGGCTTCATGCTAGCTCTCTATGGGTTTACCTGTGGTTGGCTTAATGCTGGCAGTCTATGGGTTTACCTGTGGATAGTTTAATGCTGGCAGTCAATGGGTTTACCTGTGGATGGTTTAATGCTGGCAGTCTATGGGTTTACCTGTGGATGGTTTAATGCTGACAGTCTATGGGTTTACCTGTGGATGGTTTAATGCTGACAGTCTATGGGTTTACCTGTGGATGGTTTAATGCTGACAGTCTATGGGTTTACCTGTGGATGGCTTCATGCTAGCTCTCTATGGGTTTACCTGTGGATGGCTTCATGCTAGCTCTCTATGGGTTTACCTGTGGATGGCTTAATGCTGGCAGTCTATGGGTTTACCTGTGGATGGTTTAATGCTGGCAGTCAATGGGTTTACCTGTGGATGGCTTAATGCTGGCAGTCTATGGGTTTACCTGTGGATGGTTTAATGCTGACAGTCTATGGGTTTACCTGTGGATGGTTTAATGCTGGCAGTCTATGGGTTTACCTGTGGATGGTTTAATGCTAGCAGTCTATGGGTTTACCTGTGGATGGCTTAATACTAGCAGTCTATGGGTTTATCTGTGGATGGTTTAATGCTGGCAGTCTATGGGTTTACCTGTGGATGGTTTAATGCTGGCAGTCTATGGGTTTACCTGTGGATGGTTTAATGCTAGCAGTCTATGGGTTTACCTGTGGATGGCTTAATACTAGCAGTCTATGGGTTTATCTGTGGATGGTTTAATGCTGGCAGTCTATGGGTTTACCTGTGGATGGTTTCTGTGAGATGACAGCATCGTGCCCAAGGAGCAGCGGGTTGTTGCTGGGAAGGGCTGGCTTGATCTCTGGAGTGGTCAGGGATCTGCAAATATGCAAAAAATATATAGCAGTCAATCAATACCATCACTCATTATTGTAATAGCATATATAGTGGTATTGCTGTAAAGGAATCATGTGGCAGCGTACCTTACAAGTGGCCACTGGGCCCTGGGAGTAGAGGTCACCTCTAGTGGTGTAGTGATATAGGAATCACGTGGCAGCTTACCTTACAAGTGGCCACTGGGCCCTGGGAGTAGAGGTCACCTCTAGTGGTGTAGTGATATAGGAATCACGTGGCAGCTTACCTTACAAGTGGCCACTGGGCCCTGGGAGTAGAGGTCACCTCTAGTGGTGTTGTGATATAGGAATCATGTGGCAGCTTACCTTACAAGTGGCCACTGGGCCCTGGGAGTAGAGGTCACCTCTAGTGGTGTAGTGATATAGGAATCATGTGGCAGCTTACCTTACAAGTGGCCACTGGGCCCTGGGAGTAGAGGTCACCTCTAGTGGTGTAGTGATATAGGAATCACGTGGCAGCTTACCTTACAAGTGGCCACTGGGCCCTGGGAGTAGAGGTCACCTCTAGTGGTGTAGTGATATAGGAATCATGTGGCAGCTTACCTTACAAGTGGCCACTGGGCCCTGGGAGTAGAGGTCACCTCTAGTGGTGTAGTGATACAGGAATCATGTGGCAGCTTACCTTACAAGTGGCCACTGGGCCCTGGGAGTAGAGGTCACCTCTAGTGGTGTAGTGATATAGGAATCATGTGGCAGCTTACCTTACAAGTGGCCACTGGGCCCTGGGAGTAGAGGTCACCTCTAGTGGTGTAGTTATACAGGAATCATGTGGCAGCTTACCTTACAAGTGGCCACTGGGCCCTGGGAGTAGAGGTCACCTCTAGTGGTGTAATGATACAGGAATCATGTGGCAGCTTGCCTTACAAGTGGCCACTGGGCCCTGGGAGTAGAGGTCACCTCTAGTGGTGTAGTGATACAGGAATCCTGTGGCAGCTTACCTTACAAGTGGCCACTGGGCCCTGGGAGTTGAGGTCTCCTCAGTTATACAGGAATCATGTGACAGCTTACCTTACAAGTGGCCACTGGGCCCTGGGAGTAGAGGTCACCTCTAGTGGTGTAGTGATATAGGAATCATGTGGCAGCTTACCTTACAAGTGGCCACTGGGCCCTGGGAGTAGAGGTCACCTCTAGCGGTGTAGTTATACAGGAATCATGTGGCAGCTTACCTTACAAGTGGCCACTGGGCCCTGGGAGTAGAGGTCACCTCTAGCGGTGTCTCATCAGTGATCTTGTCGGTGCCGAGTTTGGCGTGGGGATCCAGCACATATTCTATCAGTGTTCCTGTCCAGCTCATGAGGTACAGAGAATCCATCGCCTTTTTCTCCTCTGAAAATTTACAAATAAAAGCACATATGACAACAACAAAATATATTTAATCTGGCCATGCACTCTTAGGCTGTCATCCATGGGAAGGGCTTCTTACATATACATGTACATGTATGGAGTGTCTGATTGTCTTTGTCTTCCTGGTTCTTGTGAAAATGGAGCTAGGCTTAGTGCAGTAATCCTAGAAGATCAAATTAGAAGGACAAACAGAATGACAAATGTCAAATTAAAATCCACATGAATTCCCTGCTTTACATTTGGGATATTACTAGACCAATCTTCTAATTATTGACAAAAAAATTCTACAATGGAAGGTACATTAAGTAATATTTCCCTTCTTTCTTTGATCAATTCTTTAACTTCACAGACAATTCTTACCATCATGGCTGAATCAACTCAATCTTAGCCTGGAAACCTCATACACACATCTACACCAATGCTGCAATCTTGCATTCAATTTCCATCTATATATCCATAAGTATCTCTGCTGATATTGTAACATGAGTGTACATAGCACTGCACCTAAGCACACTGAATAAATCTTGCCTCTGTGCCGAGAGTTATGCAGATTTGCATTCCTCTTGACATACTAATTGTATGTCTGGTATTGCTCAGATAAATTACTGTTTTATTGCTTCCAAAGAAACAGACAAATTACCTGTAATCTTCCCTTTACCTGGGGGACGGGCTGTCTATTTTAGTACTCAATATAATTTGTTACAGTCGACTAGTATTTCTTGTTGACCACAAAGTTGAAATTAACTGAAATTTAATAGATAGCCTGGGCTGACTTAATAATGAAACTTTTATAAATGAATTCCTCATGTGAAAAAAAAACCTTCATGCAACATAAAGAAGAAAAAAAGAACATATTTTCTCTAATAATCATATATATATATTTATAAGTAAGTTTGGCCTGCCAGTGTCTGGCTTTTAACAATACTTATTCTTTAGATATAAACTTTTGAACTTTGCGTAGTTTAAGCAGGTAGAAGAGGGCAGTATATTATGCATCCAGGGTAGCCATGCCTGCAGCTCTACTGCCAAATATTACACATAATTATTTTACGATGCTTGTAATGGTGGATAATGGCCGATTACTGCCTTTGTGTCTCATTGCTGTATTCCTGCACTCTATAGCCACTTGAAGTACACAGATCAATACATAGATATAAAGCAACATGCCTCCAGAGGAGGTTCACCCACATTGAATCTCAAGTTTAATCACTGTTTTATTTCACAACATGAAGCCCCCCTTCCTATAAAACATCTTGGTGAGGGTGAGGCTGGTGTGAATTTTCACAAATGATCATAGAATGATCTAAATGAATTAGATATGTTGACACTTAGTTCTTTCAGTGATGAATATGGGGTAAAAAAAACATTTGTGAACATTTTGCATAACAATGGCTGTGATGTTCGCAGATAGCTATTTGTTTTGTAAATCTGCATGTTCTGATCAATCTGGTTCATTGAGGAACTACCGTATTTACTCGAATATATGACGAGGTTTTCATACCCAAACCATTAGTTAATGTTTGGGGGGGTGGGGGGGCGTCTCATACATGAGGGCAATTCCTGGACGGTGATTTACGGCACTACAAATTCCTCCATGTCCTTGACCATAGCATCAAAACAAAGCGTTTTCATTATGGACTTTCATATTTTCGAAATAACGGATATCAGATGTAGCCGATCAATTTTAATTGCGGTTTAAATGATAAATGAAGGTATTTAAGCATTATTATCACAAATTACACTTCACAGGTTGAGAATTTCTCCAAGTCCTTGACCTTAGCGTCAAAACAATGCATTTTCATTACGTACTTGCATATTTTCGAAATAAAGGATATCGGATGTAGCGGATCAATTTTAACTGCGTTTTAAATGATAAATAAAGGTATTAACACAACATTATCACAAATTATGCTTTGCAGGTCGAGAACAGAACAAAACCATCCATCAGGGATCCATCATTGCGAAATATATTAATATTTCAATGGGAATGAACATGCTTTGGCGGGGGTCCAATCGTTTTTGCGCCAAAAATAAGAGCTTATCCATGTGCTGTGTAAGCATATTTACGTTTCACTTTTAAAATGGCCACCAAACTTGAACGGTAGCAGTGCCAATGTCTCATGAAAACTGACTCATCCTATAATCGGAAATTGGTCTTTTCAAGCAAAATAACATCAATTTTGGGGTTGTCTTACACACGAGTCTTCTTATATTGGAGTAAATACAGTATCTGCACTGTGTGCTAAAAGTAGACACAGGCACAGAATTTTTATAAATCAAAAAAAAATTTAAATACCAACAAATGTCTTGAGAGTGAAAAAAAATTAGGCACTGTCTTTGCCATGGATCTTGGCTATCAGAATTTTATGCTTCTATCAGTTATGTTTTTCCATTGGTTCAGTTTTTCCATAAATGTTTTCCACTAAATATGTTTTCACATTAAATCATATTTCCATTAAATTGTAAATCCATGTGTTTGTTATCCACCAGTTATACATTATTATCTCATACTTGGTGCTTCAAGAGGGTGTTCTGCATCAATGAGATATTCTTTTGCAGACCCCCCATCTGCCGAACTACTTTTGCAGATCATCCCTCTGCTGAACTACTTTCGAACATCATACCTGATTGAAGGACGAGTGAGATCCCTTTATTTACTTTGAATATATTGGATATCAAAGCAAAACCTTTGCAAGAACCCATGTTCTTGTCTTTATCTCATACTTAACTACTGCATATGGTTTATATATGAAGCAAACCAGTCTTAACATTGTACGAATTATGGACCTATGTTGTTATGTGACCTCACAATATAGATTGGCGCTTTGTCCACCTCTAAGTGATGTCATTACATCATATAATATACTTTGTAATGATGTCATTGAGCATGACTTCATTAAAAAGGGGCATGGCACTGTTTATATTGTTTGACACACAACATAGATCCGCACTTACTGTAATGTTTGCCACAGTTTTGGACACGACATAGGTTGGGCAGCAAACCAAAACCTTATACTTATCTGCAGTATATAAGTATGAGATAAAGCCAAGAACATGCATTCGTGCAGTGTTCAGGCTGACAAATCTCTCTCGTTGGTTCTGGTGGAAGGATCTCACTTGTCCTTTGGATTCTTGAGATCCTTCCACCAGAACCAATTTGAGAGATCTGTCAGCCTAAACACTGCACGAATGCATGTTCTTGCCTTAATACTACCATATGGGATTTATGAAGTCATTTGTTGTGCACATAATTTGGTTTGCACAACTGCTTGAGTCTGGCCACAACACAGACACAAGTGGTGCAGCCAACAAATCAAATCAAATCATTGATACTTCTCAGCTGGCGATGATATATCACCTGAGAAGCTGGCTTTCTCTGCCAATTAAGGTAATATCACTTCTTGACAACTTATAAACAACCTTCACAGCACTTCACAACACAGTGATAGCTTCTGATTTTTTTCTTAATCATAGAAAAATAGAATCAACTTTAAGCCTCATGATTGGAAAATAAATGAGTGTAAAACTAAGCTGACATAATCAGGAATGCGAAAAAAAACTAAGGGAATTCTAGGCATCAAAACAGGTTGAGAAGTTGTCAAGATACACAGGAAAGGATATCAAGGATACTTGAATCTGTGAGGAGAATTTCTAAGAATGCTTTACATTTATAAAATACTGAATATATATTGCATTGATAATTTTTTTCAGATTTTGACATATTTGATGTCTTTAGTCTGTCCAAATGTTTATCCCATTCCATTTATGATGTATTCAAAAGACAAAGTTTAATAAAATATTTAAGATATCCCACAAAAGCGTCAAGTTATCTTCACCTGACTTCTATCCTTGTAATGATATGTAATATGACTCAGCTCACCAGAGGGCGTATCAGAACTGCTCATGAATATTAACATGATCCAATATGGCTGCCTCCAAAGCACATGCTTGTTGATGTATATTATAAACAACAGAATACAACATTAAATCTCTGACCAATACTTGTGTTTTATTTGACTATCATAGTCCTGAGTATCTAGAAACTATCACTGTCTTCACACTATAGAGACCCTGTTATGGGCTCCGGGCCCAGCAGGCATCAGGGAGGTATACACATGATGACTACCCACCTGGTTTTTCTCTGGTGATTCCTGGGCTGCCTGCCACCCAGCCACGAGACCTGGCAAACATGGCCGCCACACACATGATGTCTCCAGTGGTGGAAGGCTGTCCGGTGCCCTTGGAGGTCTTGGTGCCACTGGATGACCCAGAGGAGAGGCCTGGTATGCTAAGGGCATGCTTGACCTGCACCAGGGGGTAGACAGTGGTGGGGTGTGGGAAGGGCGGCAGGCGGGGGTTCCCCATGTTGTTATTAATAGCATTCTGATGTAAAATGTGCCGATAATGCTCATGTCGACCTGAAATAAAAGAAAACAAAATCTAACGATGAGAAGGACACCATTCAGAAATTTAAAAAAATAATTTATGGCATAAGATTTAAGATGATATATTGCAGACTATTTGAGCGAATGAGATAGTATGAGTGATGGAGACTGACCAGGACTGGAGCCTGGGCTGCTGGAGAGATGTACGGGGCTGTGCCTGCCAGCAGAGGCCCTCGCTGCAGTATCTATATCCTCCAGCCCAGCACTGCGGTGGAAACGACTGGCTCGGTTAACAACACGCTGAGACGTATGCGTACGAACATTGATACCTCCTACATGAAACAGGAAATACATTGCAATCAAAAAGCCTGGGAGAGTCTCCAAATGCATTCTCATAACTTATTTTTTGCTGTGTGTAATTTATGGTTATTTTCTTAAATACTTCATCTTAATCCAGATATAATTGTTAATCTTCATGTAAAGTCATTTTTCATTTATATCTAATGATTCCAGTACATACCTCCATAGGGACAGATGGGGAAAACGTGTGTGGTCCCTCTCAGAGAACTGATAGCAACCCACCGACTGTCCATCGTAAAACATATGTCTTGGACCTAATATTACAAATAACTTAATTTCATTTTACTCATAAACAAACACAAATCATACAATTTGCACAGGAATAGATTATGGCATGATTACATTATGAAACCCTAAAAAAGATAACTTGTGAGGTTTTTATGTTTAATCTGCAATTATCAAAAAGGTAATTTATGACACGGCTTAATTGACATAGGTGTCATTGGTAGTGAAAACCAAGGGTTATGGAATGCCCTGCCCCTTCACATTAAAACATAACCCCATGGGTTGATAGCTCTGCTGACTTGAATGAAAACACATGAACTGAGAAAAAGTGCAACAAGCAACCAGGTTGTGATTTTCCATACAAAATCCTAATTCAGTTTTGATGAGATATTCATTAATATTTGGTAAATCATTATCTTGTTACCAATGCAATATTCATGCACAAAATTTGTGATTTTTTCAAAAATCTAATAGCTATCACTAAGTTGTCAAGGAGGCTGCCATTTTGAATAACATAGCCAATGAGAATCAAGATAACAAGTAGGGGCCAAATTTGATATGTAACATGCATTTTGATTGGTCACCATCTGCTCAAGTCTGCTCCACTTTTAATAATTGTTTTAATGGTTGTGAGTATATAACAGATATGAAGTGTTTTTTATTCACTTCTGATGGTTGTGATGTGGCATGTTCACAAATTTTGAATTCAAGGTCAGTATGTCAAGGTCAAAGGTCACATGACTAAAATTGTATGACAAGGTACATCTTTAACATAAGACATTTCTGCATACCAAGTTTTAATTTCCTCTAATAAGTGGTTGCTGAGATATGCTCAGTACAAAATTTGTGACCTCAAGGTCACTGCACTAAGGTCAATGGTGACATCACTAAGATTTGAAGGAATCTGAATCTTCACCTATATATCTACCTCTACATAAAATATGAAAGATATAGTACTGGTAGTTTTGGAGGAGAAGATTTTTAAAGAAATGTTGACAGACGGACGGACAGACGGACGGACAGACATTTTCCCCCCTCCTAAAGCTCTGCGAGCTAAAGTCTCAGCAGAGCTAAAAAAGCATTAGACAGCTTCAAAGAGTACTTAAAGATGCTCCTGTTTCAGAAAATTTACCTAAAAGAGTGCCATGAGCAGACCTTGTCTGATTTAGAGCTATACAATTTTTTTGTTATTATATTAGTATTTTTTATTATTATATTATTACTATGATATATTATGTCTGTCATGTGGTGGTGATGGGCAGGTTACCTTGGCAGTGGTGTCTCCTCTGTGCAGAGTGTACAGATGGTGCACAGCTCCCAGGGAACAGCTCCACGGATGAGCCATCATACGGAACACATGGAAATTATGACCAAGACGATCTGCCGTCAAAAGCAACATGCCGCTGGGGTCAAAGTTCATGGCCACGATGGGTTCTGAGGCATGAGCAGGGAAGTGTGCCACGAGGCCTTCCCCATCTGAATCCTCCTGAACACTGATTTGCTGTCAAATAGAAAATCTCACATGAAAATATCTGCAAAGCACCATTACCCTCTAAAGCATCAATGGTCTACTTTCAATTTGCAGTTGTCAAACAAATAGCCCAAACAAACAGTCCTAGAAATATCATGAAGGTCATACCTTTCTCAAACTTGACCATTGCTCTATATGAAATAATTCCATTCACTTTTCACAAAATTATCCAGTAAACAGTATTGGAGTCTTATAATAAAATAAAATGGAGAAACAGAGCCAAGAGATGACCACAATACCCCAGGGTCCAGACGATAAGAAATTGCATTCAACTGTGTCTGGCTTCCAGTGCTCTGAATGATCATTAACATTATCTGGGATTACGAATCCCAGATCTTTATTTCTGCAGAATCCAATATAGCAGCCAGAGTGTGGCAATCACATTGACTCTATTAGGAAGGGGCATTTCACATAGATTTATGATGAATTAGAAGTAAAATGGTGGTGAACATTGTAATTGTTGCCTTAATCATGGTCTTTGTATAATATGAGATTACTTGGTCCTTGCAAATATGCCTTGGTTACTGACTGGCAGGCCAGCAGATATCTTAACATCGGATACCCTAGATCATTAGAAATAGCTGAGGTTAAAATCTTTTGATTATTCTCTTTTTGTCTTTAAACCTGAACTGAAATATAATTTAATATGATATACCTTTCTGAATATGCTTGGCATGTAGAGACTGATATAGAGAGAGATATTTGGAGTGAATTCTCACCTGTCCCTCACTGACTTTGAGTATATCTATGATGGTGACGATGCCTGGTTGGTAGCCATTGACGGTCTGCACAGGGGGCTCCTTCTTAGGCTGGACGACCGGCTTGCTCCCTGTCAAACTACTGGCTACCGTCTCTCCAAACAATGACAAACCCTTGGTGATTGTCTGAAAATAATGGCAGGAATGCGATGTGAAGCATATCAGCTCTGTGTTATCCCGTGCAGTGTCTTGTGGGGCATCTCCTGCACAGTGGGAGTGTCTACTTTATGCTGCAGGGCTATCCTATATAGTGAGAGGGTCTTCAATGTGTATGGGGCTTATTCTATTAACTTGGAGTCCACTGCAAGTTCTGGGGTTTATTCTGTGCAGTTGGTCCACAATGTGTTGTAGGAGGAGAATTTATTATGTGTTGTGCACATTGACATGTAAATTTGGACAGTCTACAATGTGTCGTGGGGGTTATTCTATTCAGAGGAAGAGTCTGCAATGTATTTGATTTGATCTGAACTGATTTGTGAAGTTGGCCACTCCGCTTGTCGTGGGGGGGGGGTTATCTTGTACACTAGAAGAGTCTGCAATATATCGTTGGTGTTATCCTGTGTTATAGGACTATCTATATCTATGTGTTGTAAGAGTTATTCTATACAGAGAAAGAGTCTACAATGTTATTCATATGGTTTGATTTGTGAAGTTGGCCACTCCACTTCATGTGGGGGGTTAACCTCTACACTGGGAGAGTCTAATATGTGTTATGGGGACATAGGTGTAGACATACCTTGGCAGCACTAATGACTGTGGCTGCATAAGACTGGGCACCATCCCCGCTCATCCCACCTGATGACTGGTGAACTGGAACCAGCTGCAATAACAACAAACCACCAATAGTTTCATGACAGAGAGTTTCTGTTATGTATAAATATTTCTTGCATTAAATGTAGTTTGTTACTTCAAAAAATAATTTCAAAAAATGCAGATGACTAATAAGTATTTGCATTTAAACTTATGAGAAAGTACCTTTTTCTCTGCGTAGGCAAGCCATCTTGCTCCCAGAGCTATGGGGTTTGGATCTGGTCCAGGAGATGGAAAACAAGCTGCAACAAATATCACATAATTAACTAATACTTCACCTAAATGTTCACGATTAATTTGACTTCTTCCAATGATACCATGATTAGATTGTGGTCAATACAACATGCCAGTCAGACTTACATACAATCCAAAATGTCTGTTTGAACTGACAGGCATCAAATGCTGCAATTCTCTCTGGGAAAGCCACTACCACCACTCTGCAACATACAAACAGGAAGTAAATCAGTGACCTTCATCCCTGGGTCATTATCACTACCCTCTGATGTTACATATCATGAACATTCTATAAGATAAATAAGCTCCTCATTCCTTATCATTCCTTATCATTCCTAAAATGTTGCTTCATGGCTGGCTAGCTACCTATGGATTCCAGTAAAGGTTATAACCTTACCTTTCATTAGATTTGATATCGGTTACAGAATGGTTGAATGAAATGTTGTGAACTTCTTCTCCATATCTCAGAGACACAAACTTCACACTGCAGTATGGCTGTCCAGCACTGAAATCACACAATTCTTAGTTGTGGTTGTAATTGAAATCATGGTCAAATTTAGTCTTCCTTATTACCATAATTGGGTAAAATAATATGCATTTTTAAATTCCTAAACAAAATCACAAAGAGAGTGTACATGTGTAACTAACCTTGAAGCGTCACATACTGCCATAAGGGGGCGCCTCTCGGAATAAATGTCTGGCCTATTGAACGCTGTCCAAAATAAATATTATTATTTTAATAAATTCATATTCTTTTACATACCCAAATCAACTGTCAAATGTTCAAAGATGTATGATCAATTAAAATATCTGCACTGGTCAAAATGAAAAGTTAATATACCAAATTGTTATTTGTTTCTATTTCAAATAAATAAGAATATTTCGAAGTAATCAAGGTATTAAGCATCAATTCTGAAATTTAGTGTATTGAAAGCTAAGCCACAAATGAAGATCGTGACATATTGAAATTATAATAGAGTAATAATATAAGTTGCTATAAGACATAAGAGTTGCACTCCCAGCAGAGGTCTGTCTGAGCCATAAGATGTATGTGACTGGTAAACTCGGGTAGTATGAACTTTGTTTGACCTCAAATGGGGCTCAAAGTAGAGTAGCACTGTTTGACATCATTCTGGCACTATTCAGAGGTCAATACATTTCATGACTTCATAAGTATGTTGCAATACTTTTATGACGTCATTATACCTTTCAGTGCCTCAATGATGACACTCCATATAAAAGTGACGCCAAGAAGGAAGTGTGCTTTCATATACAGGTTATAACAAATAGATTTTACAGACAATAATGGGGATGCACTTTTCAAAAGATTTGTAGACATGAAGGACAAATGCATTTATCACCAATATGTGAATTTTTAAACGTTTTTTGCAAAATTGGTGCTTAATCCCTTTAAGGCTTGGACACAGGTCAATTTACCTGTGCTTTATGAGAGTGAACAGGTGGATTTATACAGGTTTGAGATATATGGGTTATCTTTGCAGTTGTTAGCAATGAGTAACTTTCATGCATGGAGAGAGATTAAACCACTTTGAAACATGTCAACTTGCCAAGTGTTGGGTCAGAAAGCAGGTTGAATAACATGTTCTGAGCTCAGCAGGAAATTTATTTTCCTGGTTTTGGGCTTGGCAGCATATATCTTACCTGGTCTAGGGCTTGGCGGCATATATTTTAGCTTGTCTAGGACTTGGCAGCATATATCTTACCTGGTCTAGGGCTTGGCAGCATATATCTTACCTGGTCTAGGGCTTGGCAGCATATATCTTACCTGGTCTAGGGCTTGGCAGCATATATCTTACCTGGTCTAAGGCTTGGCAGCATATATCTTACCTGGTCTAGGGCTTGGCAGCATATATCTTACCTGGTCTAGGGCTTGGCAGCATATATCTTACCTGGTCTAGGGCTTGGCAGCATATATCTTACCTGGTCTAGGGCTTGGCAGCATATATCTTACCTGGTCTAGGGCTTGGCATCATATATCTTACCTGGTCTAGGGCTTGGCAGCATATTGTTATTACCTGGTCTAGGGCTTGGCAGCATATATATTACTTTGTCCAGGACTTGGCAGCATATTTCTTACCTGGTCTAGGGCTTGGCAGCATATATCTTACCTGGTCTAGGGCTTGGCAGCATATATCTTACCTGGTCTAGGGCTTGGCAGCATATATCTTACCTGGTCTAGGGCTTGGCAGCATATATCTTACCTGGTCTAGGGCTTTGCAGCATAAATCTTACCTGGTCTAGGGCTTGGCAGCATATATCTTACCTGGTCTAGGGCTTGGCAGCATATATCTTACCTGGTCTAGGGCTTGGCAGCATATATCTTGCCTGGTCTAGGGCTTGGCAGCATATATCTTACCTGGTCTAGGGCTTGGCAGCATATATCTTACCTGGTCTAGGGCTTGGCAGCATATATCTTACCTGGTCTAGGGCTTGGCAGCATACATCTTACCTGGTCTAGGGCTTGGCAGCATATATCTTACCTAGTCTAGGGCTTGGCAGCATATTTCTTACCTGGTTTTGGGCTTGGTGGCATATATCTTACCTGGTTTTGGGCTTGGAAGCAGGTTGACAGCTTTAACTGGTCCCTGGCGCAGAGATAACACTTCTTGAGCCTCACCACTGGCCTAAAATGAGTTAAAACCAAGTTATATTATGTTTTATAATATGTTTTTTAGCATTGTCTAAAATCATGTATCGTTGAAATCTCATTATTGTAAATAACTTTACTTGTGTAAGCTATGATTATGGAATGTGGTATGACTTACATGTTGAATGACTTGTAAGTGGTATGATTATGGTATGTGTTATGAGTATGGTATGTCGTATGATTATAATTTATGGTTAGTTGGTATGATTATGGAATATGGTATGATTAGTGATACGACTTACAGGGATGCTCCAGATCTGTATTCCATTGGTGTACCCCAGGATGACAATGAGCGGGGGAACATTGCCACTGCCGCTGTTACAGTCTGGATTGTATGTTGTATCTGCAAATAACATTGTAAACTGCATATTCACTTACCAACATTTGTTTTCAACAGGAGATGTTAAATAAAACCAAAAGATGTGACAGTTAAACTTTGTGTTTTGGGTATAAAATCATTTTAAAATTGGAATATTTGACATTCTTTGACGTTCTCTTGAGGAAAAAGCATGTCATTTAGCTGAACAGTTTACATTAATTATTAAAGGTGCGTACCATTGAGGTCAGCTTGTTCAAATTTGAGCCACAGCACCTTCTCTTTATCATCCTGCTTCTGTCCACTGTGACTGTACACCTGGGTCTAAAAGCAAACAGACAACCATAAATGCACATGTTTTATATATACCCAAGCATAGGGATATTATACAAATATAATTTTGTTGATTTATATAATCTTTGTCCATTATCAACACTCATATTTTTTGCCATATAAATCTAAACATACTTACCACATCTTGAAAAAAATCGACAACACTCTCCACTACAGATTTGTCACTGAAATGAAAAAAATGACTTCATAACTAATTGTCCCCATAAATGATGCAAATTTGCATTAAACTGGAGGCTGTTCATGATCAGTTAATTTTGCCTATTTTCTCGTAAATTTGGTACTCAGAAAATTTTTTAGTCAGAATAATGGAAGTAAATTAGCTGATATTACATATGATCTTGTGTGCGTATCTGAGTACAATATTTGTCACTGGTAGGATGTGACACTTGTATATGGAAATTATAAGAATCTATGGGAATAGTCATCTAAAAGTTGTTGCCACTTGCCAGTTATTAACATTCACAAGGACTCTGGTTTAAAATTGAAACGATTAGAAAATCAAGTTTCAAAAGTGGACTTTTATCTGGAAATCTTGTAAGCTGGAATGTTAGCTGGAATGTTAACTTCAAAAAGGTGAGAAGTAATGCTGAGTGGGATCCATTCTTGAAAAAAATTAAGAAGATGAAAAGTTTCATTTTATGGTTCAAATACTTTAAGTAAATTTTCACAAGGTTATTTATCCTTGGCTATGATTAGCATTCAGTTTTGCTTCCTCATATTATGTATGTTCCTCTCACGACTTTATATTGCAGAGCAACATCCATACACATGATGGTCCCTGCAGTTGATGAACAAAATCTCACCAAGTATTATGTTTACAAAATAAACCAAAACAGTTGTTGTGTCGTCAGAGCACGAGAAAGAGAAATAGCTTATTTTTTTAAAATTTGGGTTGATTATATCGAGTAAATGACGGGTGTAGCCTTTTTGGATGCGGTATGACCTGGTACCATCCCAATCACATGACCTAGATGCCCCCGGTTATACTGTTGCATGCTAGTATGCCTGGCAGGATTCCTGTTTCACTGCAAAATGAGCCAGGCCCTGGTTAAAGGCAAGTTCCAGTACCACTGTACAACAAATGTCATCTTGTTCCAGCCAACCCAATCAACAAGTTAAGCATGAAGGAGCAATGTGTTTACCAAAAGTATGGATGCAACAGCGAAAAAATGGCTGGCTTTACATCATAATATAGCGATAAAAGTACATTTCTACGACTTGTCTGATGTTTGTTGTTTTTTATTAATTCTGAGGAAGTGCACAAATTCATGTGAGCGATAAATGGTGCAAAGTAGAGGATTGACAATCATAACAAATGTTCAGATCTGACCAATTTAACGTAGTTTATGATAACTGCTATCAAACTAATGCTTTATATCGTAGATCATATCAATAATTAAACATGAGAATATCTATACAGATGAGTAGAATGCGTGACGTTATTCAATTTGGAAGAGAAATGCAGAGAGAACTGAGGCGACATTTTTGTTGAGATCTCGATCTCAGCTGATTTGGCCAGAATTAGTCAAATAAGAAAACCACCATATCGTCCTTACCTGACAGGTTGAGGTCTTACAACACTTCCTCCCCCTTTAGATCCTCTTCTGGGAGATTCCGCTGACATGGTGGTTTTTGCACAGCATATATACACAAAGATTATGTGAATTATTGTCTTTGTTTACCAACAAACTTTTCTCTCGTCTCTCTCACAAAGATGGCGGGCTAATCGAATAATGACGTCACATGTTTTAGTGTGTCCGCGAAGCCCAACAGCACGTGGTAATGTTTACGTTTACGTCTCTATTTCTTGACCTTTCTCAGGTGAGGTGTGGAAGCATGACGTGTTGTACGCTCAGAGTAATTCTGATGATTGCTTCAAGGACATCCGGGAAATTGGCAGGATATTCTGTATTCTATATCCAACAAAATCGTGCAGTTTGTAAAATATTCTAAATTTGATATTCCCACTGGCAGGAGAAGACTATCAAATTGAATATTCTAGACCCAATGATTCTATCTGAGACTCTCAGTGATATGATTAAAAAAAAAATAGTGATGTTTATTACATATACATGTTAAGTAAGATTCCTCACGAGGAGGGCTTGGAGTTTCAAGGTCATCCACGCCCATTTTTTCATCATGACCTCAAGCATGATGCTTATCAAACAAATTTTGAGAATTTTTGTGGAGTTTTTCATCCCAAGGCAGAAAAGTAAGGGGGAAAAAATAAAAACCCATATCGAGAATAGTTATGACGGTTCCATCTGTTTCTATGAAGAATATTGGACTTGCATTTTATAAAGATGAAAATCAATAATAATTAGGATGACCCTACTTGTTATTTGGTTCTATTATATCCTTTCAGAGTTGTTGGGAGATATAAAAACAAATGTAATGTTTGGAATGGTCTGGATTTCTTTATTCCCAATGAAAATATCTTTAATCAAACAATTTATTTTTCAAATGCAACAATCTGTGCTATATTTTCTGTGCTATATATTGGTTCATACTACGATAATCAACTTAGCATTGATGAGCCTATCCATTCTTAGCAACGTAAACTTCTTGATAAATAAGATTTTCTTACTGATATGATGAAAAATTGTTTATGTTTTCATATTTCTTCCAATAATTATCAATATCATTTTTTACTTAAAAGTCACATGACAAGAAAATTGTGAAAATGTTTATATTGTGCCATAATATATTGCAATACATGGACATTGCATTTCAACATGTTTTACACATTTTTATAAATGGAGTACAGAATTATAGTGGATCAAAGTGATTTGCTGGACACGCCCCTTTTTATGTGGGTCAAATCAGGGCTGCTGAGATTTTGCCGGAAGTGACGCATGTTCGCCCTTCATGTTCAAAACAAACCACTCCAAGCCAGTGAAAGTCTTGAGGGATTGTAATTTATAAGTAATAACAAGAGTGTTGATAACATCTTTGAACCACTGGTGGCCTAATTAGCACATGTAGATAGTAGGTCAGATCATATTTCACATCATAGTCACTTGGATTCTGCCTGTAGTGATGAGGAAGACAGGAATACAGCCAGCCTCCCAGTTGAGTTTGGCAAACTTACATCTGCCTATTGAGATTATTCAGATCCCTCAAGGGACTGACTGAACTATTTTTTATCATAACATTATGGTCAAAGTCATTTACTTTTTGAGAAAGAAATGTTGAAATCTCAAAGTTTAGTATCATTTCTACAGAATTTCTATTTTTATTCAAAATTCCTTTGTCTGTTTGTCTATACTGATATATGATTTAGTTGGGTACCCACTGACATGCAATGACAGACATTAAAAAAATACCAAACTAAACATTTCAAATGGCCATTGAAATACAACTGCAATGCATAAATAATATATAACCAGACCTCAAAATTTAGAAGTCAAAATAATTTCCAGCAATGAAACAGATCTAAAAATATGTGTCAAATGCTTTCAAAACATTTTTTTTTCAATTATGTCATACAAAGTTTAGCTCAACATTACTGAATATGAATAATATTCAACCAATTGATATTGTTACTGGTCATTGGTTAGCAAATAAATAAATAAATTTTCAGTGTAAAAAATATGGAAATATCAACTAAAAACAATTCATAGATATTTAAAAAGTCTCATCTCAATGTTCCATTTACAGTTTGAAAACCCTTAAACTTCATTCCATGATGTTTAGGGCTAGCTAATAAGTGTCTTGAAACTGATAAGAGTAGGGCAGGCCATATTTCAGACACTGTACCCAATTAAGTCATGTTTGTTTATTTTCTTCAATTAAAGTAGGGATTGTGGGATGGGAAGCTGATGTAAATGCAAGTCTCTATTTTACAGCCTTAAGTTTTGCCATTAATCATATTTTCAATGGATGTTATTTGTGTAGAAGAAAGGACATCAGCTGTTATACATGTACAGACATAGGAGGAATATGTGTGCAGGAGATGCATGCGGGGCGCAATGACGTAGGCAGCCTGCTGACCCAGTTCTAGGTCAAGGGAGTAGGTTAATTACCCTGGGGGTTCAAAGATCTTGGATTATAGCTAAACTAAACATCAGACTGCAGACAAAATTGTCAGATGTTTCTCAGAGGTATGAAATCTAAAGATTTACCACTTAAAAAAATTCTTGTCATATGACTTTTAATGCCATTTAATGAATCAGTTTAAACTTCCCTAGTTCCAGATTGATAAAGTCTTAATATTGAGATAAGAGAGAGTACACATCACCTGAGTACACACTAATGCAGTAGAAATGTAAGTTAATATTCGGTCAAACAAAACATTTGACATTAAACAGAGCATTTAAGAATTCTCAATTCAAATACGTAAAGTGCTAAGAAAACGGTATACATTGTATATGTAAAGCATATTTGCCGTTATTAACAATTAACTAGACATGTTCTTTTAATGAGGATGTGGATTTATGTATTCAGTACTTGGAACATTACAGTGTACACAATGCACAGAGAAGTTGGACAGTAATACAAATACACTATGTATACCACCAGTTGCCAGATTGAAGTCATTGATGCATGGCACATTGATGTTTGGGAGGCTTGGAATTATGTGGCTCTATTTCCAACAAGAATAAACTAGTGACAGTAGTGTTTGAATATATTGAAAACAATTGAACAATCTGATTTTTTTAAACCATTCTAAATCTCATTCTGATAATGCAGCAGATGAGTTTATTGCAAGGGTTTGGGTGAGTGATGTCTACAGCAGGCTATAATAGTAATATACCGATCAATGCTGAGGGCTGTGCACATGGCAACCACACAACAACTCCTCCAAGCGCAGCGTGGACTAGTGCTAATCCTGCACGTGGAACTATATCAATGTGCAATGTAGGTCACATGCCATACCAGTCACAGGTGATCACAAGAAATGGGTATATCTATGGGGAAAAGTAAGAAAAATGAAGCAAGTATTCAAGAGAAGAATGATTCTGGCACTGCCAATGGGAGCAAGCAGTTAGATTCTGGCAAGTCCAAGGGGACAGAGGGCGAGGGGTGGCGGGATATACTGCTGCGGGTGGCAGAGATGGACTTGTGGGAGGACCGCGGGAGGAGAGCTGAGAGGGAGGAATGGAAGCAATACCTGACTCAGGCTGAGGCGGCGGTCAGGAAGCCCAGGAAACCACTGCCCAAGGTACACAACTAGAAAACACTAAACTGTGGCCAATGTCAACAATGGTAGCAGTTATATTTACAATATGTTTCAGACAACTTGTACTTTACCATAGTTGGTATTATATACATATATGGTAAAACTGGTAAGGATTAATAGGTATTAATGCAAATGATTTTAATTGGTATCGGTTGATCCTCTAATTATGATATTGTTCTACATTGCACTTAACATGTTTGTTACAATATTTTCTGCAGATTAACAGTAATATAACCTATATTTGCGTTTACAGTACCTTTTGGTCTGAAAATTCACAATTCTTGATTTCCTTTGATTAACGCAGTGAAAGGATCTGATAGGACCGTCACATGATATATGTATAACCATTGTCACAGCGAATCTTTCTGGAAATACCATGTAATATCTAATGTGATATCTCATGTGATATCTCTTTCAAACACCCGTGCAGAAGTTGGAAGCTCCAAAATCCTATTCTTGACAGTGTGAACCGTCCTTATGTTAAAATGGGATGGATTCATCTAAATTATGGGTTCTTTGAATATGACTTTTCTGTTAAATTATTTTAAAAAAATATGTGAGGTAACAGCTTTTGACAAAAAAATATTTTTGTACATTAGGTTCAGTAGAAATTGCTGCATAATATAGCAAAAGATCAAAAATGGTTCATAAGAGATGGAAACAGACCATCGAATAATCTATTGCGATGCCTAGCCTTATAAGGGGCGATCCATTTGATTTTTGTGGGGTGGGGTGGGACAGCAGTACTGGATGAATAAATTTTTTTTCTTTGGTAGGGTGGATGAATAATTTTTTTTTCTGGTGTGGGGTGGGTGAATAAATTTTTTTTCTGGTGTGGGGTGGGTGAATAAATTTTTTTTCTTGTTAGGGGCGATCCATTTGATTTTTGTGGGGTGGGGTGGGACAGCAGTACTGGATGAATAATTTTTTTTTCTTTGGTAGGGTGGATGAATAATTTTTTTTTCTGGTGTGGGGTGGGTGAATAAATTTTTTTTCTGGTGTGGGGTGGGTGAATAAATTTTTTTCTCCAAAATCTCCCACCCCACCCCACAAAAATCAAATGGATCGCCCCTAACCACAGTGCGTAACTAATCAAATGAATATATATATATATATATTTTTTCTTTCAGGATATTGTGGATAAAATTCTGAATGGAGACATGAATAGTATTGATAAAAACAAGATTCCCAGTCTCAACTGTAAAGTGATCGTGTTTGTGAGCTCCACCTTCACGGACACCAAGGCAGAGCGGAACCTGCTTATGAGAGGTGCGCCTTGCTCTCCAGAGCCATTTATGCAGTAGACAAAAAACTAAAGTTCTATTTGTTTGCCCATTCTTAAACGATATAGGCAGAATTATTATATATGAATTTGCTTTATTAATAAACTTCAGACCCATTAATTCAGATTTGAGCCTGATGGCTTACCCTCTTGTATTTCAGATGTTTATCCGTACATGCGCGCCCTCTGCCGGAGATTGGGGTTAGATTTCGGGGCTGTAGATATGAGATGGGGAGTCCGAGAGGAGGCTACAATGGAACATGGCACCACAGCCATGTGCCTCAGAGAAGTGCAAAGGTCAGTGAGATGAGGGGTCAATGAAATAGGGAAGTCATTGAAATGAGGCAGTCATTGAAATGGGGAGATCAGTGAGATGGGGAAGTCAGTGAGATAAAGAGATCAGTGAGATGGGGACGTCGGTGAAATGAAGAAGTCAGTGAGATGGGGAGATTGGTGAGATGGCGAGACCAGTGAGGTGGGGAGATCAGTGAGATGGGGAGGTCAGTGAGGTGGGGAGGTTAGTGAGGTGGGGAGGTCAGTAAGGTGGGGAGGTCAGTGAGGTGGGGAGATCAGTGAGATGGCGAGACCAGTGAGGTGGGGAGATCAGTGAGATGGGGAGGTCAGTGAGGTGGGGAGGTCAGTGAGGTGGGGAAATCAGCAATACGGGGAAGTAAGTTAGATGGGGAGATCAGTGAGGTGGGGAGGTCAGTGAGATGGGGAGATCAGTGAGGTGGGGAGGTCAGTGAGATGGGGAGATCAGTGAGGTGGGGAGGTCAGTGAGATGGGGAGGTCAGTGAGATGGGGAGATCAGTGAGGTGGGGAGGTCAGTGAGGTGGGGAGATCAGTGAGATGGGGAGATCAGTGAGGTGGGGAGATCAGTGAGGTGGGGAGATCAGTGAGGTGGGGAGGTCAGTGAGATGGGGAGATCAGTGAGGTGGGGAGGTCAGTGAGGTGGGGAGATCAGTGAGATGGGGAGATCAGTGAGGTGGGGAGATCAGTGAGGTGGGGAGATCAGTGAGGTGGGGAGGTCAGTGAGGTGGGGAAGTAAGTTAGATGGGCAGATCAGTGAAACAGGGAGGTCAGTGAGGTGGGGAAGTCAGTGAAATAGATGAGAGTAAGTCAGATATAGACGTCTGTGAGGTAAGAATATTTTCATCCTGCATGTATTTTAGTTTGCATGATACATATATTATGATGATGAATGTTGCATTGATGGTATGTTGCAGGTGTACCAGAGAGAGCGCAGGTCCTGCCTTCATGGCCATCTTGGGGCACAAGTATGGATATCGTCCACTTCCTAGTGAGATTGAACAGCAAGAATTTGAGCAAATTCTCAGCATCCTGGAATCTGAGAAAGAGGACACATCCCAGCTCCGGGAATACTACCGCCTGGACACCAATACTGTTCCAGCAACTCACGTACTGAAGCCGAGAACTACGGATCAGAAAGACTGGGGAGACGTGTCAGAATCAATGCAAGCCCAACTCAGACAGGCCGCGGGACACCTGGACCAAGCCCAGGCTGAGAAATACTTCATATCCGTCACAGAAGAGGAAGTCAAGGAAGGCATGTTCAATAACCCTGCTATGATGTCACAGACCATTTGCATAGATAGAACTTTGGGAAATATTCGTGATGAGCGCCACCTACATCGTCACGTGATTGATATGAAATCTGAAGATTTGGTTGATGAAAATGCTCAAAGTGCTTTAGACAAACTTAAGCATGAAAAAATGACGCAACAGATGTCTGGCGCAGCTGATATCCTTTTCAAAATAAAGTATGATGCGGATAATGAAGTGGCCTGCAAAACATATATAAAGGAGGCATGTGACAAAATATGCGCTCACATGGTAAATAATATACTCAAAAACTATGAGGAGAATATGCATAATGAGGATGACGAGGTGTTCGAGGAGGCGGTGCAGCACAGGTTGTTTGTGCAGGATAAGTGCAGTCTGTTTGTGGGCAGAGAGGACCTTGTGGCAGCTATCATGTCCTATGTATCCCGAGACAAGGAGGCAGGTAACCAAGTATACACACTGTATGGCAGGTCTGGGTGTGGCAAGACAGCCCTGATGGCAGTGGCTGCAGAGCAGGTTAAGGAGCGCTTCCCAGAGTCTGTGGTGGTTGTACGATTCTTAGGTACTACTGCTAGATCCGGGTCTGCACGCGCTGTCCTCAATAGCATATGTCTGCAAATCACTAGGGTGTATGGGAAGAACCCATCAGATGTTCCCAGTAATTATAAAGATCTGATAACATATTTCAAGACATGTTTGTCTTATGCTACTTCCCAGAGACCCCTGACAATATTTTTGGACTCCCTTGATCAACTGTCAAATGAAGATTTTGGCAAGACTCTAAAGTGGTTATCTCTGAAGGAAACTCTACCATCTCATGTTCATATTGTGGTTTCAACCTTACCAATTGGTACGTTAAATATTTTGCAAGCATGCCTGCCATCTGAGAATTTCTTGGAGGTGTCTAATTTAAAGGTATCTGATGGACCATTGATTTTGGACAAGATGTTAGCAGCATTCAACAGAACTTTAACTGAGCAGCAAAGGTTAACAATATTAGATGCGTTCTCTAAATGCCCTCTTCCGCTGTATATGAGGCTAGCTGTCGATGTGGCCACCAGATGGCACTCCTATGATGAGGTCACTTCAGACAGTATAGCGCCTGATATGCCGGGTCTCATTGACACTCTTTTTGACAGACTAGAATCAAGGTATGGTCAAATATTCGTGCGGCATGCCCTGGCGTACATCACAGCTGCCAAAGATGGCCTGTCTGTAGCGGAACTGGAAGACATCCTGTCATGTGATGACGAGGTACTGGATGAGATATTCCAGTACTGGACTCCTCCATTAAGAAGGATTCCTCAGCTTCTTTGGATCCGTATCCGGAATGAGCTTGGCATGTATCTGGTGGAGAGAGGCACCGATGGCGTGAATGCCTATAATTGGTACCATCGCCAGTTCTGGGAGACAGCTGAGAAGCGTTACCTGGATAACTGTGGTCTCTCTGAGAACTTCAGATTCAACGCCCATGAAGCTATCGCTGACTACTTTGATGCTAAATGGTTGAATGGAAAACCTTATGTTCAAAAGACGAAGAACAAGTCCAAGAGCGGTGAAACAAAAATAGGAAACCGACAACTTCCAAGTCAACCTATTGTTATAAGCGGGGATAGAGGATCAAAGAGGAAACTCAACAGAAGGAAGTTAAGTGAGTTACCGTATCAGTTACTCAAAATGCAAGCATGGGGACGAATTGAGGAGTCAGTCGCTTCACTGCAGTTTATTGAAGCAAAGTTTGAATGTGGAAAAGGTTTTGACTGCCAAAGTGAATTCTTTCAGGCAGCCAAATCTTCATCAAGTGCAATGCTTAAATCTGTGTCGAGATTTGTTGGTGCAGGTCTATCGCATCTGCTGAGGGAGCCCGAGGCAATCTATCAGCTGGCCCTGCAGCAGGTTCCCACCAATCCCATGAGAAAGATGATTGACGCAATCAGCCATCATGATCTGCCTCACTCGCTTCTCAAAATCCAGAACGAGGTTCTGATGGAGGACCCATGTGAGATGACTCTAAGGGGCCACACTTCTGGAATCCGGTGCTGCCAGTATTCCCCTGGTGGTGATCTAATTGTGTCCACAGCTGAAGATGCAAGCCTAAGGATATGGGATGCTTACAGTGGAGCCGAGGTGGTGACAGTGACTGGACTACCCGGTCCTACATATCCAGGCCTGGCTGATCCATACCATGGAGAGAGACCTTGCACATTCTCAAGAGATGGAGAATTGGTAGTCACGGGCTCAGAGAATGGTATTGTCCAGGTTTTTGACATCAATGGAGGAGAGGTACTAAAATCTTACCACATATTAATGTAATTAACATAATATATATATGCATAAAGGCAAATTTTAATTATCAATGAGTGTAATAAAATCTAAGATTTTCATATATAATATTTTACATTTCTCGGTGCCTTTTGGGCTCATCATTTGCCCAATCACCTGACCCACTTTAAACACCAGAGGGAGAAGGGTTCCCAATGTTTGCAAAACATGTTTCAGTGTATATTAAAGTAGATTATCATAACAAGGGCCTAATTTTTACCCACTTCCTAAAATAAGCCAGTTAGACAGACTTTTAATTGAACCAGTAACTACATAATCATATAATACCTTTGTGGCATATAGATATGAGTGGATCCTTTGAATACACTGTCTCTACCTTTGAGATAAGCAATGTACAAATTTCAAGTCGATCAACAACAAAAAATAAAATCTATGAGCATGGATCATCCTTTGATACGATATATGATATACTTCTGGATATATTATAAATTATTCACTGTCATCTGGTATTAGAGTAACATGTTTGTTAGATACGAGTCATATATATTTCAGAAATATCGATTGGAGAAGCATAGCAATGGAGTGACTGGCACCAGCTTCTCTCCGGATAACAGCAAGCTGGCGACCTGCAGCAAGGATGGCCTGGTAGTCATCTGGTCCACTCCAGACTTCAGCGTGATAACACAGATACCAGTCCCAGGCGGTCAGCTGATGTGCTGCCAGTTCTCACCAGATGGCACCAGGTTGGCTGTATCTATGTATGGCTCAGGGCTCGCTCTCATCGATACCTCATCTTGGCACATACTCAGTAACAATGCAAGCAACTGCAGTATTAATATCTGTATTGCCTATGCCCCCAATGGTCAGAAGATACTGACCGGGGGAGATGACTCGGCTATCACGGTATGGGATGCAGCTAATGGCTGTAAAGCTGACCGGTGGACTGGACACAAGGGCTGGGTGTGGGGTGTCACCTACACTGCTGATGGCATGCACGTAATTTCCTGCTCTTCTGACCGTTCCATCAAGGTGTGGAATGCCCACCAGGGGACAGTAGTTGTCAGCCTAGGCGGCCATCTTCATCGTGTCTGTTGGGCCTCCATTCCCCCCTCCGGTAACACATTTGTGACAGGGTCCTTGGACTTCAGTCTCAAAGTATGGGATATGAAAGCCGTGTTATCAGGCGCAGTGCCACCTACCGGCAACATGCATTACAACATATTCCGGGTATCATTATGTGGCAAGTACTTGGCCACCAGCCAGGGGTGGACGCAGCAATGTTGGTTGGAGGATGTTGTCACAGAGACTAACTTGTGTGGCACGGCTAAACACAGTGGCTTTCTGGCACAGGTTGCTTTCACAAAGGACTCCGCCAAACTGGTATCCGTCGACACTGGCCATACCGGTGCTTATGAGGTTGGTAAATGTGTCAATATTTGTTAATTATCTTTTAACTTGATTAAGCTTTGTCCTCCTCATGTAAAAACCCACTAATCATTAAAAATATTCATACAAGGGAGGGTAACAGTCATTTTTAACTAACTAAATGTCTTTTTATTATGAATGGTACATGTATACTATGGTATTAACACCATACAGGCCGGAGCATCCCTGAATGCCCACGCCAAGGTGACGTCACTTCCGGGAGGAGAGGTGCTATGTGAAGGGTTGGGCATAGTGGGCCCAGCTTGCGTGGACACCACTCACCATCACATCGTCATTGGTAAGCCCAGTCACCTCCATTCTGCAATGCTTTAGATTTAGTTTTGTTTCACCAATAAAAGGACACCAAATGCCCTTAATGCGTTGATGGAATCCATTTACTCATCTTCATCAAGCATGCTGGAAATGATTTCTTTCCATATAGTTTGTCAAGCCGATTTTTTGCATTCATCTTCTTTACAGGTTCGTACAAAGGAGAGGTGAAGGTGTTTGACAAGGAGACCTATGAAGAAGTGGCATCAGGGACCCCCACAGACCAGTATATAACTGACCTGGTGACCTCCACTGCAGGACCTAACCATATAGCCATAGCATATGGCAAAACCATCAAAGTCTTTCAGCTAGGGTAAGTATTTTCCTATATGAGCGTATTTAACAATCTTACAACCAACACTTGGATAAAACTCTGCCATTGGACGACAATTTGGAAGAGGAAATATCTACTTTATGCATATAGATGATAAACAAAATGTTTACCTGAAGCCATGTTTAAGCATGGTCACTTGCCTACAAATGGGAGAGACATCTTATTATTAATCTTATTTTTAAATATATTTCGCATGTGATTTTAAAATATATATAATTTATTCTTAGAATTATAAAGTTATAAAATCCAACTTATCTAGAGCCTACAAAAAATGAGGATATATATTGAAGGTTAACATATTTTGATAAATTTAATATGTTCAGTATGTTTTAACTTTAGGTCATCCACATTAAGTGAAATCAAGGAAATGACAATGGATGATACAATTAAGATGCTGGCATATTCTAAGGAGCGACACCTGGCGGCGGCAATATTCACCGGACAGGTGAGATCTCTTGATTTGATAACTCTAGTTATTATACCTTCACCTATGCAAACATGTCATGCCACCCTTCTATTTTGTAGGTGATAATTGCAGATGGCGACAATGGATATTCCACTTTGAAGGTAATACAAGCCCATGTGGGTAATGTGAAGGACATGGTGTACTCACCGGACGGGGTATATCTGGGTACTGCTGGGGTGGACATGAGCATGAGGGTATGGGACATAAAATGTAACTACACCCTCCTTGCTGTGTTCTATGGAGCTTCTAACATGATCGGCTTTCTCAGTGCTACTGTTATAGGCATAGGTGAAGCCAGTGGAACTAGAAAGGTTGTCAAAATTCTCAAAAACACCAATAAAGATGACTTGAATAGCAAGGAAGAATTGCCCAAATGGAAGAAGACAGATCATCACCCTGTGATGAAGAGAGGGAGGGCACCCAAACTGAGAGATAACCCGGCTGCACAATAATCCCATGTGGGTATTTATATTTTGTGCAAACTCATATCGTTTTTCTGTATATCCTGGGAACTATTTCAATGCTTGTATATGTTTATTTATCTAACTCGTTTATTGAGTTCTTCCGTGATAATGCTTATTGATAGTGGTAAAATGCTAAATATGAAATTATTGTTTTCCTGTGGGAATTAATAATGAAGTACAAATATTCTGGACAAATATATAAGAGCACAACATTTTGGCCAAATCAAGCACATACAGTGTACATATTTCACCAGTAATATTTTGATCACTCACCATGATGGCTTGCCTTAATGGAGGTCTCACTGGCATATAAAAAACCAAATATATTAATAATCACTATATTAATATTCACCATGATTTGTGTCATTGTTTATGTTTTCTTATCATTTTGTGATGATAATATTGTCATAAGTGATGATAATATTGCCATAAGTGATCATCATATTGACGATGATAATATTGCCACGTGAAGTCAAGGATCTAAGGATGAAAACCACTAACATTTTGAACGTGAAAACCTGAGACCATCTTTTGGATATCACACCGTTTTAAGAGTGGAACGCTTTGACGAAACGTCCAATTTCACTTTCAGCTGAACACAATATTGAAAGTCTCAAAGACAACACTTGCTAAACAATTACATTGTGTGTATGTTTTTTTACATACAATTGTATGTTTGTATTATATGTGTGTATAATTATTGTTAAATAAAGAAGTAATAACCGATTTCTTAATTACTTATGTTCAAGAGAGCTTTGAATATAATGTTAGGTTCTGTTCAATCTATACCGTATCATAGCATAGTGAACTTGTGTTCAACACTGCATAACAGGAAGGGTATTTGCAGTGCTGTCTTCCACATAAAATTACTTTGATGGGGAAGGGAAGAAAGTCTTATTAAAGCACATCACTTTTTCACTTTTAAAACTATACATTTAATATTATTCAAAATTATTATAATCTTAAAGATATATTACACTTTAACAATTCATATTACACTTTAACAATTCATATTACCATTATTTGGTCCTTGATATATTATTTCGACAGTTTTACGTTAGATACACAAAGCTCACTCTGAGACCAAAAGAAATAGCGTACAAATCATTTAATTTTCTTCACCGGGCTGTGTCACCAGGGCTGTGTCACCAGGGCTGTCACCAGGGCTGTATCACCAGGGCTTTGTCACCAAGGCTGTGTCACCAAGGCTGTGCCACCAGGGATGTGTCACCAGGGATGTGTCACCAGGGATATGTCACCAGGGCTGTGTCACCAGGACTGTGTCACCAAGGCTGTGATTTAGCATTGTCTTGTGACTCAGTCAATCTAGCTTTGTCTTGTGACTCTGTCAATTTAGCTTTGTCATTTGACTCAGTAGATTTAGCTTTGTCATTTGACTCAGTAGATTTAGCTTTGTCTTGTGACTCAGTAGATTTAGCTTTGTCATGTGACTCAGTAGATTTAGCTTTGTCATTTGACTCAGTAGATTTAGCTTTGTCTTGTGACTCAGTCGATTTAGCTTTGTCATGTGACTCAGTAGATTTAGCTTTGTCATGTGACTCAGTAGATTTAGCTTTGTCATGTGACTCAGTAGATTTAGCTTTGTCATGTGACTCAGTAGATTTAGCTTTGTCATGTGACTCTGTCAATTTAGCTTTGTCTTGCGACTCAATAGATTTAGCTTTGTCATGTGACTCAGTAGATTTAGCTTTGTCATGTGACTCAGTAGATTTAACTTTGTCTTTTGACTCAGCCGATTTAGCTTTGACATGTGACTCAGTAGATTTAGCTTTGTCTTGTTGATTACGTTGAATTTGTTTTGTCTTGTTACTCAGTCAATTTAGCTTTGTCTTGTGATTCAGTTGATTTTGTTTTGTCTGGTGACTTGTTTGAGTCAGCATTGTTTTGCACTTTATTTCATTCCTTATCTTGATTATTCGGATTAATTTCTGATCTAGTCTTGTCTCCAGTTAAGCTGTTTGAGGTCAGCGGCCATTTTGTTCAATCTAACAAAAATTCCTGTTAGATTCCACGATGTCATTTTTTCTAAACTTGGCCTGTTGAATACTTCATCTTCATACTATTAATTTGAAATATTAATAAAAACCTATTATGACAAAACACTTTGAGTAAAGTGGATACATAAAAACAAACCTGGATACCCCAGCATGCCCTAAAGGGATTCAATACAGGAGAAGGTTTCCACCTATATATTAATAGATTAACCAATCAGGAAATTCATTGGAATAAACCAATTGGAGTAGCTCTTATATAACCTTAGGTCCTGAAGCTCCCATCCAGAATTGGCCTGATTGGAGGTTGGTAAGCTCTAATGACTTCCTGGCATTAGCCTTGTCATGTGACTTCCTGGCATTAGCCTCTTCATGTGACTTCCTGGCATTAGCCTTGTCATGTGACTTCCTGGCATTAGCCTTGTCATGTGACTTCCTGGCATTAGCCTCGTCATGTGACTTCCTGGCATTAGCCTTGTCATGTGACTTCCTGGCATTAGCCTTGTCATGTGACTTCCTGGCATTAGCCTTGTCATGTGACTTCCTGGCATTAGCCTTGTCATGTGACTTCCTGGCATTAGCCTCGTCATGTGACTTCCTGGCATTAGCCTTGTCATGTGACTTCCTGGCATTAACTTTGTCACGCTTTCTTGATTTATCACGCTCTCCTTGATCTGATTTTGAATCTTCACCTGAACCAGAGAGAAGAAGTGGTAATCCTGCAAGAACGACGCTTTGTTGAATATGTAACCCATATTGCTGGTTTTCTGATTTTTACAACTTTTGTCATTTGATCTGTTTTTATTGGCGGCCACGGGCCGTGGTGCAGTTGGTTAGAGTGCCAGCTTATTAGCACAAGTTCCTCTGTGGTGATCCAAAGGTCATAGGTTCGATCCCCGGCCATGCCTAGATTGAAACCATGATACAATATATCACATGAGCTGAGGCCCGTGCCAAAGGGTTAACCCGTTGTCCTTGTAAATCTGTGAGCGGGTGGGTTGTCATGTCAAGGACCTGCGACATGACAATTCAGTGAGGCAGCACTATATCTGTTACAATTAGGTTTCATCACGAAATGACTGAAATAATGTTGAAAGTGATGTAAAAGACCAAACAAACAAACAAATCTGCATTTATCACTTTTGTTATTGTTGTTTCTGATAATTTTCCCTTTCTTCAATCATATATCTTTTATGTTTTATGATTTTGATTTATTTTTGTTTTTCTTCTTGTCTGGTTTCTTTTTGTCTTTTTTGTTTTTATTATCTTTTTTGTCTTTATTATCTTTCTTGTCTTTATTATCTTTCTTGTCTTTATTATCTTTCTTGTCTTTATTATTTTTTTTATCTTTTTTGTCTTTATTATCTTTTTTATCTTTTTTGTCTTTTTTGTCTTTCTTGCTTTTTTTGTCTTTATTATCTTTTTTGTCTTTCTTGTCTTTATTATTTTTTTTGTCTTTTTTGTTTTTAGACTTATTCTTTTTCTTGTCTGATTTCTTTTTCTTTTCATCATCTGAGCTGTCATTGTCGTCATCATTTTTATCTTGATTATTGGACTGCATTAGGTTGCTTGGGTCCACCTTATTTGGGCTGAAAGAAATAATAATGATTTAAAACAAATAACCAGATGAAAATTTTAGTATCGTATTTGGCCTCTCCTTTAGTTTGACACATATCCATTGGTATCCTGGACTGCATTTAGTACTTATGAGAAAAACAGATTCGATACTCAAAGGAAGCAATGTATAGGATTATATTCGATGTAATGTAAAATAATGTGGTGAAAAATATCTAATTCATTTCTCAAATGTGAAAAGGGACGTTTCATATGCAAATCATTATGATCACAATAGAGTAAATAAACAAACACTCTCTATGAGTGGGGATATTTGATGTTGAAAGGGATCATTCTGTGCCGAATACAAAGCTTAAATGTCTAATTTTGGCGACATCTCAGCAACTAGTATATTTTATAAATGATTTAAAAGGTTCAGAGAAATCTTTAGACAATTCCAAGCTTTGCTTTATAAGGATATGCAATTTGGAGTAAGTTGGCCATGGGAGCAACCTTGAGCATGCGCAATATCAATTTTCAAATGGATGCATAATACTGCAGTTTCTTATCAATCTTTTTCAAAACTGAAGTGGACTGACCTTGTGACCTGCACAGCGACCACAGCTGCTGCGCCCACCGAGGCGACCCCTGCCACCGCTACGACTGCAATCTCGCCGGCAGAGAGCGCCTCCTCCTCCGCGAACGTGGACTACATGCAAAAAACACAGTGTTCACATAGAAGTACAATATAAAACATGATATCTAAAAATTGATATGTAAGTATGAGAAAACTTTGCCGGCTTGATAGTATTATTTATCTGTTTCCTGACTTAAACTGAAAACAGATAACGAAATCATTATTTGGTGACAAATGTATAATTCAAAACCAATATTATATATCATTTAAGAGAAGAACGGTTCCTTCTGAATCACAAAGAATTCCTTTGAATTGAATTTGATACCTCAAGAGCTGCAGGTGTAGAATTGGTGAGATTCGTATTTGTAGTTAAATCTTCAGTTGAAATCCACGTTGTTGCTTCAGTTGTTGGGATTTCTATTGGAATATTAACACAAATACTATGATGACATTCATAATGTAAACTGAATGCGTAAGATGGCATCCATTGATATAAATACAATGAGTAAGATGGCATCCATTAATATAAATACAATGAGTAAGATGGCATCCATTAATATAAATACAATGAGTAAGAGTCGCTGGATTTTTTTACATTTAAAAAATTAAGATGACTGTCAATCTGCACGTGTGCTCAAAGATTAGCTGTTTCCTGACATTTCTCCACTGGTTTCAATAAACATATATGGCATAAGAATGAAAGACTCGAATGTGGTGTTGCTAGAGCCGCTTCTGATTCGAAAAATCATTGCTTTAGAGCCCCAGATTCATAGATTGACCTGTAATTAAGCCATCTCTTTTCCACATTGTTTAAGCTATAACATGTCAGAAAATAGCCTGTCCCCGGGATCCAATGCCCTACTCTATTCGATGAGTGACTTGGAGTTTTCCTTTGCATTATCACATAGACATGATAACCTAAACCACTGCCTTTGATAACCAGTCATGGCTTAGCTTTTTTCATCGGAATATCAAAGACACAGATTAATATGAGGTGTATGAGGTGTATCGTTTGTGTGTTAATATACAGTCCAATGAATCATTTAACAAGGGTTCTTGAATATTTCAAATGATCCTACTTACCAAGTGGAGCTGTCTTGATTTGCAATGAATCAATTTGGAAGATCCATCTGCCTGTTGTTGCACTATTGCTTGTACTGGTGAGGTTAATGACCTCAGCCGTCTGAGATCCATTTACTGCATAAAAGCTAATTCCATCTCCGCGATCAAAACCAACCTTGAAATCATTGATTAAAATAATAGTTAGCATTGAATATAGAGAGTATATTAACATATTTGAAGGGAAACAAGAAAGAGTAAATCACAAAGTGAGTGATATCAAATATTATATTATATAAGAATCAAATTGCTCACCTGTGCTTGAATTCCCCCCAAGCCATTTGCATCTCCTCCACTGCCAGGGTCGGTGGTCCAGGTTAATGTCTCATAATTAAATATTACAAAGGTGCTGTTTGAATCTGCCGCCATCACAGCTTGAAACGTATTTTTCTGAGAATAAAATGAGCTCAATTATTCCTTCATGATTTTTTCACAATATGAATAGTTTGTTCATAATTTGTCTTATGGTATTATTCTATTTGAAAATACCATTTAATGAATTTGGATCTTGCAGAAAGGGTATGTCAAGGATTCTGGACTGCCTCAAATTACTTTCAACCAACAATGTAAAGTTTAACTTTCAAAACCTTATAACTTACAATTTATTTCAGTTGAATTGGCCACCCATTAACCACAATATGATAAATAAATGGTTACTTTTCTTTATCGCAAATTATATTGTAATTTGTGATAATTTAGGCAAAACATATTAAGATAAGTTGCCATTGTTGGTCAGAACTGTTTTGATTAAGTGGTTTTTAAATTTCTGAATTGATTTCTGAATTGATTTCTGAATTGATTTCTGAATTGATTTCTGAATTGAATTCTGAATTGATTTCTGAATTGATTTCTGAATTGATTTCTGAATTGATTTCTGAATTGAATTAATGAAGATGTTTACCGGTGTTGTTGATGAGCCATTTTTGAAGGTGACCTCGTGCCACGTGACAATGAATCCCCTGGCTGCCTTGAAGTTGGACTGCGGATACACTGCTTGGATATCATTTGATATAACAGTTAGGAAGACCTTTGACAAATATGGCAACTTTCTGTAATAGATAGCACCGGTCCTTGTTGTATCAGTATCTGCCCAGAATGGAGCTATTTTAGGTATGCTGTCATTCAGCGGGAATGCCTGGGTACTATATGTAGGTACTCCTGTTCCAAATGAGATTATTCCATTTGTGCTGATCTACAACATCAATTGAAAAGATGATTCTGTTGCTAGATATTTTAAAGTCTGTTTTATTATCTATTATTGATTAAGTGTGCTTTATTATTCAAATAGGAGTGGTGCTTGGAGATATCATAAGACAACCCAATAAAACCAAAAACAATAATGACAGATAGACTTTATACTCACATAAGCTGTAGTAATATTGGATCCAAAATATTTGAATTCTGCACCAAGAGGTAAGAGTTCCCCAGGGGAGACGATGTCATCGCCAGCCTGGACGGTACTCTCCAGGAGTAGGTCGTATTTGTACAGCACAGATCCATGCACTACAACAGGTTAGATTATCTGTGTCAGTAACATCACACAGATCACCTCACAATAACCTCATATGTCTCACCTACCTATGCTACCCCGTCATCTTAGGTTGGCCCTGTTTGTTTACTTGTTTGTGATTTTACGTCATTTTCAATATTATTTCAGTTATTTCATGATGAGACTTACTTGTAACAGATATATTATATATTGCTACCTCACTGAATTGCCATATCGCATGTCCTTGACATGACAATCTACCCAGAAAGGACAATAGGTTAATCCTTTTCGCCAAAGGCCTCATCTCATATGTAAAACTGTATCAAGTATGCACTTTCAGCATTGCCGACAGTAGAACCCACGACCTTTGGATCATTACAGAAGAACTGGCGCTCACCCTTACTCTCTGATGTCGGTTCTATTTCGTTCATGCAGTAACATATATTTTGATGTACTATGAATGCCTGAGATATGTAACTGACATGTGAATTGCTGCCAGTGGAAATCTCAGAAGCTCGTGTGCTTGATTGGATGTGGACACTTGTAAGCCATTTGTTTATGTTGTCAGTGACTTTGAAGTGACCTTTACATGAGCTTTAAAAGGAAACTTTTATTTCTGCAGATGTTTATATATATTTACGTCATTTTCAATATTATTTCAATTTAGATATATATATATATATATATATATATATATATATATATATATATATATATATATATATATATATATATATATATATATATATATATATATATATATATATATATTGATATTGATATTGATATTGATATTGATATTGATATTGATATTGATATTGATATTTAATCATCCGTATCATTCAAATACGAGATCATAGAGTCCTTAGAGCAACTTATTCATCAAAATTCATTTTTGATTAATAATATAATAGTTAATTAATGATTAATAATGGCCATTTATATATTTTGGATCATTTTTCAACATTATTTCAGCCATTTTAAATTGATTTCACGATGAAACCTGGTACATTAACCTTGCCCTAGAAGAAAACAACAAAGATAATTGGTCTTCCCTTAAAGATTAATGGACCCTGACTATTTTTGTCTGACTATCTTGGTATACATGTCATTTACGTCTCAACTCAACTCAACATGTGACAAAATATTTGACACGATGCCTATTGGCTGCTAAAAAGAAGTTTGTAGTAGGTCCAGGACTGACTCAAAAAGTCGGATATAGCCTTAACATGCAGAGCCTGATAAAGAGAGAAGATCTATGGAGATTCAAGATATGAAAAAGTATCTGATCCCAAATGTATGACATAAGATATCCAATTATTCTTTATAAAATCCGACAATAATAAAAGTTATTTCTGAATAGAAATTATCAAATTCTCAGATTGTAGCATATTTAGTCATGTACTGGTTAAGTTCATTTTACTGTGAGAGGCGACTTGTTGGCAGAATTGTCGCAGACATATTATGTTTTTTTCAATATTGACATGAATGAGTTTGATTAAAAATATGAAATGTGTTGCTAGTGAATCATTTCAAAATGTTTAAAAACTATTATTGGTGAACTAAATATTGAGCGAGGTGTCTTCAATTTTCAGTCGTCTAACCCAGCCAATGTGTACTTAACAATGCCTGAATAGTTATTTGGGTAATGATGTTAACATAAAATGCAAATCACATTTTCACCGAAATAATTCCTGTAAATAATTCATGTCTTACCCACACCCTCTTACAAATGTGAAAGATTCACGCAACTTTGCTTTACATATTCCACCAGTTAACCGCGTCAAATCCCATCTAACAATCATGTCTATACCACGTCATATCAACCAGTTTTGTTTCCTGGAGAAATGGATCCTGTGGCTGTTACATTTTGGCCAAATGCAGTTAGAGATACTTTTCCCAGTTGAACAGAAGTCGATTTATTGCGTTTATCATTCTCGAAGTTAATCCAAACAGTGCCTACTCCTCGATATCCTCATTGTTTGAATGGGTCATTTTTTCACTTTGCTGGTACGTGTTGCTATTCCTATGAGAACCTTGACAGGCGATATTTACACCACACAAATCGGTCATTACTAGGGGACATAGCAGACAATGCCGAGTGTCAAACCATTTAGAAATATGTGTTGAAGGTTTAGATATGTTCCATGGTGCATAGAAGTTTTGTTTATGGCTTCAGGTGTTTCAAAGAGTTTAAACTGTTTAGAATGGTTTAGACAAAGGCGATTACTCAGTAATTGCAGTCTATTTCTCAATGATTATCCTAATCAAAGGTTATTTGCTGTATGTTAGAGTATATTTTTTTCATCTTTTTTAATGGAACAAACCCACCGGATTCAGGGTTAGTAACGGAATGACCCTTTCTAACCTAATGTAATGCATTTAAAAATAACACTCAGGTTCTTCCTTGACAATTGAAGATTTGTTGGGACGTTTTCTTTCCATGAGAGATGCCAAATTAAAAGGAAAATCTTTTTGATGGAGCCAACGTGGGATATTAAAAGGTTGAGTGAGGCATACCGACGAATGCATTCACATATATTGTTTCATTTGTGATAATGGTAACTAAGCTGTGAAATCAATTAAACATGACGGCCTTAAGTTGGTCAGGAAATACCTCAACATCTCTTAAGAGATATAATATAAAGTTCTTATTTCACGCTCAGCTACTAATGAATGGCAACCAAACAACCATAACAAAATGCCAGAAATATGTTATCAACAATAGCGGATTTGTGTAAAGTAACTTTCCAGATGATATTTTCGTCCCGAGGGCAGAGGTCTCACTCAATCCCAGATTCTCAGTTATGAAATGCTAAATCCCTCAACCAGTTCCCTCAAAGTAAACAGAAAGTACCTCGGTAATATTAATGTTCCGTTCATTGCTAACTCACCTCCATCATGGTGAAGACACACATACACACTGGCAAGGAACACGATGAGCATTGTGGACCCAGAATTCTAAAATTATAAAATTTTATACTAGGAAATCCTCCACATTTTGATAATCCTTCCGCAACTAGTTTTGATCTTAAAAAGTAAGTAATGTTTAGAAATAGTGAATAGTTTTTTAAGTAATGTTTAGAAATAGTGAATAGTTAAACTTACCTAAAGACAGTAAACTAGCTTCAGACATTAACAGTGATACACATTTCCGTCCTGTCCGATGAAATATAGAGTTTCAGATTGTGATGAGAAAGGTTCAACACTGGTCACAAATACATGCGTGATAATATCTGTCAATGAGTGGTCAGGTATCCTAGAAACCGCCTCTCTCAAATCATAAAATATTCATACAGTTTCAATGGGAATGTTTATAAACTTTTATTTTGAGTTTAATTCTTGCCATTTTTAGGCTGAATGTAATTTGTGACAGGACAATAAATTCTGTGAGATATGAAGCGTCACCATCAGTCTACTAATGCCTTGGTCTTGTGGCACCAAAGAGGCCAACACATGTTTTAGTCCCTGTGGCACCAAAGAGGTCAACACATGTTTTAGTCCCTGTGGCCCCAAAGAGGTCAACACATGTTTTAGTCCCTGTGGCCCCAAAGAGGTCAACATATGTTTTAGTCCCTGTGGCCCCAAAGAGGTCAACACATGTTTTAGTCCCTGTTGCCCCAAAGAGGCCAACACATGTTTTAGTCCTTGTGGCACCAAAGAGGCCAACATATGTTTTAGTCCTTGTGACCCCAAAGAGGCCAACAAATGTTTTAGTCCCTGTGGCCCCAAAGAGACCAACAAATGTTTTAGTCCCTGTGGCCCCAAAGAGGTCAACACATGTGACAGTCCCTGTTGCACCAAAGAGGTCAACAAATGTTTTAGTCCCTGTGGCCCCAAAGAGGTCAACACATGTTTTAGTCCCTGTGGCACCAAAGAGGTCAACACATGTTTGAGTCCTTGTGGCCCCAAAGAGGTCAACACATGTTTTAGTCCTTGTGGCCCCAAAGAGGCCAACACATGTTTTAGTCCCTGTGGCACCAAATAGGTAAACAAATGTGACAGTCCCTGTTGCACCAAAGTGGTCAACTAATATGCTAGTCCCAGTGGAACCAACGAGGTCAACTAGTATGCTAGTCCCAGTGGGATCAACGAGACCCAGTGGGATCAACGAGGTCAATTAATGTGCTAGTCCCAGTGTAATCAACAAGGTCAACAAATATGCTAGTCCCAGTGTAATCAACGAGGTCAACAAATGTGCTAGTCCCAGTGGAATCAATGAGGCCATCTAATGGGATATTCCATTGGAGCGAACGAGGTCAACAGTATGATCGTCCCGGTGGAACCAACAAGGTCAACGCCCAGCTGCTGTGACTGTCAAACCAAGCCGAATAAAGGTCTTGGTTTGTGGAATACCAACACTATCTTAGAGTAGGGCAAAGTAGGGTAGGATTTCCATTGATGTTACTTGATCTTCATCATAGAGGCAGTCATTTGACAATATGCGCTCGTTAACAGATTACAAACCTCAGTGCAAATATAGTGCAGACATCATTTATTCATTTTACGATGAAGATTAAATCTGAAACGAATCATAATTTGATACACAGTTAAATACGTAGAATATAAGTGGGAACAAACTGCATATAATCAAGTAACGGACGATATATGAAATGCAATAACACCCACGCAGGATAGACAATATATACACATTTAGATATTACATAAAAACAATAGATACAATAGGGGAGCCAGCTGGACCCTCAAAATGCATGGTCTAATTTTAGTATACTAGGGAAGAAAACACCTTGGTAGTCAGTATTTCATGAAACAAAATGTATGTTGTTCGTTTCGATTTTGAAATATCACTGTTTCAATGGTAACCAAATCATTTTTATAGCATATTAAAAATAAATATATTTTTCCCCATAACTTTTATATTTTATGTATTAAAATTCTTAAACTTTGCAAATGGTAACAGTTATACGGACATTTTTGCCATTTTTCAAAATATGACCTTCCGAAGTTGTCTGAGGGTGACACAAATGGATAGATTTTAACAAATTTTGTCCTGTCATATAGTACTATATACATGCTTTAAACAAATTGAGACCGTGATATAAATTATAATGTTGTATATTGCCATGGCATCCATCAATAACATATCAAGCTAAGTTTCAGAATTATCTCACAATTACATATTTTTGTGTCCATGTTCATGTACTATTTGTGAATGAATTTTATATTTGGCATGAATGTGTTGGTCATTATCCAATAAGTTACAAAAATGACTATTTTCAAAGGAAATTGATTGCCATTGAAACCAATTTAATCAAATTTCCGCAATCAAATTTAATCAAATTTATTTATCAATTGGTGAGATAAATAAATTGATTATGGCCCTTTTAGTCTTACCATCTTATGATGTTATGCTCAAATGGAGACCATGGCAGAAATAAAATGATAATTGTTCCCATGGCAACCAATAATCAAAGATAATGTAAAATTGTAGACTGCTCTCGAAATTAGATATTCATGTCTCCTATTTCTTTGATTTTTAATAAATTAATATCATATTTGGCATGAATGTGAAGGTCATCAACACACACACGGAAAATACAAAAAGAATTATTTTGAAAGAATATTGTTTGCCATGGAAACCAATTTGATCAATTTTATATACTATAATGACCAAAAGTATGTTATGGATTCGATGTTTTTGCAAAGTTTAAGAATTCTAATACATAAAATATAAAAGTTATGGGGAAAAGTATATTTATTTTTAATATGCCTATAAATTCATTTGCTTACCATGGCAACAGTGATATCTCAAATTCTAAACGAACAGTATATGATTTGTTTCATGAAAAAACTGACCACCAATGTGTCTCCTTACTAAATGATATCTTGAGCATGCGTCGAGGTGGTCAGGCGGGTTTTTGATTAAGACCAAAAATCTTCATCAAAATCGCCTCAAATCGGTATCAATCGATCTGTAAAATTACTAAATTCGAATACATACTGCAAGTAAACGATCTACCCGACCCGTGCAACTTATTTTGACTCGTTGAATTTTTTCTGGGGAGCTTTTCATGAAACTTTTAACACAGGTAGCGTGAACAGCTCGCCATTGTTAATACACAGCGATAATAATCTAAAGCATCGTATCGATCCTTTAAGGTAGCGTTGTGTTATTATTTCTAACTATTTAAACTCCTCTGAGTAATCATATATATACGGTGAGCCGAGAGCGAACTTAAACCTAAATTCAAAAATAACGATTACAGAAATCTCACTTGTCAACTCAAGTCAATCTGCACAACTCTCAAATTTAAACCCTAGTTAACAACTCATTGAGTGGCAGGTAAATCAACCATTTCGCGGGTAAATTAGCGGGTAAAGCTCAGTGCGGCTCTGACCCTCAAACAACTGTGACTTGAAAACCGCGGAGACCCGAATTTCCAAACAATCTAGCTGGATATTACACACTATTAGAACTGTGATTTACATCCATTAAGCTAAAGTACATCGTAAACTCTACTACACAATTTCACACCACAAAAAGACTGAAACGGTAAGAATTATTCTTTTTGCGCTAAATCATTAAAGATTCGATACCAAGCTAAATCGATAACCACCAGCACGCTTTTTTCTCACCTGTACTAACCGGCACGGGCACAAGTACAGTTAAACATACGGCAGGTGAACTATCTGCTAATACTTCAACAGGCATAATACCTGGAAATTCATATATATATATTTTTAAAAACATACGGCAGGTAAATCAACTGCTAATACCAATACTTTGCAGAAAATAACCTGCTCTGAAAAAATCACTTGAGGTGAACATAAAAAACTATACCCAAGAAAAAATACTTGGGACATATAACATATTAGACTATACCAAGCTAAACACTTGGAAAATACCATAATCAATCAATATACTACATACTCAAATAAAGTTATTGTAGTTTTCTATATATATATATATTGATTCTATACAATATACTATCCAAATATAAGTCCTCAAAATGTTTAAAGTCAATAAAATCATTGGTGATTTCTGGGATAGAAAACAAAAAAGTCGCTATTTTAAGATTTGGTGGGATGGATATCCCAAATCAAGTAGTACCTATGAACCTGAGAAAAATATCGATCCTATCCTTATCCAGGAATACATACATAATAAAAAATGTAAAAAATATAAAACTGAACTGATCTCTAAATGTACTCCTCATGTTTCTTTCCAGATGGCCACCAAAGGAAACAAACGTGTTGGCAAGAAACGAAGAATTTCCTCAAAGTCCTCCCCACACACCCCCCTTGACTGGGCGGCAGCCATGGAGGCTGACGATGGCGGAGAGACAGCTGGGCTGGCCCTGATGGTCACTGATGAAGGGACCGCCTCGCCCAAGCTGAAACAGATAGAGGGCGCCACGGTACCTAAACGAGTGGAGTCCCCTATACCAAGCACTTCGAATGCTCCCAACACCCCTACACGTGTTGCCCCAGATGCACATGTTGATGAACTCACTGTAAGTATGGATGAACTGCTTACAATGCTAACAGAGAAGTCTGAGAGTTTCACTATTCTGAAAGAAGCTGATGACAAGAAGCAGGCTTACATTATTAAACTTGAGGATGATATTCAGAGAATGAAAGATGAAAATACCAAACTAGCTGAGGAAAAAAATGTCATTCAGAAAAATAACAATACATTAGATGCAAAACTGCAACACATGACTGGGAAATTCAATAGAGCTGACTCAAAAATTGATGAGATGAGCACTACTATTAAAAGAAACAATGATTATATTGATGAGTTAGAGGAAAAAAATGCTGAATATGATAGGAAAATCAATGCCATGGCGGAGGGCCCCACCCCTGGCCCCTCTGTCAGTCTTCCCAACATGCCTTCTGGCGGAGAGGGGAAACCAAACATCTTGTTCCTCGCTGACAGACCCTACAGGGCCATGTCATCACAGGGAACTGACTCATGGCACTGGGTTATAAAGGAAGACATATCGTGCATAGATGACCTGGAAAAATCAATCAAGCAAGGGCTTATAAACAAGCTTGATAATTACTCAGCCATTGTGATTTGCCTAGGACTGGAAAACACCAAGACTGGAACGGATGGAAAAGAACTGGCAGGACGCTTAAAGAGGGCCGCATACAAATTAGCCAAACACGCCACATGCCCCCTCTACGTATGTCAATTGCCACCGATTGCCATCAATTGTGAACTTAAAATGATCAACTCTCACACCATGATGAATCATAACATTAAGAAACTAAATAATCATCACATGGAGGGTCAACTAAAAATCATCCTAACACCCAGGGACATTGCAAAAAAACCGTCATCCTCAGTAGTAGTCTCAACTACTGATCTCTCGCTAATTGATCAGGTTGCAGATGACTGGATGAAAAATCTGCGTCAATTTATGGATCCATCCAATCAATATACTGATGATCTGACGGAGTACAAGGAGGCAAATGATGAGGGTGCATTGAATCTCTCCATGGATGACTCTGATGACGAGAGCCAATCGGAGCAGACAATTGATTTTGATGACAAGGATTACCGGAACGAGGAGGTAACAACCATACTTCCGACAGGCTCTGCAGCAAAACTAATCGGTGTCAAGGGAAAAACCATCAAGAAAATGTCTGAGGACTCTGACACGACCATGGTAAAGCTTAATGCTAGAGATAATGGGATGGACAGGATGAAAATCACTGGAACTCCATTAGGTATAGCCAGGGCGCTCGTAGCTATCAGGAACATACTAAGGGAACTCAATCTGGATGACACGGAGAGAGAAAGGGAGAAGTGTGTGTATTTTGCACAAGGACGGTGCAAAAATGGAAATAGATGCCAATATGCACACGTGGATCCTGGAAATAAAAGAGCCATGCACCAAAGGGATCCACGTTTGGATATCCACAGGAGTCCAGTTAAACTGGTTAAGGCGAAAAAGATAAAAAAATATTGACATTTACAAACGGGTCAGATTGTCAAATACAGTAAAATTTGTAACATAAAATTTGATAACATCTGTAACATATGTTTCAAAAAACAAGATCAATATTATAGATATGTATTTGAGCACAATATGGAGAAAATGTACAATATCAACAGAATAAAGACTTACCTTAAGAACTTGTGTAGTATTTCTCATATTCTTCCATGTAGATGTGGGATTGATAAAAATAACTGGCAAATTAATTTCTCTTTTGATGATAAATATCATATAAATAATAAAAATTACAATGAAACCATCTCCATCTGTCTGCATCCCTTCCTGAAAAATAAAAGTCACTACATTATCCCTCTGATAGCAAAAGAAAATACCCTAGTGGTTTCACTAATCCCTAAATTCAATTCTGGCCCGAAAATGTTAACATCAATGTTAAGTGGTAACATTGATCTTTATGATTTTGATAAACAATTTGAATTATGCCTAAACCAATCAGTATCACATATTCAAAACAATTTAGGAACAAATATTACTACCATGTTATTAATCAAAGCATTATCTTTAAAAATAAAACTCTTAAAAACAAGCTGTATAGAGACTGGAAGTAAAGTGAACCATTATTACGATTTTACTATGTCAACAAACAAATTTACTACGACGTCGTATTTTTACTACAATCTGTCTAAAAATAGCAGAAGAGAACATAAAAATAACCTGATATCACGTGACAACGACCAAGTCAGGCGTAGTCTTAATGAAACTCCATGCTGGGAACACCCGGATATAAGTAAAAATAGATTACGTAACTCCGAATCACAATGCGTAATTTGTCCACGTGATCAATTTGGGAACGCCCATATAGAAACTACTACGTTACGAAAGCAGACCGGATCCGCATTGCAAGGAATTCTGAGCAATATATCAGATCAAAATGATGAGTTAATAAACGTAAACACACAAGACATGGAATTATCAACACCAACGTCCACAAATTCTACCCCAGTTATGATTTATGACCACTCAAACTCTCGAATCGAGACTACTGAGACCACGCCTACCACGTCAGTAATTGGCTGTTCGGTGGCGCGAGTAAATTATGGTCTAGGGATACCCCCATTGATAAAAACATCAATGAACATGGAAGACGGGATTCCCACAGTACTTAATGATCTTAACCCTGCAAAAAAGAAAACATGTAGAAATAGAAATACAGATATTCCATTTAAACATAATCTTTCAAACAAATTATCATACTTAAATGTTGGATCCTGCAATGCGCAGAGCATCAGACATAAAATTCTACTGATTAAAGATTATATCAAAGAAAACAATATACATGCGTTTTTTATTACAGAAACCTGGTTACATGAAACCGGGGATGAACTAATTAAAAATGAGCTGGAAAGTGGAGGTTATAGGTTCCATTCCTTCCCCAGGATAGGACGCACCGGCGGTGGCCTAGGACTGCTACACCGGATAGAAATCCCCTTTAGAACAAATAGATTACATCCACCAAAGCTCAAAACTATGGAGATAATGGAATCCTCACTACACATTAGAAGTAAACATGTAACCTTCGTCACCATATACAGACCAGAGCCATCTGGTGGAAATAAGTATACATACTCACAATTCTACGATGAGTTCACACAATTAATCTCTTATTATGGGTCATTTAACCATGAAGTCATTTTCTTAGGTGACTACAATTTTCATATGAACAAGCCTAGAAAACCGGATGTAGTTAAATTTAACGATATTCTATCTACATTTGATATGACACAATGGATAAGTGAACCCACGCATAGACTTGGAAACACCTTAGACTTAATCATCACCTTTAAGAACAGCAAGTTCTTAATGGGTCATAAAGTTGATGAATACATATCGGACCACAAAATGATTATACTCAACATTGATATAAACCCCCCAAAACCAATCAAAAAATCTATACATTACAGAAACTTTAAGAACATGGATATAAATTCATTGAAGGAGGACATTAAGTTAATCCTCCAAGAGGACATAAGCTGGGAAAACCTCTCCCTGGAAAATTTGGTTGATTTCTATGACAGTAAATTAACCTCAGTCCTAGATAAACATGCCCCTGTGAAAACAGCCAGGGTAACAAATCGCAACCCTGTCCCCTGGATGAATGACCAAATAATAAAGGAACGATCTCTCAAGAGGAGACTTGAGAGAAAAATGAATAAGTCCGGATTACAAATCGATAAGGAACTTTATAAGGCAAAGAAAAATGAATACAATGCCTTGCTTAAAACAGCTCAATCAAATTACTTTGCCAAACTCGTGCATGAGAACAAAAATGACCCAAAGAAACTCTTCAGGGCCATTGCAAAGGTGATACATAAACCTAAAGACGTCCCTATGCCCCCGTCAAACGATGAGACTGAACAAGCAAATAAATTCAATGATTTTTTCCTGGAAAAAATTGACTTAATTAGACTCAACATAGATGCAACACCTGGTGGCAGTTCCTTACCGCCAGAAGTCACCACAATCAATCGGGATAATACCGACCCTCAAGCTCTAACCAGATTCATGCAACTTACTCCAGAGGAAGTCAGGAAGCTGATCAAGAAGGCATCAAAGAAGTCATGTGAACTGGATCCACTCCCAGCCTGGTTACTACTCGACCTTATGGATGATCTTCTTCCCATAATTACTGTCATCATAAATAAATCACTCGCGGATGCAGAGATGTCTGAAAATATGAAAATAGCAATTATTAAACCACTCTTAAAAAAGCTTGGTCTAGAACTGATAGAAAAAAATTACAGACCGGTATCTAATCTCAGTTATATCTCTAAACTAACTGAAAGAGCTGTATCTGAACAACTAATATCACACTTAGTCAAAAATAGACTAACCGATTCGTTCCAATCGGCATATAAGGAGTTTCACAGTACAGAAACAGCTCTATTAAGAGTCCATAATGACATTCTTCTAAGTCTAGACAAAAGGAATTCTGTGATACTACTCCTACTCGACCTGTCTGCGGCTTTTGACACTATTGATCATAACATACTGTTTGATAGATTACAGAACAGATGCAAGGTCAGTGGTCATGCATTAAAATGGATAAAGTCATACTTAAGAGACAGAAAACAATGTGTCAAGGTGGGACACAAACGTTCCACTCTTAAGCCAATAAAATATGGGGTACCCCAGGGCTCGGTTCTGGGTCCTATTCTCTTCACAATCTATATGTCTCCTATGGCGGATATTCTGAAGAAATACAACATGAGTTATCACATTTATGCAGACGATACGCAAATCTACATCCCCATAGATCATACATCCAAAAGAAATGGAGAATTGAGTAAAATAAAACTGGAAAAATGTGTGGATGAAGTTAGAACATTCCTACTATCAAATAAAATGAAAATAAATGATGGAAAGACTGAAATGTTACTATGTACGAATAACCGTGATGTAAACGCATACCTGCCCACATCTGTCAGAGTAGGTGATTCAGCCATATCACCGTCAGACAGTGTGGTAGATCTAGGGATCACACTGGACCCTAGTATGAACTTAAAGGCTCAAGTCAGAAAAATGTGTAAAAAGGGTTACTACCATATAAGAAACCTATCTGCTATCAGGCACTGCCTGGATGAAAAGACCGCCGTTACCCTGACTCATGCCTTCGTGACCTCTACTTTAGACTATGGAAATGGATTACTAGCTGGCCTGCCGAACTCTGAAATTAGAAAACTGCAGTATATACAGAATGCGGCGGCACGGGTAGTGGGTAGACTCAGAAAATTTGATCATATATCAGATAAACTGAAGAAATTGCATTGGCTTCCAGTTCATGCAAGAATAAAATTTAAGATCCTCTTAATGACTTGGAAAGCCCTAAATGGAAAGGCACCCCCTTACTTACGTGACCTCTTACATGTGAAACAAGGTGAACGTAGTCTTAGATCAAATGATGGTACCTACTTATGTGTTCCAAAAATGCGCCTGAAGACTATAGGTGATAGGGCTTTTTCTGTGATCGGCCCCAGACTCTGGAATGAGTTACCTTCTAACATTAGAACTAGTACTACAGTCGACTCTTTTAAGAGTAGACTCAAAACTCACCTTTTCAGAACTCACGTTCTGAATATAGCGCTATGAACAGTCCCGACTGGTATCAGCGCGATATAAATTTTATTATTATTATTATTATTATTAAATATACTAATCCTAGAGTATGCATTTTGGCGGACCAGTAACTCCCAAAAAAGCATCTTTCTGAGATTGGCTCCCCTACTATTAATGTAACACCCAAAGACAATAGATACATATAACATGTAACACATGAAGACAATATATACACATGAAATGTAACTCACAAAGACAATATATACACATGATATGCGTTTGTTTGTTTGGTTTGTTTGCTGGCACTTTAACTAACTGCGCCACGGCCCATGGCCTAAGATGATATGTATTTGTTTGTTTGTTTGGGGTTTTACATCACTTTCAACATTATTTCAGTCATTTCGTGATGAGACCTACTTGTGACAGATATAGTGCTGCCTCACTGAATTGTCATGTCACAGGTCCTTGACATGACAACCCACCCAGTCACAGACTTACAAGGACAATGGGTTAACCCTTTGGCACGGACCTCAGCTCATGTGTGAAATTGTATCATGATTTCAATCTCGGCATGGCCGAGGATCGAACCCACGACCCGTGGCCTCAGATGATATGTAACCCACAAAGACAATAGATACATTTAAAATGAAACATACAAAGACAAAAGATACACATGAAATGTAACACATAAAGAAAATAAATACACATAAAATATATCATAAGAAGACAACAGATACACATGAAATATCATAAAAAGACAATAGATACATATGAAATGTGATATGAAATAAGATCCGGAGACAACAAAGGATGAAAAAGAATGAACCTTTAACTTTTTTGTCATTTTTCACAGAGTAAAGAAATATTTGAAATTAACTGCTGCACAAAAAGCGCTTATAAAGTATATGAATCAATTTTTAAGAAATCAATAGAAAGCTTCTTAACTATAATTGACCATTTCTTTAATATTAGTATGTATCAACCAGCTTTTCATCATCTAGGTTATATGAGGTTAGACAAGAGAATGCCATCGGGATTCAATGCCATACTCTTTCGATAACTGGGATCTTTCTTTTGCATTATCACAGACACATGATTACACAAACTGTTGATTATTGTAGCATAATAACGGTCTCTGATTAAATATATATCCAAAATGTTATTTAAATCGACTACCTTCGGCTCCTTTCTTTATTTTCTCTTATATTAAAGCACAGAAGAAGTCAGAAAAGAAGTTGTCTATGTCGTGCCAATTGCCCTCAATTTTTTCACTGTATAAGAAGTATTTTTTTTAATTAGCATAATTGTTTGCAAATATTTTCTTAGCGCATTCTATCATTATATAAAAAAATCTTCATTGTCAATGCAAAAAATCTATTTCTTTGTTAGAATCTGCGAATCATATTTTTATAAAAATGTTGCATCAATCTTGAATCGCGTTATTAGCAAATGCTGTGTAAATGCAGGTTTAAATGCATACATTCGCAGGTCTAACACTCTTATGGCCACAAGAGAACTGCACAATACTTTTAGCAAAACACAATAAACATGGGAGGTGCATTTTGATTGATTTCATAGAGATAGCTTGCTTGTATCACAGTTTCATGACCAGAGATCATTTAAACACACCTCAGATCCCTGTAAACTTGCCGGTGACATCTAATTTTGTGAAAGCTTCACACAATTTATCGCCAACAACACTTCTCGTGATAAAATCATATTAATGAATTCCTGCTTTGTGTGTGGTACAAACCCCATGATATTTTAGAATTAATAGCTGAACGAGTCTTTGTACTTTGATGACAAACTGATTACGATCATTTTCCGACCTTAAAATGACCTTGGCTTTGAAAATTGATCCCCGAATCTAATATTTAATCTGACAGTTAGAATACATAATACATGCACCATATGATCGAAATCTTATAAAGCTACTTCTGTTATTATGTAAAATACTGAATTTTGTAGGTACATGTCATACAACTGTAAATCGTATATTCTAACATGTTACAGATTAAGTTGCGCTGCACTGGAGCCGAATGGCGCCCTTAACCACCTTGGCGCCAAGACTGGCGTCCCCCACGTGACAGTGGTCCCGTTGCTAGGGAGCGACAATGCCCTGCTGGGCAGATTAGCAGCGACACCTAGTGTTCCAGGTTTAACCCACCTTATCTTAATATAAGGAAGCATTAATAGACCATGTTCCCTGCAGTAGTCTTATATAAGCCTTGTTCACCACGCTTTGCTGCTTTTCAGAGATGCTGTCCATCTTTGGCAATGCAAACAACAGTTTCTATTATAGCAAGAGAAGAATGAGAGGAATCTTCTTTAATAAAATCAATCTAGCCATACTATCTTCAAAAGTATTCCTTGTTTGAGTAGAACACAGAATGTGACTTATGATAGATAAAAGAATTGTAAATCGATTCCTATCTGGGAAATTTAAATTCAAGCAGCGCTTATTATAGGATTTGTAATATATACCCATAAATACTTTATTTGAAATACATATTTCATAAAACATTAGATACACATAAACACATTACGGTATTTCACCCGGACGATTTTGATATACTGCTAAGCATCACATAATAAATGAAAGTGAGCAATAGCACAATGTCTGCAGACAGATCAATTTTTATGATGTAAACTATATGATGCTCTACCTTCAAAATACATTATATAAACTGTAATTGAAACAATTTTCAATCTGCATAGTGAATTCCAGTTGACAGTTGATTCTTTTTTATTTCCCCTTGCCCTTCCCTTTTCCTTTTTTGCCATCTGAGCTCTTGTTCTTTTGATTTGATTTGTCTTTTTTACTATCCGACTTCTTGTCCTTTTTATTCTTGTTATCCGAATTCTTTTTGTCTTTTTTGTTTTTAGACTTATCATTTTTTTTATTACGTTTCTTTTTCTTTTTCTTTTCATCATCTGAGTCGTCGCTTTGGTCCTCTGTTTTATCACGTTGATCAGCTTGTTGGGGCTCTACAGACATTTTACTTTGACTGAAATAAAAGAGAACATAAACTAATCATTGAAATCCGTATTTAGAACCTTACATCAAATATTGACATCACAATTCACAAGGAACACGTACTAGTTAACTGCTTGAGTATTTTATGCAAATAACATTTTCTTTCTGCTGTAAAGCATATTGGCATTGTCATCAACATTATATGTTATGTACATGGGAGAAACTATCACACTCAGAGATATTTAGTGATGACACCAACCATTCTGGGATTCATTTTTTCAACTATATTTCTATGATGCCCTTATACTTAAATGGATGCAACCCGCCCCACACACCCAGTCTGAATGGAGGTTAGAAAAGTGACTGGTGGGAACACAATGCAACCAAAGAGCTCCAATACAATCTTACTATGTTAAATGCCAAATTTATTTCCTCTGTATTACCCAGGTCTAATCATTTGAATACAAGACACCCACCTATGCATCTTGTAGATTTGTCCACTAACAGCACCGATGAGAGATAATGACCCAACAGCTGCCACTGTAATCAGCGCAATCTCACCAGTTGTAAGCGAGTCTTCTGCCTCAGTTGACTACAAGCGATAATAAGTTGCTTAAAATAATGGTGATATTTCTAATGTTTGAGTTCTTTGTATTAACGACCTTTTCAGTATTGTTCTGGCTACATCAGGTCAGATGGAAACCTGTCACCGAGACACAATGCCATACTCTGTTCGAAGAACTCTAAATGCCATCAACCTCTACATGTCATGAACCTCTACATGTCACGCACCTCTACATGTCATGAACTTATGCCTTTCATGAAGCTATACATGTATGATTTATTCCTATTGATTAAGGTGCTAAAATATTCTCTTTTGGTTACAATTTGGAGGATTATTTTCTCTTTTACTCTTCTTGTGTGAAACAACAACTATTTCCACTTGAGTGTTTTTTTATTTCTATTGCCTACGGTAAGTAATATTTTTCATTAGAAAACAACACTTTCCTAGATTAATTAGATTTAAAATTTGAACATCATATTGCAGGATGGTCTTATATCATAGCTATTAGGAAAGTAATTATATCATGAAAGATGCCACATCATTATTAAGAATCTTCAGGTGAGATCATACCTTGAGGGCTGTAACATTGTAAATTGGCGGATCTGTCACTGCCCCATCAGTAGTCTGCTGGGCTGAAAAAGAAATTATACAGACAAAATGGGTATTCAACGTTACAGGTATTTTCATATCAATGTTGCTTTGGAATTTGAATTACATTATATTTTAGTGCTCTAGATATACTAAACGTTTTTTTTCTTTATTTATGCGAAATTAAGTTATATCTTATTACAATTACAATTGAATTATTATCCAATAATTAAGCACCTCTTTTCAGACCGAAATAGCAGGCCTTTTATCACTCAATCCAGACTAGCATTTTTTGAGAGGTTTTCGAATTTGATTTCTTTATATACTCTTCACAAACCTAACAATACCTACCAACTGTGCCTGTCTTGATTTGCAATGAATCAATTTGGAAGATCCATCTGCCTGTTGTTGCACTATTGCTTGTACTGGTGAGGTTGATGACCTCAGCCGTCTGAGATCCATTTACTGCATAAAAGTTGATTCCATCCCCGCGATCAAAACCAACCTTGAAATCATTGATTAAAATATTAAACACAGCACAAATTAATCCGAGAATATCAAAGCCCAAAATACAGAGATTAAGATGGAACTCCAGTTTATGAAATGTTCTCACATCTTAGTAGCCGGTAATTGCTCACCTGTGCTTGAATTCCTCCCAAGCCATTTGCATCTCCTCCGCTGCCAGGGTCGTTGGTCCAGGTTAATGTCTCATAATTAAATATTGCAAAGGTTCTGTTTCCATCCGTAACTATCACAGCTTGAAAGGTATTGCTCTGAGAAGAATTAGAATGTCATCATCAAATCCGTATCATATTAATTAAAATGATGTGTAATAAAATGTAGACTAACGGGTAAACAGTGAAAAAATGAGTATCAAATACTTATCCAACACATAACTTTGAGATTTATCTTATTTCGATAATAATCAGTGCATTCTCCCATCAAACTAGGCCCCATATTGAGGTTGGTAATATTCTAAGAAAGTATAGGCTTGTTATAACACATACCACTACTATATCATAAATGTCTGTTAAATCATTAATGAATAATAATGATAGCCTTTTTAAGCATGATTGTTGGTATTGTCAGAAAATCCGTGTGGTGTTTGATACAAATGATGTTCACATTTTCACATTAAGTCTTGTGGGGATGTTGTGCCCTCTCTATTATCAAATCCATGATCATTCCAGTGCATTTTGACATATACATCCCTTCATTATAGGCAATAAGTGCCTAATACCCAACGCCTATATAGTATGTGCCTGGTGTACATGCAATAATCATGTAATAATCATTACTATTGGTATTAAGACAACTATTCTGAATGTTGTGAAAGGAGTATATTAATATATTGGCACCAAATTCATGTACAATGTGGAATTTTGAAAATAGAAAGGATGAATGAAACTGATAGAAAAAAATTTACATGCCAATCATTTTTCCAACACCTATGAGCCAAGCTTGCATGTGTACAAGTTAACCCATGTGTGACAGATGTTGATACACCAGATGGCAGCATAGCCTACTCAACCAATGGGAATTGCAGCAGGCATGGTATATGTTAAATGAATATATGAACAGGATGAACCTTTTCCTTTTCACGGGTCCTGAGAAATAGCCCAGAAAAACTTTTTTTACAAGAGGTGTGGCACTGCTTAAGGCGTTCTAGGAAGAAGTTGCCTGACTTTTCTAGATTAATAGAAATATAATTTATATATTGAACTGTATTCTAAACCGGTAGAAATATTTTAGATTGGTAGGGTAAAAAGAGTTCCTCAAATTAAACAGTGAAAATGTCATTGTGTTTGGGATAATTCCAGATACATTTGTTTAGATGTATTATGCTTTTCAATATTGTAATAATTGCTAAGATAATGATCAGAATATACCCTGTTTTTGGTCATTACAACAGATCATGTTGATGAGGTCAGTAACATTAATGACAATAACATGCATGTCACAAGATTAGTATCCGAGAGTGAGTGGGTCACAGTTCAGTGCCCCTTCCGCGATACATGGAATCAAAATGTATCACTTGTGTACAACGACATGCATTCTTATCGGCACATTAATGAAATACGATGTAACATGTTAAAATAAGTACGAATGAGCGTCCAACATACAACATATATTCACATTATAAGAATACAGTCATAGTAAAACAAATCTAAACCTAAAAAAGGTATCTTCAATAAATTGTGCATTGTAGGCAATATGTTAGATGTCTTTCCTTGGCTGACATGGATCTGTCCATTTACATGGTAAGTGATTTTCAATTCAAATGTAAGACGTTTGACATTGGAAATATAAATGGAAATATATATGTGACAGTAATTTTATATTAGTCATATCTAGAAGTCATTCATACAATCATTCATTATTCACAAGTGATAAATAAACCTTTTAATATTGTATGGAGTGCCTACATATTCATATCCTCTTTTATTGGACATTTGTCAGGTCCGGGTACCAATGGTACAGAATAAAAATGGTAGAGATTGAAAATATGAGCAGGCATCATGCTGAGAATATGGTGTGGTGTGCAGGCATCATGCTGAGAATATGGTGTGGTGTCATTGTAATTGTCACATGCCCTGATACAAAAGTGAAATAACTGTGAAACAAAAGAACTATTTACTGAAGAATTAATACCATTTCCAAAAGGTGATCTGTGCACATGTGGGTACATCTGGTTGATCTTGGACAGCACAGCATGAACAAGCTGAACCACTAGATACGTTTTCAAAGCAAGCCATTTGTTTGGGAGGTAGAGTACAAGCCCTGGTAAAAATGCATATTAGACACTGGGAACAGGGGAGAGCTATCATCCTTATAGAGAGCTATTATCCTTATGGAGAGCTATCATCCTTATGGAGAGCTATCATCCCTATGGAGAGCTATCATCCTATTGGAGAGCTAACATCCTTACGGAGAGCTGACATCCTTATGGAGAGCTATCATCGTTATGGAGAGCTATCATCCTTATGGAGAGCTATCATCCTTATGGAGAGCTATCATCCTTATGGAGAGCTATCATCCTTATGGAGAGCTATCATCCTTATGGAGAGCTATCATCCCTATGGAGAGCTAATATCCTTATAGAGTGCTATAATCCTTATGGAGAGCTATCATCCTTATGGACAGCTATCATCCTTACAGAGAGCTAATATCCTTATAGAGTGCTATCATCCTTATGGAGAGCTAATATCCTTATGGAGAGCTATCATCCTTATGGAGAGCTGACATTCCTATGGAGAGCTAACATCCTTATGAAGAGCTATCATCGTTATGGAGAGCTATCATCCTTATGGAGAGCTGACATCCTTATGGAGAGCTAACATCCTTATGGAGAGCTAACATCGTTATGGAGAGCTAACATCCTTATGGAGAGCTATCATCCCTATGGAGAGCTATCATCCCTATGGAGAGCTATTATCCTTATGGAGAGCTGACATTCCTATGGAGAGCTAACATCCTTATGGAGAGCTAACATCGTTATGGAGAGCTATCATCCTTATGGAGAGCTGACATCCTTATGGAGAGCTATCATCGTTATGGAGAGCTATCATCCTTATGGAGAGCTGACATCCTTATGGAGAGCTAACATCGTTATGGAGAGCTATCATCCTTATGGAGAGCTGACATCCTTATGGAGAGCTAACATCGTTATGGAGAGCTATCATCCTTAGGGTGATATATGGCAAGTCTTCCGATGCTATTTAGATGTTGCTCATTTTCTAGTAATCATTTCATTGGTTAATCTCAATGCAATAAGAAAGGACACCTGCTATCAATTTTTATAACTCATAAATGAAAGATGGCACTTCAGTGATTATCGTTACAAATAAAATATGTTGCAAACGTGTCATTTCAAGTAATAATTTGCCATGAGATTGGTCATCGATTGTTTTAGGCTAAACACTTACATTGTTGATCCAATATACCAATAAGTCAGATTTTATTAATTAATTCAAACCATGCTGAGTGAAAAGATATATAATTCATTATTCTTTTGTGACCATAATATAGGTAGTGGACAAGCTTATTAAAGTATTTGAGAGTTCCACTGGAATAGAGCCTTTGTCTGTGGCTTTATAATTGCTTCTCAGTGATTACATGGACAGTATCTTACAGTATCTTAGAAATAACCTAACAATAGTTACCAGTTACCAGATAGCTATTTTGTGTAATATTGTTTAATCCAAAATAACATTTTATTTACAAATGAAGTCATTTTTTGAATATGAGAATAGACCTTTAAGCAATCAAAAAGTGTGATTTAAACTTCTCACCAGTACATTAGAGAAATAATTGATAATATGATGAAGGATGCTATTCGGTAATGTCACGTGCCGACTGGAAGGTTTATGATAGCAGACTGAGATTGAATTAGGGACCATTATTTTTTCTTCCAAATATCGCAATTAATGATATCGCAATCAATATCACAAGATGCTGATATCTTCAATTCATGTCTCACATAAAATGTTCAGAAACTTGCACTTGACTCAGAACAGGCGAACAGAAAATGGTCACAGAACAGAAAATTGGTCCCAGAACAAAGAAAAGCAGTGACTGGGGTAATATCACCGACATGGTGTGTATATTCCGTGGAAGCTTAATGTAAAGTATTCAGGTAGGATGTTGATTCCATATGGAGCTAATACTGTATACAGAGAAAAATTCGCGCCTAGTTATTTTCTCGCCATCGCCGTTTTCGACAGGTTCGCGCCGTTTTATTTTCACGAATTTTGGATTTTATAGTACATAATATTATCACAAATTACGCTTTGCAGGTCGAGAACAGAACAAAACCATCCATTATTGCACAATATATTAATATTTCAATGCGAGTCAATAACAATCATTTTCGCGCTAAAAACAAGAGCCTCTTCCCGTCACTTCCGCCTTTCAAAATTGCGACCATGTGTTGCGTTGAGTTGCGTCTTCCCTTTTTGACAGAAATGCCTTCACACGTGGATCGATTTTAATTGCATTTTAAATGATAAATAAAGGTATTTACCCAATATTATCACAAATTATGCTTCGCAGGTCGAGAATTTATCCATGAAGTAAAACGTAAATATCATGTACATGACGTCGCGGTAATTCACGTCCGCAACACGAGGAGAAGCCGGGGATCCATCATTGCGCAATATATTATTATTTCAATGCGTGTTGATAGACTCCAATTGTTTTCGCGCCAAAAATAAGAGCTTGTCCCCGTCACTCCCGCTTTTTAACGACTTTATATTGCGTAATGCATGTTAAATGGATGAATGGTTTTGTTCTGTTCTCGACCTGCAAAACGTATTTTGTGTTAATATTGGGTAAATACCTTTATTTATCATTTAAAATGCAATTAAAATCGATCCACGTGTGAAAGCATTTCTGTCAAAAAGGGAAGACACGATTCAAAGCAGTGGAGACAATGACGAAACGCAAAACTGTGAACGCTGATAATTGGAATCAGTGAGAACAAAGTCAAAACAAAGCGAGAGAGTCCCCTCTTCAATTTCGCGTCCATTCATTTTCGCGAATGACGTCCTGGCGCGAATTAACGTGAAAATAAAAAGGTCGCGAAAATTTGTCTGTATACAGTATGTTGTCAAGACAGTCAAATGGTGTTTTGAAAATGTGCATGATTTCTCTTAAGGGAGTACACGTTATGATATGATATTTTGATTACATATACAATAAATAAAAGCTTAATTACAGGTGTTGATAATGATCCACCTTTGAAGGTCACCGACTGCCACGTGACAATGAGCGCATATTCCGCATGGAACTCTTCATCTGGAAACGCTGCTTCGATGTCTCCTGATATTGCATGTATGAGTAACTTGGACAAAAATGGCAACTTTCTGTAATAAATGACTCCAGTGTCTGTTGTATCAATGTCTGCCCAGAATGGAGCAATCTTAGGTATGCTGTCATTCAGTGGGAATGATTGGTTACTAAATGTATGGAGCCCTGACCCAAAGGAGATTATTCCATTTGTGCTAATCTACAACATCAAAATAATTCTGAAATTAATTCAAGGAATTGAGCGTCTTTTAAAGCATTTTCTGCTGATGAAATGTTTTAATCTAAATGTTTGATACTCACATAAAAGTCAGTAATGTTTGATCCGTAGTACCTGAATCCCTCACTGGCAGGAAAGTGCAGTAATGGCGCCACAGTATCGTCGCCTATTAAGGTCCCTTCAAGGATCACATCGTAGATATACAGCACAGTGCCATGAACTGAAGGAAAACACCGCATATAGAACGATTATATAAAATGTATCCAAAATGAATCCAAAATGGCATGTGGGGTTTAATAGGTTAGATGGCTTATGGGGTTAGATGGCTTATGGGGTTAGCTGGCATTTAGGGTTCGTTGGCATATGGGTTTAGCTGGCATTTAGGGTTAGTTGGCATGTGGGGTTAGATGGCATTTAGGGTTAGTTGGCATATGGGGTAAGTTGGCATATGGGGTTAGCTGGCATGTGGGGTTAGATGGCATATGGGGTTAGCTGGCATTTAAGGTTAGTTGGCATGTGGGGTTAGCTGGCATTTAGGGTTAGTTGGCATGTGGGGTTAGATGGCATATGGGGTTAGATGGCATGTGGAGTTAGATGGCATGTGGGGTTAGATGACATGTGGGGTTAGATGGCATGTGGGGTTAGATGGCATGTGGGGTTAGATGGCATGTGGGGTTAGATGGCATGTGGGGTTAGATGGCATATGGGGTTAGATGGCATGTGGGGTTAGATGGCATGTGGGGTTAGATGGCATGTGGGGTTAGATGGCATGTGGGGTTAGATGGCATGTGGGGTTAGATGGCATGCATGTGGGGTTAGATGGCATATGGGGTTAGATGGCATATGGGTTTGATGTCATGTTATTTGATAGTTTAATCATCATTGTATTACAACCTTCTTACATTTCATATCAATATTTCCCAATCAACACAAGCACTAAAGATTATCAATATTTTTGTCGTTAATTAGGGATAAATTGCTAAAACATCTACTTTGAAAAGCAGGTTGTTTTCCTGTTTTACAGCGCTTTTAAGTGCAGTGTGATATCCTGTTCTTATGTTAGTGTTATTTTGGTATCGAACCCAATGTTCATGCCAATATCTTAATTATCAGCAGATGCCAGGATAAATATATATGAACGTTTCAAATATCTATAGCAATGTTAAATTGTGTCAAACAATATGAACTCTTTTGACTTACTTACCGTCATTATGGAACATCACACATATGATGGAGGAGAAAATTAGCATTGATGCCATCTTTTGACCTCCTAAAATAAACAAGCGATATTGACCGTGAAAAAATTATAATATTTTAATTCTGCAAAGATGGCCAGAGGAGGGACTAATGAGGTAGTTGAGGTGAGGAAGTTGAGGTGAGGCAGTTGAGGTGGGGCAGTTGAGGTGAGGCAGTTGAGTTGAGGCAAAATAGGTGGGGCAGTTGAGGTGGGGTAGATGAGAAAAAGTACGCATGGGTGAACCAGTTCCTGTTTACTCTTTAATCATGACCATGAATAATGTCAAACAAAAGCACGTGTACTCTGCATTACAGAGGTAGTGTTCAATTCCTTCCTCTGCAGTCATTGCCCTGTATTTGATACCATTCTAAATTTGGAATTCCCAAAGTTATAAATACTTGCTCACAAAAATATCATAAAATCTGAATTGACCAACATCAGGTCATAAATTGTAATCAGGTGTCTGACACATAAACTGACCAATCGACACAGCTGTCAGAACAAAACAAAATCTATTTCAGTTAGCATCCCTGCAAGCAACACTCATCTTGGTATAGAGTACTTCTGATCAGCAAATTAATATTCGAAAACAATAATATCGATGATTTTCAAGTTGTGGTGTTGTCAACATTTGTCCATGTCAGCCATGTTGGAAATCAACAAGTCACATGTCACATGTGTATATTTTGTGAAAAAAGTCAGGTACACTTGTATGGCTGCGGTATTGTGCATGAGAATGTAGAGTACAAGAGCCAATCAATTGCAGAGCTATATGGTAATCACATATGCTAATTAACTGGACGCAAAGAACAACATAACCCAGCAGAGGAAGTCGGTGATTCTGGCTCTGTACCCCTGTGAAATAATGACCATTGACTAATAGCGCCAGCTATTCCTATGGCCTAATTGACTGAGTTATACCCCCCCCCCTTCACCAGGAAAGGGAACCTGAATGAACCCTCATAGGGGAGGGTAACAGTAAAAAATCATATTTTATTTTCAGAAAATGAGTTCAAAATATACTATATTCCACCAATAATAAGAACATCCTGGTCATCAAATTTAGATGCAATATTGGACCAACTTACAGCTGTCATGTTTTAGTGCTTTCATAACTTGACCGCACCTAATACAAATTATATTAACGCCAATACAAAAGGTGCAACTCTTTCTTACTCCCTAGTGCCTCACCTCAAAATCTAGCTTTATTCTCATTTGCAAAAACGGGGCATGTAGCATCCAATCTGATAGCAAACAATTTGTTTTTTGGTTAATTTAGTTTATTTTTTCCTATTTATTATTTTTTTTATTTGTTTTTGTTTCTTTGGGGTTTTACACTTTCAATATTATTTCAATCATTCCATGATGAGACCTACTCATGTGTTATATCGCTCATCATTGACACAATAACCCACTCAGTCACAGTCAATACCTTGGTAGTCAGGTTGCCAGATAGCTATACCCTGCACGGAAAGTAAAAGTTTTTTTCTCATTGGATTCTGATTCATTGGGATCTCTATAATGAATATCTGGCGGATAACAAGAGAATATTCTTGGGCATTCTGAGAAATCCAAGATGGCTGCCAAAATCTCTGCGGTACTCCGAAAAAGCTAACTTTTGAGCCAATTGGCCTAGAATCACAAATAATACCTCTTTTCCAACTAATTTTGGGAAGAAAAATTCATTGGTATGGTTGTTATTGTAATTGGAAGACAGGAACATGGTCAAAAGTCAGGTTCAAGGTAATTTATGTCGATAACACCAAAGAAAACTGCATTTTTGGATGAAACATGTACAATATTCACTCTAATTAGCACCTTGTGAGATTTAAAAGTTTGATTCTATCACTTTTAGTTGTGAAGATATAAGTATTTGGAAAATCTTTATCGAAATTGAGATTTTTCCCCTGCCGAGTGTTAACTTAAGTTCAAATGCAAATCTCTCAATAAGGAAAATTGATAGAAGCTAGCTTTAACTTCTCACATACTTAGCAGATCAAGGCCTTGTAAATGTATATCATAGGCCAACTGTGTTTTACCAACACCTGCCAGCAATGCTAAGAATGGATTTTATTCGTGACTGCCGGGTTTCTATCTATTTTACTTGAACGAGAGAGAAACCCTATTTCCCACCTACACTAGAATCTAATATTAAATGGTATGTTCACTTTATGTTTCAGATTTGCATGGAATGTGGTTGTGGTGCTGATAACAAAGCATAGAGTAGTATAGACAATTAGTGCTTCATTGGTGGTGACGCAAAATAGTTATTGAAATGGAAGAAAAGTACAAAATTAGTTGGAAAAGAGGTATCATTTGTGATTCTAGGCCAATTGGTTCAAAAGTTAGCTTTTTCGGAGTACCGCAGCAATTTTGGCAGCCATCTTGGATTTCTCGGAATGCCCAAGGATATTCTCTTGTTATCCGCCAGATATTCATTATAGAGGTCCCAGTCTAATAGAATCCAGCGAGAAAAAAACTTTTACTTTCGGTGCAGGGTTAGGCCCTGAAATCAACTTTGGCAACCTGACTATGGTACAACAGGTGCTAATAACCTTGCGCTCCAAGCAACTGTGCCAATGCCGTGGCCGTGCTGGTTGATTGTACGTGTATCATCTGTAATGCTCTCAATGTATTGCCAGTGGAGATGAAGTTACAGATTTTAGTTTCAGACAAGTTAGTCTGAGTGACCGTTACAAATGTAAAGATTTGAATATTAATAGCAAAAATAATCATTACACCAACCATAAATTTGAAGACATACCGCTGGCACTTACTTGCAGTTATCCTGATCTCAATACACTTGACTGATTTATTAAAAGATGTTAACAGGCGATCCAACCTTTCATAATCTGTGGAGACACATCACATATTGTGCATGCACTTGATCTTGAAGATATTGCTGTTCAGAACATAGATTCGTTCAGGTCATATAACATATACAGAAATACTGATTATACTTCCATGAGTAACTGTTCTGTCTATGGCATAACAGCACAGATCACAATAGTACTATTATAGATTTCATGTGGTGTATATCCGGGAAACTATGGAGATAAAACTATCAATTATTTACATGTTTGTTAAGGATTATTTTGTTTTTGCTAAGCATCACTTCATAATGAAATTATTGCTGCAGATCGTACCTCAGATACTGATAGTATACCCTCCAAGCAGGAACCCCATCATTCGAAATTATGACACACAGCACGTCTTAATAGCTATCCTGAATCGACCAGACGGAAAGGCAAATGTCATCTTTACAGGAAAGTTGAGTGAATAGAATATATTTGCTCCCGTTTAAACAGATATAAATAACACTTTCAACAATTTAAAAAAAAGTTATTTTTTGTGTTCTCCTTTGTGGTATGCTACTTTGTCATTAGGTTAATATGACCCGAACTATGGCCAATTACGACGTGTTTAGTGAATTATACATCACATTGGTTAACATATGTAATGTAAGGTGACGGTGATAACATCATATATTCACCATATTAGACAATTAATGCAGATGAGCAATGATGGTTATCTTATACTAATATGTCATACGGCACCATGACTAATACGGGCTGTAACACGATCCCTTGGTTGACGGAAACTGTAGGGTCAACGTGGCCTTCCAATAGCTCCTTAGTCCTATTTTAATATGTTCAATTATTCAGAAAGAAATTCTAGTGGTCACATAACATTTTATACATATATATATATATATATATGGTTAAATGTGGCTGCAGTACACAGGGAATGGTGACCTGCAACAACTTAGGTAATTGTTAGGTAATTTGAAGTATACAATGCATTTAATAGATTTGTTTGTTTTGTTTGTTTGGGGCTTTACATCACTTTCAATATTATTTCAGTCATTTCGTGATGAGACCTACTTGTAGCAGATATAGTGCTGCCTCACTGAATTGTCATGTCGCAAGTCCTTGACATGACAACCCACCCGGTCACAGATTTACAAGGACAACGGGTTAACCCTTTTGGCACAGGCCTCAGCTCATGTGGGAAATTGTATCATGAGTTCAATCTCAGCATGGCCGGGATTCGAACCCACGACCTTTAGATCACCACAGAGGAACTGGTGCTAATAAGCTGGCGCTCTAACCAACTGCGCCACGGCCCGTGGCCTGAATTTAATTTAGTCTTTTGAATGAACAAAATAAAACCAAAAAATATTGTCAACTTCAATATATATCCCGATAATTACAATGTCAACAAATCAGCATAATATGCCAGTTGATATGCTGGAAAAGATTCCAGAATGGACAGTTCCAACTGAGTTACTATATGTGGGAGAAGTTAGCCGAATCTGTTCACAGCTGAATGTATATATACCAAAAAGTGCCAGCATATTACGTGTTTTTCGCTTTAGCCAAAATACCTGACAAAAAGAGGAAAGTCTCAGGTCAGGGTACCAGCGATACAGAGGTACTCATATAAAAATATGAGTAGGCGCCACACTGAGAACACTTACTTGCTGAGATTGGTACTCAGATTGGTAGGATGTGTGGTCACCTTCACATGTCTGATGATTAAAATAATGATTGTCACTTTCACATGTCGGACGATTAAAATAATGATTGATTTTTTATTTTTATATGTATTTGATATTTTTAAATAGAGAAATTCTATTTCTATATTGTTAATAGTATTTAAACAACTGTGAAACTATTTTGGAGGCATTGACACCATTTCCAAGAGGTGATCTTTGCACATGTGAGAACATGCATTGTTAGCTGAATGAATTTAGGGAGCACACGATTGAAGCCAGCGAAATCTGCCGAGATCCGCCGCAATCCGCCACTTGTCCACGATTGGCCGGCGGGTGCCTGGCGGCAAAATTGGCGGACTGCTGTTTCCGCCGGGCTCATCAGTGCGGCGAAAATGGCGACCAACATGGCGACTGGAGAAGAGCTCACGTAAGTGAAATCTTATTTTCCACTTCTGTAATATGTTAATAATGAATATAGAGTTTTATTTGATAAAGTTTCTATAGCTCGTGAGATAAAGTGTTTATGACATTTGGTTTTCTGTTGTATAATAAACTTTTCTATGGCAAGAAATCAAGTATTCTTAATTATCACCCAATTTCCAGGATATATGTCATTATTTGGGGGGAATTATTTTCTTTTTCAATTCTGTAGTGCTACGTTTTCTCCTTTTTTTTAATATTCAGAATTCAATATCGATACATTCGGACACCTGAGGGCAAAGAAAGCATTTCACTTAAAAACGCACGTTTTACACAGTCCTTGTGCAGGGGGGTGATTGATAAAGGTGTCTTGCGCCCGGTAGGAATCGCGGCCAAGTAGGAATTGCTCCCATCGGTCTGATGTCACTTGTGGCCACTGCGCATGCTCAGATGACCGTATGGCTATTGAGTGGAAAGAAATTTGTGAACGTGTTAACCATTGTATATTATTTAATGTGAAATCTTCAAAACTATAAATAATATCTTTTTATATAGTTCACAGTTACGGCAGTCATTTCCGGGGCCAAAACATAGTACAATCTACAAAATACATATATATCTGTCTTCCTCTTGTTCTCACGATTCCAGACATATTTAAATCATTTCTGTAAGTGTGTTATTGGCAGAGATATAAATGTGAACAAGAATTAAATGACAATAAAAATTACATAAATCATATATATGTGTCTTCTTGTTCTCGCGATTTCAGAAATACTAATTCGTTTTCTATGACTGTCATATTCCCCAATGTATTGATATACAATGTTAAAAAAATAAAATGATTATTTCTTTCTTTCTCACGATTCCAGAACTGTTAAAATAATTTGGATAAGTATATCATTTGTTGAGTGATTAGTGAGATATGTTATATCATTTGTAATTACGGCAGTCATTTTCTGAAAAATATTAATCATATGTGAAAAATATCTTACTTATGTGAAACATATCGTACTTATCTGACAATAACAGATTTTTCTTGCTGCTTATTATTGTCAAATGGGAAGACATCAAAGACTGCATGGGCTGAGCTGTGGAAACAATGACAGAATAACCTTTAATCACAGATTTGGCCTTACACTACAAGAACGTTCTGCATTTATTTTTTGACCTGCAACAAGCGAAAAAACAATGTAAAAGAAGAATATATATCAAATGAATAGTCTACACATCAAAAGAATACACATCAATAGTCTATATAGATTTCTATATAGATTTCACATTAATATTACACTTACTGAAATGATTTAAATATGTCTGAAATTGTGTGAACAAGAGGAAGACAGTAATATATGCATTTTGATGATTTTACTTTTGAAAAGGGGAACAGTTTCTTTTAAAAATACTGTTTGCTTAAGTTGCACATTGTATGAATAACATTGCCCTCTGGTGGAAGTCTCCTCTTCAGTTTTATTTTGCAAGTTTATAAGATGAAACCGCTGACACACGATTTGTCCAGCGGAAAGTGCCAATTTGCACACGATTGTGTATAGGCGGCCGGGTCAGTGGATTTCGCCACCATCTGCCAGCGGGTTCCAATCATGTGTACCCTTATTTTTTGTCAGAATTATGTTAGATATGAAATATTACTCACAATATGCTTATATTTCAGCTTTAGAGCTTTGTGTTCAACCATCAGGAATTTGACATAATTATTGACCTAGTTATTGAATCAGTGGAGGCCCCATGAGGTTTTGTACAAAGGGGTCTACACTGCTGAAATGCAAACAATACTGTCGGCTGCACACATAAGAGATAATTACAACAGAGATAATTGCATAAGTGAGAAACATGTGCATAAGTGAGAAACATCTGCATAAGCAAGAACAGTGAGAAACAGCTGCACATGTGAGAAACAGCTGCATAATTGAGAAACAGCTACATAAGTGAGAAACATCTGCATAAGTGAAAGATAGCTGCAAAAGTTGGAGACAGCTGCACACAGCCAAGTTTTGGCATAATTATTAACCTATAGATATTGAACCAGTCGAGGTCCCACTAGGTTTTGTGCAAATGGGCCTACATGGGTGAAATGCAGACATTACTACAACACTAATAGCTACACACATGAGAGATAACTACAACTGTTACAATGAAAGACAACTGCACAAGTGAGAGATAGCTGCACATGTGAGGAATACCTTATCAGATGAGTACATGACAGATACACAGATGTTCATGGACATGATGGACAAAAGTACACTGTGGTCATGGACTAAATAGAGATTTAGTATTTAATCCACACTTAAAGCAAAGAAATTCTTTGAAGTAAATTCATTAACAATCATAACTATTGATTTCAAATATCTGTTTTCCAGGTCTATTATCCTACGTATTGATGGTGAAGATGTAGCTGGGGAGGTAAATGAGTGGGAGATGGCCCTCCTTCAATGTAATGGTGATGGGAGACAGTATGAAAAAAGGAACAAAATTTGTTTTGGGGAAAAACCTGGACAATGTTGGCATCAATGAATTAAGTCTCACAATTCTCACAATTTATCATCTAATCTCTGGCTTGGCTGATCAACAGAAGTCATTTGAAAGTGAAAAAGTATAGAAATGCATAATCAAATTGCCTCCATTTACACTAAAAAGAACAATATTTTGATTAAAGCTGTTTTTAGAAATTTGGATAAATAAACAAAAGTTCTAAATTTGGTTAAAATTGTGGGAATTCTTAAGAAATATGATATTTTGTTTCCTTCTAATATTGAATCACTGTGTAGTGTTGAGGTCTAATGCAGCAGCTACTGGCTAATGGATTATTAATAAAATATCAATACATTATGTTTCAACATTGATTCCCACTGAACGTATATATATATATATATATATATATATATATATATATATATATATATATATATATATATATATATATATATTATACTTTATTTACTGTAGTTTGCTTTGGTGGGTTTTAATGGTGCACTATTTCATGTAGTTGAAGGAGCATTAATGAAATAGTGATGTCTTACTTGTTGCTATCTTACCAATAGTCAACAACACATTTCTGTGATACTCTAAATGAAGTGTTCCTGTTCCCCTAAAGTTGCAGAATGGGGGACCATAATGAAGTGGATTTCCAAACAACTTGTGATGTCAACAACATTTGTGGTGGTCCTAGAGAAACCTATTTTCTATTTTAAAAAACATTAAGAGAAAAATAGAGGTACACACTTGAATGTTCCAAAAATGTTCATTATTTCATCTCTCACATATCTGATGGCCAAACCTGCTTTTTTTTCCAAAGGAGACAAATGAAAATGAGAAAATCTTTTTCACTGGGATCACTGAGTTTTCTTCACACTAAAATGATCACTCACTTCTTTACACTATTATGACAATTCAGTGAGGCAGCACTATATCTGCTATAATGTTGAAAGTGATGAAAACATCACACCTCCGACCCCAAAGTAAAACAAAAATATAAACCAATTCCCATAAAGTGCAGGATTTTGATTATTTTTTCCTCTACCACAAGGGGGCATTCAGAAATGATGGTTTACATACAGGTCAAAAATCTATTTATACAACTTAATTTCACTAAATTGTCAATGATAAATATTGCCTTCTAGAGATTAAGATGAATGTTGAGATCCAAAGAGTGAAAAAAAATTATCATATAATTATTTCATCTTTTATTTTTTACTCCTTAGATCAACATACATATGTTCCTTGCCAAATATGGTAAGAATTCCGAAGAATTGGAGAATCCAGAATTGGACCAAACTCCACAACATGCAGCTCCAACTGCAACTCCAGCGAGAACTCCAGCTCCAGCAAGAGCTACAGCGACAGCTCCAGCAACAGTGAGTGCACAAGCCACAGCTAGAGCTCCAGCGAGTGCTCCAGCGAGAGCTCCAGTGACAGCTCCAGTGAGAGCTCCAGTGACAGCGAGTGCGACAGCGACAGCGAGTGCACAAGTGGAGGAGGGGAGCAAAGAAGGTGAGTGCACAAACGTCAGCTAGAGCTCCAGTGAGAGCTACAGTGAGTGCGACAGTGACAGCTCCAGTGACAGCTCCAGCTCCAGCGAGTGCGAGAGCTCCAGTGACAGCTCCAACGAGAGTCCAGTGACAGCTCCAGCGACAGCTCCAGTGACAGCTCCTGCGACAGCTCCAGTGACAGCTCCAGCGACAGCTCCAGTGACAGCTCCAGCGAGTGGAGGAGGGGAGCAGAGAAGAAGGTGCTGGCTCCAACAAACATTTTGAGAACACAAAGTGTAAGTATTTACACTGGCTAATCATATACCTCTTTAAACATTCATTAAATTACTAGAAGCACATTGCAGTTTGTGATAAACAACTTGTTTTTAAACAAAAACAACATATTCAGAAGTCAAGGTTTAATTAGGCCATTTGTTTGTTTGTTTGGGGTTTTACATCACTTTCAACAGTATTTCAGTCATTTCATGATGAGACCTACTTGTAGCAGATACAGTGCTGCCTCACTGAATTGTCATGTCGCAGGTCCTTGACATGACAACTCACCCGGTCACAGATTTACAAGGACAACGGGTCAACCCTTTAGGCACGGTCCTCAGCTCATGTAGGAAATTGTATCATGAGTTCAATCCCGGCATGGCCGGGTTCGAACCCATGACCTCTGGATCACCACAGAGGAACTGGTGCTAATAAGCTGGCGCTCTAACCAACTGTGCCACGGCCCGTGGCCATTAGGACATTTAGTAATTAACAAATTTTGCAATTTCTATGTATCAAGTTTTTGCACCAAAATTTCAGCAGCTAATTCTTTTGAAATACCTAATGTATGGACCATATATTTTTTGAGCTGTAAAAGATCTGTGGTTCGATTGACTTTGAGTTGATCAGTCAATAACATCTTGGATTTTCAGTTGATGTAGACACCATTCTTCTCAACCAGGATGCATTTAGGGGCAAATGGCTGAAAGTATCCAATGATATGAAGGGGGCAGTCAGTTCCCCGGAGTGATCAACCGAGAAATGCCGGTTGAGGGTTAAAAACCTCAGACAAGTTCAAGCAACGGCTGCAGAAGAGGAAAACCTCTGGAGAGGGCTTTGTGCAATTGACACAATCCTGTTTGAAGCATTCCAGAAGGAGGTAGATGTTTGTGTGGAACCACTGGAGTCATCTTGTGCACAACGTAAGTGCAAAGGTTTTCACTAGATGCTTATGTGTGTCAAGTTTCATGAAGCTGCCATCATGTATCGCGATGACAAGGATGTTTGCTACATACAGACATACATACAGACATACAAATGAGAACAAATGATGGCAGCTTTGTGAGATTTGAAACACATAATCATCTGGTAAAGGCCCCCAAAGAGTTTGATGAATGGTGACCTTCACCTAGTTTTCAAGGTCACAGGGACAATTATGTCAAATCCACGTCATTGCAATAACTCAAGAACAAATAATGGCAGCTTCATGAGAATTGACACACATAAGCATCTGGTGAAGACCCCATATCAGTTTGATGGACGGTGACCTTCACCTGCTTTTCAAGGTCACCGGCCCATCATCTCAATAATTCTAGAATTAATGATAGCTTTAGGAGTTGGGAAAATGTTTGTGCTTCCATCTGTCTTCTCCAAAATACCAGTAATCTATGTTTCATATTTTATACAGAGGTAGATATAGAGGTGAAGATTCAGATTCCTTCAAATCTTTGTGATGTCATTATTGACCTTAGTGCAGTGACGTTGAAGTCACAAATTTTGTATAGAGCTTATCTCAGCAACCACTTATAACAGGAAATTAAAACTTGGTATACAGAGATATCTTATGTCATAGCCATGCCATGTCATACTTTTTTAGTCATATGACCTTTGATCTTGACATCTTGACACTGAATTCAAAATGTGTGTATATGCAACATCTCAACCATTAAAAGTGAATAAAAAGTAGTTCATTTGCCTCTTTAGAGATTCGCGCATGCTTGAGCATGGTGTGGTCAGCCCACTTCCGGAAATGAGCTGAGCGATGGTGAATAACTCAACTTTGCTACCATTGCTTGCGTCTTCAGCTATGGTTGTCATACTTGTAAATGTTAGTAAATCATCACTTAATCAATTCTTAAACATGATTTAAATGCTTTTGAAGATGAAAGGTGCACATTTATTATGAAAGCATAGATGTAAACAATGCCCATTATCGAGTATACAAACAGTGCATGGTGGTACTGTCGTAAGACTCACTGCATCACACATAAGCTGAAAAAAACTTTGCTGTGGTTAGACTCACTGCATCACACATAAGCTGAAAAAAACTTTGCAATTGATATTTACCTTCTCCTAGGTTAGAGATGGTGTTTCTTTGAGAAAAATATAGCATGACCAACTCACATTGGTTTTACAAACTCACACTAGTCAATGTTGTTATCAACTGTTATCAATGTTACTTTTATCATTTCAGATTGTTTGGTACAGGCGACGACAACAGAGCTGCGGGCTGTGTTTATTACACCATTTGACTTTGTAGCTGCACACGCGTGTCAGACAACAAGAACAGAACATTTTTGTGCAGATGCATGTAAAATGTTTTGAAAATGAACCGCAGCTCTGTTGTCATCCGCAGCTCTGTTGTCATCGCCTGTACACATGCACAATTGATATCCATTCCATCAGATTGGAACTGTTTTTGTATTGACTAATAAGACATGTTGGTTTCACATCATGATTTTCAGATTTGGACATCTGCTTATCTTAATTTATGGTTACTGCTGTTATTGATCTGCATGCATTTAGCTTCAAGGACATATTAATTTTTATTGTTCTTTAACTTTGTTTTGTTTGCTGAATTATGGCTTCGTTATACAGTTATTTTTTGTTCTTGTTTCGTTAGTTTTGGTATCTTTGTTAAAATACTTGTTTGTTCATTTTTTCCATCCGTGTTCACATGGAACAACACTTTTTCTTGTTTTTTTTGTTCAAATACTAACCATGTTTTGTTGAGTTGGCTCAAGTTTATGGTCTATCCCTAACTGACAAGTCCTGGGTTGACTGTATGGGCTACTAACCTTCATCAGGACGAAACACTGCCAATAACTCACAAAAAAATATTTACCCTTCAAAACGTCTGTTTATTAAATATAGCCAATCATGATCCCATTTCCAGTGTAGTTGTATAATAACATTGTTATTGGCAGTGTCTTAGGGATTAGCATTAAAGGAATTGTAGACTGATTTTTAAAAAAATCACATAAAAGTCATAAACTGCTGATTAAAGTATTTGTCTTTCATATCTATTTTTGGGTAAAAAAAATTAAAGTGAACCTAATTATATTTCCCCTTTTGAAAAAACTTCTTTATGTGGAATGTTATAATTATAGATGCACTAAAAGGTAAAATGATGTGATAAAGGTATGACAATATGCTTATATGACGATATGCTTGAAAGGTATTGTGTAATTTTTTCATATAATGCACCAACTGACAATACTATCTGATGACAATACTAGCAGATGACAATGACTGATATATGGTGATGCATTCCTAAATTGATCTTATGATTCAAAAAACACTGACCGAAACTGCAGGCCCAACACTTTGTACAGCTTTTCCCACAAAGCCCATTGTGCATTGAAATGCTTGAAATTCATATCAATGCTGCCCTGTGTTTACCATCGAGTTTTTAGTTTTAAACAACCTTTCTGAACAAACAATACATTTGTAACATATTGTATTGTTACTTATGAACAAAATCAACAAGAAAACAAATGTTGAAATAAGTATCATGGAAAACATCGCAACTTTTTTCTGACAGCTCCAGCACATTCAAACCAGAGGAGAGGTAACCACACCATCGTTTTGCATGCGCCTATTTCTGAATTCTCGAATATCTGTTATATATCAACACTATGTCAAACACATTTTTTTACAAATTTGACCTTTGACCTTGATACTGTGATCTTGACGTTGGTATTGCACAGGACAGATACTAAATATTGGGCATGAATGGCAAACACAAAGTGTTGTCAGTGTTCGGCCAAAAATGATAACCCACATCAGACAATATGTCCAACATTCAGCCAGCCAACCTCAAATATTTATCTGCAACATCAGACATTTCAACACATCAATTGTCATAAGCTATGGTTGGACTGCAACTCCATCGTAGTTGTGATTTTGTAACAGCAAGAACTTTGCATATCCTATAAATGGGTGAAAAGCGACTGAACTGGCTTGCAGAGACCACAGACAATTTGCAAGTTACACATGTGTTTTCATTCATGTCAGCAGAGCAATCACTACATGGGGTTATGTTTTTTTTATAATAATTGGTCCACATTTTGAGGATAATGTATTTATTACATTTATCTTGAAAATTTATTTTAAATTCATTTGATGAATTTTCCCTGTTTTGCTATGTAAAGAAAGGAGTTTCTTCCCCTGTTCCTAAAAAATATATATCTAGTATTTTGAAAATAACATAGTTAAAAAAGTTGTTTTTGAAAAAAATGTGTGGGTAGCTTAGTTATCTTTCAGTAAATGTGGTTCTTTGTTTGAATGCATTTAAATACAGTGTTTGGGGTTCAAGTCCTACCTATGTGATCAACAATCAGATTTAGTAGCTCAATGGTAAAGCAGCTGTATGATATTGCATGTTTGCACATGGGATCACATTTACAATGCACTTAATATCCACATATTTTTCTTTTAACTATGTCTATCACATACATATAATTCTATTCACTATTCATATTTATTCACATAGTTTCATATTTATTCTTTATCTGGATTTTGATTGATTTATGATATATTTCAGCCAAACCATCAACATCACCAAAGTCCTCAGAAACAGAAGAGGAAGAAGAAAGGACACCAGCTAAAGCAATGAAATGTAAGAAATGTTTAAATTTTATACCTGTTTACATTATGATATTGAGATGTAAACCTGGTAACTGTCACTTTAAATTGCTTCCATTGCAAGTCCAGAAAAAATGCATAATGGATTGCTATATATTTAGTAGTTGTGTATTTCTTGACTTTGGCCACAAGGATCTCTGTATTCCCAAAAAGGCACTTTTCTCTTTATAAAACTGTATAAGCTGGGATCAATAATAGGTTTGGATGTATTCTTTGTTGATTCTAATTCAATATGCAGTATGGGTTTTTCATATGTTCACTAGCTCTCAAGAGAAAAAGGAGAGAATCAACAGTGGAAAGGGTGCTAAACACAATAAAAGATCTGGCAGAAGAGGAGTCAAAGAAGAATGATGCCAGGCACAGAGAGACCATGGATAAATTCCAGGCTATTCTAGATATTTATAGTAAAAATGTGAGTCTTGTCCCCTTTTATACATGAAAATAAATCTCTACGTTTTCTGTCTGATGTTTTACATAGTTTGTGAAGTATAGAACTGCATGAACCAAAACAACTTTGCATAGAAACATTGCCATAGGAAGGACTGAATTCAGCCATCATGGACAGAGTCTGGAACCGAACATGACCTTCCCATAATTGGTTTGGGGATAATGTTCCAGCATCTGCTTTAGAATGTAGACTGACCCATTAGCACAGTTGACAGAGTGATACAGCTGTGCCTGACTTGGTTATTTCAGTGGAGAATGTGAGGGGGCTGATTTGACTCCATCCGCCGATAGTTACTTTCACACTTGTTTTTAAAAAAGCCTTGAAGGTCAACCTGATATGACTAAATGCTGCTGAAAGGGTCCTTAAAACGCTTTCGCAATTTTGAATTATCAGCATATATGTAGGTCCATTCACTGACTTAGAGTGTCATTGATAACCATAGGTTGGATTTTAGGACAATATAATATTTTATGATTTGTCTTTTGTTTATTGATTTAATATTGTCACTATTTAATGGAGAATGGTGCCTGTATGATTTATTATGTTTGCCCTTACAGTTATGCAACAGCAGTCTTCCAGATAGTCACCAGACCTTCAATGGACATTCCGTCCGGCAAAGTTGACTTTTTTGCTGGACCAAAATCATTTTTACCAGACCAAAAAAAAAAGGAAAAATATAAAGAAAAGTAAATATGCTCATATTGTTCAGGTACAAGCTTCCCAAATGGCAATATAATAAAAATCTTTGTTTTATTTTACACATAGAAAAATTCTGGCATGTGTCGCCAATAGTCCACCTTCATTTAATAAATTTAAAGTATGCACAAGTCAGATAAAATGCGAGTTTAACAATGCTTAAATACGCATATAAGACACGAGGTCGCCATTATGAAAACTGGAAGTGAAGGGGACAGGCTCTTATTTTTGGTGCGAAAATGATTGGCCGCTATTCATTTGCATTGAAAATATTAATGTGTTGCACAATGATGGATCTCTGACACTTTGTATTTACGTTTTACTTTTAAAATGACTGCCAAACTTGTCGAGGGATAAACTTTGAGAAAAGATACAATTTTCACAAAAATACATGTTGGACATGAGGTCCAACTACGGCAGAAAATATGCCGGACCGTGGCAAAAAATATCGGTCAGGACCGGCGGTTATCAGGAAGACTGCAACAAGAGTGTTGGACTTCCATCTTTTTTATGTCTCTGGTGTTAGGTCCCGATATGATTTTAATCGTTATCTGGTAAATGAAAACTTCCAGTATCTTCTATTAATCAATCAGTCTGTCCATCTTTCTTTGTCCAATTCATAAGGTATTGATGGCCACATAAATGGTCTATATGGGCGATCGCCAGAACAGAAGAAATTTGTATTTCCAAAAATTAGGTACTCAAATAGTGTGCCACACACTTGACAGTATGTATAGGAGATCTTAGGTGATATTCTATTATGTCCCACCTGAAATGTCACTTTCTACTTACCGATTGACAAATTACAGGTGCCCTTATATGCACCTCATTAAATTACCAAACTTTACACCTTTCCAAAACAAGTTTATTTCACACCTACACTGTCTGTTTTACAATCCTTAGATGTATTAAGTATTTCTTTCGTTAATTGAAGTAATTATCTTGATAATGCTTAACTGTAAAAAGTCACATGACAAGAATTATTTAAGTGGTAAATCTTTAGATTTCATACCTCTGAGAAACATCTGACAAATTTTTCTGCACTCTGATGTTTAGTTTACCTATAATCCAAGATCTTTGAACCCCCAGGGTAATTAACCTACTCCCTTGACCTAGGACTGGGTCAGCAGGCTGTTTACGTCATTGCACCCTGCATGCATCTCCTGTACATGTATAACAGCTGATGTCCTTTCTTCTACACATATATATCCATTGAAAATATGATTAATGGCAAAACTTAAGGCTGTAAAATAGAGACCTGCATTTACATCAGCTTCCCATCCCAAAATCCCTACTTTAATTGAAGAAAATAAACAAACATGACTTAACTGAGTATAGTGTCTGAAATATGGCCTGCTCTACTCTTATCACCTTCAAGTATCTTTTTAGCTAGCCCTAGACACTTTTGCCATGAAGTTTAAGGGTTTTCAAAATTTAAATGCAACATTGAAGTGACACTTTTAAAATATCTACGAATTCTTCTTAGTTGATATTTCCATCTTTTTTACCCTGAAAATTTATTAATTTATTTATTAACCAATGACCAGTAGCAATATCAATTGGTTGAATATTACTCATATTCAGTAATGTTGACCTAAACTTCATGGCCTAATTGAAAAATAATGTTTTGAAAGCATTTGACACAATGTTAAATCTGTTTCGTCCTGGAAATTATTTTGACTTTGAAATTTGAGGTCTGGTTATGTATTATTTAAGCATTGCAATTGTATTTCAATGGTCATTTGAAATGTTTAGTTTGGTATTTTTTCAATGCCTGTCATCGTGTGTCAGTGGGTGCCCAACAAAATTATATATAAGTATTTATATACAAACAGACAAAGGAATTTTGAGTACTGAATAATTTATAATAAAGTGATATTAAATTTGAGATTTCAACATTTCTTTCGCAACAAGGAAATGACTTTGACCATAATGTTATGATAAAGAATAGTTCAGTCCCTTAGGATCTCAATATTCTTAATAGGCAGGTGTAATGTTATATCGGGTTGTTTGGGGGTCTCCTTAGCATTGTGAGAGGTGTGGTTGTCATGATGTTACCTAGCAGCCAGGAGAGAGGAAAGCAAGAGTGTTGTTGCCATACTGCTCCCAGCCACACAACTGGGCGTTTATTTATATCCACTAGTACATGTATATCTCTGCAGCATCGCTGGATCAGCGCATGCCTGCTGCTGGCTGCTCTGCTCACAGAGTTAAGATTGCTATACTACAGTAAGTTTGTCAAACTCAACTTGGAGCCTGGCTGTATTCTTCTCCTCCCCATCACTACAGACAGAATCCAAGTGACTATGATGTGAAACATGATCTGACCTACAATCCACATGTGTTCATTCGGGCACCAGTGGTTCAAAGATGTTATCAACACTTGTTATTATTTATAAATTGCCATCCCTTGAGACTTTCACTGGCTTGGAGTGGTTTGTTTTGAACATGAAGGGCAAACATGCGTCACTTCCAGCAAAATCTCGGCAGCCCTGATTTGACCCACATAAAAAGGGTCGTGTCCAGCAAATCACTTTGATCCACTATAATTCTGCACTCCATTTATCAAAATGTTTAAAACATAGTGAAATGCAATGCCCATATATTGTAACATATAATGGCACAATTTTATACATTTTCATAATTTTCTTATCATGTGACTTTTAAATATATATTGCTCATAATACTCTATCTGTTCATGAGTAAATAGTTTTGAAATGCATTTCGTTTATTTTTTTCAGTGATGAGATCTCCACCGTTATCAATTTACAAGAGGACATATTTATATAATAATTTCGTACATCTATGTGTCACTATCATGTTGGCCACCCTTATATAGTCGGTCTAAAAGGTAATTGATAAGGTTCGATTACAGTCCATGTAGTTTAAATGATTGCCTGGTTACTTCATATTTTTTTATTTGACATAATAAGGAGGCTTATCAAAGAGGAAGAAATTAAAAAAAAATATATATATAAAAAGGAAGAGAATGTGAGTAACATTAACATTTTGGTTCCTTGCATTACAAAGTGACATGTGGAATACAGCAGTTTAAATTCTGAAAATAATACATATTGCTATTATTTGGATATAAATTATTGGAGATTGACTTCTTGGGGTGTGTTTTAAACATTAATTTCTACCCCATATGTAACAGTTTCTTAAATGACATGATTCCTGGTATGATTGTATAGTTATTGTTTTTACATATCTAGCATTCTTAGCTATGGGTCTCAATTTTCTTAATTATGGAAACTGGAGTTGCATTAAAGTTTTCGATAAGTCATGCCTATTGCAATATTGGGCATACTGATGAACTGTTCGATTTTCATGAATACTGTTATGCAATCTGGTATCACAATCATGCAAATGATAATTATAGGCATAAGGAATTAAAACAATCTGGTAGCTTTTGAAGCCTATGCTTATATTAAAATTTATTTTTTTTAACTTGAAAAATATCTTTGAGCAGATTGAGTAATTTGAATAAAGGTTCAATAAGTGAATTGTAGTTACTTGAGCATAGAATTCGCAGTGCCTTTTTTAAAAATTTTACTATCCTTTGACAATTGTAACCCCAAGCATTCCAAAATTTATATGTGATAATATTAGTGAGTTGTATATCAGAATCATGGGCAAGAAGTGTTTCAATCGGTTTAAAATACCCAAGCTCCTTGAAATATTATTGCCAACCATGTTTATATGGCTGGTCCAATTAAGTTGTTCATTTATGACTAGGCCCCAAAAAATTATATAATTAGTTTGTTCACTGCAACGATATAAAGAATTCCACAACCCCATTTTAATGATGTTGTGCCCCATCACATATTATACCAAGTTGTATTTTGTAATGACATAAAGGAGAAGTGGATGTGATACCATTTACGTTGTGAGGTGGAATAATATGTGCCATGTGGCAAGTATAATGAGTCAGATTGGTTGTATTCTTTGTTATGGAGCTCCTGGAATATAGATGTAGTGATAATATTAAGTTTTTGGAACTTACAAGTGATCATTTAATGTGCATAATGTTCAGTGTTTATTTTTTATGTACAATGAATAAGATGGACAAAGATTTTATTTTCTTTAATTTTTTATAATTCATTTTTCTTTATAAGTACATGTATCAAATATGTTTTTTCTCTCCAAACACAATGTCAAGCACCTTTTCAATGATGCTATTCCCACTTTTCAATTACATCCTTGCATAATATACCAAGGTTTTATATAATGTCATGAAGTGGATGTGGTGCCATTTAAATTATGAGGAAAACATATATTTCATGCCTGTTGTATAATTATGTGCAATATGGCAGGTAAAGCGAGTCAGATTGATTGTTTGTTCGTTTGTTTTGGGTTTTACATCACTTTCAACATTATTTCAGTCATTTCGTGATGAGACCTACTTGTAGCAGATATAGTGCTGCCTCACTGAATTGTCATGTCGCAGGTCCTTGACATGACAACCCACCAAGTCACAGATTTACAAGGACAACGAGTTAACCCTTTGGCACAGGCCTCAGCTCATGTGGGAAATTGTATCATGAGTTCAATCCCGGCACGGCCAGGGTTCGAACCCAAGACCTTTGGATCACCACAGAGGAACTGGTGCTAATAAGCTGGCACTCTAACCAACTGCACCATGGCCCATGGCCAGATTGATTGTATTCCTGTTATGATCTCAAGTACGGATCTCCTGACCAGTGACCAGCAAAATGTTTAATCTTTTTGTAGTTAGTCACTTGATGTGTATCAATATTTCTTTAAGTAAGCTCATTAAAAATATAGATATAAGTTTAAATACAAGCTTTCAAATTGGTTCAAGTAATCCAGTGCTGAAATAAACATAATTTACATCATAAAATTGAGGGATAAATAATGTATTTTTTGGAAATGCAAGTGACCAGGCATTTTTGTTTGTTACATGATTGTTTTCAACCAAAATAAAGCATTCTAAATAATCTACACATTTGTGAATTTTATGTATTACACTATTCATTATTTGAATGGAGAAAGAAAAATAGTAGAAAAGCAACACAATTGATTTACTCTCCACAATAAATTATTGAGATGGAAAAGTTTAACATACTTGTCATCAACATTAATATTCCAACCAATATCTCGATACAAATACCATTCATGAATTGCCATAATTCAACAACAATGTTGTCTACTGAGGAGAGACAGTACTATTCATTGACATGCATCACCAACCAAAATTACAGCTCTGTCCATCCATCACAGTCAATGGACAATGTCCCTTGTATATTAGTTCTTTGAAGTGATCACTGATGCCCACTGGGATGTCACAGTTTACTGAAGCATGATTTTTATCTGCCAGTGGGTAAATAATAGTCTTCAATAGGGCCACCAATAATGATAGCTCTATCTATAATTACTATTGAATCATGGCCCCAAATGTTGACGGACAAGCAAAGAGATGGACGGGCTGACAGACAGAAATTGACATCTTAGTCTTGCCAAAATTATTACAAACACATAAGTGGGGCACACATCACCTGTATATAAGAAATACATCCAAGACAAAATGTACCAAAGATACATACATGTGATTGTATGACTTTTCAATCAATATTTAATATCAGTTGGGATGAGCCCACAAGCATGAATACAGTAAACAAATTGAATAATCAAGAATATGGAATGTGGTGTATCTAAATAAAATAAGCATAAACCCATGGCCTTAGAGATATGCTGATCATTGCTTTTTTGGTCATTTGGAAATTACTTTATTAATAATTGTTTAAATCCTTTACAAGAGCAGACTTGAGCAGATGATTAGTTAGACCAATCAAAATGCATGTTACATAATTTGGATCTAACTTGATTCTCATTGGCTAAAATTGGTAATGTTATTCAAAATGTCAGGCTGTTGATAATTTAATTTCTTTTCTTGAAATCATCATAATATTGGGGAAAATCTGAGCTTAATGGCAAATAATTAGAATTTCTTTCTTACTAATTGCTAAGCACTTCTGCCAGTTGTTTCAGAAGATCAAAATGACGGAGAGAATGACAGAAAATTGCCCGGATCACTGCAGAACTATAAAAGAAAAAGTTATTGGTGATATGTGCCCTCTTTCTCTGTCCTGGTCTATTAGCATTCATATTCACAAGCATTTGGAGTGGCGGCTGTTGATGTGGATCAAGTTCATCTTCATCATCAAAATTCTCATCAGTGTCCCATAATTGTGTGAGGTTGTGCAAACAACAAACAGCTAATATGAGCATGTGTATTTCCTCTACATCATCCATGTGTAATCCTGATTGGAGACGACGCCAACACTTTTTTAGGATGCCGAACGACCTCAATAACTTCTCTTCTGAGAGAGAACCATATTGTATTGCACCCTTCTGTAAGGTGTCATCAACCAATCCAGCAGTGGATAGGCAGCATCAGATATAATATGGTAAGTGCCATTTCCACACCACTGCCTTCCATTAATCCATAGTTTGGATGAGCGCAGTGCTCCTGCATCAAGAACACTTCCTGGCACTGGTACGCTTACATCAATAAAACGGCAGTCTTCATGCACATTTCCCTGTAACAGCACACTATAAAAACATTTTCGATTGTAGTACACAGTTGGGTTGAAAATGTTAATTGGTCGATAGATGGGAATATGGGTGCCATCCAATGCCCCAATTATTCCAGGGAAGTTGTATGCTCCATTGTTGAATGCAGCAGCAATATTTGGAATTTCAGCTATGCTGGGCAATGTTATTGTGGTTGGTAACAGAATGTTTAAAATTGCGCTTTTGACTTCCCTCCTGCATTTAATTCCTGTTGATTCTGTTATTCCGTATAACTGGCTAATTTCCAGAACGGAATCCTTTGAACCAATGAAATGAAGATATATGGCAATATTTTTCCCGCAATCTACTTATTTTTTTCCACCATTATGTCTATCTTGAAGAGATGAGTTCAACTTGTCTGTGAGGTATTTGAACAGTGCTGTTGACACACTAAGTGTCCACCGAAACTGGTTTTCGCTGTATAGAGGAATGAAATCTTCATAAAAGCCAGGGAACTTGGAATGATCATCTCTTGAGCCTAATAGTAAAAAGAAAATAGATATTGGATAGATAATATATAATACATATAAGACTAAGACTAAGACTAAGACTAAGACTAAGAAAACTGTTTATTTGGCCCATTTGATAATTACAATATTTCAGTATATTATTTCATTACAATTGGAAATTAAAACTTATCAGATACATTTGGGCCAGGGAGACCACCATTAAGACAAACAAATTATCGCTACCACAGTGGGCCACCCTGGTCAGGTTTGTTCCCTTCTATTTTATTTGTAATTTATATTATATTGTTGTATTGATATATTAAAGAATAGGTATACATATTTATCCCTTTATACACTACATTATTTCATTCATCCAAGTAGAACAAGGCCGAATTATCATGGGTGATTTATGCAGAGTACCTGTAGAGATCAGTAAAATGTTAAAAGTTCTTTATATGTACAATTTTTTGTATATACAATTTTATCTCACAATTTTAATAGGTGTGAATCTAATTTCTAGAACATATGTAACAATTTCTTATTAAACACCTATCATGATAGCTGCTCAAGATATAATGTTTAATATATCTTGCATAACCATTGAGACTATGAGTATCAATTTTATCTACAATACAGTCAGGTGTACTGTTTACTGTTTTTATTACATCATGTCTAATACAGTTCTTGGCAAATTCATGTTTAGTCCCAATCACATGAAGTTTGTTTTGGGTTCTGGTAGAGTAACTGTGCATGTCTCTATTGTAGTTCAATGGGAGGGCCTGTAAATAATGAGGCAATTTCTGGTTTCTAAATTTGTAATAAAATTTAAGCTGCTGTAATTTTAGAATGTCCATAACCTTGAGCAATTTCAGTTCTTTGAATAGTGGTTCAGTATGTGCATTGTAAGGACTGAGACTTACAATTCTGATGGCCTTTTTTTGCAATTTAAATATTCTGTCACACTTATAACCCCATGCCAGTATACAATAATTTATATGTGACAAAACTAGAGAGTTGTAAATTGATAGTTTTGTTGCTAATGGCAGGAAATGTTTGAGTTTATTCAAAATCCCAATACTTTTGGATATTTTGTTTGCAATTTTATCAATTTGATTTTTCCAGTTCAAATTTTCATCTAATGTTAGACCAAGAAAGTTGAATTCTTTCACTCTTCCTATTCCTTATTATCAATTTTGATTTCTAGATCACAAGTTTTCTTTTGAACAGTATGAAATAACATATATTTTGTTTTGGCAACATTTAAAGATAGTTTGTTAACTTTAAGCCAGTTATTTATTTTATTGAGTTCACTATTGATTATTTCACTTGGGCTTCTGTCTTGAGTAGGTTGGCATATAAGTTTCAAAGTGGATGACAAATTTGTATCATCTGCATAAATTATGAATTTGAAAATTTTGCTTGAATTTGCAATATCATTTATGTAAATTATAAATAGCAATGGACCAAGAATGGATCCCTGAGGTACTCCTGTTTTAATTGTCAAAGATTCAGATTTTGTTCCGTCCAGATCAACATATTGGTTGCGGTTAGAAAGATAGCTTCTGATTAGGTTCAGAGCATTTCCAAATATTCCATAATGTTCTAGCTTATCCAAAAGTATTGTGTGATCAAGTGTGTCGAATGCTTTTGAGAGATCTAGGAAAATTCCAATTGGTATATCACTTCTATCCATTTCAATCAGTATTCTATCAGTGAGTTCTAAGGCAGCATATTCAGTTGAGTGTTGGGTTCTAAAACCATATTGACTATTAAAAAATAATTTTTTACAATGAAAGTAGTCATAAATTTGATTGAAAATAACCTTTTCAAATATTTTTGAAATTGCTGGTAATAAAGAAATTGGTCTATAGTTTGTGAAGAGTGTTTCATCATCTTTTTTGAAGATAGGATTGATTTTAGCAGTCTTCAGCCTCTCTGGAAAAATTCCTACGGTAAGCATTTGATTTATGATAATTGTAATTGGTTTTATTAGTGCTTCTTCAACATTTTTAATAAGTTTTGTTGACATGCCATCAAACCCTGTGCTAGTTTTTGGTTTCAGTTTATCTATGATTTTGGTTATTTCTTGTTCATCAATAATTTTGAACTGATATAACTCGTCATGCATTACTGTACATAATCTGTAATATATGTGAAATATGAATCTGATAATAGTATTTAACAATGTTTCATCATTATCTATTTTAAATCTATCGATAGTGAGTATAATATTCCAATGTTTTGTGTTAACATTTTCTTACAAATGATATTTTGGTGATGGATTGCATTTTTTTGGATATCTTAATCTATGGAAACTGAATTGTTTATTAACATTGACATTTTACTAATGACTGTTTCACTCATAGGCCTGGTAGCCATCATTTTATGGGGTTTAAACTCTATTTTTTGCAGCAGGATATTTTACTTGGATTTGTAAGAGATTGGAAAATACATGCACAGTAATATGGAAATGGACCTATGAATATTGGCTCACTCATCAATGAACAATCATTATAAAAGAGAATAGAAAAATATCTCAAACATGTATCTCTATCCCCTGATGTTACATTTTAGATTTTTTATCACAATGCTTTAATATCAAAATACCTGGAATAAAAATATGTAAAGAATATTGGGTTCTTGCACGCTCATACTGATGACTTCTTCGTAATGCACAAGCCCAGTAGCCATGTCAAGGCCAGTCATCATTTACTGTGGATTTTTTTTTGGTTCCCAGAAAAAAACAAACAAACAGTGGGGTAGCTAGTATTGGATTGGGGAAAGTAAATAAATATTAATCAATGAATGGTAACTGGCTTGAAGATCTAGAGTATATAATTTCTTGAAGAGTTAGATTTTATCATGGATTTTAAACTTCGAGAAAGTTGATCATAAGGCCAGTCTTGAGTATGCATGAATATATCCAATGTAATGCAATAGTTCCAAATATTTCAGTATTAGCATGTGTCTCACAGGTCTGATGCTATGATTAGGCCTTCTCTCATGGCTGAATATTAGGCCTTCTCTAATGCATTAAATAAATATTATTCAATTACTACTTCTGCAATCATGCCCTGCTTTTGATCTCATTCAAAGTTTGGAAATTCGCGAGTCATAAATACTTGCCTTGCTCACAAAAATATCAAATCTGAATTGACCAACATTAGGTTATATACTGTAACCAGGTGTCTGACACATATACTGGCACCAATCAGTACAACTGCCAATACGAAATAAATCTATTTATATTCTTTCACCACTGAGCTGACAGCCAGATATTTCTGAATACTAATGACTTGCGCTGGATTCTGTGTGCACATATGGCTTTAGTGGCAGGGACTGATATGATTTGAACATCCCACATACTGGATACCAAACAAATTTTAGGACATAAGTGAGATATAACTCAATTATGAATAAATAAGGTTAAATTCATCTGTAAAATACATCATGAAGAAGTAGTATTAATGTGTATTCAGATTGGAAACGTGTAGATTGGACATTGTTATTTGTATGAAATGAAATGTTATCACAGTCAAACACATGCTTGGCTCTGTTGAGTTTGATAATATTAGAGATAAACATTAGAGGTTAAAAGTATATATCATTTATTTGCTTTGGTTGTCATAATAGTTAAAACAGATTGGTCTGTTTAGTCATTTTAAGGACGAAGTTTTGTTGGATTTGTTTATTGGCCAACTCAAAATTTACTGATGAATCATTATGATTTAGGGTCTTTTAAAGTGTGATGTCTCCCAGCCTAGACACCAGCCTTATGATCCCTGAGACACAACCTCATATAAGTGCCAATAATGTTTATGATGTAACCCCATATGCAACTTGTGATGAGGGATCAGACTCTGAAGATGCTGACAGTGGTGCTGATAGCATGCCAGGCACACCACCTATCATTGATATCAGACCATCACCCCCTAAGTCTCAGTACCATCACAACCTGGAAAGTATGCTAAGTCAAACCCCCACCCATACACCTTACAGCGGAATTCATACTCTGGTAACAAGTGACATGATGCCAAGTATCACCTCCACTCCAACACAACTACAACTCTCAAAGGTAGAAAGGCTTCTGATTAAAGCCAATAACAAGCTGCTCAATAAAGAGCAAGAAACAATGATCCTGAAAAATGAACTAACATCAATCAATATCCAATTGTCAATAAAAGAAGAAGAACTCCACAACTTGAAGCAAGGAAATAGAAACGGAAAAGAAAATAAAGACCTGGTGAAAAATCTGGATGAGTGCCGAAAGCAAATTAAAATATATGAGGGGGAGATGGCGAAGTTAAGAAAGGAGAACAATGATTTTAAATCAAAACAAGAATTAGACAACAATACTCAAATACTAGGGAGTGCTAAAACACAGAATCTGGAACCAAAGAAAGGAGAGAATAAGGATAGTGAGATGGACAAAGGAGAGAAGAAAGAAAGAATCAAATACTTTAGAAGTTGGCGAAACAAACTATCTAACTTTTATGAGGACCACATCAGGTTCCACGGTAAAATATATAAAACACCTGAGCACTGTTATCAGGCAGAAAGGGCAATCTTCCATAGAGATATACAAGCTGCAGAAAAGATATGTAAAGCTGAGTCATCAGGAGAAGCAAAAAGATTAGCCAGACAACTAACACCAAAGGACAATCCTGGCTGGAGTGATATTAAATATAAGATTATGGAAGATATAACTATGGCCAGGTCTCAACAGTGCCCCAAATTTAAAACGGCCCTACTTGAAACAAAAGACCAAAAATTAGTACACAACATGGAAAATGATAGTGAATGGGGATTCGGTGAAGATGGTGAAGGCAGAAACATGATGGGAAACATCCTAATGAATGTACGCTCCATGTTAAACTCTCAGTCTAGCTCAGATAGACACCCAAGGACTACCTTGCTAGCAAAGACAAACACCAGCCCCTCTGCCCCACCAAAGAAAAGTTATGCAAGGGTTGTGAGAGACTCACCAGCAAAATCAACAAAATCAACAAAACAAAACATTCTGGTGATTGGAAATTCCAATGCCCGTGGTTTGGCACCGCAGCTCTGTTCACTTGGAGCAGAATCTAGTGGAACTGTGTACAGTGGCTCCCCCACCTGGCATATTAAGAAGAGACTCATTCACACAAAACCAGCAAGCCCACTTTCACATGTTGTCTTGCACAGCGGAGATATTGACATCAGGAACAAAAATAAAAACATGCAAACTGTCAAAAAGGATATGATGGAGCTGATAGAAGAAGCAGAAAGACAATTCCCGGACACTAGAATTCTGATAAACACCCTATCAACAAGAATGTCGAAACATGCCCTAAGTAAAGATCCACCTCATGTAAACACAGCCATCAATAACCGTACAAATGAACTGAACAATGCAATTATTCAGATATGTGCTGCAAAACCCTTCCTCTCAGTCATTGATTGCACAGATCTTCAACTTGAAGACAGAATACACTTTTCACTTGATAGTAAAAGACAGGTAGCACGAAGGATACTGAATGCTGTGAATTATATTTAGCATGGATAGTGCTTTGTCAGAACACTCAATAATAGAACCGTCTTTCATAAATGATAACAAACTGCCAGATGTTAGAAATATAAGCCATGATAAATATAGTGTTGATAGATATGCTAACATGATAAATGTACATAGGAGGTTTGAAAATGATAATGACCATGGTAAGAATTTATGTACCCATGAAACTGTGTTGACACAAAATAATAACTCTCCTTGTATCCCCCAGAGTGACCAGGTGACAGACCCAAACCATGCCAACTCATCACTGAAAATACAATTATGGAATATAAGAGGAATCTATGATAAAATATTTGAAAAAGATATACAAAACTTCATGTTTAAAAATGACATTATCATAATAACAGAAACACACACACATTCTAGATCAGAAAAAGAATATGATAACATTCCAGGTTTTAAATACAAAGATTTTCCAAGAAAATTCATACATCCACGAGCACCTGGTCCCTCTGGTGGAATCGGTATATATATCAGAACAAGTATTTTAGATGGAATAGACCTAATTTGTTGCAATGAATGTATTGTATGGGTTAAACTTAAGGCTTCCTTCTTTAGCTGGGACAAAGACAAAATGATCGCAGGAATGTATTTTACACCTGCTGATTCTTCTTATATTCATAGCACAAACTGCAGGACTGATTATTTTGATATTTTAAATGAAGAGTTAGCAAAGTATGAAAATGCAAATGATATTTTACTCTGTGGAGACCTAAATGCTAGAACTGGACAGTTATCAGACTGCCCGGTTTCCTACCCTGGTAATGAGGGTGACCTGGAAAATGTCACATTTCACACTGTAATAAATAGCCCCACAGAGCATGTTGAAAAGAGGTCTTCTAATGATAAAGCTGTGAACAATTATGGACGAAGCTTAATTGATTTTTGTAAAACGTTAGGGTACCGAATAATGAATGGCCGGCTCGGGGATGTGAACAACACCAAGAATTTTACTTGTATAAAAGAAAATGGGTGTAGTGTTGTTGACTATCTAATATGTAAACCCCAAAGTATGACACAAATTACTAATTTTGAAATATGTTCCAAACGAGCTATATCTGACCACACACCAATACAGTTTGAATTAAAAATAAACAGAAACAGTGATTGTCCAACAGAGCCGGACTCTGATGGTGATATACTAACATCATTTAAATGGGAACCCACAAGATTAGAAATATATAAAGAAAATTTATACTCAACTGAATGCCAACTTCTATATGATCAGTTACTAATAGATATTATTGATGATAACAAAACAAGTGATGACATCTGCAGCATTTATTATAAATATATAGAAACTGCATTAGAACAAACATTTGCAAAAAAGAAGTCTATTAATACCTCAATATTCCCACAGAATAAATGGTTCAATGATGAATGTAAAAATATGAAAAGAACAGTAAATAATTTTGCAAAGAATCATGATATTACTATTGCACCACATAAAGAACAATACAGGGAACTTGAAAAAGAGTACAACCGTATCAAAGAACTCAATAAGAGACAATATATGGAACATATGCGCACTAAACTGTGGAAATCATTTAAACCCCATCAAAACAATAACAGTAAATTAAAACTGACAGACTTTGACAGATATTTTCAAGAACAAACTGAACCCCCTGACATTGAATATTTTGACCATGTCCATATGCATGGAATCTCCAATTTTGTTAAAAAATATCTCAGCACAACAGAAGAAATTGATGAATATGATTTTTCAGAAGAAATATGCAATAGCCCAATTACACGAGAAGAAATATCATCACACCTAGAAAAACTTAAAAATAGAAAGGCACCTGGTAGTGATGGAATAAGTGGAGAGTTCCTCAAATATGCAACTGACCAAATTGTACCAGTTTTAGATGGCTTGTATAATTCTATTTTTGATAAATCTGACTGGCCGACTGCCTGGTCTGAAGGAATTATCAGTCCTGTCCACAAAAAATCAAGTATAAATGTCCCCGATAATTACAGAAAAGTAACAGTAATGCCTGCATCAGGAAAAATTTTAGAATCTATCCTAAATTCAAGATTAGTTGACAGAAATATTGCTCTCGATTTAGAAGACCCATGTCAATCTGGCTTTAAAAAGGACGCTAGGACTACAGATAATATATTTGCATTAAATTCTTTAATACAAAGACAAACATTTAAGAAGAAACCATTATATGTATGTTTTGTAGATTTTACTAAGGCTTTTGATTATGTAAACAGAGCTGCCCTATATTATAAACTTATACAAAGAGGTCTAAAAGGTAAACTTCTAAAACTGATTATCAGAATGTATGATAAAGCTAAATGTCGTGTAAAATGGAAAGGCCGCCTCGGACAAGAAATAGATAGCAAATTTGGTGTTTTACAGGGAGGCATGCTAAGTCCTAAATTGTTCACAGAATTTCTGTATGATCTTCAATGTTATTTTGAAATAGAATATGGTGTATTATTAGATGAAGGTATATTATTGTATATATTGTATGCAGATGATTTGATATTGTGCTCAGAGACCCCAGAGGGACTACAAAAATTGTTAGATGGATTATTTAATTTTTGTAAAAAGTGGCACCTGATAGTAAGTCTAACGAAAACCAATGTCATCATCTTTGGAAAAAAGAAAAATGATTTTGTCTTTAAATACAATAACCAAACAATCAAAATTGTAGATGAATATAAATATTTGGGTGCTATTTTCTCATCTAAGACCATAGATCCACTCAGAAAAACACACGATCACCTCACTGAAAAATCACAAAATGCTATTTACGCACTTAACTCACATGTTAAAAATAGTATAGGACAACTTTCACCAATATTAGCCTTCAAAACATTTGATACTCAAATAAGCCCAATCATGGAATATGTTGCTGATGTTTGGTTTACAGGAAAAGAAGTCAAATCTCTAGAAAAAATACATTTATCTTATCTAAAAAGCAATCTCCGTGTTAAAATATCTTCCAGTAATTATGCAATATATGCCGAGTCTGGAAGATTTCCCCTTATCCTCAAACAAAAATTTCAGGCAATTAAATACTGGAAAAGAATACTCTTATTAAAAAATAACCATATAGTGAAAAAAGCATATAACTCACTTCTTGAATTGCATGAACTAGGACAAATAAACTGGTGCAGCCACATAAAAAATATTCTGTATGATGTAAATCAACAACACCACTGGGAGGAGCAATGTCTAAATACCAGCACAGATTTAACGATAATAGAAGCAGAACTTTATAACAAATTTAGAACTGAATGCATAGAAAAGATTGGAAATAACTTATTATATCCAAAACTGAGGACATACTGTCTTTTCAAGTCTGAATTCATGATGGAAAAATACTTGTCATGTGTAAAAAATCTGAATCATGCATTATCCTTATTTAGATTCAGAATAAGTTCCCATAACTTAAGAATAGAAACCGGCAGATATGACAGACCAAATAAAACACCGCCAGAATTTAGAACTTGTTTATATTGCTCCTCTGGTGGTGTTGAAGATGAAAATCACTTTATCATGACATGCACTTTATATCAAAAAGAACGTAGAGAACTCATGTCTGTAGTCATAGATGAATTACCATGGGATCACTTGGCAAATGTAAATAATTTGGAATATTTCACTGTCATTATGAAATGTGAAAATAAGAGAGTGATTAGATCTCTAGCAAAATATATATATTTATGTCTAAAAAAGAGATCTGAAACAGTGCTAAACAATACGTCCAATTAAGATTCTAGTCCAGTATAAGTAATTGTAATGCTTAAAATCAAAATATGTAGAATGCTTAGATTTATAATAATTCTCTGGTGCTATAGACCAAGTATTTCATTATGTTTATTACAAATAACATGATTATTGATAACAATGCCAACTTTGACAAACATAGACCACTCATACGAGTTTATTCATTAATCACAATCCAGAACCAATCTTTCAGTTAAGACTGATCTAAATTCCCATCATTCTGAAAGCTATCAAAATTAACACCCATCCATTTCTTGAATCACAAAATTATGAATAAACAATCTCGTCTGATTTGTATATGATTCTGCCAAAGCACTTTAAAAAATGTACGTATATTGAATTGAATGCCATCAAGTGGTGTTCTATTGTCTATTTTCTTTTTTGTATTTACATTTGTTCGTGTTAATTGAATTAGAAATAATCTGAGTATCAAATGTATATATTTAGAAGATACTCCTGAGTAGTATTGGTATAATTTTAATTAGCATGACATATAGGTTTTATGTGACCTTCTATTGTCAATAAAATTCAATCAATCAATCAATGTTTATTGTCTGTTTACATGTAACCTGTAATTTATTCAGTTTTACTGTTAGTTGCTATTGTAATGTCATTGTTTACTGTATGTTTTGCATTGATCATTCATCCATATTTAAAACAGTTTTTAATTCATACCTTTATGGCACTGATTGACCTTGTGTTTACCTCGTCCTTTGGTACCTGCTTTGTGCTACTATTATTGCCTTTTATTCTGAATTTTGCCTGAATATTCCCTTTCGACCAAGGACGATATCTAGCTCTTTTAATATCAAATTTGGGATTGTTATATTTTAATGATATTCAGATAACACATTAATTGGAATCCAGGAAGTTATCACAGAACCACAATTCTGACTACTCTGTCAGTAATCTGTAGTCTACAAAACAACTCATCCATTTCACGCATTAAACTGGGTCAATGACAATAGGACTCAAAAACCTTTCCACATTATTGGTTATCAGATGTGGTTTTTGCATGCTACATTTCTATTTACATGAAAATAATATGTATTTGTGTGAACAACATTTTCTTTATAACAACTTAATCACCTACGACTATTTTCCTTAGAATAATATTCAAGTTTTAATCTTTCTTGAGTAGAAAATGGATGACACATTGATTGGTAACTTACATGATTGACTATGAAATGTATACGTCCCTGTCAATAAAATTTACTGATGTGTCGAGACTAAAAATGACACGTCATTCTTGTTACCTTTTTTCTTCTAATATCTATGAGTATGACTATTCATTTCCTGAACTGGTAGCTGCACAAATCACAATCAATAGGTGTGTATCAATTTATATTCGCAGTCTAAACTCAGGTCAGCTTGACCTCCAATTGTGCAATTGAGATTTCATTTCCGTCAGAGCGCCCTCTTGTGGATTCCGCAGTCTACATTGGGTTATTCTGATGGACACACTGTATTCATTCACTTTATCAAACTCTAGTTTTAACCTCAAATTGGGCCTCAATACATGTGCTGCAAAACTGCAAACTGGCTACACATTTCTTTTTGATAGAGTGGACAGTCAGCTAAAACAATACTGGATTTTATATCTTCAGTTAACCACATCCAGATTGCCTTTGGCTGTTGAATGGACGTAGTTTGAGATTTTTTCCAGGGTTTTGTGAGCTCAATGAATCTAAGCTCTGCCATGCAATTATAAATCTGGTTATTCTCTTGCTTTGTTTACCTGTTCACAACAAATGTGAAGTGAGAAAGTATGTCAAAAACAGCAAATGGTGTACTCTATATGATTCACCTGATAATCCTGGAGCCATAACAGGAAGTGTATTTGCAGCGCCCTCTTTCACTTCGAAATGGACACAGAGGATTGAATGGTGCTGCGTGCTTGTAAATTGTCTCAACAAACAGATTTAGTATTGTTTGTATCTTATCATATTATCTTCACCGATCTTATATTTATCTTCAGCATGCGATTATTACCTAAATACCTGTCACAATGTCAATAAATTCAAGAAGCCATTTTGTCTTTTGCTCATAAAAGAACTAAATATTATCAGGTAATTCCCTTTATCCTATCCACAAGCAAATCACCTTCAAATTTATCCTGATGAGATAATTCAATTCAAAGATCCATACCAGTTACAAAGTCACAAAAACCTGGAATCATTAAGAGTTAAACCAAAAGAATATTAAGGTCCATAAAAAATATTAATTTGAATTTTAAAGGTTATGATAAATGAATATTAAGGGTTACAACAAATGAATATGAAGGATTATAACAAATACATATTAAGGATTACAAATGAATGAATCAAACATCTTTTGGCCAGATAAGTGGAGTGATATACTTTTGGTTCACTAATCAAATAATGTAAAACTCGGAGAAGCATGTAAAATATATTAGATTATGTTAGGCAATTTGTGTATTTTCCCCCACTTCTAACACTGTAATTTATTAAATAATAAATTGGAAATTAACCATATCAGAAGGACACCTTGACGAATGGGAAAATATTCTTAATTGCAATTCAATGAGGTATTTAATGTCATATGCTGTGATCTACACACTTGTACATTGCCAATAATTACACCACATACACTCACTATGCATTTTTAAGTACACCACACCATGTTTAAAAAGAGAGAAAACCAATTTAAAGAAACATACATCTGATTAAATTTACATTGCATCAAATTGAGGCAACATGGATGTGGCAATAGTCTCGGGGTATAAATGATGTAGTTTATGCCTTTTTTTAAAGGAAATGACCACTAGTCTATGATGTACTGCCAGTGCCCTTATGGTTGTCACATGCCTTTGATGGGGTTTGTCTGGATTTACAGTTTACACATTTCACAATCACTGTGAGTTTTCACTAGTTATGTATTACCTCATATTACAATTGTAAAAAATATAATTACATATCAAGCAGGGGTAATCTGTCACCATAATGTTTAAACGCAGGTGTTATTCAGTATACAATAACCCATAATACTATGCCAGAAAACAGTATATATCTAAAATATTGTTGTAAAGAAAACCAGTAACATTACATGAACCTTTTTATAACTGAAAATAATTGAGGGATAACACATTCCATACTAGTTGTAACATCATGAGGTTCATATAGGTTGACGATTATCATTGGTATTTTTAAGTTCCATAATATTTCACAAATCATTGACACAAATAAGAACTGTTTCCCTGAATGTCTACATATGACTTAAATGGTTTTATAGTGGTTTGTTTAGTGCTTTGAAGTATAATGCCACTGGCCAAAATAAACCTACAAGTAAATGTCAGGCATTTTATCAAATATCATTTATTTTTGCTTTTTTTATTTTTGGAATTCTTTGATTTATTTTTATCATTTGACTTTTTATTCTTATCTGACTTCTTTTTCTTATCATTTGACTTATTTTTCTTATCATCTGATTTCTTTTTCTTTTTCTTCTTTTTCTTTTCATCATCTGAGCTGTCATTATCATCTGACTGGTCATCATTCCTATTGTCCTGGTTATTCTGCTGCTGTGTATTGGTCGGCTCCACAGATGTTTTACCAGGACTGAAAAAGACAAAAAATCATACAACTTTCAACCCTAACCAAGCATTTGCAATGCATTTCAGTTCATAAAATTGTTGCTATTATAACAATCAGGTGTGTATTTTGTGCAAAAGCATTCTAGAACTGATACATTTTTGTTGACTGACCGATTAATGGTTCCAATCTATGAAGTGTTAAATACACAAGCCGGGAAATGTGTCTGTGAAGACACCGAAACAAGGTCCATATTTCTCAACAAGAGTGGTAAGTCTTGCTGGCTGCACCCTTTTAGACTACCAGGAGCGTATCAAGGATAATGCTACATGCTACAAGAGTGGTAAGTCTTGCTGGCTGCACCCTTTTAGACTACCAGGAGCGTATCAAGGATAATGCTACATGCTACAAGAGTGGTAAGTCTTGCTGGCTGCACCCTTTTAGACTACCAGGAGCGTATCAAGGATAATGCTACATGCTACAAGAGTGGTAAGTCTTGTTGGCTGCACCCTTTTAGACTACCAGGAGCGTATCAAGGATAATGCTACATGCTACAAGAGTGGTAAGTCTTGCTGGCTGCACCCTTTTAGACTACCAGGAGCGTATCAAGGATAATGCTACATGCTACAAGAGTGGTAAGTCTTGCTGGCTGCACCCTTTTAGACTACCAGGAGCGTATCAAGGATAATGCTACATGCTACAAGAGTGGTATGTCTTGCTGGCTGCACCCTTTTTGACTACCAGGAGCGTATCAAGGATAATGCTACATGCTACAAGAGTGGTAAGTCTTGCTGGCTGCACCCTTTTTGACTACCAGGAGCGTATCAAGGATAATGCTACATGCTACAAGAGTGGTAAGTCTTGCTGGCTGCACCCTTTTAGACTACCAGGAGCGTATCAAGGATAATGCTACATGCTACAAGAGTGGTAAGTCTTGCTGGCTGCACCCTTTTAGACTACCAGGAGCGTATCAAGGATAATGCTACATGCTACAAGAGTGGTAAGTCTTGCTGGCTGCACCCTTTTAGACTACCAGGAGCGTATCAAGGATAATGCTTCATGTACTATTGACTACTGCAAAAGTCAACCTCATTCTGAACCTATGTTTTGGCAACATCCTCTGTCAAGGATTTTCTGCATATACTATTGTTAAAGATTAAACCTCATTTATCTTACAACTTATCCATGCCAAGTAGTTTGTCCAAACGAACACTGATGATTTTAAAATATTCAGCTGGAAGAATTTACGCTACTTCACGCTAGTTTAGTATTAAGAACAGAGTCTCAGGATTCTCTATACAAAGGAATATGCAAATTCTATTGGTGAACTTATTCAAAGTCGTATATTGTATTTGTTTGCTTATCAAAGTGGCGTAGAGTTTGTTTAAGATCTTGAACAGAGATTTGTGATCACCATCATTTTGATACATTTTAACCTAATATCATACCCCCCTTGCACTAATAAATGATTTCTGAAATGTACCTGGATGTTATAATTGTGCCCTAGATGTTCCCTAAATGTACCCTAGATGTTATAATTGTCCTTTTATTCCGTTTTTTAGTTTTCTTTTTAGCGCATTTCAATATCCAGTTTGAATAATACCATTCAGTCCTTGGATCAAACACAATGTTTTTACTTTCAATTTGTATTTGTTATTCTACAACACAAGTTATTCCAAGGTCTCTTGAGAGACACTGATGATTGATCAAATTGAGTGACAATAAATGTCTGTTTTACAGGATAAATGAGAGCACTTTGAAGTATCTATTTCAGATTTTAGAACACATCACAGTAATTGAACCATTGATATTTTACAAAAACGTTTTCCAAACATAATTTTATGGTTGTGATATAAATATGCAATTAATGTAACTTAAATATTACATTGATCTATAAATTTTGTTCACCCTCTGGATGTGATGTATACTATAGGAACTGCATTAATCTTTACAGTTTCCTGTGGGATTATAGGTACCTACAAGGCCACGGGCCGTGGCGCAGTTGGTTAGAGCGCCAGCTAATTAGCACCAGTTCCTATGTGGTGATCTAAAGGTCGTGGGTTCGAACCCCGGCCGTGCCGGGATTGAACTCATGATACAATTTCCCACATGAGCTGAGGCCCGTGCCTAAAGGGTTAACCCGTTGTCCTTGTAAATCTGTGACCGGGTGAGTTGTCATGTCAAGGACCTGCGACATGACAATTCAGTGAGGCAGCACTATATCTGCTACAAGTAGGTCTCATCACGAAATGACTGAAATAATGTTGAAAGTGATGTAAAACCCCAAACAAACAAAATAGGTACCTACCTGTACAGCTGGGCTGCTGCAGCGCCTACCCCCGCAACTGATGCCACGCCCCCTACTGAGATCAATGCAATCTCTGTAGCAGTAAGCTCAGTCTCATTGGCTGTGGACTGAATAAAAAACAATGATCAATTAAAACACGATCAGTCAGATTGGAAAAGAAACATTCTGCGAATATACACTGGGCAACAAATGATTGATAATGTAATTGTTGGGGTGTCCACCAGACCTGATATATTAAAATGGCCGGATTTTTTTCTTATTTTTGTAACATTTTAATATCTCAAAAATGACACAATTTACACCGTTATTCATATTCTTTATTCTCAATCAATTAAGGGTAAGTGCAATTGTGTGGGGGAGATTATGTAATGATCTCAATTTCTATCTGAAGAGAAATTACTACATATCTTCTCTTATACTGGTCAAATGCCACAATACCCTCATAGAGTAATGGGATCGTTGATTTTGCAATTATAGACTTGATAGTACATGCAGAAAATACAGATAGTTGATATTGCTTTCTGTTTTGTGTAAAACTTTGACATATATTTAATCAGTATAGAATTTGTGAAATGTAGAAAAGATATTTCATTTTCCAAATAAGTAAACAGAAATATTAAGTCTCACAACTCAAACATGTCAAATATAATGTTTACTTTTTCTAATTTGCCTGAAATTTACTGAAATAATCTCAAAAAAGTTTATTATTTTTTCTACACATGTGCATACTTTAAGCATTTGTATTGACACTTTTCGGTGATACTTTCGGCGATTTTGAGATGTGTTAGGGAGCAGTTAATTCAAATCAAAGAAAATATAGCCATTTGTAGACCCAGAATTGTTTTAGTTCTTTCAACAACATTGCAGGTAAAGTGGAGAACTCAACATCCAGACGGAGAATATCTCTATTAAATAAGTAATTTACCGCAGCAGCTATCGGTGTATCATTGGTAAACCTCTCAGTTGTAAGCGGCCTGGATGTACTCTCTTCCGCTGTTGTATAGTCTTATAAGTAAAGAAAAAATACAATGAACTTTGCATTTTGGTACAAGGTGTTAGTGGCTATTTTCCAACATTCAGCAACATAAATAAACAGGTTTCCTGTGTCAGCATCATGGCATGTGAGTCTGCACATATAAATGCTATATCAGTCCGCCAGGTGGCAGCCTCATAAGATTTTTTTATTCTAAACAAAAAACGGTCATTGCTTTATAATATTAATTAGTGTGAAGTGGTACTGATATATATATACCCTATCAGTCCATTTTATACCCTTCCAAATGCTTGTAAATCAAGATCTCTAATAGACCTGACTGCTTATGCCAATATATCACTCTGGGAACCAACCACTGTCAAGCCGAATAAACCTCCAATAGGTGTCACTGCACTACAAACATGTTTTCTGGTACCATAACAAGCATTTGAGAGTATTTGAAAATGATATTTATATTTCTCCATCCCTCAAATATCAAATGGCCTGGCTGTAAATCTCGCCAAAAGTTGTCTGCTGAAGATGCGTTTGATTATGATTCGGAGTACCACCATCCCAAACTCGTAATGCGAGAGTACGAGTCAAATGCATCACAGAATGACATGAACTCAGAAGACCAGCCTTCGTTGTCTCCGTATTGATTTGTTGTAATATAGTCTATATTAGTACATATATTTATTATACGTACCACGGTAAAACAGAGATGCTGTTTCTTTATCACATAAATTACTTCCTCTGACTGTAGGGTGAACTGTACGTGAACTACCCTTACTCTATATGCATATATATTGAGGAATAACAAAGGGAAACTGTTTTAAAATAATCACATGAGGTGAGACATGAGGTCCAGGAAATCATGCAAATACACAGGTCCTGAGGTTCATGAACACATGTGACCATATTTTGTCCAACATGAGGCATGTATGGCTAAATGTAGTAATGTGTTATCATGTTACAAAAGAGATATTTTATTTTACCTGTTCAAAAGATATTATGGTTTATAATTAACTACATAACATATGTTAATGGTGATAACAAATGTGCGCATGGTCCCTCAAGACCTGTAATTACCCTCCATGCTTGCAAAGATGCTGCACCATGCCAATATGAAATTCCATACATTGTCTATAAACAATCTGTCACCCTGCAGACTGAGGGCTCTGTCCGACACAAATATAATCTAAGATTACATGGCCCTGTTTTGATTGAACCAACTTAAAAGGTCTATACACATATGAAAGTACATGTATGTATCCTTACCCTCATTCTTATAAATGCAATTAGGGGATTTAACAGTAAATTACCACATTTTGGCATCCATCACAAAGGGCAGCTAGAATGAAAGAGGGCAGAGGTATAGCAGACCTCTTCGGAATCACTTGGACTGATTAGTAATGAATATGTGATTCATCAGGATGAAATGCGTTAAATATCTTACGTTATAACAGAGTGTACACTTTGGGCTCTACTGTATCAATGAATGGGAATATTCTACCATTAATAACTGAACTCACGAATACACCAAAGACCATAGAGCATAAACTGGTATTGTCATGTGATGTCACGTGAATCATACCTAGCTTGTCTACTTTTTAAATATATAGAATTCTACCTCTAATAACTGAACCCATGACTAAATCAATGCCTCAAGGACACAAGCTAATATTGCTTTTGATATTTCTAGACTATTGATGAAGACAACGAGGAGCCAACCAAAACATCTAGAAACTGGTATGAAGGTTTGATTGATGGACATCAAACTGCACACATCATATAATCTGATAAAATGTGGGGTAAAATATAAAATCCCTAACTGGTTCGAATAATACCTTTCAGATACGAAGCAATTTGTATCTCTTCGTAAAAATATTAATAACATGTTGACCATTTGTGTAAAAAATCTCTTGTTAATGTAAGAATGATTCTACATAGAGTTCCAGCAATCTTAACAAAAGTGTTGGAGAATGCATCAATATATATTGATAAATTATATAAAATAGATAGTCATATACCCTGTGTTGTTGTTGGGTCTTCATCTTTGTGTAATAGAAAGATCCATCTCCCAGGTGTAGCACTATTGCTTGTCTTTGCCAGGTTGAGCACATCAGCAGTCTGAGATCCATTCAATGTGAGATATGTCACTCCATCACCAAGATCAAAACCGGCCTTCATTGTAAGTATAAAAAATAGCGCTGTTAACTTTACTACAAATATTATGCATAATTTGATAGTGATACTTCAATTAAACTGTAAAAAACTTTGACTAGGTAATTAGATGGCTGGTATCTTAAGAAAACAGAAATATAACAAATATTGGTCATAGTTGTGGATATGTGTTAAATACATAGCTTACTACAATACTATTGTATAAAACATTGATAAGACACTGTTCAAAATCAAATATATAAAATCTAACCTGTGCCGCCACACCTCCTAAACCATTTTGATCTCCTCCACTAGCAGGGTCTGTTGTCCAGGTCAGTTTCTGATAATTAAATATTGCATAAGTGCTATTTCCATCTCCTACAACCACAGCTTGAAAGGTATTATTCTGGAAGAAAGGTACAACAATATATCAATTCAGGCAAACTATTTGTAGTTAAGAAATATAATGTGTAAGACACATATCCTACATACTCTCTGGACCATGAGCTGTCTGCAAACCAAATTATAAAAATAGGTTTGATCTCAGCCATATGCCTATATATAGCATTACTATATATAAACTAAGGGCATGAAAGCTCTTGCACCACACCTTTGTCAATCTGATGTTTAAAATGAAATTAAAAATACTTATGTATATCTTAAAATTTATAGGATATTATCCATTCAATGATAAGATAGCAAAGCATTTTTTAAAAGTGAAAAAAATACCTTATGCCCTTTAAAAATATTTCTTTGATGGAGTTGAAAATTGTGTTCCAAGAGAAATAAGAAAAAACCGGTGATTCAGTGGTGGAACACCCTATAAATAATATCATTCCCTAGAAAACTTACAAATTTTGCGCCCCCTGTTGTTTAATTGCTTATAATATTTGCAAAGAATTACAAGGCATTGTCACACCCCACTGGGCACAGTATTATAGTATTGCATTGGACACTAATGATTTCCATCATTCCCTCTATTGGATCACAGCCTTTTTGGATTTTTTGCAAGTGATCTCAGATTTGGGCAGAAATATTACTTAAGGTAAGGCTAGGTAAGGTTTTGAAACACTGAATTTAAGGATTGGATGGCACAGATCAGAAATATCCACACCTCAAGGTCATAAATATAAAATTGTTATCTTTATACAGGAATAAAAATGATCTCATCCAAGGTTGTGATTTTAGCTTTCATCCCTTTAGTTGTATATGAGTAAAGGGAGAATTGTCATTGCATTGATCACACAATTTCGACACTATCTTAGCTTTTCAGATTCCCTGTGCTCTGGACAATCTATATTATTTGCATAATGTCAGGACAATCTGTATAATCTGCATAACGTCATAACAATCTGTATTATTTGCATGATGTCATAACAATCTGTATTATCTGTATGATGTCATAACAATCTGTATTATCTGTATAATGTCATAACAATCTGTATAATCTGCATGATGTCATAACAATCTGTATTATCTGTATAATGTCATAACAATCTGTATAATCTGCATAATGTCATAACAATCTGTATTATCTGTATAATGTCATAACCATCTGTATAATCTGCATAATGTCACAACAAGCTGTATTATCTGTATAATGTCGTAACAATCTGTATTATCTGTATAACGTCATAACAATCTATCATCTACACAATATCATGCCAATCTGTATAATCTGCATAATGTCATAACAATCTGTATAATCTGCATAATGTCATGACAATCTGTATTATCTACATAATGTCATGACCATTTGTATAATATGTATAATGTCATGATAATCTGTATAATCTGCATAATGTCATAACAATCTGTATTATCTGCATAATGTCATAACGATCTGTATAATCTGCATTTTGGACTCAGAAAAGGTGGTGTTACTTGGAGTGAGTACAACTAAATAGCAGATCTCGATATTTTAAATCGTTCTTTGGAACAAAGGCCTCGCCTGACATATGGAATCAAACAATTTATTGTCATCAGAGAATACAACTCACTCTACAGTTTCCCGGATGAGGCTGTGTGAGAGATAAATGGATATGCTGAATGCTGTGTTTTATTAAAATAAATGAAAACAATAGCAATATATAAAAAAAACAAAGACATTAATTACCGGTGTTAATGATGATCCTCCTTTGTATGTTACGTTACTCCATGTTACGATGAGACCACCAACTGCTTGGAAATTGGAGTCTGGAAACATCGCTTGGATGTGACTTGAGATAGTTGTAAGGGTTGATGTTGATATAAAAGGCATAATTCTGTAATAAACCTGTCCAGAGGTCACTGTCGTATCTATATCTGCCCAGAATGGAGCTATTTTTGGAATGCTATCATTCAGTGGGAATGACTGTTCACTGAAATGAGGCATTCCAGCCCCAAAGGTAATCACCCCATTTGTACTGATCTACAAATTGAAAATGTTAAATACATCATGTTAACAAGTTGAGATTTCTAATAAAAATGTTGGTACTGTGCATTTTCAGTATTTTAAGGTTTGGCAACTTTGCCTTGGAGAAGTAGCGAGATCTGCTCTGCATTACGTTGGCAAGGGAGACAACACAAGTGATTCATACCAGAGAGGGCAAGGTGATACCCCTCCCCATTTGACCTGGTGGTTGCTATGGGTGACAATGTCTCCCATTGCTTATCTACGAGTTATATGATCTCAAATTGGTCTTCATAATAGTGTCTTTTATTTTGATAATAAGAGTCTCACTTAATATTGATGCAATCAATACAAGCCCTGTACATTTTGGTAAATTAATGCAAATATTAAAAAAAAATCAAAAAAAAATCAATCTCAGTTCATTAAAAATATCTCAAAACATTACAACCGAAAAAGGAAACTGTCACATATCATTTATAAACATAAATGGGAGTACCATTCGCAAATAACTATACATATATAAAATATTATAAAGTGAGTGAGAGTGGTAGGGCAGGTTAGACAGGCCAATTGCCCCAGACAAGCGTCACATGTGACCAAGGGAGCCACCCAGGGGGATATATAAACGGGACCCGGCAGTCACCCCGACAATCGACTGACCTTCATATGTATTTTCCCACTATCTGACTGACCCTCAAATGTATTTTCTCACCATCTGACTGACCTTCAAATGTATTTTCCCACCATCTGACTGACCTTCAGATGTATTTTCCCACCATCTGACTGACCTTCAGATGTATTTTCCCACCATCTGACCGACCTTCATATGTATTTTCCTACCATCTGACTGACCTTCAGATGTATTTTCCCACCATCTGACCGACCTTCATATGTATTTTCCCACCTTCATATGTATATTATATAAATTCACAATTTATTCATTAAGGCATTTTGCTACACAACTAATATGATATCACATTAAACTATTCCAATGATGTCCGTAAACGTCTCATATCAAATAACCTCTTACTCTGGTCACTTGATTTGGTGATATTAAAAGTTGATAAAACAGGAATAATGCTATGAGCACATCTTTCTTGCATTTTAATGGAAATAGAATTCTTTTTTTGTTCAGTTGTGATTAATTTTGGCTTATATTACAGTTTTAGCTACAAATTTGTGAAACTCAAAATAAAAACTGTTTTATTTGTATTAAAAAGAAATGAAAGTTATTAAAATTAAAGATATAAAAAATAATATCAAACATAAATCCTAAAGACCAATATTTCTTAGGATTTTGGTGCGCTGACACAGTGTTGGCTACTTTCTAAAGTAATGGTGGATGACAAACTTTCTAAAGTAATGGTGGATGACAAACTTTCTAAAGTAATGGTGGATGACAAACTTTCTAAAGTAATGGTGGATGAATTCTTCTCTCATTTCCAAACATCTAACCTATTTGCACGCATTGCCTGTGTTATATCTTTGCAACTTTTGATCTTGTTCAATATTTTTAAGCAAAATAAACAAAATTGAATCTTATTATAATCTAATTCGGTTTCTACAAGTGATTCAAGGGTTATTTTCAAAGAAATTTCTTAATTGCGTAATGAATTTATACTTACGTAAGCTCCAGATAAGTTCGATCCAGAATATTTAAAACTCATGTTGACGGGACGTATTTCCTTTGAAACAACATCATCTCCATTTAATCTGCCTCCAAAAAGGTAGTTGTGGGGATACAAAACAGATCCATGCACTGAAAGTAATAATCATAGCAATCATCATAACAGACATATTATCAGACAATTTAGACTAAGAAATACACAATATATATTAAATAATATAAATACACAATATATATATATGTGGATGTTGATTCCATATATATATATATATATATATATATATATATATATATATATATATATATATATATATATATATATATATATATATATATATATATATATATATATATATATACTGTCCATTACTAATAGAGACTCGGAGGGAAGACCACATCACACATAAACCTAGTCAAGGGATATTTTACTATATTTAGAGTTAATAGAGAAAATGATGACAAAATAAAATGTTTATTTTTAGACATTTTCTTTTGCTTCCAATACTTGCAATATCTTAAATCCGCTGCGGGAGCTGGAAGAATAGCTCAGCACACACACACACACACACACACACACACACACACACACACACACACACACACACACACACACACACACACACACACACACATATACACACACGCACACAATAAAACATTTCTTAATTTAAGAACATTCTTAATTGTCTTTTAAACCCACGCATACCTCAAAGTAAATTGCATCTACATTATCAAAGCATCAGTTCGTAATGATCTAACCCTATTTTCTATTGACAAAAAATGAACTATACGGTAATAAGATATCATACCTAAGCAACCGTTCATTCATAATGTGGATTGGAGCAACAGGCTCTCTAAGAGAGAAAGGTCATAAAACAAGGGATTACACGTCACAAGTGTAACTGTTTATCCTGGGAAAGCGGGTCGCACACTGGATGGAGACTCCAGTGGAATGCTAACTTACCTTTGTCATTGATGGAGACTCCAGTGGAATGCTAACTTACCTTTGTCATTGATGGAGACTCCAGTGGAATGCTAAGTTACCTTTGTCATTGATGGAGACTCCAGTGGAATGCTAAGTTACCTTTGTCATTGATGGAGACTCCAGTGGAATGCTAAGTTACCTTTGTCATTGATGGAGACTCCAGTGGAATGCTAACTCACCTTTGTCAGTGATGGAGATAATAAGTGGAATGCTAACTTACCTTTGTCATTGATGGAGACTCCAGTGGAATGCTAAGTTACCTTTGTCATTGATGGAGACTCCAGGGGAATGCTAACTTACCTTTGTCATTGATGGAGACTCCAGTGGAATGCTAAGTTACCTTTGTCATTGATGGAGACTCCAGTGGAATGCTAACTTACCTTTGTCATTGATGGAGACTCCAGTGGAATGCTAACTTACCTTTGTCATTGATGGAGACTCCAGTGGAATGCTAACTTACCTTTGTCATTGATGGAGACTCCAGTGGAATGCTAACTTACCTTTGTCATTGATGGAGACTCCAGTGGAATGCTAACTTACCTTTGTCATTGATGGAGACTCCAGTGGATTGCTAACTTACCTTTGTCATTGATGGAGACTCCAGTGGAATGCTAACTTACCTTTGTCATTGATGGAGACTCCAGTGGAATGCTAACTTACCTTTGTCATTGATGGAGACTCCAGTGGAATGCTAACTTACCTTTGTCATTGATGGAGACTCCAGTGGAATGCTAAGTTACCTTTGTCATTGATGGAGACTCCAGTGGAATGCTAACTTTCCTTTGTCATTGATGGAGACTCCAGTGGAATGCTAACTTACCTTTGTCATTGATGGAGACTCCAGTGGAATGCTAACTTACCTTTGTCATTGATGGAGACTCCAGTGGAATGCTAACTCACCTTTGTCATTGATGGAGACTCCAGTGGAATGCTAACTCACCTTTGTCATTGATGGAGACTCCAGTGGAATGCTAACTTACCTTTGTCATTGATGGAGACTACAGTGGAATGCTAAGTTACCTCTGTCATTGATAGAGACTCCAGTGGAATGCTAACTTACCTTTGTAATTGATGGAGACTCCAGTGGAATGCTAACCTACCTTTGTCGTTGATGGAGACTCCAGTGGAATGCTAACTCACCTTTGTCATTGATGGAGACTCCAGTGGAATGCTAACTTACCTTTGTCATTGATGGAGACTCCAGTGGAATGCTAACTTACCTTTGTCATTGATGGAGACTCCAGTGGAATGCTAACTTACCTTTGTCATTAATGGAGACTCCAGTGGAATGCTAACTCACCTTTGTCATTGATGGAGACTCCAGTGGAATGCTAACTTACCTTTGTCATTGATGGAGACTACAGTGGAATGCTAAGTTACCTCTGTCATTGATAGAGACTCCAGTGGAATGCTAACTTACCTTTGTCATTGATGGAGACTCCAGTGGAATGCTAACCTACCTTTGTCGTTGATGGAGACTCCAGTGGAATGCTAACTCACCTTTGTCATTGATGGAGACTCCAGTGGAATGCTAAGTTACCTTTGTCATTGATGGAGACTCCAGTGGAATGCTAACTTACCTTTGTCGTTGATGGAGACTCCAGTGGAATGCTAAGTTACCTTTGTCATTGATGGAGACTCCAGTGGAATGCTAACTTACCTTTGTCATTGATGGAGACTCCAGTGGAATGCTAACTTACCTTTGTCATTGATGGAGACTCCAGTGGAATGCTAACTTACCTTTGTCATTGATGGAGACTCCAGTGGATTGCTAACTTACCTTTGTCATTGATGGAGACTCCAGTGGAATGCTAACTTACCTTTGTCATTGATGGAGACTCCAGTGGAATGCTAACTTACCTTTGTCATTGATGGAGACTCTAGTGGAATGCTAAGTTACCTTTGTCATTTATGGAGACTCCAGTGGAATGCTAAGTTACCTTTGTCATTGATGGAGACTCCAGTGGAATGCTAACTTTCCTTTGTCATTGATGGAGACTCCAGTGGAATGCTAACTTACCTTTGTCATTGATGGAGACTCCAGTGGAATGCTAACTTACCTTTGTCATTGATGGAGACTCCAGTGGAATGCTAACTTACCTTTGTCATTGATGGAGACTCCAGTGGAATGCTAACTCACCTTTGTCATTGATGGAGACTCCAGTGGAATGCTAACTTACCTTTGTCATTGATGGAGACTCCAGTGGAATGCTAACTTACCTTTGTCATTGATGGAGACTCCAGTGGAATGCTAACTTACCTTTGTCATTGATGGAGACTCCAGTGGAATGCTAACTTACCTTTGTCATTAATGGAGACTCCAGTGAAATGCTAACTCACCTTTGTCATTGATGGAGACTCCAGTGGAATGTTAACTTACCTTTGTCATTGATGGAGACTACAGTGGAATGCTAAGTTACCTCTGTCATTGATAGAGACTCCAGTGGAATGCTAAGTTACCTTTGTCATTGATGGAGACTCCAGTGGAATGCTAAGTTACCTTTGTCGTTGATGGAGACTCCAGTGGAATGCTAAGTTACCTTTGTCGTTGATGGAGACTCCAGTGGAATGCTAACTTACCTTTGTCATTGATGGAGACTCCAGTCAATACAGCCAGCAATAATGTCAGCATTGTATTCTCTCATTGATTCCTAAACAGGAACAAATATCCCAGCCTCAAAAATCCTCATAAAACAGTTTGTATGGCAATCATCTCCCAAATAATAACACACATTATATACTCGAAAGCTCAGTTCTTAATGAGATAAGCTAGTTGCTAAAACAAACGTTTGTCCTCTTGGTGTTAGTGTTAAATACATTTTGCCATCCTTTACGTAAAGTGCAATGATTTGTATGACATCAGGGCTAATTAAAATTTGTTGTTCGAAAAACACATGTTTTGTCTCCCTGGACAACACAGACAACACTATTGACATTACATAAATGGCGTGGATAATTCTGACAAATATATCCACCTCCTCCGATTAGTATCAAACATTATTCCACTTCCATATAAGTCTTATTATATCAGTTAATTTTGCAGCATAATTGGAGACAAGACTCCAGTCATAATATATCAATGGCAGTGTTTATCAACGTATTTGTATGATAATGTGATTAAATCTTTCAAAAGCAATAAACTGAGCATATTGGCCTAGAATTAGCCTAGATTTTACGATGGGATGAGCACATGTTTGGAGCTTGATAATACAGTCAGTCATCTGTATAACTCACATTTTCCTGCTGTGACAACCGAAACCGGGATTCCCATGGGGCGTCTCACAAAATTCATGTTGTCTCCATTACTTTAAGTTTTTGATCATTTTAGTTTTAAATAGCAAAAATGTGTAGTGTGTGTTCCCAACCCTGGAAGGAAAATAAGCTGATAGAATAGGAACATGACGTGTTATTTTTTCTCTTATGATATGTAATATTGGCATATCACTCGCAATACCAAGTATCATGTGTCAGAAACTTGAATATTTCAGGGTTTCTTTTATTATTTATTTTATCATTGTAAAGGGAAGGTATTTATTTTATACCTTCCCTTTAATATACATTTACTGATAGGAATTAATCACCGTCAATGAAAACTGGACTATGTTTTTACCTATTTCTAAAAACCATGTCATTTTGTACCATTAACTTCAGCAGCAATTACATAGGGGTAACATATTAACATATAACTCTATACCAGCAAGGGCAGATCAAATCAGTCACTTAATAGTAACATAATGAATTAATAACAGGAATTTAATACTGTAATATATAGATATTGGTTTATCTATTGTTTATACATACACTATGACCAATATATGTTTTAATATAAGAACTTCTTCATCTTCTCTATACTGGTTCTTTTCACCGGCATTTAGATTCAAATATTTTACATAAACGCTGATTTGTCTCTTTATATCATCGCCTTCAAATCCAATATTTTATGTCATTAGTATTTAGCAATCTTTGCCTATTAAACAGAAAGGGTTTTATAAGAATTGCATACCTGTCTGATTTCTTTATTTTAATATTTTAATTACATGCATTACATGAATTTACTCAGAACAAGAATTCTATGATAAATTGTCTTTCGATGAATATTTTGACTCAACTTTGTCATACATTTAATAACTGAGAGGGATTTAGAACAAAAATAAAGTTTATTTGCTTTTATTTAACAAACATATAGTTTAAACTTGACTAGGTTATGATTTAAATTCCACATTGAAATCAAGTATAAACTACGTTATACTCGTCCACTAAGGAATAAAACTGAACGGACTGATCTGTGAATCCATTTTATAAAATATTAAGATATGTGCACCGACATGTTTTGTTCAATACCAAATCAAACTAATTAGTCATTATCAGACAAGAGAGATATGGAATGTATAGATAATTTATAACAGCAGCGATTATCTATTAGAAATATAGTGCATTGATTGATAGAAAGCCAATGAGAGCTTCAGCTAAACATAAAATGGTCATGCATTAATGTGACCAAATGAGGTCATCCACAAACATCACGTAATCATGTTGTGCCTCACATGACCGAGTCCATAGCGACGGCTACACCCAAATCCAAAGCCACGGTCACAAGTCCATAATAAGGTAAATTAATGACCAATATTAACTCACCCTCTGAACAATCTGTAGACTTTGAAATTGATAAAATATATATTTATTTTCATTTCAGTTTGACATTGAAATGATATTTGGTGATTGATATATGTATTAAAAACATTACGTGTACTGCCCTTATGCCTCAGTCACATTTGCACCGGGCGCCGGCCGGGATGTATACATCGGCCGACTTCCCCGTCTGCCGGGCGCCGGGGAGTTTATAAGCAACAATCTGAAAGATGCCGTAGCTGTGGTCACATTATTAAAGGGCACCGCACGGCACGTACAAAACTGAATAGCACAGACGTCTGTAGGATATCTTTACGACGTCTGTTTCATGACACAGACGTCTGCAGGATGTCTTTCAGACGTCTGGGTAGGCTTAAAACAAATATTTAATCCTATTTTCACCACACGATGCCACCGGCAGCCCTAAGATAATCTGCCGATGTCCCTGCGGGACACTGCCAGGACCCTGCTGTGTACTTTAAGATGATATTTGCTGATAAGACATCGGGGAAACGCCGGCAACTTTTAAGTTGCAGCTAAAAGTTCCCGATGACCCGCCCGACGTCATAAAGATGTCCAATCGGCCGGGCATCTTTGCTGAAATCGGTGCAAATGTGACTGAGGCATTAAGAGAAATCAAACACATTCTCAACCAGCATTCGGCCATCTTGATTTCTATTATGAGTGAACTAATTGAGTACATATCAACACATTAACTCCCTATGAAACTAACATCCTACTGGACTACTTTCCATATGACTTCTCCAGAAAAATATGCACCACACCAGCTAACTTTCTTTGGCTTATTACAATTTTCTGTTTGATGAGTTCGAGTTAAATATATAAAATGTGTCTGGACATTATATGACACGCCTCATATTCAATATAAATAACTACATGCTAACCTTATATACCTACCAACAGAGAATCAACTAGAAAATGGTTAAATTTAAATGAGAGATGAGTTATAGATATATTCTGTTCTATTTGCATTACTATTGATATTATCTTATACCGTATTAGTCATATTTGCGCCGATTTCAGTAAAGATGCCCGGCCGATGGGTATTTTTTACAAAATCGGCCAGCAGTTCAGATTTCCGTGAGGGCAGCGGGAGGTAATCGGCCACAATTGGGCATCTTTAAAGACGTTGTATATATATATATATATATATATATATATATATATATATATATATATATATATATATATATATATATATATATATATAAAACCACAATATGTGCATTAATAATGCAGTAATAACGCCGGTACTCTGACCTGAGACTTTCCTCTTTTTGTCAGGTATGTTGGCTGAAGGAAAAACATGTAGTGAAATGCGACTTTTTAAAATGTTATATCATTACGTTGATCCAAATAAAACGAGATCAACTCAGTAAGTTATAATATTTCTACTATGACTTTTAGCAGGCTCAACAAGGTCTTACTTTCTGGTTGGTCCTGTCAGTAGTCACAGGTTTGATCCTGATTTCATAAATGAGCTGAACACTACAAATAATCACTGTTCTGTTTTAATCGATAAAAATATCAACTTGGCGTCATCTATGTAGATTTACATGGATAGATATTGAAGCATGTCAGAATTCAGAATAAATGAAAAAAAATCACTTTCAGTTTGTAGCTTTACACGTACACATACCACGAAAAGATACAAAGGAATTGATTAATAAGTAACTGATATGCAACATTTACAATAAAAAATAATTCCTGGTTATACAAATAACACTTTTTAAAGTAATGATATAACATATACATATATCATAAGATTTATGCAAAAAGGTCTTTGCAAATGATACGTTTCAATTTTGCGCTTATTCATGTTAAGAAAACAGAGCCTGAGTCTCAGCGCTTTGAACAGACTGGGTTTGTTATCATTATTATTATAATTATTGTTATTATTGTTATAAATGCATGGAACATGACATGACATACGATATTCAGTCAGTACCACCATGGATAATCTGTCTTTAGCGGGGTATAATATATTTATTTCACATGATTTTCTTTTCTCAAAAGTGTTAAACTCTCTTCTAGGTCAATTCCAGCTCAGATAACAGAAGCTCAAGTGTTGAGAGATAGGCGTTGAAATTCTATACTCAGTAGATTTCTCCTGAGGACCTCATATATTGTGTTCTCGATATGGACTTTGAGCACTTTTCTACCTATTTGATTGTGATTTGTCTAGACTCGTGGATGAAACTTGTAGCGGGAGTGGTCCTTCTTCGTACGCTCGTTGTGAGATGCAGTATTTGGATAATACTCACCCCACCTGTGAGATGCTACCTGTAGTAACTATATAGCTAACATTACTATAACTATGTGTTGACAACTGGACCTCCCCTGGATTTTGAGCTATCATTATTCCCTTTAGTCTAAACCTTTCAATAGTCTGGACGAAAATACAGAACACAATGAAACCAACGAAGCATCAGTTTCAATTATGTTTTATTTTAAAAGCATTTGACATAAAGCTTTCAGTGGTATATTCGATTCACAATACATTGACCCAAATATGCAACAATTTTAGTCCTTTCAGTGTATGTTCGTTCCTTAATATTGTTTGAGTCCTTTGTTACATATCCTGATTACCAGGAGAGTGTCATTGACTGAAGTAAAGCAATGAATCATTCAGGCAAATTTATTTTATAAGATATCATTTCTTTTTATTTTTTGAACTCTTAGCTTTATTTTTATCATTTGACTTGCTTTTCTTATCATTGGACTTATTTTTCTTATCATTGGACTTATTTTTCTTATCATCAGACTTTTTCTGCTTGTTATCTGACTTTTTCTTCTTATCATTTGACTTCTTTTTCTTTTTCTTCTTTTTCTTTTCATCATCTGAGCTGTCATCATCGTTTGATTGGTCATCATTCCTATTGTCTTGATTATTTTGTTGTTGCTGTACATTGTTAGGCTCCACAGATACTTTAGTGGGACTGAAACATATAAAAACATGAATAATACAACTTTGGACCTGACCCAATACTGCTAATATTCACAAATAAAACCATTGATTTGCAGTATGTTTCATCATCATATCCAATTTATATATCAAATACTGTTCTTTAACTTTGGTTTGACCCCTTTACATACAAAAAAGGTGCATTAAGTGGATGTGTTTTGTTATTTTCTAAGTGATGGTGTATACTAACGGTTGGAGCTGGGCTGCTGCAGCACTGACAGCCCCCACGGATGCCACGCCCCCTACCGCCATTAATGCAACCTCTCCAGCAGTAAACTCAGTCTCATTCGATGTGGACTGTAAAAGATCAAACAAGAAATAATCAAAACACACCAAGATAGATATGTTAAATCTACATGACGGGATAATAAATTACACTCAAGGGGTTTATTCAAAATAACCCAAATAAACTAAGGGTGGGGGAGGTTAAGAGGGAAGATAATACTTGTGTTTAAGATATACATCAAAGTGGAGGGCACTAAATAACACAGTCCATACTGGTAAAATACAATACTGCCAGAGTGGCCAGTTGAAAATATAGTAGGTCTTAATGTGGTAATAACATCATGATCCTCATAATGGTTGCCATGCAATTAAGTAATTATGTGAAATATTCAACTGAATTAATATTCTATAGAAAAACTAAATATATACATGAGCAAAAGTGTATGATTGTGCATTGAAACTTGCAGAGATAATTCACACATGTTCAGCTTTGTATAACAGGGAATGCGGATTGCTTATTGCATAATAGCCAATGTAAAGGTTACTTCACCAATGCATGAGAGGGCAAACTTTACAGCTTGGTGGAGCATATATGGTCTCTTATTTGGTTACTGTATTTACCTCTCCAGCTATGGGTGTAGCATTGAACGCACTCTCAGTTGTAAGCATTGGTGTACTTTCCTCTGTTGATGAATATTCCGATATTAAATAAAAAGAAAATATTACATTTGGATATCGATTCAAGTGTAAATGAGTACTCTCTAAGATACATATATTGATTTATAGATAGAATTATTGTATTTATTAAGCTTTCAAAAACATCTGACTTGCAAATGTTTTCTTGGTCTCACCAAGCCTGCCCTATGTACCACCACTAGGTGGCACCACATACAAGTCTTCAAGGACTCAACAAGCCTGCCCTATATACCACCACTAGGTGGCACCATACATGTCTTCAAGGACTCAACAAGCCTGCCCTATATACCACCACTAGGTGGCACCACATACATGTCTTCAAGGACTCAACAAGCATGCCCTTAATTCCACCACTAGGTGGCACCACATACATGTCTTCAAGGACTCAACAAGCCTGCCCTATGTACCACAACTAGGTGTCTCCACATACAATCTTCAAGGACTCAACAAGCCTGCCCTATGTACCACCACTAGGTGTCACCACATACAATCTTCAAGGACTCAACAAGCCTGCCCTATGTACCACAACTAGGTGGCACCACAAACAAGTCTTCAAGGGCTCAAATGCATGCCTGAAATAAATTTGAACTCAGGACGACGATTAATGAATCCTTTTGCAAAGCGCAATGTATGAAAATGGACCAAAACTAGAATGCAAAATTACAAAAATGGGACCTTGAATATTCACATTAAGTTCAATTATCACACATTGCAAATGACCTGATGTTAACTAAATGTTAACATTGAATGTGATTAAATCTGCCTATTGCTCTCTCCTATCAATCCCCGCCATTAATGTTAGAAAAGACATCTCTTACAACACTATATTGATGTTTATGTTTGATTATTATTCCCTTTATATATATTACATACTGTGCTGTTCACTGGGTCGTTTATCATATTCAGATTGACTTATTAATGATTTGTTGATGTCACATACCCTGTGTTGTTGTGGGGTCTTCCTCTTTGTGTAATAGAAATATCCATCTCCCAGGTGTATCACTATTGCTTGTGCTTGCCAGGTTGAGCACATCAGCAGTCTGAGATCCATTCAATGTGAGATATGTCACTCCATCACCAAGATCAAAACCGGCCTTAATTATAAATAATGATAATTATAATGATTAATTATAAATAATGATTATCAAAATCATATGGCTACTAAAAATTAGTTTTGGTATATATAGAAGGACATGACACGAGTGTTGAAACTACTTTAGAAGTTATGAGTGTTGGAATATACTATGTAACCTACAATTAGTGGCATTAAACAATAAAATCTGAAGAAAATGAAGTTATTTGAGTTGAATATTATGTGGTGCCTTATCCCTCTGGGAAAATGACCAATTTTGAGAGGAAAGTCTTTGGTAAGGAACCAGGAGACTAAAAAGTTGAATAAGGTAGACTTATGAGTGGATGTACAAGTATAACAGGTTAAAAACATTGTGTTTGAAGGTTGGTTAAATACCTGTGCCGCCGCTCCTCCTAAGCCATTTTGATCTCCTCCACTACCAGGGTCTGTTGTCCAGGTCAGTGTTTGATAATTAAATATTGCATATGTGCTTTTGCCATCTCCTACAATCACAGCTTGAAAGGTATTTGTCTGGAATAATACAAAACATTTGATGAGATAAATATTTAGTTATACAATTTTCAAGGACTCAACAAGCCTGCCCTATGTACCACAACTAGGTGGCACCACATACAAGTCTTCAAGGGCTCAACAAGCCTGCCCTTTGTACCACAACTAGGTATCACCACATACAATTTTCAAGGACTCAACAAGCCTGCCCTATGTACCACCACTAGGTGGCACCACATACATGGGTCTTTTATCATATTCAGATTGACTTATTAATGATTTGTTGATGTCACATACCCAGTGTTGTTGTGGGGTCTTCATAAATATTTAGTTATGTGTTTGTATCTACCAGTCTCATTGTGCTTAGTTCAGGGCGCAGCAAGACAGTGTAAAACACGTGTCCAGGTTTGTAATATGAGTATGGCAATTTCACTTGTTATCTTGTTTATGTCATTAATGCATGTTAGTTTTACACAAAAAGTGAGGCTAAAGAAATCAAATTACGTTTGCTAATGTTATCATAGATTTTAAGATGTCATCAGCACAGGGGGAGGTCTAATCCTATTTACCACATACATGGACCCACTCGCTGATGTAATTGGTCAATATGGACTTAAACACCATGTCTATGCTGATGACACCCAACTATACATCACTTTGGATCCAACTTCCAATGATGCGATGGAAAGATCCACAAAAGAACTAGAGGAATGCATTAAAAAAATCAAAATCTTCCTACTGGAAAATAAAATGAAGATCAATGATGGAAAAACTGAAATGCTAATATGTGGAAAAAGCTCAATCTTAAAAAATAATAACCACCCTACTAAGATTACTGTAGGATCGGATGATATTTTCAACTCTGAAAGAGTTAAGGATCTTGGTGTAATTTTGGATCAGGAATTATCCATGAAATTACAAATAAGAAAAATATGTAAAAATGGTTATTTCCACGTAAGGAACATAGCAAAAATAAGAAATTGTCTTGATGAAAAAACTGCTAATACACTGGCTCATGCTTTTGTTACTTCCACCCTGGATTATGGAAATTCTCTATTGGCAGGAGTTCCAAAATGCGAGTTAGCTAAACTGCAAAAATTGCAAAACGCTGCTGCCAGAGTTGTAGGAAAATTAAAGAGAAGGGACCATATAACACCTAAACTAATGGAACTACACTGGCTGCCTGTAGAGGCGAGAATAAAGTTCAAGATGGCATTAATTACATGGAAGATACAAAATGGCCTTGCCCCGGAATATTTATCAAGTATGCTACAGAAAAAAAACAGGGGAAAAAAATCTTAGATCATATGAAAATGATGAATATGCCATCCCGAAAACAAATTCAAAAACATACGGGGATAGGGCCTTTTCGGTTAATGCACCAAGAAACTGGAACTCCCTACCCCTAGATGTGAAAAATTGTAAAACGATTGACTGCTTTAAAAAGAAGCTGAAAACACACCTTTATAGAGAATATTACATACTAAAGCGCCATGAGCAGACTGAGTCTGAAATAGCGCTATAGAAATTTTTTATTATTATTATTATTATTATCATTACCTTTTCTGTTGTTCTATAATACATTATGAACTTAAATGATTTTATTTTACCGTTTTATGCACTGAATAACCTTATTGTGTCAATGTCGCATAAAATAATCATTCCTTTATTCATTGTTTTCGTTCAGTGAAAATCATTTACCTATTTTGTTTCATGATATATTGTGATTCAATGAATCGAATGTTTCAGAGAGGTCTGTTTAATAATGTATGTATTAATCTGCATCCGTTTCCTGTGAAATTCTCTTAATTACCTTTCAGGGTTAGCAGTGCACTGTCCTGAAGTCAAACTGACTGATATAACACAACTTGTTGATCATGATATGGTAAAATCATTAAGTTGATTTGATACTCTTTTTCAAATATTTCAGAAAAAGCCAATAAAACTAAAACTGGTCTGTAAATTGCGAATAGTGCTTTAAAACATTTTTCTTTTGCACGGAAGAGTTATTATTGTGAATTTATAGTATTTATAGTATTGGATAATTCTTGAAATATTTGTTTTTTTGGGCTTATATTTCTTTTTGGGTCACATTTAAAAAAGAATAATTACACTTGCAGGCATTGGTAATTTTCTTTACAATAGCGATCTGTATTTTCATATAAGACATTTTAATTACCGGTGTTGATGGTGAACCACCTTTGAATGTTACATCACTCCATGTTACTATGAGACCACGAACTGCTTGGAAATTGGAGTCTGGAAACATCGCTTGGATATCCCTTGAAATGGTAGGTAGTGTCGATAATGATATATGAGGCAATGGCCTGAAATACACCACACCAGAATTGACTGTGGTATCAATATTAGCCCAGAATGGAGCTATTTTTGGTATACTATCATTCAGTGGGAATGATTGTGAACTGAACACTGGCATTTCATCATCGAAGGAAATCAATCCATTTCTGCTAATCTATAAATTGGAAACATAATGTGAATTAGATAATCTGGATAATCAATTATGTGCCATCAATCAGCAAATCTATAATGTCCTAATACTTGCAAAACTGACTTAGTTGCTATTTTTTCTTAGATCACAGATGGTTTAAAATGAATTATCATATTTGAGAGTGATCACAATAATTATGTACATTGGTGCTGAAGACTCACCATATCAAATAAAGATGGTGATACTATATATTAACATTATGTGATATCATATAAACCGTTCCCATTAATGTGATTGTCACCATTAATGAGATAATATATCATGCAGTATAAAATCTTGAATTGTCTATTCAAAGTGTCAATGGATGAAAGCTGTGTTGATTGCACAAATACTTGCATAAACCTCAGATATGGTTAATCCAAAATATTTGAAACCTCCATTGACAAGATTTAAAGGGTATGATACAACTTCATCTCGATCTAAATAATTTCCGAAAAGCACCTTGAAGGGGTACAACACAGACACCGGCGCTATATGAAAGATAATTGCAATTATTGTTATTAGTAGAGAAATATTTGAAAAACACGAAAAAAAAATGAACAAATCAATAATCATGGTTGCCATTTTTCATTTTCCCCATGGCATTACAGGGCTTTTGTGAATTTCGGTACCAAAAAATGAACATATACCAAAAATATATAGCAAAAACTCCGACATCTGTCAATATTTCCCTTTTCTTTGATAAAAATACAATGTGTAAACTACATTATAAATTACTTAGGTAATATAAATCATTATCTAAATGGTTTTTCGTGTATTTCACAGTCGTGCCTAGCCTTGTAGACGTGGTTTTGACTTAACTGGACAGGTTTAATATGCAAAGCAATATGACGCGAATGATTCACGTGGATAACGCAAGAATAATTGAATAGGAAAAAATGAGAATTATTTTTGTGAAAAAAACTGCTTTTCATGTCAACATCATTACCCCAATTAGCTATTGACTGGGTTATATCCCTGTTATGGAAGGAATTTCCATAAGTAGGGAGAGGTCAATGTGAATTGAAGACACGTAGCTCAATATGTAGCATAACTTAAGTATATTGGTGTTCACCCATCACCTAAGCCCAGATAGGTGATCTGGAGGGGTTTGTGCAATATCCATGGTCTCTTCCCAGCATGCCCTAAAGGGATTCCACAAATCTATCAATAGTCTAACCATACAGGGGAGGGCTTCCACCAATATACACATAGATTAACCAGTCAGGAAATTCATTGGAATAAACCAATCAGAGCGGCTCTTATGTAACAAACCTTAGGCCCTGAAGCTCCCATCTGGACTTGGCCTGATTGGAGGTCGGTATGCTCTAGAAATTGGTGCGATAGAACAGTGCATGACGGGAAAGATGTTGCCTTGTAAACTTCCGCCCGCCTTGCTTCAAGATGGGAGGGAAATTTGAGACTGACATCGTACATTGACACGCCAATACCAGTGCTATTGTGTGTTTGGTGTGTAATATTTATATACGTATATTGCAATCTACGTAATTTATGTCAACATTACGGATGCAACACTGAGAAAAACAACGATGTACAGATAAAAGGCAGAGGCGACAATGGCCCGAACAGGCTGTCAAATACGATCGCAGCGCTCTAAAAATGCAGTGTATATGGGAGAGCAGATAGGGAAAATTGACTTGAATGTTGTGTCTCACACGTCATCTTATAATTCCACTGTATTTTAAAATGTTAAAAGTGTTTATTTGTTTTCACAGCACGAGTGATGTACCGGCTGCCATCTTGAATGAAGCACTATTTGAATCGCATCGCCATAAATGAAGGACATTTATACAGGCTATTTATACAAAAAATATAAAAATTTAGCCAAAAACAAATTATAGGGGTGTTTGACAATTGAAAATAAGATTTAAAAAAAAGTAAATCCTTTGACCTCGGGATGACCTTGACATGACCTTGAAATATGAAAATGCTGTTGCACACTGAAACTCTCGTTTTGTAAGTCATATTAAGAAAGATCTCTCCACAACGAAACAAACAAGCCCAAGATCAAGTCTGTAGCTATAATAGAACAGATTTTATGGGCCGTTGAATTTTCAGCCCAAGGTCACAGGGATTTTCCATTGATTTCAATGGAGAAAAAATAAAATTTTCACTTTGTGAAAAATTGGCCATCAATTTGAAAAGTGTCCCATGTGGATATGTTAGGGGGATGTATAGCCCACTTTTTAGGCCATTATTGGTACAAATGGCATTGTAAAATTTTCTGCATTTTACAAAAATATGATTTTTATAGATTTCCATTGAAATCAATGTGAAAATTGGGAAAATTATATATATCTTTCAAATCCAAAAGGCAGAAAATCTACCAAACCAACTATTAAAATTCCTTTTGATTTGCATGCTGTCAGAGTTATATTTCCAGCATAATATGGGACACTTTTCATCAATATAATTTCATTATTTGAAAAATTACCATAAACTATAATGAATTTTAGCAAAATTACCCTTCGGAAATGCTATTTAAATGTATATAAAGGCACAATTTTTTATGGGAAATATAGTCAACTTGTACTTTTATTTGACATACTTTTACTTCTTGTAGGTATTTTTCAATAAATAAATATTTCATTAACTAGTTACAGCCTGCAGTTATCAAAATCTTTTCGAGAAATTTAAATTTAAGTGTGTAAAATGGTGCAAACGTCACACTGACACCCACTGCACATGAATTTGGATCCCTACCCGTTCTAACGCCTATGTCCTAAATTTATGGTGATGGTACACTTTTGAAGCGAGTTTGGGATGGTGGCACTCCGAACCATGCACGGAAACAAAGATTGCCTTTATCACATAATCAAATGTATCTTCAGCAGATGACATATGGCGAAATGTACACAGAAATCGCTGACGTATACACATCAGTCCACGTTGTTTCTGATAGAGTATGTTATAATATAGTCTATATTATTACATATATTTATTACTGCTCTAAGAGCTGTAAACAAAAAGATGGCGACTGTGTCTTATGTCAAGATATGCCTCCAATTCTCTTAAGAGAAACACGTAATAATTTCTTTCGTATCAATTACATGATTGCATGAGCTTGTCCATGACACAGCACCATATAGTGAAAATGATAGGGAATGACCATTTGGACCATTTTGGCCAAATTGAGAAGAAATTATGTTTGGATGGTTGGAGCTGGTACATTATTTGGATATCTTTATCATCCATGCAGAAAACATACTTTACGTTTAAAAAGTCAGTCTTTCTCCTAAGGGTGCCAAATTATGATGACTGAATAAGGAATGACTTTTCTTGGTCTGTAGCAACCATTCTAATAAAGCAAGACCTATGCTCTCCATATTCCACAAAGCTTTATCTTCTCCATACATCATATACACTCAGTAAATCATTAATTCAAAGAAAGCTTAATAACAAATATTTAACACAAAATATACAACACATAAGTATCTCTTAAAATATTTTTTGTAATAAGAATCTTAAATTATTCTTAAAACCTCAAATATCTTTCATGTCTAAAAAAGATAAATATAATCAAAAGTGGGTTCATCCTACACAATCTTTTAAGCCTCTTTCTTCAAAAGTACCATTTATAAATTTAAAGATTATGGGTAGAAGTTACGACTTATATTTTGAAATAAAATAGCACGTACCCTGTGTTGTTGTGGGCTCCTGCTCTGTGTGCAAGTGAAATATCCATCGGCCAGGTGTATCACTATTGCTTGTGGTTGTGAGTTTGAGCACATCAGCGGTTTGAGATCCATTCAATGACAAATATGTCACTCCATCACCAAGATCAAATCCTGCCTAAATTATCAAATGAGAATTGGCTTAATCAATCATAATTAATAAAAGACAAAATAAGATTTAAGAAAATTGCATACCTTATGGGACAGAAAAGCCTTCTTGCAAGTGAAACTGAAACAGCATACTTTTATTTTTGGAAGACCGAAACATACTCCTATTGTATTGTATAAAACGTTATCAAAATACATTACAAGTCCCATCAAATCTTTCACTAATTAGATTCATTATGATAAATACCTGTGCCGCAGCTCCTCCTAAGCCATTTTTATCTCCTCCACTACCAGGGTCTGTTGTCCAGGTCAGTTTCTGATAATTAAATATTACATAAGTGCTTTTGCCATCTCCTACAATCACAGCTTGAAAGGTATTTGTCTGGAATAATAATACAATACATTTGATGAGGCAATGAAAACTCAACTAGTAAATATTGCAGGAAGGTTAACACTGAAGAAGTATAAGGGGCTTAATGTAATTCTGATTCACCTCATTTAAAATAATTATTGATTACCAAACACAATCATAATGGATTTTATTAATTATGCACATAATGTGATTTAGAACTAAATAAAAATCTATTAGAGACTTCATTTTATGTACAAAGTAGATCAAGAAATAACACTTACTGGTGTTGATGATGAACCACCTTTGAATGTTACATCACTCCATGTTACAATGAGACCACTAACGGCTTGGAAATTTGAATCTGGAAACATTGCTTGGATATGGCTTGTGATGGTATTTAAGGTTACAGGTGATGTATAAGGCAATGGTCTGTAATAAACCTTGCCGGAATTGACTGTAGTGTCTATATCTGCCCAGAATGGAGCTATCTTTGGTATGGCATCCTTCAGGGGAAATGATTTTGAACTAAACAGTGGCATTCCAACCTCAAAGGAAATCAGCCCATTTGTGCTAATCTAAAACATAATGTACAATAGGAAATCTGAACACAACAGGTAAGAAAATATATAAGATGTTCCATGATTTAAAATTTAGATTTCCCCATTCATCACATCATTAAATCTTGATTTGGAAGTGAAGTGTTTGTGACAAACCTAGAGATAGTATACAATGATATTCAAAGGTTAAATGATGTCATTCTTAATATCATGTTTGTTTGTTTGTTTGGGGCTTTACATCACTTTCAACATTATTTCAGTCATTTCGTGATGAGACCTACTTGTAGCAGATATAGTGCTGCCTCACTGAATTGTCATGTCGCAGGTCCTTGACATGACAACCCACCCGGTCACAGATTTACAAGGACAACGGGTTAACCCTTTTGGCACAGGTCTCAGCTCATGTGGGAAATTGTATCATGAGTTCAATCTCAGCATGGCCGGGATTCGAACCCACGACCTTTAGATCACCACAGAGGAACTGGTGCTAATAAGCTGGCGCTCTAACCAACTGCGCCACGGCCCGTGGCCTTTAATATCATGTTAATCATGCATGTAAGTTCAATTAAAATTGATCTTCTATGTTCTAAATGGCCAGTCAGGTCACAATTGTTTTTACATACTATTGTTTACCTTACTGAGAGTTCTTAATATGCTTTATTCAGATATCTTCACACTCATGTGTCACCTCGTCAGTGAACATACATGCATAGTGGGATGATACTTACAAAGGCCTCAGTTAAAGTTGATCCAAAATATTTGAAGCCTCCATTGACAAGATCCAACGGATGTGAGACAAGGTCATCTCCAGTTAAGGTAGTTTCAAACATCATTTTGTAGGGATACAAAACAGATTCTGGTGCTGAATATGAAGTTATTGAAATTATTAATAAATATTTAAAAACTAAAAGCGAACCTTTAATATTCTCTAGATACAAAGGAATTTTTTCTCATTTTCATTTTAAAGACAGTTGTACGTTGGCTTGGGATTTTCCTGTAAGTCGCAGATTAGGGCACATCACCTTCTGTTGTTTTTTTTATAATAGAAAGCTTCTTTTGAATGATTACACTTTAATTTGTAACATAAGGCAATGTGTGTTCTATATATGTATCTGTCATACCATTTATGGATAAATATTTGATTCAAAGTAAGCTGTACACAAAAGTGCACACATGTTTTTAATCAGGACAGGCACCATATATCTTGTTTGTACAAATGAATAAGAACAGAAAATTGGTTTCATTCTATGAGTTAGATTTTAACAATAAAATGTTTAGGATATATATAGTATTATATCGACTTTGAGAGACAATCAGATGGATAACAGGTAGAAGTAAGAAACAAGAAACGTAGCTGTACCCTAGTGTCTGGTATGAACAATTTATGTTAAGTCATTTAAATCTACTGAAATTCGAATTTGATTGTTCAAGTTGAAATTAACATGTATGTCACATAACTCAACTCCCAATGCCGATACAAACTGTGATCATTCATAACAAACTGTATTCATTCATAAACATTAAGACAATTTATACCTCACCCAGGAACAGTTGGAGAAAATATGATCAGTTATTTATCTTGCATGTAAAACCAAAGATGATGAGTAATTTATATGCCTATAAAATACTTCAATAATTTACTTTGCCAGAAATGTTGATCAAATTGCCAATTAATGATAATAAATCTAAATATTGTATTAAAATATTCAGACATAACCCCACATACCTTCTGTTGTTGGGGGCTCCTGCTCTGTGTGCAAGTGAAATATCCATCGGCCAGGTGTATCACTATTGCTTGTGGTTGTGAGTTTGAGCAGATCGGCAGTTTGAGATCCATTCATTGACAAATATGTCACTCCATCACCAAGATCAAAACCTGCCTTGAAAAGTAATGAACTGACATTAATCATTAAAAATTAATAGTAGACAAAACAAGTTATCAAAAAATTTACAAATGCCTTATTGAAATGTATTTTTGAAGAGACAAAACTTTCTTGCAAGTAATAAACTGAAAGGTCATATTCCTGTTTCGGAAAGATTGAAGCATATCTCTAGTGTATTGTATAAAACGTCATCAAAATATATAAGCCCCATCTAAACATCAGCTTATAAGTTTCATGAAGCTAAATACCTGTGCCGCCACTCCTCCTAAGCCATTTTTATCTCCTCCACTACCAGGGTCTGTTGTCCAGGTCAGTTTCTGATAATTAAATATTGCATAAGTGCTTTTGCCATCTCCTACAATCACAGCTTGAAAGGTATTTGTCTGGAATGATAATACAATATATTTGATGAGGCAAAGGAAACACAAAGGTCAACTATTGCAGGAAGTTTAACATTGAAGAAGTACTAGGGAATAATGTAATTCTGATTCACCTTATAAAAAAAATATTGATTACCAAGACAATTGTAATGGATATAGTAATTATGCACATAATATGGTTTAGAACTAAATAAGAATCTATTAGAGAATTCATGTCATGGGATACCGGCCCCACTAGCACAGTTGGTAGAGTATAGGATCTGCCTTTAGTGGGTATATAAGTGGAGGATGGGAGGTGGTGGGTTCATCTCCCACTGCCGGCAGTCTTACTTTCACACTGGTTAAAAGGCTCGAAAGTCGACCTGATATGGCCATAGTTGCTGAAAGGGTCGTAAAACACCATTTCATTTTTTTTTCTTTTAATGGATAAAGTAGATCAAGAAATAACACTTACTGGTGTTGATGATGAACCACTTTTGAATGTTACATCACTCCATGTTACAATGAGACCACTAACGGCTTGGAAATTTGAATCTGGAAACATTGCTTGGATATGGCTTGTGATGGTATTTAGAGTTACAGGTGATGTATAAGGCAATGGTCTGTAATAAACCTTGCCGGAATTGACTGTAGTGTCTATATCTGCCCAGAATGGAGCTATCTTTGGTATGGCATCCTTCAGGGGAAATGATTTTGAACTAAACAGTGGCATTCCAACCTCAAAGGAAATCAGCCCATTTGTGCTAATCTAAAACATAATGTACAATAGGAAATTTGAACACAACAGGTAAGAAAATATATTAGATGTTCCATGATTTAAAATTTAGATTTCCCCATTCATCACATCATTAAATCTTGATTTGGAAGTGAAGTGTTTGTGACAAACCTAGAGATAGCATACAATGATATTCAAAGGTTAAATGATGTCATTCTTAATATCATGTTAATCATGCATGTAAGTTCAATTAAGATTGATCTTCTATGTTCTATATGGCCAGTCAGGTCACAATTGTTTTTACATACTATTGTTTACCTTACTGAGAGTTCTTAAGATGCTTTATTCAGATATCTTCACACTCATGTGTCACCTCGTCAGTGAACATACATGCATAGTGGGATGATACTTACAAAGGCCTCAGTTAAAGTTGATCCAAAATATTTGAAGCCTCCATTGACAAGATCCAACGGATGTGAGACAAGGTCATCTCCAGTTAAGGTAGTTTCAAACATCATTTTGTAGGGATACAAAACAGATTCTGGTGCTGAATATGAAGTTATTGAAATTATTAATAAATATTTAAAAACTAAAAGCGAACCTTTAATATTCTCTAGATACAAAGGAATCTTTTTTCATTTTCATTTTAAAGCCAGTTGTACGTTGGCTTGGGATTTTCCTGTAAGTTGCAGATGAGGGCCCATCACCTTCTGTTATTTCTTATAGAGAGTTTCTTTTGAATGATTACAATTTAATTTGTAACATAAGGCAATGTGTGTTCTATATAATATGTATCTGTCATACCATTTATGGATAAATATTTGATTCAAAGTAAGCTGTACACAAAAGTGCACACATGTTTTTAATCAGGAGAGGCACCATATATCTTGTTTGTACAAATGAATAACAACTTAAAATTGGTTTCATTCTATGAGTTAGATTTTAACAATAAAATGTTTAGGATATATATAGTATTATATCGACTTTGAGAGACAATCAGATGGATAGCAGGTAGAAGTAAGAAACAAGAAACTTAGCTGTACCCTAGTGTCTGGTATGAACAATTTATGTTAAGTCATTTAAATCTACTGAAATTCGAATTTGATTGTTCAAGTTGAAATTAACATGTATGTCACATCACTCAACTCCCAATGCCGATACAAACTGTGATCATTCATAACAAACTGTATACATTCATAAACTTTAAGACAATTTATACCTCACCCAGGAACAGTTGGAGAAAATATGATCAGTTATTTATCTTGCATGTAAAACCAAAGATGATGAGTAATTTATATGCCTATAAAATACTTCAATAATTTACTTTGCCAGAAATGTTGATCAAATTGCCAATTAATGATAATAAATCTAAATATTGTATTAAAATATTCAGACATAATGCCACATACCTTCTGTTGTTGGGGGCTCCTGCTCTGTGTGCAAGTGAAATATCCATCGGCCAGGTGTATCACTATTGCTTGTGGTTGTGAGTTTGAGCAGATCGGCAGTTTGAGATCCATTCATTGACAAATATGTCACTCCATCACCAAGATCAAAACCTGCCTTGAAAAGTAATGAACTGACATTAATCATTAAAAATTAATAGTAGACAAAACAAGTTATCAAAAAATTTACAAATGCCTTATTGAAATGTATTTTTGAAGAGACAAAACTTTCTTGCAAGTAATAAACTGAAAGGTCATATTCCTGTTTCGGAAAGATTGAAGCATATCTCTAGTGTATTGTATAAAACGTCATCAAAATATATAAGCCCCATCTAAACATCAGCTTATAAGTTTCATGAAGCTAAATACCTGTGCCGCCACTCCTCCTAAGCCATTTTTATCTCCTCCACTACCAGGGTCTGTTGTCCAGGTCAGTTTCTGATAATTAAATATTGCATAAGTGCTTTTGCCATCTCCTACAATCACAGCTTGAAAGGTATTTGTCTGGAATGATAATACAATATATTTGATGAGGCAAAGGAAACACAAAGGTCAACTATTGCAGGAAGTTTAACATTGAAGAAGTATTAGGGATTAATGTAATTCTGATTCACCTTATAAAAAAAATATTGATTACCAAGACAATTGTAATAGATATAGTAATTATGCACATAATATGGTTTAGAACTTAATAAGAATCTATTAGAGACTTCAATTCATGGGATACCGGCCCCACTAGCACAGTTGGTAGAGTATAGGATCTGTGCCTTTAGTAGGTATATAAGTGGAGGATGGGAGGTGGTGGGTTCATCTCCCACTGCCGGCAGTCTTACTTTCACACTGGTTAAAAGGCTCGAAAGTCGACCTGATATGGCCATAGTTGCTGAAAGGGTCGTAAAACACCATTTCACATTTTTTTCATTTCATGGATAAAGTAGATCAAGAAATAACACTTACTGGTGTTGATGATGAACCACTTTTGAATGTTACATCACTCCATGTTACAATGAGACCACTAACGGCTTGGAAATTTGAATCTGGAAACATTGCTTGGATATGGCTTGTGATGGCATTTAGGGTTACAGGTGATGTATAAGGCAATGGTCTGTAATAAACCTTGCCGGAATTGACTGTAGTGTCTATATCTGCCCAGAATGGAGCTATCTTTGGTATGGCATCCTTCAGGGGAAAGGATTTTGAACTAAACAGTGGCATTCCAACCTCAAAGGAAATCAGCCCATTTGTGCTAATCTAAAACATAATGTACACTAGGAAATTTGAACACAACAGGTAAGAAAATATATTAGATGTTCCATGATTTAAAATTTAGATTTCCCCATTCATCACATCATTAAATCTTGATTTGGAAGTGAAGTGTTTGTGACAAACCTAGAGATAGCATACAATGATATTCAAAGGTTAAATGATGTCATTCTTAATATCATGTTAATCATGCATGTAAGTTCAATTAAGATTGATCTTCTATGTTCTATATGGCCAGTCAGGTCACAATTGTTTTTACATACTATTGTTTACCTTACTGAGAGTTCTTAAGATGCTTTATTCAGATATCTTCACACTCATGTGTCACCTAGTCAGTGAACATACATGCATAGTGGGATGATACTTACAAAGGCCTCAGTTAAAGTTGATCCAAAATATTTGAAGCCTCCATTGACAAGATCCAACGGATGTGAGACAAGGTCATCTCCAGTTAAGGTAGTTTCAAACATCATTTTGTAGGGATACAAAACAGATTCTGGTGCTGAATATGAAGTTATTGAAATTATTAATAAATATTTAAAAACTAAAAGCGAACCTTTAATATTCTCTAGATACAAAGGAATCTTTTTTCATTTTCATTTTAAAGCCAGTTGTACGTTGGCTTGGGATTTTCCTGTAAGTTGCAGATGAGGGCCCATCACCTTCTGTTTTTTCTTATAGAGAGTTTCTTTTGAATGATTACAATTTAATTTGTAACATAAGGCAATGTGTGTTCTATATAAGATGTATCTGTCATACCATTTATGGATAAATATTTGATTCAAAGTAAGCTGTACACAAAAGTGCACACATGTTTTTAATCAGGACAGGCACCATATATCTTGTTTGTACAAACGAATAACAACTTAAAATTGGTTTCATTCTATGAGTTAGATTTTAACAATAAAATGTTTAGGATATATATAGTATTATATCGACTTTGAGAGACAATCAGATGGATATCTGGTAGAGGTAAGAAACAGGAAAATAATTCAAACGCTTAGCTGTATCCTAGTGAGAGGTATGAACAATTTATATTAAGTCATTTAAATCTACTGAAATTCGAATTTGATTGTTCAAGTTGAAATTAACATGTATGTCAAATAACTCAACTCCCATTGCTGATACAAACTGTGATCATTCAGAACAAACTGTATTCATTCATAAACTTTAAGATGATTTATATCTCACCCAGGAACAGTTGGAGAAGATATGATCAGTTATTTATTTTGTATGTAAAACCAAAGATGATGAGAAATTGATATGCCTATAAAATATTTTAATCATTTACTTTGCCAGAAATGTGAATCATATGGCGAATTAATGATAATAAATCTAAATATTGTAATAAGATATTCAGATATAACGACACATACCTTCTGTTGTTGAGGGCTCCTGCTCTGTGTGCAAGTGAAATATCCATCGGCCAGGTGTATCACTATTGCTTGTTCTTGTGAGATTGAGCACATCGGCAGTTTGAGATCCATTCATTGATAAATATGTCACTCCATCACCAAGATCAAAACCTGCCTTGAATAGTAAAGAATTGACTTTAATTATCAAAAATTAATAGTAGACAAAACAAGTTATCAATGAGATTTCGAAGAGATAAAACTTTCTTGCAAGTAATAAACTGAAAGGTCATTTTCCTGTTTCCGAAAGATTGAAATGCGAAATGTGAAATGGTATTTTTACGACCCTTTCAGCAACTATGGCCATATCAGGTCGACTTTCAAGCCTTTTAACCAGTGTGAAAGTAACACTGCCGGCAGTGGGAGTTGAACCCACCACCTCCCGTCCTCGACTTATATAACCATCAAAGGCACAGATCCTACAATCTACCAACTGTGCTAGTGGGGCCGGTGGAAAGATTGAAGCATATCTCTATTGTATTGTATAAAACGTCATCAGAATATATAAGCCCCATCTAAACATCAGCTTATAAGTTTCATGAAGCTAAATACCTGTGCCGCCACTCCTCCTAAGCCATTTTTATCTCCTCCACTACCAGGGTCTGTTGTCCAGGTCAGTTTCTGATAATTAAATATTGCATAAGTGCTTTTGCCATCTCCTACAATCACAGCTTGAAAGGTATTTGTCTGGAATGATAATACAATATATTTGATGAAGCAAAGAGAACACAAATGTCAAATATTGCAGGAAGGTTAACATTGAAGAAGTATTAGTGGCCTTATGTAATTCTGATTCACCTTATGAAAAAAAATATTGCTTACCAAACACACTTATAATGGATATATTAATTACACACATAATATGGTTTAGAACTAAATAAGAATCTTTTAGAGACTTCATTTCGTGGACAAAGTAGATAGAAAAATAACACTTACTGGTGTTGATGATGAACCACCTTTGAATGTTACATCACTCCATGTTACAATAAGACCACTAACGGCTTGGAAATTTGAATCTGGAAACATTGCTTGGATATGGCTTGTGATGGTATTTAGAGTTACAGGTGATGTATAAGGCAATGGTCTGTAATAAACCTTGCCGGAATTGACTGTAGTGTCTATATCTGCCCAGAATGGAGCTATCTTTGATATGGCATCCTTCAGGGGAAATGATTTTGAATTAAACAGTGGCATTCCAACCCCAAAGGAAATCAGCCCATTTGTGCTAATCTAAAACATTAATACTTTATATACAACAAGAAATATGAACAAAATATATGAGAAAATATACATGATGTTCCAGGATTTAACATTAAAATGTCCCCATTCCTCACAACATCATAAAATCATGTTTTCAGTTGAATTTTGGAGTTTTTAAAGAAACCCAGAGGTAACAGCAAACAATAATTATCAAACACATGTTAAATTAGGTCATTCTAAGTTAATAATGGATGTAAGTTCAATAAAAATGGATTTAAATGGGCCAGGTCACACATGGTTTTTAGATACTTTTGTATGCCTTTAATGAGAGTTCTTATGATGCATTATTATGATGCAGTATTATCTTCACATTCACATGCGTCTTTTTAAAGTGAAAATTGATAGTTATTGAGATGATATTTACAAATGCCTGAGATAAAGTTGATCCAAAAAATTTGAAAGCTCCATTTACAATATCCAACGGATGTGAAACAAGGTCATCTCCAGTTAAGGTCGTTTCAAAAATCATTTTGTAAGGATACAAAACAGATTCTGGTGCTGAATGTAAAGTTATTACATTTACTAATAGACAAATATTTGAAAATAAGAAATAAGCAATAAATGTTCCCTCTAAGATTCGTAGTCTTTTGTCATATTTCTCAATCCAATGGTTTGTCATTTATAATATTGGCTTGGAATTTTACCTGGAGTTGTAGATAGAGGGCCACTTTCTTCAGTTGTATATTCTGTGAGAAAATATATTTCAAATGAGTACAATCCAATTTCTGTTGTAATGTTATATGTGTGTTGTAGATGTACATCTATCCTCATACTATTTATGGATAAATGTATTATATCTACTTTGAGAGTCAATCAGATGAATAACCGTTACAGGCAAGAAACAAGAAAATAATTCAAAAGCTTGGCTGTACCTAAGCATCTGTGGTAGAAACAATGAATATTAAGTCATTTAAATGTACTGAAATTCTAATATGATTGTTCCAGTTCAAATTAACCTGTATGTCACATAACTCAACTCCCAATGCCGATACAAGCTATGATCATTGATAAAAGATCTTTACTCATTCATAAACGTTAAGAAGATTTATACCTGACCCAGCAACAGTTAGAAAAGAAAAGATAGTTTTTTATCTAGGCTAAGTATACAAAACTAAATGTGATAAGAAATTGATATGCCTTTACAAAGTATCAAGCATATACTCCGTCCGAATTGTAGATCATATTACCAATCAATGATACTAAATTGAAGTATTGCATTAAAATATTCAGACATGATGTCACGTACCCTGTGTTGTTGTGGGCTCCTGCTCTGTGTGCAAGTGAAATATCCATCGGCCAGGTGTATCACTATTGCTTGTGGTTGTGAGTTTGAGCACATCGGCAGTTTGAGATCCATTCATTGACAAATATGTCACTCCATCTCCAAGATCAAATCCTGCCTAAATTATCAAATGAGAATTGGCCTCAATCAAAATTAGTTGATATGAGACAAAATAAGATATCAGAAGAAAACAATCACAAATATGCCTTATTAGAAGAAAAATCTGCAGAGATAAAACTTTCTTGCAAGTCATAAACTGAAACAGCATGTTTTTATTTTGAAAGACAGAAGCATATTCCTGTTGCATTGTATACAACATCATCAAAATACATAATAAGCACCATCACATCTTCAACTTCATAATGTTAAATACCTGTGCCGCCGCTCCTCCTAAGCCATTTTTATCTCCTCCACTACCAGGGTCTGTTGTCCAGGTCAGTTTCTGATAATTAAATATTGCATATGTGCTCTTGCCATCTCCAACAATCACAGCTTGAAAGGTATTTGTCTGGAATGATAACGCAAAACACATGATGAGACAAAGGAAATTCTAATGGGCAATCAGGTTAGCATTGAAGAGGTGTTAGATGCATATTATGATTCACCTCATGATAAAACTAAATTACTAAATATAATTGTAATTGATATATTGGTTGTGCACAATTTAGAACTAAACAAATATATATATTCTACATTTCATTTTATGCACAAATTAGAGCCATATGTATGTCAAGAAATAATACTTACTGGTGTTGATGATGAACCACCTTTGAATGTTACATCACTCCATGTTACAATGAGACCACTAACTGCTTGGAAATTTGAATCTGGAAACATCGCTTGGATGTGACTTGAGATGGTATTTAGGTTTGCAGGTGATGTATGAGGCAATGGTCTGTAATATACCTTACCAGAATTGACTGTTGTGTCTATATCTGCCCAGAATGGAACTATTTTTGGTACGCCATCTTTTAGGGGAAATGATTTTGAACTATACAGAGGCATTCCAGTCTCAAAGGAAATCAATCCATTTGTGCTGACCTAAAAAATGAAAGCATAACGTATATGAAGAAATCGGGAGATGTTCCATGATTACAAATGTTAATTTCCCCATTTGTCAAAGCTTCATTTAATCTTTAATCTTGATTTTACAAGTCAGTTTGGTAATGTTTTTGACACACCTAGTGATAACAACAAAAAATAAAGATATCTGAACGACATGTTAAATAAGCTGATTCTGAACAATAATTTGATCATGGATGTGAGAACAAGTAAAATTGGATCTCCATTGTTGTTAATGGCGTGTCAGGTTATGATTGATTTTTAGATACATTTTACATTATTCAATTACCTTCACACTCACATGCCACTAACTTAGAAAGTGACCATTTATGGTCAGTGGGATGATACTTACAAAAGCTTCAGATATAGATGATCCAAAATATTTGAAACCTCCATTGACAAGATCCAATGGGTGTGACACAATGTCATCTCCAGTCAGAATAGTCTCAAAAATCACTTTGTAGGGATACAACACATTTTCCGGTTCTGGATATGTAATTATTGCAATTGTTAATTGACAAATATTTGAAAATAAGAAATAAACATTAAAGGGCCAGTTCCTAATAATTGGCTTGTACCCCAAACCATGTGTTTTTTTGTCATATAATTTTTCATTTGGTTGCCAGCAGTCATCTCACACATTTCAAGTGTATCTTGTAAACGTTTTGATAATCAAATTTCACATGACATATTGCCAAAGTCAGTCCAGAATTTTATTACCCCTGTCACGTGGGATGGTGACATAGAGAGTGTAAAGTTTCGGGAAAACTCCTAGCCCAGCATCATGAAGTCGGAAGGAGATTTTACAGATAGTGATAGTTCAAGAAGTGTTTCTGACACAATAGAAGTTCAAATTTAATTTGGATCATCAGAGGATAAAGGAAGTAGGTCTGAGCCATCTTCAGGCTGCTTTATTGAGCAGGGATGGCAATTTGAGCCCCCACAGCAAACTAGACTTGTAGCTCGCAGTTTGCGTGATTGAGAAGAGTCTGACATTGGGGATGATCTTCAACAAATCAAAATAGTATATGTTTTGATAGCAGACAGTATGTTTTGACACAACATACCACACTGTGCCTATTAGCAATTATGAAAACAAAACAAGAACCATGGCCATGCTATTTAATTTATCTTACTTTTCAGTCACCACTTATATGGACCACAGTCACTTATATGGATCACAAAGTACATAATCCTCCAAAGTTTTATTACCCTCCTGAACCCGACCTTTCTTTCTTGGACAGACTGCTGCCCAAACAAAGATCCACTATGTAAATAAAAAGTTGGCTAGATTAATGTAGAATGTGTGTTGTATCATATGTTATTACCATATGTATCATGACATATTAAAAGAAAATAAGGCTAGAATATTAGGAACAGACCCTTTAAATATTCCCTTACAAGAAATAGCAATCTCTTCTCATACTTTTCAATACAATTTGTTTGTCATTTAAAATGTTGGCTTGGAATTTTACCTGGAGTTGTAGACAGAGGGCCACTTTCTTCTGTTGTATATTCTGTGAGAAAATATATTTTAAATGATTACAATCCAATTTATGTTGTAATGTAATAAGTGTGTTGTAGATGTACATCTATCCTCATACTATGTATGGATAAATGTATTATATCTACTTTGAGAGTCAATCAGATGGATAACCGTTACAGGCAAGAAACAAGAAAATAATTCAAAAGCTTGGCTGTACCTAAGCATCTGTGGTAGGACCAATGAATATTAAGTCATTTAAATGTACTGAAATTCTAATATGACTGTTCTAGTTCAAATTAACCTGTATGTCACATAACTCAACTGCCAATGCCGATACAAGCTATGATCATTGATAAAAAATCTTTATTCATTCATAAACGTTAAGAAGATTTATACCTGACCCAGCAACAGTTAGAAAAGAAAAGATAGTTTTTTTATCTAGTATACAAAACTAAATGTGATAAGAAATTGATATGCCTTTACAAAGTATCAAGCATATACTCCGTCCGAATTGTAGATCATATTACTAATCAATGATACTAAATTGAAGTATTGCATTAAAATATTCAGACATGATGTCACGTACCCTGTGTTGTTGTGGGCTCCTGCTCTGTGTGCAAGTGAAATATCCATCGGCCAGGTGTATCACTATTGCTTGTGGTTGTGAGTTTGAGCACATCGGCAGTTTGAGATCCATTCATTGACAAATATGTCACTCCATCTCCAAGATCAAATCCTGCCTAAATTATCAAATGAGAATTGGCTTCAATCAAAATTAGTTGATATGAGACAAAATAAGATATCAGAAGAAAACAATCACACATATGCCTTATTAGAAGGAAAATCTGCAGAGATAAAACTTTCTTGCAAGTCATAAACTGAAAACAGCATGTTTTTATTTTGAAAGACAGAAGCATATTCCTGTTGTATTGTATACAACATCATCAAAATACATAATAAGCACCATCACATCTTCAACATATTAAATTCATTATGTTAAATACCTGTGCCGCCGCTCCTCCTAAGCCATTTTTATCTCCTCCACTACCAGGGTCTGTTGTCCAGGTCAGTTTCTGATAATTAAATATTGCATATGTGCTCTTGCCATCTCCAACAATCACAGCTTGAAAGGTATTTGTCTGGAATGATAACGCAAAACACATGATGAGACAAAGGAAATTCTAATGGGCAATCAGGTTAGCATTGAAGAGGTGTTAGATGCATACTATGATTCACCTCATGATAAAACTAAATTACTAAATATAATTGTAATTGATATATTGGTTGTGCACATAATGCGATTTAGAACTAAACAAATATATATATTCTACATTTCATTTTATGTACAAATTAGAGCCATATGTATGTCAAGAAATAATACTTACTGGTGTTGATGATGAACCACCTTTGAATGTTACATCATTCCATGTTACAATGAGACCACTAACTGCTTGGAAATTTGAATCTGGAAACATCGCTTGGATGTGACTTGAGATGGTATTTAGGTTTGCAGGTGATGTATGAGGCAATGGTCTGTAATATACCTTACCAGAATTGACTGTTGTGTCTATATCTGCCCAGAATGGAACTATTTTTGGTACGCCATCTTTCAGGGGAAATGATTTTGAACTAAACAGAGGCATTCCAGTCTCAAAGGAAATCAATCCATTTGTGCTGACCTAAAAAATGAAAGCATAACGTATATGAAGAAATCGGGAGATGTTCCATGATTACAAATGTTAATTTCCCCATTTGTCAAAGCTTCATTTAATCTTGATTTTACAAGTCAGTTTGGTAATGTTTTTGACACACCTAGTGATAACAACAAAAAATAAAGATATCTGAACGACATGTTAAATAAGCTGATTCTGAACAATAATTTGATCATGGATGTGAGAACAAGTAAAATTGGATCTCCATTGTTGTTAATGGCGTGTCAGGTTATGATTGATTTTTAGATACATTTTACATTATTCAATTACCTTCACACTCACATGCCACTAACTTAGAAAGTGACCATTTATGGTCAGTGGGATGATACTTACAAAAGCTTCAGATATAGATGATCCAAAATATTTGAAACCTCCATTGACAAGATCCAATGGGTGTGACACAATGTCATCTCCAGTCAGAATAGTCTCAAAAATCACTTTGTAGGGATACAACACATTTTCCGGTTCTGGATATGTAATTATTGCAATTGTTAATTGACAAATATTTGAAAATAAGAAATAAACATTAAAGGGCCAGTTCCTAATAATTGGCTTGTACCCCAAACCATGTGTTTTTTTGTCATATAATTTTTCATTTGGTTGCCAGCAGTGATCTCACACATTTCAAGTGTATCTTGTAAACGTTGTGATAATCAAATTTCACATGACATATTGCCAAAGTCAGTCCAGAATTTTATTACTTCTGTCACGTGGGATGGTGACATAGAGAGTGTAAAGTTTCGGGAAAACTCCTAGCCCAGAATCATGAAGTCGGAAGGAGATTTTACAGATAGTGATAGTTCAAGAAGTGTTTCTGACACAATAGAAGTTCAAATTTAATTTGGATCATCAGAGGATAAAGGAAGTAGGTCTGAGCCATCTTCAGGCTGCTTTATTGAGCAGGGATGGCAATTTGAGCCCCCACGGCAAACTAGACTTGTAGCTCGCAGTTTGCGTGATTGAGAAGAGTCTGACATTGGGGATGATCTTCAACAAATCAAAATAGTATATGTTTTGATAGCAGACAGTATGTTTTGACACAACATACCACACTGTGCCTATTAGCAATTATGAAAACAAAACAAGAACCATGGCCATGCTATTTAATTTATCTTACTTTTCAGTCACCACTTATATGGACCACAGTCACTTATATGGATCACAAAGTACATAATCCTCCAAAGTTTTATTACCCTCCTGAACCCGACCTTTCTTTCTTGGACAGCCTGCTGCCCAAACAAAGATCCACTATGTAAATAAAAAGTTGGCTAGATTAATGTAGAATGTGTGTTGTATCATATGTTATTACCATATGTATCATGACATATTAAAAGAAAATAAGGCTAGAATATTAGGAACAGACCCTTTAAATATTCCCTTACAAGAAATAGCAATCTCTTCTCATACTTTTCAATACAATTTGTTTGTCATTTAAAATGTTGGCTTGGAATTTTACCTGGAGTTGTAGACAGAGGGCCACTTTCTTCTGTTGTATATTCTGTGAGAAAATATATTTCAAATGATTACAATCCAATTTATGTTGTAATGTAATAAGTGTGTTGTAGATGTACATCTATCCTCATACTATTTATGGATAAATGTATTATATCTACTTTGAGAGTCAATCAGATGAATAACCGTTACAGGCAAGAAACAAGAAAATAATTCAAAAGCTTGGCTGTACCTAAGCATCTGTGGTAGGAACAATGAATATTAAGTCATTTAAATGTACTGAAATTCTAATATGATTGTTCTAGTTCAAATTAACCTGTATGTCACATAACTCAACTGCCAATGCCGATACAAGCTATGATCATTGATAAAAAATCTTTACTCATTCATAAACGTTAAGAAGATTTATACCTGACCCAGCAACAGTTAGAAAAGAAAAGATAGTTTTTTTATCTAGTATACAAAACTAAATGTGATAAGAAATTGATATGCCTTTACAAAGTATCAAGCATATACTCCGTCCAAATTGTAGATCATATTACCAATCAATGATACTAAATTGAAGTATTGCATTAAAATATTCAGACATGATGTCACCTACCCTGTGTTGTTGTGGGCTCCTGCTCTGTGTGCAAGTGAAATATCCATCGGCCAGGTGTATCACTATTGCTTGTGGTTGTGAGTTTGAGCACATCGGCAGTTTGAGATCCATTCATTGACAAATATGTCACTCCATCTCCAAGATCAAATCCTGCCTAAATTATCAAATGAGAATTGGCTTCAATCAAAATTAGTTGATATGAGACAAAATAAGATATCAGAAGAAAACAATCACACATATGCCTTATTAGAAGGAAAATCTGCAGAGATAAAACTTTCTTGCAAGTCATAAACTGAAACAGCATGTTTTTATTTTGAAAGACAGAAGCATATTCCTGTTGTATTGTATACAACATCATCAAAATACATAATAAGCACCATCACATCTTCAACATATTAAATTCATTATGTTAAATACCTGTGCCGCCGCTCCTCCTAAGCCATTTTTATCTCCTCCACTACCAGGGTCTGTTGTCCAGGTCAGTTTCTGATAATTAAATATTGCATATGTGCTCTTGCCATCTCCAACAATCACAGCTTGAAAGGTATTTGTCTGGAATGATAACGCAAAACACATGATGAGACAAAGGAAATTCTAATGGGCAATCAGGTTAGCATTGAAGAGGTGTTAGACGCATATTATGATTCACCTCATGATAAAACTAAATTACTAAATATAATTGTAATTGATATATTGGTTGTGCACAATTTAGAACTAAACAAATATATATATTCTACATTTCATTTTATGCACAAATTAGAGCCATATGTATGTCAAGAAATAATACTTACTGGTGTTGATGATGAACCACCTTTGAATGTTACATCACTCCATGTTACAATGAGACCACTAACTGCTTGGAAATTTGAATCTGGAAACATCGCTTGGATGTGACTTGAGATGGTATTTAGGTTTGCAGGTGATGTATGAGGCAATGGTCTGTAATATACCTTACCAGAATTGACTGTTGTGTCTATATCTGCCCAGAATGGAACTATTTTTGGTACGCCATCTTTCAGGGGAAATGATTTTGAACTAAACAGAGGCATTCCAGTCTCAAAGGAAATCAATCCATTTGTGCTGACCTAAAAAATGAAAGCATAACATATATGAAGAAATCGGGAGATGTTCCATGATTACAAATGTTAATTTCCCCATTTGTCAAAGCTTCATTTAATCTTGATTTTACAAGTCAGTTTGGTAATGTTTATGACACACCTAGTGATAACAACAAAAAATAAAGATATCTGAAAGACATGTTAAATAAGCTGATTCTGAACAATAATTTGATCATGGATGTGAGAACAAGTAAAATTGGATCTCCATTACTGTTAATGGCGTGTCAGGTTATGATTGATTTTTAGATACATTTTACATTATTCAATTACCTTCACACTCGCATGCCACTAACTTAGAAAGTGACCATTTATGGTCAGTGGGATGATACTTACAAAAGCTTCAGATATAGATGATCCAAAATATTTGAAACCTCCATTGACAAGATCCAATGGGTGTGACACAATGTCATCTCCAGTCAGAATAGTCTCAAAAATCACTTTGTAGGGATACAACACATTTTCCGGTTCTGGATATGTAATTATTGCAATTGTTAATTGACAAATATTTGAAAATAAGAAATAAACATTAAAGGGCCAGTTCCTAATAATTGGCTTGTACCCCAAACCATGTGTTTTTTTGTCATATAATTTTTCATTTGGTTGCCAGCAGTCATCTCACACATTTCAAGTGTATCTTGCAAACATTGTGATAATCAAATTTCACATGACATATTGCCAAAGTCAGTCCAGAATTTTATTACCCCTGTCACGTGGGATGGTGACATAGAGAGTGTAAAGTTTCGGGAAAACTCCTAGCCCAGCATCATGAAGTCGGAAGGAGATTTTACAGATAGTGATAGTTCAAGAAGTGTTTCTGACACAATAGAAGTTCAAATTTAATTTGGATCATCAGAGGATAAAGGAAGTAGGTCTGAGCCATCTTCAGGCTGCTTTATTGAGCAGGGATGGCAATTTGAGCCCCCACGGCAAACTAGACTTGTAGCTCGCAGTTTGCGTGATTGAGAAGAGTCTGACATTGGGGATGATCTTCAACAAATCAAAATAGTATATGTTTTGATAGCAGACAGTATGTTTTGACAAAACATACCACACTGTGCCTACTAGCAATTATGAAAACAAAACAAGAACCATGGCCATGCTATTTAATTTATGTTACTTTTCAGTCACCACTTATATGGACCACAGTCACTTATATGGATCACAAAGTACATAATCCTCCAAAGTTTTATTACCCTCCTGAACCCGACCTTTCTTTCTTGGACAGCCTGCTGCCCAAACAAAGATCCACTATGTAAATAAAAAGTTGGCTAGATTAATGTAGAATGTGTGTTGTATCATATGTTATTACCATATGTATCATGACATATTAAAAGAAAATAAGGCTAGAATATTAGGAACAGACCCTTTAAATATTCCCTTACAAGAAATAGCAATCTCTTCTCATACTTTTCAATACAATTTGTTTGTCATTTAAAATGTTGGCTTGGAATTTTACCTGGAGTTGTAGACAGAGGGCCACTTTCTTCTGTTGTATATTCTGTGAGAAAATATATTTCAAATGATTACAATCCAATTTATGTTGTAATGTAATAAGTGTGTTGTAGATGTACATCTATCCTCATACTATTTATGGATAAATGTATTATATCTACTTTGAGAGTCAATCAGATGAATAACCGTTACAGGCAAGAAACAAGAAAATAATTCAAAAGCTTGGCTGTACCTAAGCATCTGTGGTAGGAACAATGAATATTAAGTCATTTAAATGTACTGAAATTCTAATATGATTGTTCTAGTTCAAATTAACCTGTATGTCACATAACTCAACTGCCAATGCCGATACAAGCTATGATCATTGATAAAAAATCTTTACTCATTCATAAACGTTAAGAAGATTTATACCTGACCCAGCAACAGTTAGAAAAGAAAAGATAGTTTTTTTATCTAGTATACAAAACTAAATGTGATAAGAAATTGATATGCCTTTACAAAGTATCAAGCATATACTCCGTCCAAATTGTAGATCATATTACCAATCAATGATACTAAATTGAAGTATTGCATTAAAATATTCAGACATGATGTCACCTACCCTGTGTTGTTGTGGGCTCCTGCTCTGTGTGCAAGTGAAATATCCATCGGCCAGGTGTATCACTATTGCTTGTGGTTGTGAGTTTGAGCACATCGGCAGTTTGAGATCCATTCATTGACAAATATGTCACTCCATCTCCAAGATCAAATCCTGCCTAAATTATCAAATGAGAATTGGCTTCAATCAAAATTAGTTGATATGAGACAAAATAAGATATCAGAAGAAAACAATCACACATATGCCTTATTAGAAGGAAAATCTGCAGAGATAAAACTTTCTTGCAAGTCATAAACTGAAACAGCATGTTTTTATTTTGAAAGACAGAAGCATATTCCTGTTGTATTGTATACAACATCATCAAAATACATAATAAGCACCATCACATCTTCAACATATTAAATTCATTATGTTAAATACCTGTGCCGCCGCTCCTCCTAAGCCATTTTTATCTCCTCCACTACCAGGGTCTGTTGTCCAGGTCAGTTTCTGATAATTAAATATTGCATATGTGCTCTTGCCATCTCCAACAATCACAGCTTGAAAGGTATTTGTCTGGAATGATAACGCAAAACACATGATGAGACAAAGGAAATTCTAATGGGCAATCAGGTTAGCATTGAAGAGGTGTTAGACGCATATTATGATTCACCTCATGATAAAACTAAATTACTAAATATAATTGTAATTGATATATTGGTTGTGCACAATTTAGAACTAAACAAATATATATATTCTACATTTCATTTTATGCACAAATTAGAGCCATATGTATGTCAAGAAATAATACTTACTGGTGTTGATGATGAACCACCTTTGAATGTTACATCACTCCATGTTACAATGAGACCACTAACTGCTTGGAAATTTGAATCTGGAAACATCGCTTGGATGTGACTTGAGATGGTATTTAGGTTTGCAGGTGATGTATGAGGCAATGGTCTGTAATATACCTTACCAGAATTGACTGTTGTGTCTATATCTGCCCAGAATGGAACTATTTTTGGTACGCCATCTTTCAGGGGAAATGATTTTGAACTAAACAGAGGCATTCCAGTCTCAAAGGAAATCAATCCATTTGTGCTGACCTAAAAAATGAAAGCATAACATATATGAAGAAATCGGGAGATGTTCCATGATTACAAATGTTAATTTCCCCATTTGTCAAAGCTTCATTTAATCTTGATTTTACAAGTCAGTTTGGTAATGTTTATGACACACCTAGTGATAACAACAAAAAATAAAGATATCTGAAAGACATGTTAAATAAGCTGATTCTGAACAATAATTTGATCATGGATGTAAAAACAAGTAAAATTGGATCTCCATTACTGTTAATGGCGTGTCAGGTTATGATTGATTTTTAGATACATTTTACATTATTCAATTACCTTCACACTCGCATGCCACTAACTTAGAAAGTGACCATTTATGGTCAGTGGGATGATACTTACAAAAGCTTCAGATATAGATGATCCAAAATATTTGAAACCTCCATTGACAAGATCCAATGGGTGTGACACAATGTCATCTCCAGTCAGAATAGTCTCAAAAATCACTTTGTAGGGATACAACACATTTTCCGGTTCTGGATATGTAATTATTGCAATTGTTAATTGACAAATATTTGAAAATAAGAAATAAACATTAAAGGGCCAGTTCCTAATAATTGGCTTGTACCCCAAACCATGTGTTTTTTTGTCATATAATTTTTCATTTGGTTGCCAGCAGTCATCTCACACATTTCAAGTGTATCTTGCAAACATTGTGATAATCAAATTTCACATGACATATTGCCAAAGTCAGTCCAGAATTTTATTACCCCTGTCACGTGGGATGGTGACATAGAGAGTGTAAAGTTTCGGGAAAACTCCTAGCCCAGCATCATGAAGTCGGAAGGAGATTTTACAGATAGTGATAGTTCAAGAAGTGTTTCTGACACAATAGAAGTTCAAATTTAATTTGGATCATCAGAGGATAAAGGAAGTAGGTCTGAGCCATCTTCAGGCTGCTTTATTGAGCAGGGATGGCAATTTGAGCCCCCACGGCAAACTAGACTTGTAGCTCGCAGTTTGCGTGATTGAGAAGAGTCTGACATTGGGGATGATCTTCAACAAATCAAAATAGTATATGTTTTGATAGCAGACAGTATGTTTTGACAAAACATACCACACTGTGCCTACTAGCAATTATGAAAACAAAACAAGAACCATGGCCATGCTATTTAATTTATGTTACTTTTCAGTCACCACTTATATGGACCACAGTCACTTATATGGATCACAAAGTACATAATCCTCCAAAGTTTTATTACCCTCCTGAACCCGACCTTTCTTTCTTGGACAGCCTGCTGCCCCAACAAAGATCCACTATGTAAATAAAAAGTTGGCTAGATTAATGTAGAATGTGTGTTGTATCATATGTTATTACCATATGTATCATGACATATTAAAAGAAAATAAGGCTAGAATATTAGGAACTGACCCTTTAAATATTCCCTTACAAGAAATAGCAATCTCTTCTCATATTTTTCAATACAATTTGTTTGTCATTTAAAATGTTGGCTTGGAATTTTACCTGGAGTTGTAGACAGAGGGCCACTTTCTTCTGTTGTATATTCTGTGAGAAAATATATTTTAAATGATTACAATCCAATTTATGTTGTAATGTAATAAGTGTGTTGTAGATGTACATCTATCCTCATACTATTTATGGATAAATGTATTATATCTACTTTGAGAGTCAATCAGATGAATAACCGTTACAGGCAAGAAACAAGAAAATAATTCAAAAGCTTGGCTGTACCTAAGCATCTGTGCTAGGAACAATGAATATTAAGTCATTTAAATGTACTGAAATTCTAATATGATTGTTCTAGTTCAAATTAACCTGTATGTCACATAACTCAACTGCCAATGCCGATAGAAGCTATGATCATTGATAAAAAATCTTTACTCATTCATAAACGTTAAGAAGATTTATACCTGACCCAGCAACAGTTAGAAAAGAAAAGATAGTTTTTTTATCTAGTATACAAAACTAAATGTGATAAGAAATTGATATGCCTTTACAAAGTATCAAGCATATACTCCGTCCAAATTGTAGATCATATTACCAATCAATGATACTAAATTGAAGTATTGCATTAAAATATTCAGACATGATGTCACCTACCCTGTGTTGTTGTGGGCTCCTGCTCTGTGTGCAAGTGAAATATCCATCGGCCAGGTGTATCACTATTGCTTGTGGTTGTGAGTTTGAGCACATCGGCAGTTTGAGATCCATTCATTGACAAATATGTCACTCCATCTCCAAGATCAAATCCTGCCTAAATTATCAAATGAGAATTGGCTTCAATCAAAATTAGTTGATATGAGACAAAATAAGATATCAGAAGAAAACAATCACACATATGCCTTATTAGAAGGAAAATCTGCAGAGATAAAACTTTCTTGCAAGTCATAAACTGAAACAGCATGTTTTTATTTTGAAAGACAGAAGCATATTCCTGTTGTATTGTATACAACATCATCAAAATACATAATAAGCACCATCACATCTTCAACATATTAAATTCATTATGTTAAATACCTGTGCCGCCGCTCCTCCTAAGCCATTTTTATCTCCTCCACTACCAGGGTCTGTTGTCCAGGTCAGTTTCTGATAATTAAATATTGCATATGTGCTCTTGCCATCTCCAACAATCACAGCTTGAAAGGTATTTGTCTGGAATGATAACGCAAAACACATGATGAGACAAAGGAAATTCTAATGGGCAATCAGGTTAGCATTGAAGAGGTGTTAGACGCATATTATGATTCACCTCATGATAAAACTAAATTACTAAATATAATTGTAATTGATATATTGGTTGTGCACAATTTAGAACTAAACAAATATATATATTCTACATTTCATTTTATGCACAAATTAGAGCCATATGTATGTCAAGAAATAATACTTACTGGTGTTGATGATGAACCACCTTTGAATGTTACATCACTCCATGTTACAATGAGACCACTAACTGCTTGGAAATTTGAATCTGGAAACATCGCTTGGATGTGACTTGAGATGGTATTTAGGTTTGCAGGTGATGTATGAGGCAATGGTCTGTAATATACCTTACCAGAATTGACTGTTGTGTCTATATCTGCCCAGAATGGAACTATTTTTGGTACGCCATCTTTCAGGGGAAATGATTTTGAACTAAACAGAGGCATTCCAGTCTCAAAGGAAATCAATCCATTTGTGCTGACCTAAAAAATGAAAGCATAACATATATGAAGAAATCGGGAGATGTTCCATGATTACAAATGTTAATTTCCCCATTTGTCAAAGCTTCATTTAATCTTGATTTTACAAGTCAGTTTGGTAATGTTTTTGACACACCTAGTGATAACAACAAAAAATAAAGATATCTGAAAGACATGTTAAATAAGCTGATTCTGAACAATAATTTGATCATGGATGTGAGAACAAGTAAAATTGGATCTCCATTGTTGTTACTGGCGTGTCAGGTTATGATTGATTTTTAGATACATTTTACATTATTCAATTACCTTCACACTCACATGCCACTAACTTAGAAAGTGACCATTTATGGTCAGTGGGATGATACTTACAAAAGCTTCAGATATAGATGATCCAAAATATTTGAAACCTCCATTGACAAGATCCAATGGGTGTGACACAATGTCATCTCCAGTCAGAATAGTCTCAAAAATCACTTTGTAGGGATACAACACATTTTCCGGTTCTGGATATGTAATTATTGCAATTGTTAATTGACAAATATTTGAAAATAAGAAATAAACATTAAAGGGCCAGTTCCTAATAATTGGCTTGTACCCCAAACCATGTGTTTTTTTGTCATATAATTTTTCATTTGGTTGCCAGCAGTCATCTCACACATTTCAAGTGTATCTTGTAAACGTTGTGATAATCAAATTTCACATGACATATTGCTAAAGTCAGTCCAGAATTTTATTACCCCTGTCACGTGGGATGGTGACATAGAGAGTGTAAAGTTTCGGGAAAACTCCTAGCCCAGCATCATGAAGTCGGAAGGAGATTTTACAGATAGTGATAGTTCAAGAAGTGTTTCTGACACAATAGAAGTTCAAATTTAATTTGGATCATCAGAGGATAAAGGAAGTAGGTCTGAGCCATCTTCAGGCTGCTTTATTGAGCAGGGATGGCAATTTGAGCCCCCACGGCAAACTAGACTTGTAGCTCGCAGTTTGCGTGATTGAGAAGAGTCTGACATTGGGGATGATCTTCAACAAATCAAAATAGTATATGTTTTGATAGCAGACAGTATGTTTTGACAAAACATACCACACTGTGCCTACTAGCAATTATGAAAACAAAACAAGAACCATGGCCATGCTATTTAATTTATGTTACTTTTCAGTCACCACTTATATGGACCACAGTCACTTATATGGATCACAAAGTACATAATCCTCCAAAGTTTTATTACCCTCCTGAACCCGACCTTTCTTTCTTGGACAGCCTGCTGCCCCAACAAAGATCCACTATGTAAATAAAAAGTTGGCTAGATTAATGTAGAATGTGTGTTGTATCATATGTTATTACCATATGTATCATGACATATTAAAAGAAAATAAGGCTAGAATATTAGGAACTGACCCTTTAAATATTCCCTTACAAGAAATAGCAATCTCTTCTCATATTTTTCAATACAATTTGTTTGTCATTTAAAATGTTGGCTTGGAATTTTACCTGGAGTTGTAGACAGAGGGCCACTTTCTTCTGTTGTATATTCTGTGAGAAAATATATTTTAAATGATTACAATCCAATTTATGTTGTAATGTAATAAGTGTGTTGTAGATGTACATCTATCCTCATACTATTTATGGATAAATGTATTATATCTACTTTGAGAGTCAATCAGATGAATAACCGTTACAGGCAAGAAACAAGAAAATAATTCAAAAGCTTGGCTGTACCTAAGCATCTGTGCTAGGAACAATGAATATTAAGTCATTTAAATGTACTGAAATTCTAATATGATTGTTCTAGTTCAAATTAACCTGTATGTCACATAACTCAACTGCCAATGCCGATAGAAGCTATGATCATTGATAAAAAATCTTTACTCATTCATAAACGTTAAGAAGATTTATACCTGACCCAGCAACAGTTAGAAAAGAAAAGATAGTTTTTTTATCTAGTATACAAAACTAAATGTGATAAGAAATTGATATGCCTTTACAAAGTATCAAGCATATACTCCGTCCAAGTTGTAGATCATATTACCAATCAATGATACTAAATTGAAGTATTGCATTAAAATATTCAGACATGATGTCACCTACCCTGTGTTGTTGTGGGCTCCTGCTCTGTGTGCAAGTGAAATATCCATCGGCCAGGTGTATCACTATTGCTTGTGGTTGTGAGTTTGAGCACATCGGCAGTTTGAGATCCATTCATTGACAAATATGTCACTCCATCTCCAAGATCAAATCCTGCCTAAATTATCAAATGAGAATTGGCTTCAATCAAAATTAGTTGATATGAGACAAAATAAGATATCAGAAGAAAACAATCACACATATGCCTTATTAGAAGGAAAATCTGCAGAGATAAAACTTTCTTGCAAGTCATAAACTGAAACAGCATGTTTTTATTTTGAAAGACAGAAGCATATTCCTGTTGTATTGTATACAACATCATCAAAATACATAATAAGCACCATCACATCTTCAACATATTAAATTCATTATGTTAAATACCTGTGCCGCCGCTCCTCCTAAGCCATTTTTATCTCCTCCACTACCAGGGTCTGTTGTCCAGGTCAGTTTCTGATAATTAAATATTGCATATGTGCTCTTGCCATCTCCAACAATCACAGCTTGAAAGGTATTTGTCTGGAATGATAATGCAAAACACATGATGAGACAAAGGAAATTCTAATAGGCAATCAGGTTAGCATTGAAGAGGTGTTAGATGCATATTATGATTCACCTCATGATAAAATTAAATTACTAAATATAATTGTAATTGATATATTAGTTGTGCACACAATGCGATTTAGAACTAAACAAATATATATATTCTACATTTCATTTTATGCACAAATTAGAGCCATATGTATGTCAAGAAATAATACTTACTGGTGTTGATGATGAACCACCTTTGAATGTTACATCACTCCATGTTACAATGAGACCACTAACTGCTTGGAAATTTGAATCTGGAAACATCGCTTGGATGTGACTTGAGATGGTATTTAGGTTTGCAGGTGATGTATGAGGCAATGGTCTGTAATATACCTTACCAGAATTGACTGTTGTGTCTATATCTGCCCAGAATGGAACTATTTTTGGTACGCCATCTTTCAGGGGAAATGATTTTGAACTAAACAGAGGCATTCCAGTCTCAAAGGAAATCAGCCCATTTGTGCTGATCTAAAATATAATGTACGGTAGGAAATCTGAACACAACATGTAAGAAAATATTTTAGATGTTACATGATTTAAATCTAGATTTCCCCATTCGTTACAACATCATTTAATCTTGATTTTTAAGTGAATTTGGAGTGTCTTTGACACACCTAGAGATAACATACAATGATATTCAAAGGTTAAATTAGGTCATTCTTAGTCTCAAGTTATTCATGCACGTAAGTTCAATTAAAATTGATCTTCTATGTTCTAAATGGCCAGTCAGGTTTCAATTGGTTTTAACATACTATTGTTTGCCTTGCTGAGAGTTCTTAAGATGCTTTATTCAGATATCTTCACACTCATGTCTCACCTCGTCAGTGAACATTCATGCATTGTGGGATGATACTTACAAAGGCCTCAGTTAAAGTTGATCCAAAATATTTGAAGCCTCCATTGGCAAGATCTAACGGATGCGAGACAAGGTCATCTCCATTTAAGGTAGTTTCAAAAATCATTTTGTAGGGATACAAAACAGATTCTGGTGCTTAAAATGAAGTTATTGCAACCATTAATATTTAAAAACTAAAAGCTAACCTTTAATACTCTCTAGGTAAAAAGAAATCAGACAGTTGTAGGTTGGCTTGAGATTTTAACAGAAGTTGGAGAGGGGGGCCCATTTCCCTTTGTTGTGTATTATAATAGAAAACTTCTTTTGAATGATTACAATTTAATTTGTGACATAAGGTAGTGCGTGTTATATGTATGTATCTGTCATACTATTTATGGATAAATATTTAATTGAGTAAGCTCTGCAGAAAAGTGCACACATGTATTTAATCAGGACAGGCACCATATTTCTTCTCTGTACAAAAGAAATATAACATAAAATTGCTAAATTGATTTTAACAAAAATATGTTAAGGCTGTATATAGTATTATATCGAGAGACAATCAGAGGGACAACAGGTGGAGGTAAGAAAAAAGAAATTAATTCAAAAGCTTAGCTGTACCCTAGTGTCTGGTATGAACAAGTTATATTAAGTCTTTGAAATGTACTGAAATTCTAGAATGATTGTCCTAGTTCAAATTAAAATGTGTGTCACATAACTCAACTCCCAATGCTGATAGAAGCTGTAATCATTTATAAAAAACTGTATTCATTCATAAACTTTAAGACGATTTAAACCTCACCTAGGAACAGTTGGAAAAGATATGATCACTTATTTATCTTGTATATAAAACCAAAGATGATGAGTAATTGATATGCCTATAAAATGTTTCAATCGTTTACATTGGCAATTTTGGATCAAATTGCCAATTAATGATAAGAAATCTAAATATTGTATTAAATTATTCAGATATAATGACACATACCCTCTGTTGTTGAGGGCTCCTGCTCTGTGTGTAAGTGAAAGATCCATCTCCCCAGCGTATCACCATTGGTTGTACTTGTGAGATTGAGCACATTAGCAGTTTGAGATCCATCTATTGACAAATACGTCACTCCATCACCAAGATCAAAACCTGCCTTAAATAGTAAATAAGAACTGAATTTAATCAACAAAATTTGATATTAAAAAATATAATATATTAAAATATTTACATACATCTTTTTGAAAGAAAATTTTGAAGAGATAATCTTATTTGCAAGTAATAAACTGAAAGGAATGTTCAGGAATGATTGAAGCATATGTCTATTAAATTATATAAAATGTCATCAAAATACATAATAATCCCCATCAAAACTTTAGCTTATTAGTTTCATGAAGTTAAATACCTGTGCTGCAGCTCCTCCTAAGCCATTTTTATCTCCTCCACTACCAGGGTCAGTTGTCCAGGTCAGTTTCTGATAATTAAATATTACATAAGTGCTTTTGCCATCTCCTACAATCACAGCTTGAAAGGTATTTGTCTGGAATAATAATACAATACATTTGATGAGGCAATGAAAACCCAACTAGTAAATATTGCAGGAAGGTTAACACTGAAGAAGTATAAGGGGCTTAATGTAATTCTGATTCACCTCATTTAAAACATATATTGATTACCAAACACAATCATAATGGATTTTATTAATTATGCACATAACGTGATTTAGAACTAAATAAAAATCTATTAGAGACTTCATTTTATGGACAAAGTAGATCAAGAAATAACACTTACTGGTGTTGATGATGAACCACCTTTGAATGTTACATCACTCCATGTTACCATGAGACCACTAACGGCTTGGAAATTTGAATCTGGAAAATTTGCTTGGATATGGCTTGTGATGGTATTTAGAGTTACAGGTGATGTATAAGGCAATGGTCTGTAATAAACCTTGCCGGAATTGACTGTAGTGTCTATATCTGCCCAGAATGGAGCTAATTTTGGTACGCCATCTTTCAGGGGAAATGATTTTGAACTAAACAGAGACATTCCAGTCTCAAAGGAAATCAATCCATTTGTGCTGACCTAAAAATTGAAAGCATACCACACATTAAGATTTCACTATTCATTAGAACTTGTTTCAATAATTCTTTAAAAATGAGTTGAGTAACATCTTTGCCAGACAATGATTTCTAAGAATAATAATTGAAATAATATCATTCTAAATAATTTGCTCTTCACATGATGTTACAAATTGCAGAAAGGCTTTTGGACATATCATGAGTAGATGAATTTACCAATTTTTCAAAAAACTTTCAATTTACACTGCCATCATGCATGATTAGGAGATTTAAACTTACAAAAGCCTCAGATATAGTTGATCCAAAATATTTGAAACCTCCACTGACAAGATTTAATGGATGTGATACTGTGTCATCTCCAGTTAATGTAGTTTCAAAAGGCATCTTGTAGGGATACATAACAGACCCATACACTGAATAAAAATAATTGCAGTTACAAATCCAGTAAAAGGTAATAAGCTCTCTTTTCAAACCACAAATAGTATATAAATTTGCCCGTCTAACATTTACAGTGAATCAGATGTAAATGATATCCCTATCAATCATCAGATAAACCTTAAAAGATAAAAGCATGAACATATTGGGAAAAAACATTACTTCAGAAACATATGCATTACTGCTGGTTGACTTTGGTAAAGTGCAATATCATGTGATTATAACTCTTCAGTCATCTGTAATAATTCCAATAATCAATTATGTACTGAAATGTTTTTTTTTCTCTGTTCAAGGTGGTCCTCGCGATTTCATTTTATTCATCTTTGAGATATATTACGAAACAGAATAAAATATATGTTTAAATAATAAATATGGGAAACTAAACTTTTATCATCCTTTTGAAGGATATCATGTTCGTAGCAATATTCATAAGAAATATCTTCTTTCTTTTACAGGGAGTAAATGCAAATCAGTTTTGCAGCGATATGATCATAATTTTCTGCCTTTTGTGCATCTTTATTCAATTGGACAAGTACCTGTATCATGGGTGTACACTTAAAACACAGGGCTAGATTTCAATGGTCTGACCTTCAAGGTTCAGGTTCTAATATGGCTTCTGATTCAGGTTCTGGTTCTAGTCAGTGAAAATTAATTGGACCTTTGATCAAGATATCACAACACATTGCATGAAATGTTACCCTTTTCTTGTTTCTCTTAATTCAAAATAATCTTTCACAACGTATACTTCCCTTGAGTGAAATGAAGCACATTCTTGACCTACATTCTTAACCTCCATTCAGCCATTTCTATTATTACTGAATTCCTTGAGCATATATCAACATGTTAGCTCCCATTGAAAGGGTAAGGCTAAAGGGAGTAATGACAGCTCAAAATTCAGGGGCGATCCGGTCGTCAACAAAGGTAGTAGTAATGTTAGACACTATATGTAACATGTCACAGATGAAGTGAGTATTATCCAAATACTGCACCTCACAACGAGCATACGAAGGAGGGCAACTTCTGCTTCAAGTCAATATTGAGAATACATCTATATGAGGTCCTCAGGAGACCAACTGAGTATAAAGTTTCAACGCCTATCGTTAACTTACTCCGCAGGTAGCGTCCATTGATACAGTGCACTATATAAATGCCTCAGGCACATCTAAACCAACATCCTTCAAAACTACTTTCCATAGAAAAATACACAACACTCCAGTCATTGACGATGTTTTATTTAAGATTTTGTGTTTTTTTATGTTTTAAGTTCAAGTTATATACAATGTATCTGGGCATAGCATGATACACTTCATCTGTAAAGTGAGTAGATAGTTTCACCCTTTGACAATAAAATCTAAATTATGATTAAATCATTCTATATTACTCTCTTAGAAGAGATATGAGAGACTATTTTATAACATTTTAAAACAAATAAGATATCCAGAAATTTGAAAAATCACTATATAATACTTGGACATCATTTCCTAAAATCAAAAGAAAAATAAGATGGGTATCCGGCACATTACTTAATGATGATCCATAACAATTCTCTTCTATGACATAGAATATAATGGCAGGTTTTGGTACTCATTCTACATATATCTGTAACTCAGTATATTAATCAACTTGTCACAGTCAATAAAATCTACAAAAGAGGCATATATATTGAAAACAACATTATAAAGATTATCTCTTAATTAAAATAATGAGTATGAGAGACATTTTGTGAGGACATATTCCTCAGTTTCCAACTTGAAGTGGCAGGTTAGACAGAGCCTAATATCTTCCAGTCTCTAATCTGACCAGTTTGTCTGTTTGGAATTTTACATCACTTTCAACATTATTTCAGTCATTTCGTGATGAAACCTACTTGTAGCAGATATAGTGCTGCCTCACTGAATTGTCATGTTGTAGGTTCTTGCCATGACAATCCACACGGTTCGTGTGTGAAATTGTATCATGGTTTCAGTATTTTTTTTTTTAAACAAACAAGCTACGCTCTGAAATTACTTTTCAACTTGGTTCAGTGGGTAAGAAATCTGTCTCCCAAACTAAAGATTTGGGGTTCAATTCCTGGTAGGAACAAATACTGATTTCATGCTGAAGATGACATCTTCATATTTGTTTAATAATTGAGCAATATACATGTCAGAACATTCAGATTTGATTACTAATCTCAGCAAACAGGTGTTCTCAGCATGATGCCAGCTCATATTTTTTCAAACTCTATCGCTGGTATCCTGATTTGAGACTTTTTCATATATGGTTAGACACTAATAACTGTCCCAGATTGGGACAGTGAATGTGGTCGCAGGTGCCCGTATGTTTTGGCCGGAATTTCGGTCCTACGTCTCTGTAAATTGGTCAAAATTTTTGGGTTTCATTGTTCTATATTTACGTCAACCAATCAGTGACGTTAGTCACCCGCTGCACAAACCCATTTAAACGAGGCCATTGATTGTCCTACTATTTTGGTTGGACAAGGATTGCCTAATGTATGGTATTTTGGCTCAAGGGAAAAACATGTCATGTTGTATTGTTGTATTGTCCTCTATTAAAAGATGCACAATGATTTATTTCATACTACATTGTTTTTTTTGCAATTAAATAATATGATATGAATCTATCAAACTGATATGAATCTATTTGCAGGTGTATAGAGAACATGTGATATAAATCTGACTTTTTGTGTGTGTTATTTTGTTTCTGATCCCTCTATCATTTTGTCCTAGATTCTCATGATAATAAATTTAAATGCGTCACATATACATATTTCACACTTGTTATATACATGATTATCTTTAGGTGAGGTAAACACCCTCCTTAAAATGAAAAATAGTGCATCTCCACGTCATGATGACCTTGCAGTTGTTTATTATATTTTATTTTCCAAACATCAAATCGATTGTTGAAAGTTTCATTGCAAAATGTATGATATCATTTTGCGATGTGCCATAAAGCCACCATTTATTCATTCCATTTAATTTTCGACCAATAATTATGTGTAAACTGCTATATTGACCTATTTAAGTCAGTATTTTTTTCTTCAAGTGAAGTTAGGAATTTATCTCAGCTTTTATATGAAAATAATTAATATTACCATTTTGTAAAGCGTGGGAATATTCTGTGTGTGCAATAACCAGAAATCTTCACCCTTATGACCTTTCACCTTTCCTTGACCACGGGTCGCTCTTTGTATTTTTCAGGTATCAAATATTACATGGAGTAAGGGTAAAAGGTCATGTGAACCATTCTCTTCCAAGAATATTAGTCATTTTCATAACATATAACCGTTTAATTCATACTACTCATTTTCTTATTATTAGGCATGGCTACATATGTAGTGACAACATTCTGAACCTAAACATGTTAACAAATCAAGAAGATTCCTTTCGGGTTCAAACTGAGATTCATCGCCTCGTGCTAATCTTGTTAATCTTTGCTAACCAAATGCAAGTAAATTGTTAAAAGTTGATTTTGTGCACTAGCATCACAATTTGAATTTTTCATAATGTCACGTGCTATCACACATATGCTGTCACGGCTTTTTGTTTCACCCAAGTTTGCAATAAACAGATTTATAATGGTATGTAGGATAAAGCAGCGACATATAACTTTCACGAGGTCTTCCAGACATCCTCCCCAGACATCCTCCCCAGACATCCTCTCAGACATCTTCCCCAGACATCCTCCCCAGACATCCTCCCCAGACATCTTCCCGAGACATCCTCCCAAGACATCCTCTCAGACATCCTCCCCAGACATCCTCCCCAGACATCCTCCCCAGACATCCTCCCCAGACATCCTCTCCAGACATCTACCCCAGACATCCTCACTAGACATCCTCCCCAGACATCCTCTCAGACATCTTCCCCAGACATCCTCCCCAGACATCCTCCCCAGACATCTTCCCGAGACATCCTCCCAAGACATCCTTCCCAGACATCCTCCCCAGACATCCTCTCAGACATACTCCCCAGACATCCTCCCCAGACATCCTCCCCAGACATCTACTCCAGACATCTTCCAAGACATCCTCTCCAGACATCCTCCCCAGACATCCTCCCCAGACATCTACCCCAGACATCCCCCCAGACATCTACCCCAGACATCTACCCCAGACATCTACCCCAGACATCCTCCCCAGACATCCTCCCCAGACATCCTCCCCAGACATCCTCCCCAGACATCCTCTCCAGACATCTACCCCAGACATCTACCCAAGACATCCTCCAAGACATCCTCCCCAGACATCCTCCCCAGACATCCTCTCCAGACATCCTCCAAGACATCCTCCCCAGACATCCTCTCCAGACATATACCCCAGACATCCTCCCAAAACATCCTCTCCTAACCTCTACCCCAGACATCCTCCCCAGACATCCTCACTAGACATCTACCCCAGACATCTACCCCAGACATCCTCCCCAGACATCCTCCCCATACATCCTCCCCATACATCCTCCCATACATCCTCCCCAGACATCCTTCCCAGACATCCTCCCCAGACATCCTCCTCCGACATCCTTCCCAGACATCCTCCCCAGACATCCTCCCCAGACATCATCCCCAGACATCCTCCAAGACATCCTCCTCAGACATCCTCCTCAGACATCCTCCACAGACATCCGCCCCAGACATCATCCCCAGACATCCTTCCCAGACATCCTTCCCAGACATCTTCCCCAGACATCCTCCCCAGACATCCTCCCCAAGCATATCAGAGAATACCACATATAAGGAGTAATTCACCCTTAAATCTATTTCAAACGAATCACCTATATTTTCAAGTTTTTTTCTCCAAAAAAGTGTTCCAACTTAAGACGTTCTCTCTAAAAAGTGGGTTAATGGTTATTATATATTCATTCAGTTTATTACCTTATAATGTATGCAAACGTTTCCTGATAACAAAACAGTTTTTTCAATATCACGCTTTTCATTTCTTCACACACACACACAACTATAATGACCTGTGGTACTAATTATTAGAATTGTAGGATGTATGCTTAGCTTTTATTTATGGGGTGTGGGGCTAATCATTAAAAGGATTAAGCAGTGATTTTGAAAAATATGTATAAGTATCATAAATTAACGATAAAGATATTTGCCTTTCATATCTAAACGTTGTTTTGGTTGATGCACTCCAGTAAGTGTCTGTAAAACCTATTTAAACAGGAGCCTAGTTTATAGTAGTGTTCTCCAATCACCAATCGGCAAAGCCCAGATAGGTGATCTGGAAGGGTTTGTGGAACATCCAAGGTCTCTTCTATTTCAACCAAAGAAATGTTTGGTGGAGTTGATTGAGCTCTAGTGAAGTAAAAATTCGCCAGCTGCAAAAACTGTGGTAAACCCGTTTAAACGTCAAAATTGAACCCGTTTCAACTGCCGTTAAAACGGGTTTGACTCAATTTTTGCAGCTGGCGATTATTATCAAGTATTTATATTTTCCTTATTTAATGTTATCCAAAGAATAATCAAGCTTTTTATGAGATTTTAGACATAATCATGCATAAAATATGAATTATCACGAAAACAGTTGGGTATTTAAAAAATCACATCTAAACGAGATTATACATGAAAATCAAAAATCTCAGACCTCTCCAGATCACCTATCTGGGCTTTGCCGATGGGTGATTGGAGAACACTAAGTTTATAGCCCCCTTTTCAAAGCACACTTCTTTCTTGGCAACATTTTTATGTGGAGTGTGATCATAGAGGCACTGAAAGTAGACACTAATAACATGTCCATATATATGGACAGTACACCACCTCGCAGTTGCCCATATGCCTTGCCCGGAATTCCGGTCATACGTCACTGGAAATGTGGGTTGTTGTTTAGGGTTTCCCTGTTCTATATTTATGTCAATCAATCAGAGCAGTCACTCTAAAAGAGTGACAATATTCGCCCGCTGCACAACGAGACGTCCTTGATAGTCCTAATAGAGATTTGGACTGCATAGTCTACACTGAAAGGTAAGATGACATGATAAATGTATGGCAATATGCTTATGACGTCATGAAATGTAATGTCCTTTAGATAGTGCCAGAATGACATCATACAGTGCTACTCTACTTTGAGCCTCAATTGAGGTCAAACAAAGTTCACGCTACCCGTGTTTACCCGTCACGTGCAGCTTATGGACTGAGACAGATCTCTCCTGGGAGTGCAACTTTTATGGCTTATAATAATAATAATAATAATAAATATATATCGCGCTGATACCAGATAGTACTGTTCATAGCGCTTTGTTCAGAACGTGAGTTCTGAATAGGTGAGTTTTAAGTCTACTCTTAAAAGAGTCGACTGAAGTGCTAACCCTTATGTTAGATGGTAGCACGTTCCAGAACTTAGGGCTGATGGCTGAGAAGGCTCTATCACCCATTGTCTTTAGGCGCATTTTCGGCTCAGAGGTAAGTACCGTCATTTGATCTAAGGCTCCTTTCACCTGTTTTCACCTGTAGCAGATCACGTAGGTAAGGAGGTGCTCTACCATTTAGAGCTTTCCAGGTTATCAGTAAAATTTTAAATTCTATTCTTGCATGTACGGGGAGCCAGTGCAATTCCTTCAGCTTTTCAGATATATGGTCGAATTTCCTGAGTTTACCAACCACTCGTGCTGCAGCGTTCTGTAAATATTGCAACTTTTTTATCTCTAGACCAGCTAGTAAACCATTTCCGTAGTCTAAGGTAGAAGTCACAAAGGCATGCGCCAAGGTAACAGCTGTTTTTTCATCTAAGCAATGTCTAATGGCAGATAGGTTCCTAATGTGATAAAAACCCTTACTGCACATTTTTTTAACTTGAGTCTTTAGGTTCATGTTGGAGTCTAATGTGATGCCTAGATCAACCACACTATTTGATGGTGATATGTTAGAGCTGCCAACCCTGATTGATGTTGGCATTTCTGCAGTTCTGTCATGCATGTCTGTACATATCAGCATCTCTGTTTTGCCGTCATTTATTTTCATTTTATTTGATATCAGAAATGATCTGACCTCTTCCACACATTTTTCAAGCGTGTTTTTGCTAATTTCAATATAATTTTTTGATGAGTGATCTACAGGGATGTAGATTTGCGTGTCGTCAGCGTAGATATGATAATTCATATTGTATTTCTTTAGGATGTCAGCTAATGGGGACATGTAAATTGTAAAGAGGATTGGTCCTAGGACAGAGCCTTGTGGGACTCCATATTTTATGTCCTTTAAGGTCAACCTTTTGAGTCCCACTTTGACACACTGTTTTCTGTTACTTAGATATGATTTTATCCAGTCCAGAGCTAGGCCAGTAATCCCGCATCGCGAGTTTAGCCTGTCAAATAATATATTGTGGTCAATAGTGTCAAATGCAGCAGACAGGTCCAGTAACAGAAGTATAACTGAATTTCTCTTATCAAGACTTACAAGGATGTCATTTTGCACCTTAAGCAGGGCAGTCTCCGTGCTGTGGTACTTCTTGTATGCAGATTGGAAGGTGTCTGTTAGTCCATTTTTTACTAAGTGTGATACTAATTGTTCAGATACTGCTCTCTCTGTTAGTTTAGAGATATAACTTAAATTAGATACCGGCCTGTAATTTTTCTCAATGAGTTCTAGACCAAGTTTTTTTAGCAGAGGTTTGATGATAGCAATCTTCATATTTTCAGGCATATTAGCATCAGTCAGTGACTTATTTATAATATGGGTGATTATTTGTAGGAGTTCATCTATCAGGTCATCTAGTAACCATGAAGGGAAGGGATCCAATTCACATGACTTCTTAGCCGATTTTTTAATCAATTTTCTGACTTCATTTGATGTGAGTGGTGTGAACGTTTGTATATCATAGATGGTTTTAGTAGTGCTGTCCTCTGGCGGTGGATTTTTTTCTGTAGGGGTCTGATCTATATTCTGTCTGATTAAATCAATTTTCTCCAAGAAAAAATTATTGAATTTATTTGCCTGAGTAGAGTCATCACATGATTTAGGCATGGGAGTATCCTTAGGCTTGTGCATTACTTTGTCAATGACTTTAAAAAGCTTTTTCGGATCATGCTTATTCTCCCTGACTAGATTGGAAAAATAATTAGATTGGGCATTTTTTAGTAATGTATTATATTTGTTTTTCCCTAATTTATAGAGTTCTTTGTCGATCTGTAGACCTGTTTTGTTCATTTTCCTCTCTAGTCTTCTCTTGGAGACCTCTCTTTTTTAATATGGTCGCTCATCCATGGAACGATATTGCGATTTGAGACGATGGCAGATTTTATGGGTGCATGTTTATCTAGAATTTTTGTCAGATTTGAGTCATAGTAATCCACTAGTTGCTCTAACGATAATAGATCAAAATAATAGATTATAGCTACTTATCTTTTTAATATATCATAATTTAAATTTGTCATGATGTTCATATGTGGCCAACTTAAGCTTTGAATACACCAAATTGTAGAATTGATGCTTAATACCTTTAAGAACCTTCCAAGTAAGAAGCAATATCTTAAAATCGCTTCTCTCAAGAACAGGGAGACAATATATCCCCTTCAGTCTACATGTAATATGATCATATTTTTTTACCATGCAGACAACCTTAGCTGCAATATTCATGAACATTCTCTGAACAAGTCAACTGCTGGAATGCCAGTCAATAGACCATTACCATAATCAAGCGTGGACGAAACGAAGGCATGGACAGTATTTCATTAGATCTAATATCAAATCTTTACCTGAGATATGTTCTTTATGTGATAGTAGCCAGTCCTACAAATCTTACGAATTTAAGCTTTCATATCCAAATTTGAATCGAGCTTAACACCCAGGTCGACAGCAAACTGGTTTGGTTTGATGTTGTCGTCACTACTAATTACACTTTTCGTTCAGTTTTCTGCTGTCTATGAGAGCATATTGGCATTTATGTCTTGCTGTCATTACGTTTCATTTCATTAAGTTTATTAAGAAGCCCCTAATCTCAGAAATACAAGCCTAGCATTCGACGGTTCAACATTGTCTTGTCCGTTGCAAGGATGTAGATTTGAGTGTCTTCTGCAAAAATATGGTAACTTAAGGCATACTTTGAAATATTGTCGGACAATGAAGATGCATTATGACGAAAATAGCAAAAGGAATCTTGTAGGTAGTCATAGAACAGCAAGATTCACGTTTCACTTAATGTACATGCCATCTCATTTATCCCATGTACAGAAATATTTAGTGTAATGATGTCTTACCTTTAGTATTGAAGCATACGTTCACCACAAATAGTAGTGATATAAACTTTGGATGCATTTGTAGATCAAAAGGCATATTTAGTAAACACCATTTGCAAGTTATCCTCAAAATAATGCTTTCTGTGGAGATATAGCCTTCAAACATATGGCACATAGTGTGTTTATGATAATATCCCCGTAAAATCCTCCTCTTTTTAGAGAGATAAACATATTGCCCAAAAACAAATGTATGTCCTCCTGACAGTGTGATGTCAATGCAATCTATCAGAATTTATTGCAGTGCGCATTCATCGTGACTCACAGCAATAAAATAATTAACCCAATAAAAAATAGATACATGTTGTGTCCATATTAACATCCTATCACTGACATTTTCACTTTATATAAAAATATATAAATATATAAATTAAGTATATAAATCAGTGCATTCATTTGATAAAATGAATCTAAAACGTTCAGAAAGCATAGACTTGAGCCTTTTTGTCTTGTGTTACCATTTCATCAGCTTCCAAACCATCAATATCCTGCTATTGCGACCAGAGGCCGGTAGTCACAGAGATATTATCTATGAGATCTACACTGTCACTCACGTAGTCCTTCCTGCTTCTGGTGAGAGTCAATCTAAGATTGATACTTCTCCAGCACTCAGAGGTGAAGTATGACGGCTCCAAATCTCAACTGTGAATTGATACAGCTTGAGCTTGGAATAAATTGAATATTATTTGTAAGGACAACCTGACACATATGTTTCTATGGGATTATTCTAATGCAGAAATAAATGATAATTCGTCGTTTGAGCATATGGCTAACTTCCAGAATTCTGATATGAATCATGTTTTCAGTTGTGATGATCGCAGTCACAACCCAAAATATAATGAGATGTGGTATTTCATATTGTTGAAGAAAGAACATGCTGAAGAATGAATATGTGTAATGTCTCCATTTGATGAAATTAAAAATGAAAGGCATTTTGTGTGTAGTTGTATTTTATGCTCTGAAAGGCAAGGCTTCACAAGAATGTCTAGACGACGATCAGAGTCACAAGCCGAGTATTTTAAACTGTGATTTTAGTTGAATAAAATAAATTCTCAAAGCAATGAATGGCAAATGAATGAGAAATGTATATTTCTGTTAAATATATAAAACAGAGATCGACGTCAAGGTTTATTTATGATGTCTGTGAGTGTGTTCTTGAATCTTGATATTATCTGTAAGATATACAATGTTTTATACATTGACCCTCAGAGTCATCCTATTCCTGATTAGAGTTAATCTAAGAATAAAACCCTTCTTTATCGGATATTACCTACAGGATATACGTTGGTACTCATTATCTTACTTGCTCCTTCAGCATCATCCTGCTCCTGGTTATTGTCAATCTAAGGAGAAGACTTCTCTCTAAGCTTTGGTTAAACAAGCTTATCCCATCGTGTGCATCTCATATAAAGTTCCGCACCATACTAGGTTATTGGGAATTAAAATTCTAGGTTTATTTTGTTTCCTAATACTTATTGATAAATGTTGTAAATCTTTTCACTTTTTGGTTACTTCTGAAGTTACGAATAAGAACCTATGAACAGGAGTTATATTATTGTATTGTCCATTTCTAACCCCTGTTTTGTTAACATGTTATCTTAAATTATATTTTTATTTGAGGTTGAAGAGTAAATTAAGGCAAGTGATATTAATGCTCATATGGAGATGATCGACTACAACATGGCAAAATATCAACATAGCATGTGAACAAATTGGTAATAATGAATTAATGAAATAATAATAACTCTGAATTCTAATTATGTAGGATAATCAACACAAAATAACTAATTAGTGAGAGGAAAACTATGACCATCTTATTCTCATGTTGTCTCACATGTACTTACATATCACTAAAATTAGAAAAAAATGCTTAGTTTTTCCCTCTTTGATGATCTATCTAGTTTCTGGGCCATTTTGTATGTAAGCCTCCATGTTATAGTTAATTTTAGGAAATGTGTCTGAGCCCTACACATTCCTGCAATATAACGCATGTATGATAATGTTATCTGTCACTATAGAATTATCATTTTTTTCTTTTCGACGTTTGTAAAAAAAACAAATTCTTAATTCTGTACATCTTATATCCGTGTCAGTTTTTTCTGCCTGCATATTAAAAGATAAACACGAACTTCCTGTTCAAGAATATTATTTTTCTGCTTGACTTATTTTAGACTAACTCGAAATAAACTCGGAATAAATATGATTTACAAGATCCAAAACATTCAGACCTAAATCTAAATTTGATATATAAACTATGATGTACTAAAGTTTATCATCAAATATTAAAAACCGCACCCAATATCTATTCTTTAATTTTTAACTGTGGTGCACCAACTTGACTTGCACCAACTTGACTAGTATGATATATGTTGGTGATAAATGCAGATAACAAGGTCTCTGTGGGAACAGTGTAAATAACCTGTACCAATCATATATGTTCCTTAGATTGGGGAAATCAGAGCTTGGCGGGGTATCATGGTTTCTTGGAGAGCGGCAATCTGGACTATGCTAGTCTATACTATCTACATTAGGACTATCAAGGTTTGTGCAGCGGGCGAATAATGTCACTTTGTCCAATGACGTGTGACCGGAATTCCGGCCATAGCATATGGGCACCTGCGAGGTGCTTAACTGTCCCTATATGTATATGGGACAGTTCTTAATGTCTAGGGGCAATCAGAGCATGACGGGATATCAAGGTTCATCTTTGGCATGCATTATCGACCATTTTATTTAGGCCTGGAACAATTCATCTCTTAATATTCAAATGAGCACTACTTGAAGAAATGTATGCATTAAGTGACCATACTATCCGACATTTTATAAAGCAATAATATAGTCCACCTGATGCATTGTCAGAAGTAAAGTAATAAAGTACAGATAACATTTCATTCAATCCAGTGTACCAATCTGAAGGTTTCACCTTGTTAGGAATCTTTCGCAGGTGTTCGCAATAGATCACTGGTCATAAGCAATTGACAAAGTGTTCAATGGATGATTTGGATTTAAGCAGAAGACACATCTATGATGGGTACTAACATTTGATCACAAAGTTTGGGTTATAAACATTCATATTATGTGAGAAAGAGTGGTCAACTAATTTAATGAAATATTTAAAAACAAAGACAGATTTTAGTAAAAACCAAACAATACAAAATTCATAGCAATTGAATTCCAAGTACTCAGGATCCTAATTAATAATTCATGATATAAGGTGGCATTGCCACCAATCAATGAACAAAACGATATCAAGTTTAGCCTTTGCCAAAAAATTAATTGCATATTCAATATTTATTAATTGGCCTGATATATTACAGATCTTGCTGTTGAATTGGACGCAGGTCATGCACATCCATAGCGTCAATGTATGTAGATCAAGAGAGAACACCTTCAATTCATTGGCACGTATGAGGCTTAATAAGTCTGGTATTGGTGATGCACTCGGTGACCCTTCTGTTACCATGTGCGTGGGGATTGCGTTGTCCCACCTCCCAACTGGCTTTGCTTATTTGTGTCATCGAGTAACAACCATAGTTGCATGGTCATTATACTCCAAGGTCAGTCCCAGGTGTCATTACGGAAATAAAAGACTCCACAATATACCAACATTTGCTTGAGAACTATTGAAAAAGGGAAGTTTCACCCTGTGCTCTGCAAGTATGTCCACAAATTTGAGAATATTATACTGAAGGTATCAGTGTATTGAACAAAAAACTACTTCATTGGTAAAGTGAAGGTACTGTCTGCTGATTTACAAACTTTGGTATCCTTTTTATTCGAGGCATGGCCAATGCCCCCTCTATTTTCCAACAACCCCATCAATTCCAACAACACATACATCAATTCCAACAATTGATTTAAGTATAGTGAAGATATTTGATAAATCGGATCTATCTTATATATTATATTTATCTGGAAGAATGGTTGAATTCTATAAAGGAGAAGAATTTGATCAATTTGAACAAATCTATCTGTGTGCATCAATTCCAACAATTCCATCTATCCCTTGAACAAATATAATTCAATATTGATCATACCTTCAGTAGGTATTCTATATCCAGACCTGCACAGTCCATAAGCTCTGTAAATTTTACTACACATATCTGGTCAACCCCATATTTCTAGAAATGAGAAGAATCGGATGTATCTGAACAATTCCATCTTTGGCTACTTCCTATAAATTCCACCAATTCTATCAATCCCATCTATAGCATATCCTGTCCTTCTGTCTTGATAAACTGGAAGAAAACCATCTATTTGAACATTCCTTGCATATATAAAACAACCTGCTAAACTATTGATGGTGTTGATGAAGCCCACCTATGGTGAGTTGTGTAATTAATGACATAATTGTTTTTATATCAACCATTTCAATCAGCCTCCTTGTAACTATTTTTATAATCAGAATCAGATGAATTAGAAATAATGCATATATGTCTATTTGTAATCTACCCCTTGACTGTTACCATCCTTTATGAACCTTTTAATGCTGTGGGGGTCTATCAGGAAGGGGGATGAAGCTTAGTCAAATCGACTCCATACACTTATCAGAATTAACGACTTAATGGATTCCTTCATGTCTGCATGTCCCCCTCTAAAAAAATGGGATGTGTCTGGATAATACACTCTAAGCATATGTTCTATAAATTTATTTTGAAATTCATAAATGGTTGGAATTGATGTTAAGATGAATAATATTTTCTCCAATATCTAAGTTGACCAACTCATATCGCTCAATCGATCAAGAATTCATTTGTGGAATGATAGTCCTGTCTTGTGTTAATTGGTATTATGTCATGCCACCTGGGGTACCCACATCAACTCTCCAGCCTTCCCTCTGCTCTTACATATATCACTCAACTTGTGGTCAAATGGTCTAGCAGAGCAAGATGTATTCCTGCACTTTGAGGATGCGGTGCCACAACAAAGCATAACAATGTAAACATTATGTAATAGTAAACATAGGACAGGGTGTTCCTCTGACTTTAATGGCACAGATATTTCATGATAGCAATCTGATATCATGTGGCATCAGTGTAGTGTCCGTGGTGGTGGGGCATCTATCACACTTGACAACTTGTTGGCTCCTTATTACTCATACTGGTCAACTCTTGACTGATTGCAAAGAGCCTATATCAGTTATATAGTGTCTTTTCTAAGTGTGTAATCACAACATTTGTCAAGGTTAGGGTGGGTCACAGAAGGTTTGGTTATGGTATAGTCTTATCAGTCTAAATAATAACATGCATCACATAACTTCAAGGACCTTAAATGCAGTGCTTGATAACTAATTCTAAGTAAAAAATTCATTAACCGATGACTTTATTGCCCCATTCAGCCACATGGGTTCTGTAGAATGTAAGTCAATCCACATTCAATTGATGGGATAGATATAAGTATTGTTGGAAAGATGGGATTGATGGTGAACTGCTTGGGCCTTTGACCATGGATGTTTTATTCATCGGATAGTATTAATAATAATAATTATCAATAATATGAATAGGAATGATAATTTCAGTTATTGATTCATACAGGGCATCCGCTGTACCAATCGGCTTGATCTTGGGCTTATTTGAAAGAAAAAAAAGTAAATATTAATAAAGGTGGAAGGGACATAGCATACATTCCTTTTATAATTTGTCAAAATAGCTAAAACTGGTATTCCAGTCAGAAGGGAGGGAGTAGTTTAACAAAAGTGCCTTCGGCTGGGAGGGGTTGCAATATTTTACTTGTACAGCTGCCTCTTACTTGAACATCTATCTTATACATACAGCTATCTATCACATATGTAGCTATTTCTCAGTTATGCAGCCGTCCCTTTGTTGAAACTATCTCTCACTTGTACAGCTATCTCACTGTTACAATCTCTCACTTGCACTACCGTCTCTCAGTTTTGTAACTATCTCTCAGTTACAAAGCTAAATTTTGTTGTTGTTACTATCTCTCACTGATGCAGCTATCTCCCACTTTTGTAGCTACCTCTCACCTATGCAGCTGTCTCTCACTGTTTTATCCATCTCTCCCTTGTGCAGCTCTCTTATTGCCATCCCAATCTCCCACGTCACACGCCGTTGGCCGCTAGGTGGCGCCACGCATTCCGGTGAGTCAAATAATAACAGTACTGTGAAGCTCTCACTGATTTCCCATATATTTTGCCTAGAATCCACAAAATTGAACAAACTTTTTTTTTATTGATATCAAAATCCCACGAGGGATCGAAATATGTTGGTCTTGTGATGCTCAGCACAATATTTATTATGATAAATGATCGTTAATCGGGACATGATGCTGTCAGGAAGACATGACACCTGTCAGCTCAGAGCAACAATTTCAGATGAAACAAAGGTTACAAAGAATCCCCCTTCAAAGCTTGAGCTGGGAAACAATTACAAAAAAGGCTTTGATCACAAAACTAGTCCTAGCTTCAAATGATTTTTGATGACAGTGGTGTGAAAGCTTATAATTGTCTGACTGAAGTGACACGACTGACTCGTCACCTTGGTGTGGCTGCCTCACAACAAAGACACTTAATTTGTATTTATCTCGATGTCATATTTTCATGAAGTTCACCATTATTTTTGTTTTGTCTCATTGGTTTCAAAACTGGTTTCGGTTTGCTGATAAGTTGTGTACTTTTGAAGATATCTTCAAAATAGTGATTTCTTGTTATCAGCTGTCAGTTACAGACTCATACGAAATTTGGAGCGCCACCTTTGTGCGAGCGATAATTGGGGATTTTCGGGAAGGAGAATTGTTGTTGCTTTGTGCAGCTTTCTTTGCTTGTGCAACTATCTTTCATTATTGTGATATTGTCATTTGTGCATTTATCTCTTACTTTTGCAGCTATCTTTCACTTATAAAGCTATCTCCAGCACAGCTCTCCATACTTTTGGTTGGTGAACTCTTCAATTTTGGAGATTATTAAAATTGACCAAAAAAGTTTTTGATCAGTTTCAAAACTACATGTCCAATCAACATGTTTGATACATCTATGGAAAGCTCAAAAGATTTCAATTCTTAAAAATGTATTTTTTAGTCTGGTCAAATGACTTAATTAGCGTAGTGACACCTCATTAAAATATGTGATTTTAAATTTTACAGAAACATAAATTGTAAAGATTTCATGAGGAAGAACATAAAATTCTAGCTGGATTTCATAATTCATATGTGAAAATTGAAACATTATTTATTGTTTAAAATGCATTCAAAATAGTGGGCGGAGCTTGAATTTAAAATGATTTTAGGACATTTTATTCAAGTGCCTTTTATTCACTTAATAATTGTCCGATTATTTTTTTTTTAATATCAAAATAACCTACAATTTTATGTAGTATCAGAATATCTATTATGTCTTACTTTACTTGAAACCTAAAATTATTTTATTTATTCATTATGTCAAATTATGCAAATTAGGTCATGTGATGAAATTTTTCAAAATATTTTTGAATCAGATTTTTAGGTTTTTATTGTGCATGTTGATAGGCCAATTATTTGAGATATTATGATCAACAGTGTTTAGAAACAGGAAGTAGATCCTGAACATTGACAATCCTGGGCAGAAGTATTCAGGGTTATTTGCTCATGTGCAGCTATATCTCGTCTGTATCTCTTGTGCAGCTATCACTTAATTTCTGATGTAAGTATCTCTCACTGTGGTAACTATCTCTTACCAGTTACTTTTGTGCAGCTAACTCACTCACTACTATAACTGTCTCACTGTTGTAGCTATATCTTACTTATACAATTGTCTCTCACTTGTGCACCTCATTCCAAGTGCAGTGAAAACTAAAGTCTTGTGTCTTTACAGGGGTGGGTTGTTGTAAGATTTATTTTAATTATTTTCATTAATAATTTAGCTGTAAATAGTTTGAGCCTGATTCTCACAAGGATTGGAGAGTCAGATTTCTTGCAACAACCTACCATTTGAAAGCATTTTTTCTTGTTAATTGTATTAAAATTCGTTTTATGAAAAGAATGCACACCCCTGTTGGCGATTTTGCTTTGAAAACTTCATGCTGCCATCTGTTGCTCAAGGGCTATCTCCATATTTGGGTTGTGACTCTAAACCGGCCCCTTGTAAAAATGTACACAAGTGTATATTATATAATTGACCTAGTTACTGAACAAGGAGAGTCTCAGTGCTTCAGACACCAGGAATCAAAACAAGTCAGTTTGCAGTTATCTTTCAAAGTGTGCATGTTTTATGAAGATATTCGGTCATATTTAGCTCATTACAACATGACTATGCATTGGAAACATAAATTCAACATGTCCAGCATTGATGTAGGAAGGAAATTATCAGTACAAAGATGAAATGGAGGTTCAAAGAGAGGACCATTGCCAGTTTACACAAAGTGAGGTAAGTTAACTTTTTAGTGTGGAATCTGTCATTTACATGCTCAACACCCCTGGCTAGATCTCGAGAAAAGTGCTTGTCAAAGAAAACATTAATCTTTCCTTGTAGTCTCCATGGTATAGTTTCTTTGCAAGCATAATTGAGCTTCAAAAAATGTTCAAATAAACCCCAGCAATTGGATTTCTGTACAAATGTATTTCTTATAATTTCCACTGTTGAAAATTAATTCACTTTTACATGGACTACAATTTGCCATTTGTTTCAATTCTGATTATTTTTTTACAGGTGCCTGACTTTGATGCCAACAGCTCAATGACAGTTTAGAAGTCATCTGACCCATCAAGGCCATGTGGGCCACTGACAGTTCAACATCCACTGACAGGTTGGCAGCCTGATGACAGGTACTAATCAAGCTGTGTGGGACACTGACACTCCAGCATTACATGCTTGGTCCACAAAAGCTTCAATATCCAAAGAAAGATTGGCAGTATGGTGAATGGTACTCATCAAGGTGATGTAACGCTGAAAGTTCATCACTGCAAGCTGTCTCAAGAAAGCTTTAGCATCCATTTGTTGACAAATCATGTTACAATTTAAATTTAAGTCTAAATTTAAGTTCAAACTTAAGACGGAACGAGACCACTTTTCATAAAGAGTTTAATTCTCTTGTAATGTGATATGATTATATTTCAATTGAAGATCAAGCAAGTGCTCTTCTATATTTTTTTCAGAGTAATGTATCATAATGTTATAAACAAATTGTGCCAAGTCACAAATGAGAAATGTAAATATTCAGTGTTGAAGTTTTGAAATAAACGTTTTCTACTTTTTAAGAGTTGAAATTATATTATTGGTGTTCTTTAGTTACGATTAAACATATATTAAACTTGTAGATGAATAAAGATCTATTAAACATGAAAATGTTAAATTAGCCACCATTTGACAGAAATCTGAACAATGATATTTTTTTTTAATGTATTAATGATATAGATTGAGAAATGATCATGCATATTGATCTGTGACTTGATATAATTATTTTCTATATGCCCATTCATGATTATTTAAGTAAATTTATTCAAATTTGATTTAAAATTATAACAAACAAATCAAATGTGGGGAAATTATCAGGCTTTAATCTGTGTGAGATCAATTCTAAAGTTCAACTTAAACTCAAGCCCCAGTCACGAAATCAAAGGGAAAAATAATAACAAAAATTTGAGATGATGGGTTCATTCAATCAAGTTAGGTATTGATAATTAAAATAATGAATTGAAATACGGCAATATGACTTTGAGTACAATAAGTATTTGTCAAGAAACGTATTTGGATTTTTTTTGTTGAAAAAAAATTGATTTATTGTTGGGTTTGCAGATTTTTTTTTCTTATTCTGGAGATAAAATTTACTGTACCAGAAATTATTTTACCAGTAAAGTTGAAAGTTTTTGTGATTATCATTATTAGTTATAAAGTTATGGCAATTTTTGTATAGTATTTTGCTATTTTTTCGGTTTTTTGGTACAAACACTTTTTTTCTTAAGTTTTCTTAAGTTTGACATTCAATATAAGGCAGGAATTGATTCTGGACTGTACAATTCTTAATGGAATGTCTTTATATAGTGGAAAAGCTTTGACTGAATGAAATAGAAGTCTTATAACATATGAAATTTGACTATTCCATCCCTGTAAACTTTGCTATTTGGCTGCTTTTCCTCCCTGTATAAACCGGCGTCCCAAAAAAGACCCATTTTAAGGGTGGAAAAATGACCATAGAATGAAAACTATTACACCGATTTAGATAAATGAGACCTTGTTTAAATCGTCTTATCAAGCTGCATCCAATAAGCTATTAAAATCAACATTTCAATGACTTTGAAAAATCCATGACTTCCCCTACCTGAATGTATTAACATATCATGTATGTAATGACAGGTTGCCATGCCCTGTATGACATGTCCCGATATGATGGCAAGTTGGCATGAGAAGTATTGTCTTGTGTGTTGTTTTGCTTAAGTCCTGAAATAAGAGCAAACAAAGAAATTAAAATATTTATCTATTTTAATCATTAACTCATAAAAGTTTGTTAATGCTTTTTTTAAATGCTAGTTGATGCTCTCATGTTTAACGCCTAATGGTTGGGAAGGACTGCAACATCCACCACCGGTAACAGATGTTCTGGCTCAATGACGTCATTTTGTAACATTCCCTTGGGCTGCAACTTTGTTACAATGTAATCATGACAATGAGATCAGATTGAGTGGATCATGAACTTTTGACCCATCACTTCATTGAGCATATTGAATAACCATGGTTATAAATTTAATCAGGTCATGCACACCCATAGTCCAGAAATTAAAAAAATACATTAAGTCAAGCAATCAAAACAGATTGGAATAAACAAAAAGTCATAAAAACCTCCCAAGATAGCGCAAAAAATACATAAACATACAAATCATGGTTCTGCCCATGCGTGAGACATAATGGCAGCTCTTGTGCGAAGCTCCGTATAAATTCGTCTTTATTGGCGGATTTTGCCAGTCTAACACGAGTCTATTGCTGCATCCCATCGTTGTGCGTGGAGTCTATACCTAGGTCAATTATTCGGTGGCTTTTGAGTGGTCACAGACGGCAGTCCAGACTTGTTTTTCGATTGCGAAGGCCGGGTTCAGGATGTTGTCTTTTTGAAGGCACAGCGTTCACGAGTTGCCAATTCTGTGCTGCCTGTGTCGTGTGCTCTCAGCCCGGGTGCCATATACCTAGCCCTACCAATCTATACTCGTATAGATACACTTTGACCAGATCTATCTGATCTACACTTGATCTATTTGACCCATAGACCTCTGACCACTGACCTAGACCGCCATAGACCCTGGTGTGTCGAATATTGTCCACTGTACTCCCAGTTTGACCCTGGTTTTACAGATCCCCAGCAGCTCTTCGCTGATTCCTTTTATTTATCGACTTTGTCTCAATAATAAACTGACCCTCCAGATTGAAGCATTTCATTCTTGCGTTTGTGGATTTTTCAATACATTCTGCACAGAAAGCATATTACCTGACGCTATTAATCTTATCTGATTAATTTGCTCTGATAGTTAACTACCACGATTTTAATATTCCTTATTAGGTTAGTTGTGCATATCATAATATTATATTTGTGTGTGGCTAAACTACCATAGAATAGCATAAGAAGAATTTTTCTCTTTATTTTATTTTCTAACACATATATTTTATTTCTGACCAATATACATTGCATAATCTTGCCCTCATCTACATACCCAAACTCCACCAGAGGACGACATGGTGAACCTATCACCTCTGTACAAGGTGCCTTTTTGTGCTGGCTCACCACATCCACCAATTTTTATGTAACTGTCCGTCTTACTTATTTTTACTCTATTTTTCTTAAATTGTACACAGATTGGTATATTATGATATATTTCACCCTTAATACAAAAGTTTGTGCATATAGAAACAAATATTAAGAGAAATTAAACTTGGAACTACTTTCTCAACCGGAGGAGCCATTTCCTGGGGTAGTGATAAGGCGGAACCACAACAAAGATGGCCGCTTTCTTTACAATTTGAATTCTTTTAATCTTTTATACTTTTGGTTAATCTAACCAACAAAAGGCCATGGGCCGTGGCGCAGTTGGTTAGAGCACCAGCTTATTAGCACCAGTTCCTCTGTGGTGATCCAAAGGTCGTGGGTTCGATCCCTGGCCGTGCCAAGATTGAACTCATGATACAATTTCCCATATGAGCTGAGGCCCGTGCCTAAAGGGTTAACCTGTTGTCCTTGTATATCTGTGACCGGGTGGGTTGTCATGTCAAGGACCTGCGACATGACAATTCAGTGAGGCAGCACTATATCTGCTACAAGTAGGTCTCATCACGAAATGACTGAAATAATGTTGAAAGTGATGTAAAACCCCAAACAAACAAACAAACAAAAAACAAACAAAAGCTACATCTGTGTGAATTATCATTCACAACCAATAGGTTTAACCCGCCCATAGTTAATACTACGGAGTTAATGGAGTCCTCTATCCTAATCATGGGAAAGAAAATTACTATTGTTGTCATATATAGACCAGAGCCCTCTGATGGGAATAGGTATACCTACTCTGAGTTCTATAGTGAATTTACACAATTGGTAGCTCACTATGGCTCATTCAAACATGAAGTTATTTTTTTTGGAGACTATAATTTTCATGTCAATAAGCCAAATAAACCTGATGTTGTCAAGTTTATGGATATTTTATCAACCTTTGATATGACAAACCCATATACTTGGCAACACCCTTGACCTGGTGGTGACCTTTAATGGCAATAACAAATTTAAGGGTCATACAGTGGATGAATACATATCTGGCCATAAATTCATCAAATTATGGCTGGATATTAAACCCCCAAATCCCCCTAAAAAATTCATTAGCTACAGAAAATATAGGGACATTGATCTTCAATCCCTTAGGGATGACATTAGATCATTAACTAAAAGTACTTCAGGCTGGGATCCTCTATCCATTGATGATATGGTGGATTACTATGATAGGAATCTGACTGCATTGATGGATAAACATGCACCTGTGAAGAATGCTAATGTTTCCCTCCGCAAGCCAGTGCCCTGGGTGAGTGACCATATCAAATCTGAGAGGTATCTAAAGAGAAGACTTGAGAGAAAAATGAACAAAACTGGACTTCATATTGATAAACAACTATACAATACTCAGAAGAATAAGTATAATTGTTGACTTAAAACATCACAAACAAAATACTTCTCAGACTTAGTTCACGAAAACAAAAATGACCCCAAGAAGCTTTTAAAGGTCATTCACAAAGTCATACATAAGGCTGATGAAACCTCTATGCCTCAGACTGACTGTGACTTCACACAGGCTGAGAAATTTAACAACTTCTTCCTTGATAAAATTGATAAAATACACAATGATATGGATGACTTATCAACAGGAGGAGATTATCCACCAGGTGACGACACCGTAGACAATGTAGTGGAAAACTATATCCACCAGGGTTTCTCAACATCATTACTTGACTGTTTTAAGCCTTTGACAGAGTGTGATGTTCGCAAGTTGAGTAAAAGGTCTACAAACAAGTCATGTGAGCTAGAACCTATACCCACATGGTTACTGCATGAACTTATTGATGACCTACTGCCTATAATTACTATCATCATCAATAAATCACTGACGGTGTCAACTGTCCCTGATAAGATGAAATTTGCTATTATAGCCCCACTATTAAAGAAATAAGGTCTAGAACTCATTGAGAAGAATTATAGACCTGTCTCGAACTTCACTTACACTTCTAAACTTACAGAACGGGTGGTTGATGACCAACTGATCCCCCATCTAGTAAGGAATGGCCTTACTGATAAGTTCCAGTCTGCATATAAGGAATTTCATAGCACTGAGACTGCATTACTTAAGGTACAGAATGATATGTGACTTGGACCAAAAGAAATCAGTAATACTTTTATTACTTGACCTCTCTGCTGCATTTGATACCATTGACCATCAAATCCTGTTTGATAGATTGGAACACAGATGCATGGTTAAAGGTCATGCACTTGCCTGGATCAAGTCATATCTGAATAACAGAAAACAATGTGTGAAGGTTGGTCGTCACAGGTCCTCCCTTAGACCAATCAGATATGGGGTCCCACAAGGATTAGTTCTTAGTCCAATCCTGTTCACCATCTATATGTCACCACTAGCTGATATTCTGGCTAAATATGGTCTACGTTATCATATTTATGCTGACGACACCCAGATCTACATCCCTGTTGACCACTCTGTAAGTCAACATGCACACCTCAGTATTAGCAGACTGGAGTCATGCATTAGGGAGATTAGGTCATATTTGATTTTCAACCTCCCCTGTGGGTGCGGGGATTAAAGAATAACCCCACTGCCCCCCAGCATGTCGTAAAAGGCGACTAAAGGGGTCCCCATGTGGGCCTGGGGTTAGAATGGTCCTCTGATTTTTTTACTCCCTGGTTTTTTTGTCAGTTCGTAAAAGGCGAACAAAAAAAATAACCATGGCGCCTTGTTTGCTGTGAGGTGCGACCTGTAAGGGGAGGATATGGAGTTCTGCAGGTTGAGCACTGGACTGGTTTGGCAGTTATACCGGTCTAGATGCAACACACCTGTTTGAACCCAAATATTCACCCTAGACATGGAGGACTTTAGGGCCCGATATTGTCCAACTGGCTTGTGGAATATAGCTCCACACATTTCTCCATATTTAAAGTTCAGGTTTTATAAGGTTTAGGTTGTTTTATTTTAGATACATTATCAATGATAAATTCTACATGTTCTTAAGATAAAATGTATGGTATCATAAACAATTTTTTCAAAACAATTATTGGCATTGTCTACAAGTTTTAACATTACAGATGTGTGGAGCTTGACTGCTCAAACGGGTCAATCTGGGGTGCATTTTATGTATTCTCTAGTATATTGTCTAATGTAGCCGAGTTTTATAGGTGTGCTGATGGCTCTGCCCCATATCTATAACTCCCTTTTTTTTAAATAGGAGTCAGAGTAAGGCTTAGGAACATGGACAATGAACAATAAACACAACACATATGGCATCAAACAAACAAAAAAGACAAAGGGCTGATATGGAAACGGACTCGGATAACGATTTAAACACAAATGAAACAAGATGGCCAAGATTTTTAATAGTTGAAAGCACGGATCCACTACGCACCATAGATAAAATGTCTCCTTTTGCAATTGAAAAAGGTATTCAAGGAGTAGCTGGAAAAGTGAAAAACGTTAAAAAGATGCGTGACAAATTATTAATAGAAGTGGACAGAAAGAGTCATTCCAATAATTTATTGAAATGCTCTTTATTGGCCACTATCCCTGTAAAAATAACTCTTCATAAGACCCTAAACACCAGAAAGGGAGTTATCAGGTGTCCAGAACTTTCTGGTATACCAGAGACCGATATTGTTGAGGAGCTATCTGATCAGAATGTTGTCGCTTGCCGTCGCATTAGCATCAACAAAGATGGCGTCAGAACTCCCATCAATATCTATATTATCACTTTTGAAACAACGCAGCTACCTCAATCAATCAAAATTATTTAAACGTAAGAGTTAATATATATATTCCAAGCCCACTGCGTTGTTTCAAATGTCAGAAATATGGTCATGGCTCAGATAATTAAATAGGGAACTTGACATGTCCAAAATGCACTGGCCAGCACAGTAGTGAAAATTGTGAATCTCAGTCTTTCAAATGCAAAAATTGTGAAGGTGAACACCCGTCATATTCTCAGAATTGCCCCTCTTTTGTAAGAGAAAAAGAAATTCAGAGAATAAAGTACACAGAAAACATTTCCTTTCCAGAAGCCAGAAAACGAGTAGAAAGCAACAATACCCCTCAAAGAAAATCCTATGCTATTGTCACAAAATCATTTCAGTTCAAACAGATTTAACATGGCCAATTGGTGAAAAGAACTATTCCTATATGAGCAAATCAATAACAGCAATATCAACACAGACTCCTGTATCTTCTACCCCTTTACTTACTCAATCTTCAATAAAAACTACACAATCTTCCATAAAACCTTCACAGATTCAATCAACATCAAGCACCAAAGGTGCAAATTCCAATTCTTCACAGCAGAATAAACCTGTTAATAAGTCTGACAAAAAAGAAACTAGAGATCAAGGAAAAAATAAAATACAAAGAACAAAATCATTAGAAAGGATGGATACAAATGATCCTCCTGATATAAATAGCATTCAGGTGCACTCCAAGCATAATCGTAGTAGAATTAAATGATTATGTTTGACCACATTGTATTATTACCTCCCCTGTGGGTGCGGGGATTAAAGAATAGCCCCACTGCCCCCCAGCATGTCGTAAAAGGCGACTAAAGGGGCGTCCTGTTTGGCGTGGGATGCGACCTGTGTCGGGGATGATATGGAATCCTGACGGGCTGAGCACTGGGCTGGTTTGGCAGTAATACCGGTCCAGTTGCAACACACCTGTCTTGGATCCAAATGTTCACCAGACAGGCAGATCAGATTAGGCCTGGATCTGATTTAACTGGCTTGTGGTATATTTCCTTTAATATATTCTGGCTATTTGATTTTTATTAATCATAATTTCAGTGTTTGAAATTTAGGAATAATTTTAAAGTTTTTGATAAATATTTGCTGAAAGGAGATTACTGCTGATTGGGTCAATCGAGGGATATAAATAAAATCCGAAAGGGTGGAGTTTTTATTCTTAGAGTATGTCATGTTGGGTATCCTCACGGCATCAGGGCTTGGAGTTACCGGCCCAGAAAGGCGTCCCCTTGTTGGGCTCCGTGGTGGGTAGGGGACCTAACTGATGAAATATAAAAAAACACACATGGCACAAAACAAACAAAAACGACCAAGGAATGACATAGACAGCGACGATGATTCAAACAAAATAGAAAAATGGCCTAGATTTTTAATTGCGGAAAGTTCTGATGCTGAACATACCCTGGCAAAAATGTCCCCCTTTGCAATTGCAAAGGGGATCCAAGGCATTGCCGGGGTACCAAAAACCGTTAAAAAGATGGGAAATAAATTATTGATTGAGGTTGAGCGGAAAAGCCATGCGGACAATCTACTACGATGCCGAATGTTGGCCACAGTTCCTGTTATTATAACAGCTCACAAAACTCTCAACAATAAAAAAGGAGTAATTAGATGCCCAGATTTAGTGGGAGTTTCTGAGGAGGAGATAGTGGATGAGCTCAAAGACCAGGATGTTGTTCAATGCAAGCGGATATTTATAAAAAAGGACGGTGTCAAAATTCCTATCAATACGTTTATTCTGACATTTGAAGCAGCGCAGCTTCCAACATCTATTAAAGTTGGATATTTGAACGTTAGAGTTGATGTATTTCTTCCAAACCCTCTGCGCTGCTTCAAGTGTCAGAGGTATGGACATGGATCTGATCGATGTAAAGGTAATGAAACATGTCCAAAATGTACCGCTCAGCACTGTGGAGACGATTGTTCTTCAAATATAATAAAATGTGTCAATTGCCAAGGCAATCATCCATCGTATTCGCGGAATTGTCCTTCCTTTTTAAAAGAGAAGGAAATTCAGCGAATACGACACACTGAAAATATATCTTTTCCAGAGGCACGGAAGCGAGTAGAAAGTTATAACACAACAAAGGCATCTTATGCCAGCTCTGTAAAAACTAAAGAAACAAAATCGATAGCAATTCAAACCGAAATTAAATGGCCAATCGATGACAAAAATTATTCCTTTTTCACAAAAACCTCAAAATCTTCAGCTACATCTACTCAGACCACGACATCCACTATCCCAGTAATACCTCAACCAACAGCAACATCCACTAAACCCTCTTCACAAACTCCCTCAACATCATCCAATAATAAAAGTATCAATAGTAATAGACCAATACATAAATCAGACAAAAAAGAAAGCAAAGATCAAGTAAAAAGTAAGATAAATAGAAGTAAATCCTTGGAAAGGATGGACACAGGTGATCCTCCAGATGTGAATTTTACTCCTGTGCACTCCAAGCATAATCGTAAACTTAACAAGTGATTATGCTAAATCATATATTTTTTCTCATTATTCTTAAAATGGCTATCGGCAATATCATACAATGGAATTGTAGAGGATTTGATGCAAACAGGCCAGAACTGGAGTTATTAGCCCAAAAATATAATGCATCGGTAATTTGTTTACAAGAAACTAAATTCAAAGATAATTCCACAACATTTAAGGGATATGTGATTTATAATAAAGTCGGTTCAATTGATATTATGGACCGAGCACATGGCGGAGTTTCTATTTTTGTTGGCCACGGGCCGTGGCGCAGTTGGTTAGAGCGCCAGCTTATTAGCACCAGTTCCTCTGTGGTGATCCAAAGGTTGTGGGTTCGAATCCCGGCCGTGCCGAGATTGAACTCATGATACAATTTCACACATGAGCTGAGGCCCGTGCCTAAAGGGTTAACCCGTTGTCCTTGTAAATCTGTGACCGGGCGGGTTGTCATGTCAAGGACCTGCGACATGACAATTCAGTGAGGCAGCACTATATCTGCTACAAGTAGGTCTCATCACGAAATGACTGAAATAATGTTGAAAGTGATGTAAAACCCCAAACAAACAAACAAAAATCTATTTTTGTTAAATCCTGTATCCCCCAAAGTAAAGTAACATTAAATACTCATCTACAGGCTTCTGCTGTTAGGGTTACCCTGCACAATACATTAACTATATGTTCAATATATTTACCACCTAGTGAGCCAGTTAATATTACAGATTTAAATAATTTGATAACCCAGCTGCCACAGCCATATATGTTAGTTGGTGACTTTAATGCTCACATCTATCTTTGGAGTGGCAGAAATAATACAGATGCCAAAGGACGTATAATAGAAGATTTTTTAAATAATAATAATTTGTGCCTTTGGAATGACGATTCTCCGACATATTTACACCCTGCTACAGGCTCTTTAACATCAATAGATCTCTCCATGTGCACTCCAAATTTATTTTTAGACTATTCCTGGGAAGTAGAGGAAGATCAATGGGGTAGTGATCATTACGCCATTATTTTAAATAACCATTTTCCTCCACCAGATGAAAGAATCCCCAAGTGGAAATTTCATAAAGCCGATTGGGCAAAATTACAAACATCCTGTTTCAATAGAATAACTCCAGACCTTTTTAACAATGTAGATGATCCTCCGCAAGTTTTTACAGATAAATTGTATGATATTGCTGATGGGTGTATTCCCAAATCAAAGCCAAATTCTAAAAAGAAAAACCCTGGTTTAATGATGAGTGCAGAAAAGGTGTCAAGGAGCGCAAAAAAGCTCTGAAAAAATTTAATCGACAGCCAACTCAATATAATTTGCACCAATTTCGAGCAAAAATAGCTAAAGCCTGTTATATTATTAAAATAAGCAAAAGAAAAAGTTGGAAGGATTATGTTTCCAAATTAAAAACGCGTACACCGATTAAGAAATGCTGGGATATGGTGCGTAAAATTTCGGGGAAGGGAGGTGGAGCAAGGATCAAACATCTAACTCATAATGGCCAATTAATTATAAATCCCACTGAAATAGGTAACACAATAGGTCAAACAATTTCTAAGAATTCCTCATCCAATAATTATTCTGCAAAATTTCAACAAATAAAAAATAGAAAAGAAAGAAACCAACTAAATTTTATATCTCATAACTTGGAACAATATAATAAATCATTTACAATAGAAGATTTGAAACTTGCTTTGGATAAATCTCATGATACCGCTCCTGGGCCTGATCAAATTCACTACCAAATCCTTAAACACCTCCCTGATCAATCACTTAAATATTTTTAATAACATTTGGGAAAGTGGTGATTTTCCTCCTTCATGGAGTGAAGCCACTATTATTCCCATTCCTAAGCATGGCAAAGACTCCTCAGATTCAAATAATTATCGCCCCATTGCTTTAACCAGTTGTATTTGTAAATCAATGGAACGAATGATTAATGAGCGTTTAGTTTGGTTTTTGGAAACTGCAGCTTTTATTTCTGTTGCACAGAGTGGCTTTAGAAAAACTCGAAGTACCATTGACCATCTGGTACGTTTAGAGACATTTATAAGAGAGGGTTTTTTAAAAGGTGAGCATGTGGTTAGCATTTTCTTTGATTTAGAGAAAGCGTACGATACTACATGGAAATTTGGAATAATGAGCGATTTATATGATATGGGATTAAGGGTCGTTTACCCCTTTTTATTCAAAATTTATTGTCAAATAGACATTTCAGGGTCCGAGTTGGTTCATCACTTTCTGATGCTTTTGATCAGGAAATGGGTGTTCCACAGGGAAGTATATTATCAGTCACCCTTTTTATTATTAAAATTAACAGCATTGTTGATTGTATGAGGCCTGGAGCAGATTGCTCACTTTTTGTTGATGATTTCAACTTAAGTTACAGGTCCACAAGCATGCATACAATAGAACGACAGCTCCAACAACACCTAAATAGATTACAAGAATGGGCTGATAACAATGGATTTAAGTTTTCTTTGAAAAAGACAGTATGTATGCACTTTTGTAAAAAGTGGAAGGCTCACCCAGATCCTGATCTACACCTTGGGCAAACTCGAATCCCTGTTGTCGAAGAAACCAAGTTTCTTGGACTTATATTTGATAGAAAACTATCTTTTATCCCTCATATTAAATATGTAAAAAAGAAATGCCAGTAGGCATTAGATTTATTACGGGTTCTCGCCCATACCGATTGGGGAGGGGACCGTAATGTTTTATTACAATTATATAGAGCACTGGTACGTTCCAAACTTGATTATGGATGTATGGTATATGGATCAGCACGTCCATCGTATATTAAAATGCTTGATCCTGTACAAAATCAAGGGTTAAGACTATGCCTTGGTGCATTTCGTACCTCGCCTGCAGATAGCTTGGCAGTTGAGGCAGATGAACTGCCTCTTGATTTAAGAAGAGAAAAGCTTGCCCTTCAGTATGCTGCAAAAATTGCTGCTTGCCCAGACAATCCTGCACATGACGCTATATTCAATCCAAATTATGTTGATCTTTTTGAAAATAAACCAAATACAATACCGACTTTTGGCATTCGCATTAAAGAATCTTTACAATCTTTAAATTTAAATCCGAATCACGTAGCTAAATTTCAATATCCTGAAACACCTCCATGGACCTATCAAACTTTAAATATTAATGTAGCCATGTCAGAATTAAAGAAATACTCAACCGATCCATCCCTTTATATAAATAGATATAAAGAAATTAAATCTATTTTCACTGGATATCAGTGTATATACACTGATGGATCATTTGACGGTGAGAAGGCTGCTGCAGCTGCTGTTAAGGGCAATCATATTTATTTAGAACGTCTGCCAAATAAATCATCAATTTTTTCTGCAGAACTACATGCTTTGTACCTTTCTTTGGATCATGTGGAGACTTCTCCACATCAAACATTTTTAATTTTTTCTGATTCTTTGTCTTGTTTACAAGCATTGAAAGCAAAGGATTGGAAAAATCCCTTTATTTACAAAATTCTCGAACGGTATCATAGACTCTGTACAGATGAAAATAAAGAAATATGTTTTTATTGGATCCCCAGTCACATTGGAATCCATGGAAATGAGGCCGCTGACCAAGCTGCCAAAGCAGCATTGGACAAACGCCCAATAGATTTGCTTATTCCATATACAGAGTTTAAGAAATATATTACTGTTTTTTTACGTTCTAAATGGCAGTTGCGCTGGAACGAAGCTATTTTTAATAAATTACATGAAATTAAACCCGTTCTAGGCAAAACTAAAGGTGCTATTAGAATTAACCGTAGAGAAGAGTCTGTTTTAACCCGTATAAGAATAGGACATAGTCATTTGACGCACTGTTATCTGCTTAAAGGTGAAGATCAACCGGAATGTATTGGTTGTCAAAGGGCTTTGACTATTAAACATATTTTAATTGAGTGTATCGATTTTGATATTATACGAACTCAATATTTTAATGTACAAGATTTACATACGTTATTTGATACTGTAGATACTTCTGTGATAGTATCGTTTTTAACTCACATAGGACTTTATAATCAGTTTTAAGGGCAGAGCTTTTGTTTATTTATGTCATCGACTTATTTATCAAGAACTGCAAAACATCATACTGATAAAGTCTTTTAAACAAATTATACATATTTATTATATTTGATTGGTGTTATATAAATGCTGTTGTTAAATTCTTGTGTTATCTACATATTGTATTAATATTTACATTTTGTTTCTAGTCAATATAACGTTTTTGTTTTTACTATTATGGCACTGAATGACCTCATTGTGTTGATGTGCCGTAAAGAAACCATTCATTCATACCACATTTTGGCACTGAATAACCTTAGTGGTTGATGTGTCTCTAAGCAACCATTCATTCATATTCAAACATAAGGCTCTTTGCAGATGACAGTCTTCCCTTCTATATAGAGGACTTAAAATACAATATGCAAGAGGACCTGAATATGCTTGAGCAATGGTCAAACGAGTGGCAAATGGACTTCAATGCTCAGAAATGCTACAGCCTGAGCAGCAAGAAAAAAGCCAAGCCCTTGATTCAAGAAAATATACATTAAATGGTCACATCTTGCAACATGTTGAACATCATTCCTACCTTGGAGTCGAGTTCCAAACAGATATGAAATGGGATGAGCATATTAACAACATTGTCTGCAAAGCAAATCAAGTACTGGGATTTGTCAGAAGGAATTTCAACATGTGCCCAGGAAATATGAAAGAGACTGCCTACAATACATTTGTGCACCTCCACTTAGAATATGCATCAAGTGTGTGGGACCCTTACCTCAAGAAAGTTATATATCATATAGAATCAGTTCAAAGACGAGCTGCTAGATTTGTGGCTGGCAACTGGAAGAGAGAAACAGGCACTGTATCAAAAATCCTGGAAGACCTAAAATGGGCTTCACTAGCAGGGAGAAGAAGAACCCAGAGGCTGGTTTTATTGTACAAGGCTATAAATGGTGAATTAGCTTTGAATCTTCCAGATCTTGTCAAAATGAAATCAGCTCCTACAAGGAAAAACCATGGAAATCACTGTATCAAAATGGCGATTGTTTGTTTGTTTGGGGTTTTACATCACTTTCAACATTATTTCAGTCATTTCGTGATGAGACCTACTTGTAGCAGATATAGTGCTGCCTCACTGAATTGTCATGTCGGAGGTCCTTGACATGACAACCCGCCCGGTCACAGATTTACAAGGATAACGGATTAACCCTTTAGGCACGGGCCTCAGCTCATGTGTGAAATTGTATCATGAGTTCAATCTGGGCACGGCCGGGATTCGAACCCACGACCTTTGGATCACCACAGAGGAACTGGTGCTAATAAGCTGGCGCTCTAACCAACTGCGCCGAACTGAGGCCCGTGTCAAAGAATTAACCCGTTGTCCTTGTAAATCTGTGACCGGGTGGGTTGTCATGTCAAGGACCTGCGACATGACAATTCAGTGAAGTAGCACTATATCTCCTACAAGTAGGTCTCATCATGAAATGACTGAAATAATGTTGAAAGTGATGTAAACCCCAAACAAACCAAACAAATGACATTCAGGAATTTCCACTGGGACTCAATGCCCTTTCTCTTCAGTTTAATCATTGATATACTATAGTTTGTTTTTACACTTTTTATTCATCCACATTTCAATATGATTTGAATACATGCCTTAAGGAATTGATATGTCTATATTAGACCTTTTGTTTTGAAGAAACATTTGAGCACGACATAAAAGTTAGGAAATAACTTTGCTAGACGTCTTCATGTGAGGAGAATAACATATTTGTAAAATATATCAATTATTTGTTCCTCTTGATCTCCTGATGTCTGAGATCCCTCATGTCATGATCGACTGCATTTGTGATCTCTTGGCCTCAGAGGTGACATCATACACAGGGTCTCCCACCTTCACCCTTCCAGGGTTGTCCACGAAGTAGCTGATACCAAGACAACCAACCGGGCTTGTGTGTTCTTTTGGCATCTGGCGATATCTACAAATTACCAATTAAGACTGGAACTTTGCTTTGGGTGATGGGTTTTAGTGAGATATTAGTAAGATTTTAACTTTTCTTATGAACTACAGTGACCAGCAGCCAAATCTGGACATTTTCATGTTTTTCAAAACTGGGTAAAAAACTGTTCGATAGAGGATTGTCTACTTTTAAAGTCTGTGGATAAAAATGATACCTGTTCAATATTTACAGAATTAGAGGGATTTTTACACATTCAGCAAACCTCAGGAATTGGAAGAGATCCTGGAATTAGATGAATAAACCTACCGCACTACAACAAGAACTGTACTTGCTAAAGCCACAAAAAGTCTAACAATTTCAACAAGAAACAACAAGAAACAACAAGGAAAAAAACAAAAAATGAAAATAAAACTTATTTTAAAAAAAACTGTTTCTTGTCCAAGTTTGTACCTAACCAAACAACAACTGATATATATATATACAATGTATATAATGTGTGTGTGTGTGTGTTTATATATATGCATTGGCGTTTTACACGGCCCATGCAATTTGGCTGCATTTGAAATCAGTGGTTTGACTGTGTTGAAAATGTCCAAGTTTTAACTGCCAATTTCAGACAGTTACCGGCAACGGACGGGAAGGACGTTGACGTCCACGTTGTTCTGGCTTGATGACGTCGTTTGTAACATTATGAAGGGCTGCAACTTGCTACAATGCCATGATAATGACGTGATAATGATGTCAGACTGACTGGATCATGAACTTTTGACCCCAGCACTTTATTAAGTGTATTGAATGACCATGGTTATCGATTTTATTAATTTAGTATGTAGATACACTAGTCCAGAAAAAAATGGTTAGTCCTACCAATCAACAACATTTAGATAGGCAATCCATAAGGAGTTAGTTGAGTAAATACTCCCATGAAGTCATATCCAAATGAGAAAATACGGAGGCCCAAAATAGGAGAAAACAAGTGACTCAGAAAGGGGATCACAATATGTCACGTAACTAACTACCTTTCCTGTACCCAGCTTTACGAGGCCTTTTCAATACCACAGGTGGGAGAGCTTTGAACCAATCTGTGCAGTAAATCTGATCCAATCTGGTCAAATCACGTCATTCTGGATGCTCACAACTGTTCTGGGTGCTAAATGACATCATTTTGGGCGCTCGCAACAATCTGTGCACTAAATCGCAGCCAATCTAAGTGATATTTGACCGTTGTTGTTTGGTAGACAATGGCTAGAGTGAAAATGTTGCATTCTTTAATCTCAGAATCTGAGCAAAACTTCAAATCTGAGCATGAAATTAGGATCTGAGCACGTACTTCAAAGTGAAGTACGATGAAAAAAACGGCCCCAGTTAACACACATAGAATATATAATACTATGTTTCAGATAACAGCTGAAAAATATGTTAAATGGACACTTTCGACCTATTGAATTCCATGTCCATTTTGATTATAAACTTTTATGGATAAGTGATTAGAATAGGGATTTTATTAATCATATTTAGCGCAATATGAATAAATTTAAGTGCAATATCATTTACTGGTGACAATGCAGAAACAACTGATATTCTTATAATTTTGCCAAGTGCAATACTATTCTCACAATATGTGAGAGCCTTATATCAGAGAAGATATCTCGGCAACAGATGCATCATGGGGTCAAATAAATTTGTCCAAGGTTTTGGAATTCAGCGGATTTGGCATCATGCCAATATGAATTTGCACTATGTCTGGGGAGGTGACTCTCGAATATATTAACAATGAATATGAATGAATATGTCTTATTATTGTTGTGGAAGCGTCGCAGCTATTGGTTGAAATGCGGTGTTAATTCTTACGTTTTTAGCGTAGTCCACGGTTCCCTTTTAGGATGAGGTTTGCCATTGTCGCGATCGACAGTGGTAAGGAGACACCTAAAACATAGAATTCAGCTAAAGTTTGGAATATGTTAAAATGATAAGCTGGGATAACTAAGGTGGTGTCAAAAAATAAAATTGTAAAGAAAAGTTACAGGACATAGACTATATTTTGTACTAAACGTTATTTTACAACAATGTTTTACCGATTTGTGTGTTTCCCAAAACTGAGTTTGGCTTCTCCAATTTGAACATCAAACCAGTAATCCTGGAATCATATTTCATAGATTGTATCAATATATTTATGCTGTATTAAGAGGTTTAATAAATAAGATATTTTAAAGAACATTCTGTCTGTGTTTTATCTCCTGTAAGTATCAAAAGAACTCAGACAGATAGTTTCCATGTTAATATCTAAAATATTCTTCAGAAAGAAAATAGCATTTATAAGATTTAAAGAATAAACTCGGAAAAAAATAATTTTTTATCCTCCTAAACAGAATACCTCTGCATATGGGTGACAGTTGTCCACCATGATATTTGCCCTGAAGGAACGCTCATCTACTTTCTTATCGAGCCGTGAGTTGAGGTCCTCTATAGCTGCGGCAGACATGATACTCATCGCTGTCATATTCTGGTAGGCTGCCTGAAAGACACATGCCAGATCAGATCATTGACACGATTCTCCATTTGCTGACATTCTGGAGCCACAAATATCATAAAACGTTCTGAAAATATTATGCATGCCATAAATTTCATGAATATTTGAAATAAAAGTGATTGATTTTCATGAGGTATAAAAAGAAATTAACTAAGCTTCACTCTCTCTCTACTAAAGACTTTCTGTAACTGGCACCATGCATCTTATAAAAAGAACATAGATACTTCAAATCTGATAAGCCGATAAGTTAGATATACCTACCCTGTCTTCCTTTCGTGCCTGTTGGTATTTCTTCCACAGTTCTCTTCTGGGGAGTTCTGGCGTGGCATAGAGCAGGCGATTTGGCCTCCCATCAAAATAGCGAGTGAGCCATTCGGCTATTTCATCTCCACAGTCTCGCCCAATGGTGTCCTCTGACATAAGTCTAAAAAGGAAAGGATATGGTCAACGCTATACAAAGAGGGGGTCTGTTATTATTTGAATCACCCTCGACTTGATTTGAGCGTCATTTTACATCGCTTTTCCCAAAGTTCCTGAAAAGAGAATGTTTGCTTTTGCCACTCACTTTAATTTGAATGTAAATATGCGGGAGACAACTCCCATATTTGTATTCATATGCATTTACAAGTTTATTCAAGAATAAAAAACAGTAATACATACTTTATTACATACATAAACTCACCATTAAACTCACCTTTAAATTCAGTTGATTGCTCCAAACAGAGCGATAAAGCCCTCCCGGTGGTTTTATTCTTCAAGTACTATCCGATCAAGATGTGTTTATCTATCCTGCAGTTTATCTTGAGGCTATCGTACTGACCTGAAGTATGTTTCTTTGTTGCTGCTGTAGGTGTCTGGGTCCAGGGACAGCTTGAAGGTCTCCATGCCTGGAGCACTCAGCATCAAGTGGTTGTCCTCTATCTGGGTCTGAATGAGCACAAGGCGGGGCTCTGAACCGGGGGTACCCGTAACCATACGCCCATTCTTACCAATAACCACAAAGTGCCTGATAATATAAGAATACAATGTACAGAGACTTTTGCCATAAAATCATTATTTTCGTGCCACCAATGGTAACCTGCACTATTGTTTGGAGGAGTCAGGGTTTCAGTCATCAGCGAGAATGAGTGACATAGCGCATGTAACGGGTTTATAGCAGTGGGAGGAGCGGACGTCCAGAAAGCACCCTTGCAGAGCACTCTCAAGTGACATTTAATATTGGCAGTTTTAGACTTCCTTTTCATTTTGGATGGATAGACAGAGATTTTTTTAGAAATACATCAGCTACTAAACGTTATAACCCAAATGACTCTACATTCAATATATTTTTTATTATATTTTTTTTAATCATTTCTATTCATGATTAATTTTCTCATACTTTTCAGGGACTATTTCTTCTCTTTTAGGTATTATTATGATAAGAGCAACTTATTGCTGATTATTTTCTGAAATCAGATTAATATTCAATTTATCTAATACCTCAAAAATAAATGTGAGGTCAAATTAAAGTCTGTCAATTTGTCACTTTTGTAACCCTACCGATTTAAGCTATTTTTAATCATTTTAGCTTCATAATAAATCTTGAAATTAACAAACTTTTTTTTCAATTTCTTTTTAGTATTAATGTTTTTTCTGTGCAGTATTCTATATATTTTCATAAACTAACCCCCAATAAGCTGGCATTTTTATATTATTTTAAAAAAAACTTAGTATTATAGTATTTTCCTCTGTTTTCCCTTATAGATTGACCACAAAACTATAAATTACTCTCAGATTGTTAATTATGAACAGATTTTGATGAATAAGGACTCTACGAGCTCGTATTTGAAAGATGTAGATAATAGGATAATAAAACATGTAGATAATTTCGTGGAAATAGGCTTTCTATTTTCAAGGTCATTGAAAGGTCACTTTAAGATCACTGGCAATATTTGATCAAAATAGCCTAAGAAGGTTGACATACGATCACATATCATTTGTAGATGTATTCTGATTAGTAAAAAAGTTATATCCCTATGTCTGCCATTTCTAGTGATGATCTTGATACCATAATATCTAACAAATATTTAAATTGAATATATTAGATTTGTATACTTAATTGAATGACAGATAAGACACTAAGGTTTGACATCAGGGTTTTGCATAATTATGAATCCTACCTTGCGGTGATAATGTATCAAAATTATGAAAATGTTTAATAATCATTATGTTAGATTTGCAATCTATGAGCTGAAACAATCAGGAATCCACTCAATGACGGACAATAGACTGCCTATATATTACAGGGGATAGACTGCCTGTATATTATAGGGGATAGACTGTTTGTATAATACAGAGTACCACGAAGCAGCTCCCTCCCTCCACCCAGTGACAGAGGATAGACTGCCTGTATAATACAGAGTGCCACGAATCAGCTCCCTCCACCCAGTGACAGAGGATAGACTGCCTGTATAATACAGAGTGCCACGAAGCAGCTCCCTCCCTTCACTCAGTGACAGAGGATAGACTGCCTGTATAATACAGAGTGCCACGAAGCAGCTCCCTCCACTCAGTGACAGAGGATAGACTGCCTGTATAATACAGAGTGCCACGAAGCAGCTCCCTCCACTCAGTGACAGAGGATAGACTGCCTGTATAATACAGAGTGCCACGAAGCAGCTCCCTCCCTCCACTCAGTGACAGAGGATAGACTGCCTGTATAATACAGAGTGCCACGAAGCAGCTCCCTCCCTCCACTCAGTGACAGAGGATAGACTGCCTGTATAAGACAGAGTGCCATGAAGCAGCTCCCTCCACTCAGTGACAGAGGATAGACTGCCTGTATAATACAGCGTGCCACGAAGCAGCTCCCTCCCTCCACCCAGTGACAGAGGATAGACTGCCTGTATAATACAGAGTGCCACGAAGCAGCTCCCTCCCTCCACTCAGTGACAGAGGATAGACTGCCTGTATAATACAGAGTGCCACGAAGCAGCTCCCTCCACTCAGTGACAGGGGATAGACTGCCTGTATAATACAGAGTGCCACGAATCAGCTCCCTCCCTCCACCCAGTGACAGAGGATAGACTGCCTGTATAATACAGAGTGCCACGAAGCAGCTCCCTCCACCCAGTGACAGGGGATAGACTGCCTGTATAAGACAGAGTGCCACGAAGCAGCTCCCTACCTCCACTCAGTGACAGGGGATAGACTGCCTGTATAAGACAGAGTGCCACGAAGCAGCTCCCTCCCTCCACTCAGTGACAGAGGATAGACTGCCTGTATAATACAGAGTGCCACGAAGCAGCTCCCTCCCTCCACTCAGTGACAGAGGATAGACTGCCTGTATAATACAGAGTGCCACGAAGCAGCTCCCTCCCTCCACCCAGTGACAGAGGATAGACTGCCTGTATAATACAGAGTGCCACGAAGCAGCTCCCTCCCTTCACTCAGTGACAGAGGATAGACTGCCTGTATAATACAGAGTGCCACGAAGCAGCTCCCTCCCATCACTCAGTGACAGAGGATAGACTGCCTGTATAATACAGAGTGCCACGAAGCAGCTCCCTCCCTCCACTCAGTGACAGAGGATAGACTGCCTGTATAATACAGAGTGCCACGAAGCAGCTCCCTCCCTCCACTCAGTGACAGAGGATAGACTGCCTGTATAATACAGAGTGCCACGAAGCAGCTCCCTCCCTCCACCCAGTGACAGAGGATAGACTGCCTGTATAATACAGAGTGCCACGAAGCAGCTCCCTACCTCCACTCAGTGACAGAGGATAGACTGCCTGTATAATACAGAGTGCCACGAAGCAGCTCCCTCCCTCCACTCAGTGACAGAGGATAGACTGCCTGTATAATACAGAGTGCCACGAAGCAGCTCCCTCCCTCCACCCAGTGACAGAGGATAGACTGCCTGTATAATACAGAGTGCCACGAAGCAGCTCCCTCCCTTCACTCAGTGACAGAGGATAGACTGCCTGTATAATACAGAGTGCCACGAAGCAGCTCCCTCCCTCCACTCAGTGACAGAGGATAGACTGCCTGTATAATACAGAGTGCCACGAAGCAGCTCCCTCCCTCCACTCAGTGACAGAGGATAGACTGCCTGTATAATACAGAGTGCCACGAAGCAGCTCCCTCCCTCCACCCAGTGACAGAGGATAGACTGCCTGTATAATACAGAGTGCCACGAAGCAGCTCCCTACCTCCACTCAGTGACAGAGGATAGACTGCCTGTATAATACAGAGTGCCACGAAGCAGCTCCCTCCCTCCACTCAGTGACAGAGGATAGACTGCCTGTATAATACAGAGTGCCACGAAGCAGCTCCCTCCCTCCACCCAGTGACAGAGGATAGACTGCCTGTATAATACAGAGTGCCACGAAGCAGCTCCCTCCCTTCACTCAGTGACAGAGGATAGACTGCCTGTATAATACAGAGTGCCACGAAGCAGCTCCCTCCCATCACTCAGTGACAGAGGATAGACTGCCTGTATAATACAGAGTGCCACGAAGCAGCTCCCTCCCTCCACCCAGTGACAGAGGATAGACTGCCTGTATAATACAGAGTGCCACGAAGCAGCTCCCTCCCTCCACTCAGTGACAGAGGATAGACTGCCTGTATAATACAGAGTGCCACGAAGCAGCTCCCTCCCTCCACCCAGTGACAGAGGATAGACTGCCTGTATAATACAGAGTGCCACGAAGCAGCTCCCTCCCTCCACTCAGTGACAGAGGATAGACTGCCTGTATAATACAGAGTGCCACGAAGCAGCTCCCTCCCTTCACTCAGTGACAGAGGATAGACTGCCTGTATAATACAGAGTGCCACGAAGCAGCTCCCTCCCTCCACCCAGTGACAGAGGATAGACTGCCTGTATAATACAGAGTGCCACGAAGCAGCTCCCTCCCATCACTCAGTGACAGAGGATAGACTGCCTGTATAATACAGAGTGCCACGAAGCAGCTCCCTCCCTCCACCCAGTGACAGAGGATAGACTGCCTGTATAATACAGAGTGCCACGAAGCAGCTCCCTCCCTCCACCCAGTGACAGAGGATAGACTGCCTGTATAATACAGAGTGCCACGAAGCAGCTCCCTACCTCCACTCAGTGACAGAGGATAGACTGCCTGTATAATACAGAGTGCCACGAAGCAGCTCCCTCCCTCCACTCAGTGACAGAGGATAGACTGCCTGTATAATACAGAGTGCCACGAAGCAGCTCCCTCCCTCCACTCAGTGACAGAGGATAGACTGCCTGTATAATACAGAGTGCCACGAAGCAGCTCCCTCCCTCCACCCAGTGACAGAGGATAGACTGCCTGTATAATACAGAGTGCCACGAATCAGCTCCCTCCCTCCACTCAGTGACAGAGGATAGACTGCCTGTATAATACAGAGTGCCACGAATCAGCTCCCTCCACCCAGTGACAGAGGATAGACTGCCTGTATAATACAGAGTGCCACGAAGCAGCTCCCTCCCTTCACTCAGTGACAGAGGATAGACTGCCTGTATAATACAGAGTGCCACGAAGCAGCTCCCTCCCTCCACTCAGTGACAGAGGATAGACTGCCTGTATAATACAGAGTGCCACGAAGCAGCTCCCTCCCTCCACTCAGTGACAGAGGATAGACTGCCTGTATAAGACAGAGTGCCACGAAGCAGCTCCCTCCCTCCACTCAGTGACAGAGGATAGACTGCCTGTATAATACAGAGTGCCACGAAGCAGCTCCCTCCCTCCACTCAGTGACAGAGGATAGACTGCCTGTATAATACAGAGTGCCACGAAGCAGCTCCCTCCCTCCACTCAGTGACAGAGGATAGACTGCCTGTATAATACAGAGTGCCACGAATCAGCTCCCTCCACCCAGTGACAGAGGATAGACTGCCTGTATAATAGAAAGTGCCACGAAGCAGCTCCCTCCCTTCACTCAGTGACAGAGAATAGACTGCCTGTATAATACAGAGTGCCACGAAGCAGCTCCCTCCCTCCACTCAGTGACAGGGGATAGACTGCCTGTATAATACAGAGTGCCACGAAGCAGCTCCCTCCCATCACTCAGTGACAGAGGATAGACTGCCTGTATAATACAGAGTGCCACGAAGCAGCTCCCTCCCTCCACCCAGTGACAGGGGATAGACTGCCTGTATAATACAGAGTGCCACGAAGCAGCTCCCTCCCATCACTCAGTGACAGAGGATAGACTGCCTGTATAATACAGAGTGCCACGAAGCAGCTCCCTCCCTCCACCCAGTGACAGAGGATAGACTGCCTGTATAAGACAGAGTGCCACGAAGCAGCTCCCTCCCTTCACTCAGTGACAGAGGATAGACTGCCTGTATAATACAGAGTGCCACGAAGCAGCTCCCTCCACCCAGTGACAGAGGATAGACTGCCTGTATAATACAGAGTGCCACGAAGCAGCTCCCTCCCTCCACCCAGTGACAGAGGATAGACTGCCTGTATAATACAGAGTGCCACGAAGCAGCTCCCTCCCTCCACCCAGTGACAGAGGATAGACTGCCTGTATAATACAGAGTGCCACGAAGCAGCTCCCTCCCTCCACCCAGTGACAGAGGATAGACTGCCTGTATAATACAGAGTGCCACGAAGCAGCTCCCTCCCTCCACCCAGTGACAGAGGATAGACTGCCTGTATAATACAGAGTGCCACGAAGCAGCTCCCTCCCTCCACTCAGTGACAGGGGATAGACTGCCTGTATAATACAGAGTGCCACGAAGCAGCTCCCTCCACTCAGTGACAGGGGATAGACTGCCTGTATAATACAGAGTGCCACGAAGCAGCTCCCTCCCTCCACTCAGTGACAGGGGATAGACTGCCTGTATAATACAGAGTGCCACGAAGCAGCTCCCTCCCTCCACCCAGTGACAGAGGATAGACTGCCTGTATAATACAGAGTGCCACGAAGCAGCTCCCTCCCTCCACCCAGTGACAGAGGATAGACTGCCTGTATAATACAGAGTGCCACGAAGCAGCTCCCTCCCTCCACTCAGTGACAGGGGATAGACTGCCTGTATAATACAGAGTGCCACGAAGCAGCTCCCTCCACTCAGTGACAGGGGATAGACTGCCTGTATAATACAGAGTGCCACGAAGCAGCTCCCTCCCTCCACTCAGTGACAGGGGATAGACTGCCTGTATAATACAGAGTGCCACGAAGCAGCTCCCTCCCTCCACCCAGTGACAGAGGATAGACTGCCTGTATAATACAGAGTGCCACGAATCAGCTCCCTCCCTCCACTCAGTGACAGAGGATAGACTGCCTGTATAATACAGAGTGCCACGAATCAGCTCCCTCCACCCAGTGACAGAGGATAGACTGCCTGTATAATACAGAGTGCCACGAAGCAGCTCCCTCCCTTCACTCAGTGACAGAGGATAGACTGCCTGTATAATACAGAGTGCCACGAAGCAGCTCCCTCCCTCCACTCAGTGACAGAGGATAGACTGCCTGTATAATACAGAGTGCCACGAAGCAGCTCCCTCCCTCCACTCAGTGACAGAGGATAGACTGCCTGTATAAGACAGAGTGCCACGAAGCAGCTCCCTCCCTCCACTCAGTGACAGAGGATAGACTGCCTGTATAATACAGAGTGCCACGAAGCAGCTCCCTCCCTCCACTCAGTGACAGAGGATAGACTGCCTGTATAATACAGAGTGCCACGAAGCAGCTCCCTCCCTCCACTCAGTGACAGAGGATAGACTGCCTGTATAATACAGAGTGCCACGAATCAGCTCCCTCCACCCAGTGACAGAGGATAGACTGCCTGTATAATAGAAAGTGCCACGAAGCAGCTCCCTCCCTTCACTCAGTGACAGAGAATAGACTGCCTGTATAATACAGAGTGCCACGAAGCAGCTCCCTCCCTCCACTCAGTGACAGGGGATAGACTGCCTGTATAATACAGAGTGCCACGAAGCAGCTCCCTCCCATCACTCAGTGACAGAGGATAGACTGCCTGTATAATACAGAGTGCCACGAAGCAGCTCCCTCCCTCCACCCAGTGACAGAGGATAGACTGCCTGTATAAGACAGAGTGCCACGAAGCAGCTCCCTCCCTCCACTCAGTGACAGGGGATAGACTGCCTGTATAATACAGAGTGCCACGAAGCAGCTCCCTCCCATCACTCAGTGACAGAGGATAGACTGCCTGTATAATACAGAGTGCCACGAAGCAGCTCCCTCCCTCCACCCAGTGACAGAGGATAGACTGCCTGTATAAGACAGAGTGCCACGAAGCAGCTCCCTCCCTTCACTCAGTGACAGAGGATAGACTGCCTGTATAATACAGAGTGCCACGAAGCAGCTCCCTCCACCCAGTGACAGAGGATAGACTGCCTGTATAATACAGAGTGCCACGAAGCAGCTCCCTCCCTCCACCCAGTGACAGAGGATAGACTGCCTGTATAATACAGAGTGCCACGAAGCAGCTCCCTCCCTCCACCCAGTGACAGAGGATAGACTGCCTGTATAATACAGAGTGCCACGAATCAGCTCCCTCCCTCCACTCAGTGACAGAGGATAGACTGCCTGTATAATACAGAGTGCCACGAAGCAGCTCCCTCCCTCCACCCAGTGACAGAGGATAGACTGCCTGTATAATACAGAGTGCCACGAAGCAGCTCCCTCCCTCCACTCAGTGACAGGGGATAGACTGCCTGTATAATACAGAGTGCCACGAAGCAGCTCCCTCCACTCAGTGACAGGGGATAGACTGCCTGTATAATACAGAGTGCCACGAAGCAGCTCCCTCCCTCCACTCAGTGACAGGGGATAGACTGCCTGTATAATACAGAGTGCCACGAAGCAGCTCCCTCCCTCCACCCAGTGACAGAGGATAGACTGCCTGTATAATACAGAGTGCCACGAAGCAGCTCCCTCCCTCCACCCAGTGACAGAGGATAGACTGCCTGTATAATACAGAGTGCCACGAAGCAGCTCCCTCCCTCCACTCAGTGACAGGGGATAGACTGCCTGTATAATACAGAGTGCCACGAAGCAGCTCCCTCCACTCAGTGACAGGGGATAGACTGCCTGTATAATACAGAGTGCCACGAAGCAGCTCCCTCCCTCCACTCAGTGACAGGGGATAGACTGCCTGTATAATACAGAGTGCCACGAAGCAGCTCCCTCCCTCCACCCAGTGACAGAGGATAGACTGCCTGTATAATACAGAGTGCCACGAAGCAGCTCCCTCCCTCCACTCAGTGACAGAGGATAGACTGCCTGTATAATACAGAGTGCCACGAAGCAGCTCCCTCCCTCCACCCAGTGACAGAGGATAGACTGCCTGTATAATACAGAGTGCCACGAAGCAGCTCCCTCCACCCAGTGACAGAGGATAGACTGCCTGTATAAGACAGAGTGCCACGAAGCAGCTCCCTACCTCCACTCAGTGACAGAGGATAGACTGCCTGTATAATACAGAGTGCCACGAAGCAGCTCCTTCCCTCCACTCAGTGACAGAGGATAGACTGCCTGTATAATACAGAGTGCCACGAAGCAGCTCCCTCCCTCCACTCAGTGACAGAGGATAGACTGCCTGTATAATACAGAGTGCCACGAAGCAGCTCCCTCCACCCAGTGACAGAGGATAGACTGCCTGTATAAGACAGAGTGCCACGAAGCAGCTCCCTACCTCCACTCAGTGACAGGGGATAGACTGCCTGTATACATGGTATAAGACAGAGTGCCACAAAAGCACCTCCTTTAAGATAATGTTTATTCACTCAGAAATATGTCAGTAATAACACAGTTATATCCCAAGGTACTATTTTGTGAACCTGAGAGCCGAGCTTTACCTATCTCTGATGCCGGTGGTTGGATCCTGCAATCCCTCTGTTGTGATCAGAGCATCTTTAAGTTCTATACCTCCCGCTGACTTAACAGGAAATAGCTGCAAACTTTTAATCCTGGCCACCTCTTTCATTGTTTGTGCCGTGATTGAGACTTTAACTATTTAAAATCCAGAGATCTCCCAAATACAGCTCCTGGCCCCGGCTCCTGGCTCTCCTCTGCTAGCTCATGGATATCTGGCCACCAGTATAATCTATGTGACGGTGTTAAAACGATAACAAATATATCACGTGACACTAAACGCACTTCGTACGTCTCCCTGGGGCGTCGCTTTGTCGGTTTGACAGGCGACCAGTCCGGGTATTCGATGTGTTAGGGTATGTGATGTAGGAGGGTATGTTATATAGGAGGGTATGTGATGTAGGAGGGTATGTGATGTAGGAGGGTATGTTATATTGGAGGGTATGTGATGTAGGATGGCATGCTATATAGGAGGGTACGTGATGTAGGAGGGTATGGGATGTAGGAGGGTATGTTATTTAGGAGGGTACGTGATGTAGGAAGGTATGTGATGTAGGAGGGTACGTGATGTAGGAGGGTGTGTGATGTAGGAGGGTATGAGATATAGGAGGATATAGGATGTAGGAGGGTATTGGCTGTAGGAGGGTATGTGATCATGGTGATGTAGGAGGGTATGGGATGTAGGAGGGTGTGTGATGTAGGAGGGTATGAGATATAGGAGGGTATTGGCTGTAGGAGGGTACGTGATCATGGTGATGTAGGAGGGTATGGTATGCAGGAGGGTATGTTATATAGGAGGATTATGGTATGTAAGAGGGTATGTTATATAGGAGGGTATGGTATGTAGGAGGGTATGTTATATAGGAGGATGTTTTATGAAGGAGGGTACGTGATGTAGGAGGGTATTTGATATCTCAAGATGTTTGTATTAAATTGACCTGTAACATACACCAGGGAAATGAAAAGATCAAGATCCGTACTTGCACTGCTTCAAAGTCAAGTTTATGCACATGAAATATGGGTTTGTATAGAGGTTGGCATATACGTCCTTACGTCCTTAGACATGATGTGCAGTATAACAGGGCAGAATATGTGCCCAGAGGGTTTAATGTAGGTAATGACCGAGATCAGTGTCACGGTAGAATATACATTCATATGGAGACAATATAATTGTGCATAGATTACCAACATCAAACCCAGATAATTCAGATATGGACACATTGTTCACTGGATAGTGCCAAAATGTAGTACATACAATGTCAACAATAATGTAAATGTTTATATAATGATGTTCACATAATGTTTATATAATGATGTTCACATAATGTTTATATAATGATGTTCACATAATGTTTATATAATGATGTTCACATAATGTTTATATAATGATGTTCACATAATGTTTATATAATGATGTTCACATAATGTTCTAGATCTTCGATGATCCCATGTATGTATAAAGATTTAAACAAAAATCACAAATGACACCGCTATTATCAACTATTTCATGCATTTATTTATATATTGTAATCTAACTCAAACATGATCTCTCTCAAAAATGAACTTTAATGAAAATGATTGTTCATAAATTGATCTTCCATGTCTTATCAGGTATTATCAGTGAATGGCTTTTGTGGTAAACGGAATCAATACCATCAATGACAGTGTGCCACGGTCTCATTTTTTATTCTTAACTAAATGTTAATCATAAAAAATATTGATTTTCCCAATTTATATTCAGAGATCATCAACAGGTTAACTGCACGATAAAGAGATGATGTGAAGTAATTTCATAAAAGTATAAACAAGTCAGAAGGAATCTCCGTGATGGAGGCCTGTGACGAGGAAAGGATCGCTACTCAGTAAACATACCATGTGGCAGGCACTTGATATCTTATAGAATGTCCCACTTTGAACAGGTTTCTATTGAGAATGATATTATGAGAACTTTATGCACGAGAGTGTGCATTCAGCTTCATGGACTAAATTGATAAAAGTAATAATCACATAAACTTAAAATCTTTCAACTGCAGCCATTGACATAAAGATTGATGTTATCTTAAACACGCCCAATCTTGTCTTCTTGTCGTAAATTGATAGGTTTGAAGTTGAGTTTATGCAGAAATGAACGATAAGTCATCATTGTAGAATTTTGGGGCCCAATTTTTATTTGACATCACGATCTAATCATGATCGACCTCTTTGCCCTCCCAGTAATTGAATCTATTTCCTACATCACATTCAATGGTGTCAAAATCGACGGAAGAGTCAAGTAGGAATAGTTTTATTGAATTCTGTTTTCAAGGTCACAAAGAAAATCATTCTGTATTTTGAACAGGATACCATAGAATTCTTAAATTGCAGATCGGATCTTATTCGTTATTCTCTTCAGTTCTCAGTCAGGCAGCTTGCATTTCCCTCTTCTTAGCCAATTAGGATGTGAAGTATATTAGCCAATCAGGTTGTGCAGTATATTAGCCAATCAGGTTGTGCAGTATATTAGCCAATCAGGTTGTGCAGTATATTAGCCAATCAGGTTTTTCAGTGTATTAGCCGACCAGGTTGTGCAGTATATTAGCCAATCAGGTTGTTCAGTATATCAGCCAATCAGGATAGTTGCACAGTCTATCAGCCAATCAGGATGGTTGCACAGTCTATCAGCCAATCAGGATGGTTGCACAGTCTATCAGCCAATCAGGATGGTTGTTCATTAATGACAAATGACAGCATCATTTTCCGCTCCATTTAGAGAGGAAATAGACAAGGAATCAGTTTGATTCAGGACAGAGGACTCGGAAAAATATTGCATGAGAACGGCTATTCTTATATTTTACATAACATACCTCATTTAATAAAGCTTTTCTTCATATAATGGACCTCATACCTTCCACTACTAGTATGATAATCGCAATTATCTTACACTACGGCAGAGATATTAAACAGAGATTGGAAAGAGCAGGTCTGCCACTAGGTGTCAGTGCGGTCTATCATCCAACTCTCACATGGTCTCGCGCAATCGTTTTTGCACAAATTACAAAACAGTTCTCCATCTAAATGCTATAAAGCAGTATAGACACTAATAACTGTACATATATGGAGGGTAAACCACCTCGCAGGTGCCCGTATGCTGTGCTCGGAATTCCGGTCATACGTCACTGGAAATATGGGTTGTTGTTTTGGGTTTCCCTGTTCTATATTTATGTCAATCAATCAGAGCAATCCCCTCCAAAATAGTGACATTATTCGCCTGCTGCACAAACCCATTGCAACCAGACGTCCTTGATACATAGTCCTAATATAGATTTGGACTAGCATAGTCTAAAAACAGTACCTTTATAATCTACTGCATCCACTTAATGGATGATAACATGGTCTATTTGTAAAAATAAAAACAATGGAAATTCCCTTGACAAGTTGGCCATGGACAGAGCAAGCACAAGTGATGTCTCCAAGATCAATTTGCATAAATTTTTCCGTTTCCCTCTAGTGACCTCATTTATACATTATATAATACAAGGATAAGAAACGATCAAAGGCTGATTTCAACTCTTGTCCAATTTCCACATCTCTAACTTCAAATGAACTGTCTTTTGGATCTTTATATAGGTCAAAATAAGAGCAAATGAAATAAAGTGATTTGATTGGATAATGCTTTCATGACCTCTGGATCCCAAATTGACCTGACCCAGTATATCCTTGTATTGTAACAAAAAAACCTTTTGTTACAAAGATTTTTTTATTCACCATATGCATATATGATTTATAAAAAATAGGGGCTTAAAAATATATAAACATATTTCTACACTGAAATACGTACATTTTTTTAAAGCAAAACTAACTCGAATTAAATCAACCAATCAGAGCATTCCATTTTAGACAGTACACATTTGAATTGACCTATTTAGCAACGATCCACAAAAGACCACAGTTTTCTGCTTATCAGGCGTTTTGGGATGAAAATGTGTTATAAAATGCTTTAAAGCATTCATGAAACCTGACGTTCAGCCACATTTTCTTTACATAACATGAAAGTTTATACCCTAAATATTGCTTTTATGTAGTATTACCCCAAATATTCCCTGTTAACAACTTTCTGTGGCACTTGAAAGTTGATCAGTTGTCTGCTGAAACCTACACCAGCAATTGAACACTTTGTCAACAAGCTTTGTTTAGCTGGTTTGTGATCCCATGTAAACACCTAATGAGTTACCAGTTGGGCACCTGTCCAGCTTGGGAAACAGGGTGGAGATGTTTTGTACAATTTATCAATTTATTACCAGGAGTATACTTCAGAACAACATAAGATTATTTTAATATTATTTGAATCAATGAAATAACTCATGGTTGTGACAAATATCTTATGGTTGTGAAAGATATATCATTTATGGGAAAAGTATACTATTTATTTGAAAAGTATCTTATGCATGTGAAAACCTTTCTGTTCAAAAGGGAAGACATGACTCAAAGGCTGCATGGAATCCCCCTTAACTTAAAGGCTGTGATATTGAAAAAGTGACATTAAACCCTTTGATCACTGGTTTGGCCTTAATTCACAAGGACTTTGAATGGCAAAACTGTGAATGCTGATAATTGGTATCAGTAAAATTTATGATTTGACCCTCTTTGATGAAATTTGGGGTTTGTTACACCACTGAATGGGAAGACATCAAAGGCTGCATGGATTCCACCTTAAAAGCTGGGCTGTATAGAATTTTTTTAAACTTTTTTTTGCAAACATATATAATATAAAAAATAATGATTTTTCTTCATTTATAACTTAATAAATATTCATCCGTTTTTAATCATTTTACCACCAAAAGAAAGCCAAGAAAAGGCACTATCATCAGGATAAATGTTATCTTACAATTCATTCTTTAAATAGTAGAAAAAAATAGCCGGAAATGTGTTGCTCCAATTTTGACAATTGGTAAACAACACCTCCTGTGACTTACGGAGCCCCCTGACAGTTCAAAGGTCAAGGTCACACAACACACTTCCTGTTTAGTACTGGCAGTACTTGGTGGTCACAACAAATCATAATTCTCAGGGCAGATGTTCTTTTGTAGATTTCAGACAGATAGCCTGTATTTATGTCAATTTTAAGATCGTATATTGTTTTCAGATACCTTAAACCACTGTAAAATCGCCTTGAACCTTCCAGGTTTCATGAATGCTTTAAAGCTGACATATCTAGCCCAAAACTAATCTAAGTATGTATATTTTTACTTCAGTGGAAGTTTATTTATACCTCAGTGATGCGCGTATTTATGCGATTTCGAATGAATACGCGCATGCCGATTATTTGTAAAATATTGATTAGTTGGAACTATTTTGCGTCGGCCATCTTTAGACTGGTCCCCCATCGAATGTCAAGAACATCGTGTATATACACAGATGGCGGCAACCAGTCTATGGCTGTACGCGCCATTTTCGGGTCACGTGACGGGGTCAAATGAGGTGCGCTTTGTTTACAAATGTTTGTAACGATAAATATCTTGTTTCATGTATCATTTTTTTAAAATACAGTAGTTGTCTGAGGTATAAAAACAAAACATACACTCGTCGGTCAGCTGGGTGAGCGGATTCAGTTCGTTGGTGATGGCGGACGGATACCCTGAGCCGAAGGCGAAGGGTATCCGTCCGCAATCACCAACTCACTGAATCCGCTCACCCAGCTTCCCGACTCGGTATGTTTTGTTATAGGGCAGATGACATGTCAATTTCAGTCAAAATGGCATTTGAGCTGAGGACGTTTCTTATCCTTATATTATGTAATATATAGGTCACTCAGTGGCACCTAAGGCCTTGAACACACTCGCGCTTGCTCTGTCCGTGAAGCTGGCCAAATGGCCACAAGTGGGAAACAGGTAGCGGGGACGGTGGCGCTGCCACGTGATGGGTTCACCTGAGCGATAATGCAGAACTTCAGTTTGTTTCCAATCTCTGTTTTAAATCTCTTTGATTGCGGTTAATAGGAGTCTATCGGGTCGCAAATATTGGTATTTATTGCATCATATGAAATTATATACACACGTGCTAATGTGATCATGGACTAAATAAATCTCTATTTAGTCCATGATGTAATGTCATGCGCGTATATGTACAGGGCCATAGTAAGTTTTATGTCTTTAGTTGAATGTTGAAGCTGGTCTGAATGATAAAGGGCGCAGTTAATCAACTGGACAGTGCCTAAAGCTTGGCTCTGAAGGGATTATCCCACACGGGATGGTTCTGACAATAGATGTCACCACTCAAAATACCCTGGCTTAGGGACGGGGACAGACTGAGGCGAAGTTCCCCTGTGGACTTAATTTTGATCCCCGTAAGCAAAATTATGACAAATATTCAAATGAGTGAATGATATACATCTCAACAGTAAAATCTAAAATTATTCGGTTCACATGAAACTTCACAATATTGGGGTAAAAATAAATACTTCACAATATAGAGGTGTGCATTAATTTCATTGCCATTCTAATGTAAATGGTAAACTGAAATACTGGTGTAATTCTTGCACATCTGAAGCAGAATTTAAACACTTCTTATGTGGATTGCTTTTCTGGTAGAATACGTCTCAGAGGTTGATTATCCGGGTTACTGATTCCAAGAGGCGGGTGGCAGGTTACATTTCCGGTGCGATATTGCTGTTGTCTTCTCCAGCATCTGGTAGGAGGTAGCGCCCTCTTTATACTGACAAATCGCATTAAGAACAGCGAGCCAACACGAGGTCTACAAAGCAATACAAAGACATAACCCTTGACCCTTCTAAGAATGAGCCCCCATGTCACATAACATACTGACCTACACGATTCAGCATCCCAATCCCCAAAACTTGTTCATATATATATATATATATATATATATATATATATATATATATATATATATATATATATATATATATATATATATATATATATATATATATATATATATATATATATATATATATATATTAATGCGTCTAATATGATGAGGAGCAGTTTAGAGAAAAAGTAAAAGAGAAAAAGTACCATTCAATTGTTATAGTGAGACAATGGCCATCTGGTAGCCATGGATGAAATATGGTAATGCTGAGTTAATGATATTTTTGAAAAACTTTGCGTTATTATGTTTATAATTTAATTGTTTGGAACAAACACACACATTGTCACTTTTACATTTTCTAAAAAGAGTGTCTAATCATAATTATTTACACAATACAAGGTGTTACATTACCCAAGAACCTTTGAAAAATATTTCCTTAATTGTCTCTTCGTCTTACCGTCTCTGACTGTAGAATCTCTATATTTCAAAAAAGTAAATATAATGTAAAACAACACATAAGTGGCACACTTTGACAGATTACAAATGAACACAAAGACGTGAATTATATATTTAGCGAGGTAGTTTGTCTTTGTTTTTGTTTTTCAAATAAATAATTTGGAATATTATCTTGCAAGTAAATTTGGAGCATATTAGGAGAGTGTTTTTCAACTACGGAAGACAATGAATGGAAATTTTTGGTTCCACAGATACATGCTGGCAAACGTGAATCATGTGGGGAAAGCAGAATTCACATCTCCAGAGAAATGCCAGGAAGGCACATTGGCACGCCAAGATCGATTGTATTAGGTTAACAATATTTAATAGTTTAATAAAGATTAACACATTAGGAAAACATTTGTACGCCAGAATTTTCATGTCAGCTGACAATACTCTGCATACATCTCATTAATAACTATTTCCTTTAGACATTCTCGTCAACACTCATATACATTACCCTTATTCACTCTGACCAAACTGTGTGATTAAAAAAACATCAAATGTCTCAAGAATGGTACATCAAGTGACATCAATGGTCAATTATGGTCTTACGCCCTGTCAATTATGCCATTGACAGCACGGATTCAAGGCTGTCTCTCTCAATTAAGATTCTAGCAGCTTTCCCCATCCCCATAGGACTCTTTCTATATCCTGAGGTGCATTTACACTGGACCTCGCCGAGGTCTTACCGAGTTGGAAGTTGCCCATACGGTAACATGAATATAATTTGGGACATGGCCGCCACTCAAGCTGCTCAAATATTGATTATGATGTAATAACAAGGTATCTTACTCTTATAATGTGTTCTTCGTAGATGTCATGTTCGTCAGCTTACTATATGACATAATTTTAAGTCTATGGAGAATGGTATAGTACAACTTATTTCCTAGCCAATCATGAAAGAGTATTCTAATAGATTAAGTATTGAGGTTCAACCAGTTCTCGGGGGCTTGTTTTTTGAGGATTTTCTAATAAGGTTTTAAATTTCGTGCCGAAGAAAAAAAAACAAAAAATAAAACAAAAAACAAACAAAAAACATCGCCCGGGCACCTTTACCGTGACTGAAATCGGCCCAAATGTGACTGGGGTATTAAGTATGTATTTGTGTTTGGGAACTTGACTGAAACATGTAACTCTACTTGACATTATTAATGACTCTTTTAAATCGGATTTACTGAAGAGCATTACAATTTTCAGTCATTTTTACCCCAATATTACAGCAGTGATGATAACGCTTTAGGGGGAAACATGTTTACTTGCTTGCAATCACATCAGAAATCATGTAACAATATCCATTTTTATTTCCATTAATTAACCATAGATCCAGAGGAAAATCTTTTTATTTCATTTTTTACTCCCTAATTATATTTTTCCAATCAGTTTTCAGTGACTCTTTTATAAGCAACCCATTATTCTATGCTGTTCTTGCTCAGATTTGATATCACCTCAGGCCTTTATGACTTCCTGATTTGCCCAATTTAAACATCTAATCATATTAGCAATTAACGCAAATTAAGAACGATATGTTTATAATTCAGAGAAATGGTTTGAACAGAAATAGACCAATCTTGCTTCCAACATTTATGTCAAACTGGCATGTTCTCTTGTGGAGAGTCTTCTTGTATTTGAAGACAAATGTAGAGATTCCCAAAATAAGACAGTTTTGTTCTGTTTTGCGCCATGACATTTAGCCTAAGTACCATGTGGTCTGATCTCAGCCTGAGGAACACAAAAGCTGTGTATTTCTCACACAATGCAGAGTGGTTTAGTGTGAGGGAAGCAAACCTATCTGGCTCAACCTAAAATGCTATTATTCCTTCCATTTATATTTTATTCTCATTCCAAAAGCGTTCTTGTTGACATCATGAGTTACGCCATACTCATCAGACATATTCATCAAGCACAGAATAACATTTATCAATAACATAAATTTAAATTTTAGTAAATATCTTCATCATAGCCTTTTTTCATACGTTTTGAATTCTTTCTGATTGAACATTTAAGGCTTCATTTGAAAACCTTTTTGACACTTTGTAATATTAATCATGAAAATGTTTGAAAGAGTCTCACTAGAATAGTATTAAATGATAATCATAACATTTCTCTAGTCCAATTTACTTCTGGATTATTGAGTTATATTGACACAATTCTATAATTTGGGTTCACACAAAAAATACACTAAGTCATATCCCAGTTCATATCTCGCTGGTCCTTTTTTTGACTCGCCATGGTTATTACACTAAGTCAAATCCCAGTCCATATGTCGCTGGTCCTTCTTTTGACTCACCATGGTTATTACACTGAGTCATATCCCAGTCCATATCACGCTGGTCCCTCTTTTGACTCACCATGGTTATTACACTGAGTCATATCTCGCTGGTCCCTCTTTTGACTCACCATGGTTATTACACTGAGTCATATCTCGCTGGTCCATCTTTTGACTCACCATGGTTATTACACTGAGTCATATCCCAGTCCATATCTCGCTGGTCCTTCTTTTGACTCGCCATGGTTATTACACTGAGTCATATCCCAGTCCATATCTCGCTGGTCCTTCTTTTGACTCGCCATGGTTATTACACTGAGTCATATCCCAGTCCATATCACGCTGGTCCCTCTTTTGACTCACCATGGTTATTACACTGAGTCATATCTCGCTGGTCCCTCTTTTGACTCACCATGGTTATTACACTGAGTCATATCTCGCTGGTCCATCTTTTGACTCACCATGGTTATTACACTAAGTCATATCCCAGTCCATATCTCGCTGGTCCTTCTTTTGACTCGCCATGGTTATTACACTGAGTCATATCCCAGTCCATATCTCGCTGGTCCTTCTTTTGACTCGCCATGGTTATTACACTGAGTCATATCCCAGTCCATATCTCGCTGGTCCTTCTTTTGACTCGCCATGGTTATTACACTGAGTCATATCCCAGTCCATATCACGCTGGTCCCTCTTTTGACTCACCATGGTTATTACACTGAGTCATATCTCGCTGGTCCCTCTTTTGACTCACCATGGTTATTACACTGAGTCATATCTCGCTGGTCCATCTTTTGACTCACCATGGTTATTACACTGAGTCATATCCCAGTCCATATCTCGCTGGTCCTTCTTTTGACTCGCCATGGTTATTACACTGAGTCATATCCCAGTCCATATCTCGCTGGTCCTTCTTTTGACTCGCCATGGTTATTACACTGAGTCATATCCCAGTCCATATCTCGCTGGTCCTTCTTTTGACTCACCATAGTTATTACACTGAGTCATATCCCAGTCCATATCTCGCTGGTCCTTCTTTTGACTCGCCATGGTTATTACACTGAGTCATATCCCAGTCCATATCTCGCTGGTCCTACTTTTGACTCACCATAGTTATTACACTGAGTCATATCCCAGTCCATATCACGCTGGTCCTTCTTTTGACTCACCATGGTTATTACACTGAGTCATATCCCAGTCCATATCACGCTGGTCCTTCTTTTGACTCACCATGGTTATTACACTGAGTCATATCCCAGTCCATATCACGCTGGTCCTTCTTTTGACTCACCATGGTTATTACACTGAGTCATATCCCAGTCCATATCTCGCTGGTCCATCTTTTGACTCGCCATGGTTATCAACCTTGTGGGGACAAACTACCTGGCAAAGTCATTGGAACTTGTGTGTAAAAATCGTCAGAAATATGATGTTTCTTCACGCAAACCCAAGAAAAGTAAAGTAAAAGGCCAACAAAAGGAAATTCATGTGGAAGAATCATTTGCTGCGAAAGATGCTGAAGGTGATGGTGGTGAATATGGTCATGCCTTCTGGAGACATGCTGTGGGTAAGGTGTCTTCTGGAGACATGAAGAGGCGTGCACTCCAGAGACCCACCCAGCGGCGTGCACTTCAGAGGCCCCAGGCCAACCACCACTATACCCACAAATACACAGAAGAGAGATGTGCTTATTGTGCTGAGTACAATCACCAGACACATGAATGTGGATTTAGAAAACCAGCATTGTGTAGGCAATGCTCTGAGTTAGGTCATAAACAAAAATTCTGTGGTGAGTTCAGGAGATAGGATGAGTGCCAGGCATGCCCACCTATCAGGCAAACTACAAATCAAAATGACCTTACTGAGACTATATCTCATGAAGATACTCCACTGAGTCCAAACAATGTGTCAAATAGCACAGATCAGGAAACCAGTAATCTACCCATGTTTCCTCAAATACATGATTTTAGGAACAAACACCCCAAACGTTTTATCATATCACACTTGAACATAAACTGGTTTCACACAAAGTTTCATGAAATACATGACATTCTATCAAAAGGTTTAGTGGATTTTTATGCCATATCTGAAACCAAGCTCAATCCCTCCATAAAGAGTGAAGTTTTCAAATTTTATCTCAATAACTACTCATTCTACAGGCAGGACAGGCCTGGTTCTACAAATGGCGGAGGTCTGATATGTTATGTGAGATCCTCTCTCCCCCATACTCCACGGAAAGATTTGGCTTTTAATCAGGACGGCATAGAGTCAATGGTTTTTGAGGTTTCACTAAGGAAGCAAAAGTGGTTCCTCATTATTATATACAGACCCCCAAATGTAAGCATCTCACATCTAAGAAATGCAATTGATCATATGTGTGTTAGGTGCCAGGGAAAGACAACATTCCTGATGGGTGACCTAAATGTGAACTTTCTCAAAGACAACAATCCCCTGCAATCAGTGTTAGATGACTATGGTTTAACAAATGTTATAGAAGGACCTACATGTTTTAAAAACCCAGACAGCCCTACACTTGATGATGTCATACTCACAAACTGCCCAAGACGTATTGCCTCCACACTGAATGCAAACATTGGCGTAAGTGATCATCACAATCATGTGTCATGTTCAACAAAAATGTATGTGCCACTTGGTGATAAAAAGATCATCAGTTATCGATCATACAAAAACTTAGACGAATCACAGTATCTGAAGGATTTGGAATGTGCACCCTTTCAAGTAGCCCAGGTGTTTGACGACCCGAGTGATCAGATGTGGTTCCACAACCGACTACTTGGTGGTATTATTGATATGCATGCACCCAAGAAACAGCGCCTCATTAGACCAAACCAGTTGCCATACATGAATGGACAACTGAGAAAAGCTATCAATGTTAAGGGCATGCTAAAACGAAGAAAGGATAAGATTGCCACAAATGAAAATATTTGCATGTTCAAGAAACAAAGAAATCTAGTGACAAAGCTCAAGAGGCAATCATTGCAATGGTATCTGAACAAAAATTGCAATGATCAAAAACAACGCCAATATGGTCATGGACGCACATTCTGGAGTACAGTACATCCCATTTTCTCTGATCGTGGGAAAGCCCATGACAGGATAATACTTAAGGAAGGAGATGAGGTGATCACAAATAATCCTGAAATATGTGACGTTTTTAATAAATTCATACTAAATATTGCTTCAGATATGAGTGAACCTGAAAATGTTGATGTATATGGGCCTTTGAATGTCATAAACTCAATGTATAAATCACACCCAAGTGTTATGGAGATAAGGAGAAGGCATCAGGATAATCAAACTTTTAGTTTTCACACTGTTACACAACAGGATGTCCACAAAAAGATCATCATGTTAAATCCAAAAAAGGCGAGTGGCTACAATGGACACCCACCCCGTCTCCTTAAACTTGGTGCCTCTGTTATTAGTCACACACTGTTACCTATTGTGAATGATTGTATGACATGTAACGTATACCCAGATGATCTGAAACATGCAGAAATATCTCCGATCTTCAAAAAAGATGACAAAATGAACAAAGAGAAATACAGGCCTGTCAGTGTCCTGGTATGTGAGTCAAAAATATTTGAGGGTATAATGACAGACCAGTTGACAGAGTTTTTAAGAGAAAAGTTATCACAGTTCCTGTCGGCGTATCGGAAAGGTTACAGCACACAAGATGTTTTGCTGCGTTTCCTTGAAGACTGTAAAATAGCACTTGATAATGGTGAACATGTTGGATGTGTGATGATGGACCTTAGCAAAGCATTTGACTCTTTAGCTCATGGTCTTCTTCTGGCAAAATTAGATGCGTATGGTCTGTCAGGAAATGCATGTGAACTCATAAGGAGCTATCTTACAAATCGCAAGCAGAGAGTTAAAATTGATAATGACTGCAGTGGCTGGGAAACTATGCTTAGAGGTGTTCCCCAAGGTTCCATAATGGGGCCTCTTTTATTTAATGTCTTTATTAATGACTTGTTTTATTTTCTTGAAAACATGGGATCGCTGTACAATTATGCCGATGACAACAGCCTCGCAGAAAAGAATAAAGACTTTAATGTTCTGAAGGACAAGTTGGAACTTGGCACAAGTGAGGCCATCAAATGGTTCACAAGCAATTTCCTACAAGCAAATGCACCCAAGTTTCAAGTTCTCTTCATGAGTAGAGATAGGTCTCTGACACAGATGATCATTTCTGTCAATGGGTCTATGTTGAGTAGTGAGCCAATTGTCAAACTGCTCGGAGTGTACATAGATAACAAGCTTAATTTTAATTATCATGTCTCAGAACTGTGCAAAAAAGCTGGTAACCAGGTGAAAGCCCTTGGTAGACTCTCGGGAATGTTGAATACTGAGAGCAAATTCATGATTTTTGATGCCTTCATTTTGTCAAATTTTATGTACTGTCCGCTAATATGGCATATGTGTGGCATACAAGACAGCATTCGAATGGAAAAGGTGCAGAGAAGGGCATTATATTATGTTTTTAATGATTTTAATGATTCATATTGTAACCTGTTGGATCGAGCATCCAAACCAACATTATATGTATCACGTATGAAGTTTTTAGCCATTGAAGTTTTTAAGATTATTGAAGGTATGTCACCAGAGTATTTAAGAAACTTGTTTGAAGTAAAGGACATGGCAAGAGAGTTGCGCTCTAGCAAAAGCATTGTACAACCAAAAGCAAATACGGTTAAGTTTGGTTTAAATTCTGTGAGGTATCAAGGAAGTCATCTGTGGAACAACTTGCCAAATGATCTTAAAGAAATTGCAATGCTGTATAATTTTAAAGCAGAAATAAAGATGTGGCCTGGTCCAATCTGTCACTGCGGCTTCTGCCTTCAGTGTCAGATTGCAAGGATGTAATCATGATTATGTCATTGTAAATATACCATCTTATCATTGTACATTTTCCATCATTTTTCATTTTAATTGGTAAAAAGCTTTTAGCTTGTGTTAATTGTTAAACTGTGAAACCAATTTCAAATAAAGATTATCTTATCTTATCTTATCTTATCTTATCTTATCATATCCCAGTCCATATCTCGCTGGTCCTTCTTTTGACTCGCCATGGTTATTACACTGAGTCATATCTCGCTGGTCCTTCTTTTGGCTCACCATAGTTATTACACTGAGTCATATCCCAGTCCATATCTCGCTGGTCCCTCTTTTGACTCACCGTGGTTATTACACTGAGTCATATCCCAGTCCATATCTCGCTGGTCCCTCTTTTGGCTCATCACTATAGTTACACGGTGTCATCTGAGTCATGATATAATCCATATCGCGCTGTTCCAGTCTTGGGCTGGTGTGACATCCGATGAACAAAGATTTCACTGTTTGTCTAAAGTGAATATTGACGACGCAATATAAAACAAAGTTCATAGCAAAGTTGCAGGCTTGCATTATGTTGGTAATCTTCACTACAGTGTACCCAATATCCCCCATGTTGTATGGATTGACATAGCGCAATATTTCTGATGGCGAGACGAGCAGAATGAGCATTAGAACAATGATAACGAGAATCAGCGTGATTCTGTGAGAACTCTCCCTCACCGGCTGGCCGTGACAGTTAATTCTTCTTGTGTGATCGGCTGATCTTAATTCTTTGATCAGACGAATATTACAAAATGCCAAGATGAGGACAGGAATGAAATCTGCCAGTATGGGCCATACCCAGCGAATATAGGTCCGCAAATATACAGATACTGTGGGCCACCTGGATTTAACCTCAAAATATATTTCTGCTGATGAGCTGAGACAAGGATGAATAGTTAAATGAAGGAAAAATGGTAAAGTAAACACGATAGAGAGGATGTATATAGCAGATACTGTGATAAGAGTTTTCTTGGCCCTGAAGGTGGTCCTCGCCTGGAATGGGTAGACCACGATAAGGTAGCGATTAGCAGCCATGCAAACAATTAACCAGGTGCTGATCATCAGAAACGTGTTGATCAAAGCGATACCGTAGATCCTATAGTAGAGTTCATACACCTTGTTGGGTGCAGCCACAAAGGCGTGTTGAGTTATGAAGCAGTGAGGGAAGACAATAAAGCAGAACATCATATCAGAGAAGGCCAGGGCAATGAGACCGTATGTGGCCGACTTCTCCAACCGGTCCATGCTAGATAACAGCCGCCTCCTGCTCAGAACTAACAGATTGAGAATGTTACCCACCACTCCCAGCACACAGATCACCAGTATGACTGACTCGAACCACCAGTACTGTGTGGCCGATTTGTCAGAGAGTGATATATCTGAAGAATCTTTGGATAATCCATTTTCTCCGGAAAAGTTACGCATTAGGAGAAGGTGTAATCCTTCAACTGCCACATCTTGACACATGCTGAGGTCATGGATACTGCTATTTGCTATATCATACATAGACATATCTTAATATTTATGCTAGGTTTATCTAATACATCAGTGGAGAAATGCTCATCTGGTGATCACTGTAGTAATCCAAACAGCAAATTAATGGCTCCCAATATGGCAGGAATATATTTTCACATCTATTCGTAGTTCCGATAAAGTCACAGTGTAAAGTGAAAGTCAAAGTTGTAATCTAACCAGTGAACCTGAAAAGAAAGACTTTGCATCACTATGATTCATACATTAAACGAATTTTAATGCTCGTGCTGCTTTGATTGTTTAGATTTATGCATCCCTAATTCTCTCACTTACATGTATAATTTAGATGCAAAAGAATCTTACGATTTTAGTTTCTCCCTGTACCAGATTCAGTAACAACCAATAGGTTAAATATCAATAATCACAAATATTACCTCTATTTCACTAAACAAACTTAGCAAAATCAGAAACTCACTTAGGTTCAGTTGGAACCGCTGGGTGCTCACAAGGCAAGCTACCTGTTGCTCTCGGCTGGCAGTGTGGTCACATATTGTTAGCCAATCTCATTCTGCCGACCGGCAGCATTGCAAGTCTCACTGGCTGCTTTCTTCTGCACATGCGCAATATAACATATATCGTATCCTTTGATAATCAGTTGTGGGGTATCAAATGTTCAAATAAAAGTTATTTATTTCTTTTATTGAGCTTCAAGGGTGCATATATGTTTTTCAATCTGGGCAGAACAATATCTGCTTTAAAGGGAGGCAGAATGATATGCTTAACAGTATTATCAGAGTACTTTCAGAAACTTGAATCATACATGTACATGTAACTTTGTTTGTTTGTTTGTGGTTTTACATCACTTTCAACATTATTTCAGTCATTTGTTGATGAGACTTACTTATAGCAGATATAGTGCTGCCTCATTGAATTGTCATGTCGCAGGTCCTTGACTTGACAATTCACGTGCCTCAGCTCATATGTGAAATTCATGATTTCAAACCGGTACGGCCGGGGATCGAACCCACAACCTTTGGAGGAGATCTAGAGGAACTGGTGCAATTAAGCTGGCGCTCAAATCAACTGCACCAAGACCCGTGGCCTTCATACGTGTAATTCATTATTCTCTTACCTTGTTAACATTCAACAACACTTTGTGCATGTAGACACATGCAGATTCAGAATGTCGTTTATGAGGTGACCATTAACAAATGAATTTCAAACCTGAGAAAAGAACATCGCTTTTGTCAAATACATAAAATGACACAGGAAACTTTTCAAATACATAACTTGACACCAGATGGCACGTTGGGGTATGTGCACCACACCATAACCACCAAGGAAGGCATTAACTGTGTTTAAGTGTTTATTCACTCATAATTCTTAATTTCTGTGTGGGTCTAATCTTCCCTTTGTGAAATGTGTGTTGCCCATAAAGAATTGAGCCAGATGCTCCTCTTTGTCATTATGAAGTTTGCCAACAAATGTTCTGGGTTCTGTTGATAGGATACATTTAGCTTCTTTCTTGTCACAGTCTTGACGCAATTGGTTTGTGCTTGCGTGGCAATGTTTGCCGAGGAAGAGTACACTCTGGAATGTATTCATATATTGCATCTTGATGTTATTGTTAAAAAGGTATCCATTATTATATAAAAAGAGTGGGGACTGCACTGAAATTCAATCTATGACATTGAAACTAATGAATTCTGGCTGCTCGAGATTCAAGATTTATACCAGGTGGCACTGTAGTCATGCACAATGCAGCCTGTAGACACAGCTACTTCCAGCAAGGACTGTATTCCCTTGACATTGGTGTTATTTATGATTGCTTTCTTTGACCATACAATATGATTTTCTTCTGTGGGGTAGCAGAATGTTGCTCCCACACTGCAAAACTGAGAAAATGACACGTCTATTCTTGGATGGCAGATGTTACGTGGGTCATATGGCTAAACAGCGGCACAATGTCCATGTGATGTCGGTTGTGGTTGTTGACAAAATAAACATTACTAGAAGTTATTATACACAAACATAAGGCCTGATGTGATTAATAGCATCTTTCTCAGATCAGTTGTGTAATGAACTGGCCTAGTTTGACAAAACAATGTTTCACATCTGACAACACTTTCCGGTGTTTCTGCACTGACTGTACCTGATCGGCTGGCTCCAAGGCATCATATCTACAATTAGTACTGATCAAAAATCCCACTAACTCCTTGTTCATGCATTCATTTCTTAACAAGCTTTTTCTACAAATCTTTCTTTGTTAATTTAGCAAAGTTTTTCTTGTTGGTCGTGATTCTCATCAGCGAGAATGAGTGACATAGCGCATGTAACGGGTTTATAGCAGTGGGAGGAGCGGACGTCCAGAAAGCACCCTGCAGAGCACTTTCAGTGACATTTAATATTGGCCGTGTTCGACCACATAGAATGCCATTTCAACCACATAGAATGCCATTTTTTCAAACATTATCAAAATGTTATAACCCAATTGGCTCTACATTCATAATATTTTGTATTATATATTTGTTTTAATCATTTCTATTCATGACTAATTTTCTCATATTTTTCAGGGAATATTTCTTCTTTTTTAGGTATTATTATGAAAAGAGCAACTTATTGCTGATTATTTTCTGAAATTAGATTAATATTTAATTTATCTAATATCTCAAAAATAAATGTGAGGTCAAATTAAAGTCCGTCAATTTGTCACTTTTGTAACCCTACCGATTTAAGCTATTTTTAATCATTTTAGCTTCATAATAAATCTTGAAATTGACAGACTTTTTTTTCAATTTCTTTTTAGTATTAATGTGTTTTTCTGTGCAGTATTCTATATATTTTCATAAACTAACCCCCAATAAGCTGGCATTTTTATATTATTTAAAAAAAAACTTAGTATTATAGTATTTTCCTCTGTTTTCCCTTATAGATTGACCGCAAAACTATAAATTGCTCTCAAATTGTTAATTATGAACAGATTTTGATGAATAAGGACTCTACGAGCTCGTATTTAAAAGATGTAGATGATAGGATAATAAAACATGTAGATAATTTCGTGGAAATAGGCTTTCTATTTTCAAGGTCATTGAAAGGTCACTTCAAGGTCACTGGCAATATTTGATCAAAATAGTCTAAGAAGGTTTACATTCGAACACATATCATTTGCAGATGTAATCTGAGTAGTAAAAATGTTATATCCCTATGTCTGCCATTTCTAGTGATGCAGATCTGGAACTCTTTTAATAAGAAGAGCCCCTGATTTTTTCACACCAGGTGACACCATCGCCCACTCGGTCAGCCAGAATTGTTCAATTGTGTTTTTGTATACAGCTCTTAGAGCTGTAAGAAACTTATGGTATAAGAAAGGCTTTGTGCTGTTAGTCTGTATACTATATTACTCAGAGACTACGAGGGCCAATGTGTAAATACTTGACGTCACCAAGCCCCCTTTGGGGGGGGGGGGGGGTACTTTCATATTTTTAACCTGCTGAGGCTGGGTTGGAATTGAAAAACCCAGAACCTGATTAAGGGAAATATTCTATCTCCAATGATACCCTGATTTAGGAGTGACTTAAATTTTGATATTGAAAGTAACCCCCACGGTGAGCCAGCCCAGCGATTTCTGTATACATGTGACAAATTTGTAGCAGTGTTAAATTTCAGATGTGGGTGCAGATCTAGGGTTAAGGTGTGGGAATTAGTGACAGAGAGTGGCTCGGGACTTTCTCTTGTGCCGTGAAGACAAATAAACTTTTAACATTTTGAAAGACAGTGTAATTACAAGATGACATGTGAGACACAAGATGACATATGGTGGGAATTATAACACAGACTTTTGGAGCAATATGTTCTTCTGAGGGGCCTGCAGATCACGGACCTGGCTGTCAGTGTCACAGACCAGACTGGCAGACACCTCAACATCATAAATAAACATAGAATTGAAATGATTTTTGACAAACGTAGAATATATGCCATTCAGTGTAGTCTACATTTATGGCAACTTCAAAATGATGAGAAAATATAAATATCATTTTCAAAAAGGAAACTGTATACAAATATTCTTTAAACAAAAACTCTTGTTAATTTATTATCATGTAGATATTGGAAATGAAAGATATAGAAGAGAACTTTGAAATCAAGCAGAACAAAACTTGAGACCTGAGTCTACTATTTGATATGTGGGACCAGGGAATGAAAATTCGGTTTGATAATTTCCTACTCCCCCTTACTATGCATGATTATAATGAGATGAAGATAAGAGAAAGCACCAATTAAATTGCACTGTTTATTAGTGCAATAATGGCTTGTTTTGTCTATGTTATGAAAAAAAATAATGAGACTTATTGAATGGACATATATTTTGGTCTTTGCTGTGAGGGGCTCATTCCTATGTTTCCATGTTCTTCCTTTTGTTTTCAAGATAGGCGGCGCTTTAACATTAACATATACATCTCTAAGTATACTCGGCAAAACCAATTGGTATCCCGCCAAGAGTGAAAGATTGCACTAGGAGGTGCAGCTAATCTATTCCAGCTGCTTGACACCAGGCTTTACACTCTGGCTAGGGAGTTCATGTAAAATGCTGACTTTCCTGTTTCAAATGTAGTTAAATGAGGGGGAAAGTTTTTACAGTCAGTCACAGTCCTTGGAAAAAAGCCGTATTTGTAGGTGTCACAGCTTGACACCATTTCTATATAGTGATTTTCATTTTTTTCTTTATAGAGACTGATTTCATTTTGATATGTTCTGGTAGTTTCAATGGTATTTCACCATTTATAGCCTTGTACAATACAACCAGTCTCTCTGGTCTCTGAATCCTCCTTCTCCCTGCTAGTGAATCCCATTTTAGGTATTCCAAAATTTTTGTTGCAGTGCCTGTTTCTCTCTTCCAATTGCCAGACACACATCTTGTAGCTCGTCCTTGTACTGATTCTATTTGATCTATATCTTTCTCTTGTGCCGTGAAGACAAATAAACTTTTAACATTTTGAAAGACAGTGTAATTACAAGATGACATGTGAGACACAAGATGACATATGGTGGGAATTATAACACAGAATTTTGGAGCAATATGTTCTTCTGAGGGGCCTGCAGATCACGGACCTGGCTGTCAGTGTCACAGACCAGACTGGCAGACACCTCAACATCATAAATAAACATAGAATTGAAATGATTTTTGACAAACGTAGAATATATGCTATTCAGTGTAGTCTACATTTATGGCAACTTCAAAATGATGAGAAAATATAAATATCATTTTCAAAAAGGAAACTGTATACAAATATTCTTTAAACAAAAACACTTGTTAATTTATTATCATGTAGATATTGGAAATGAAAGATATAGAAGAGAACTTTGAAATCAAGCAGAACAAAACTTGAGACCTGAGTCTACTATTTGATATGTGGGACCAGGGAATGAAAATTCGGTTTGATAATTTCCTACTCCCCCTTACTATGCATGATTATAATGAGATGAAGATAAGAGAAAGCACCAATTAAATTGCACTGTTTATTAGTGCAATAATGGCTTGTTTTGTCTATGTTATGAAAAAAAATAATGAGACTTATTGAATGGACATATATTTTGGTCTTTGCTGTGAGGGGCTCATTCCTATGTTTCCATGTTCTACCTTTTGTTTTCAAGATAGGTGGCACTTTAACATTAACATATACATCTCTAAGTATACTCGGCAAAACCAATTGGTATCCCGCCAAGAGTGAAAGATTGCACTAGGAGGTGCAGCTAATCTATTCCAGCTGCTTGACACCAGGCTTTACACTCTGGCTAGGGAGTTCCTGTAAAATGCTGACTTTCCTGTTTCAAATGTAGTTAAATGAGGGGGAAAGTTTTTACAGTCAGTCACAGTCCTTGGAAAAAGGCCGTATTTGTAGGTGTCATAGCGTGACACCATTTCTATATAGTGATTTCCATTTTTTCTTTATAGAGACTGATTTCATTTTGATATGTTCTGGTAGTTTCAATGGTATTTCACCATTTATAGCCTTGTACAATACAACCAGTCTCTCTGGTCTCTGAATCCTCCTTCTCCCTGCTAGTGAATCCCATTTTAGGTATTCCAAAATTTTTGTTGCAGTGCCTGTTTCTCTCTTCCAATTGCCAGACACACATCTTGTAGCTCGTCCTTGTACTGATTCTATTTGATCTATATCTTTCTTGAAGTAAGGGTCCCACACACTTTATTATTTGTCAAGTGAGGACGCATTCCTTGTTTTGTTTTAGCCTCTTTGATATTTCCAGGGCACATGTTGAAATTCCTTCTTACAAAATCCAGAACTTGATTTGCTTTGCAGACAATGTTGTTAATTTGTTCATCCCATCTCATATCTGTTTGGAGCTCAACTCCAAGGGAGGGATGATGTTGCAAGATGTGATCATTTGAAGTATATTTCCTTGCGTCAAGAGTATGGCTTTTTTTCTTGCTGCTCACAGTGTAGCATTTCAGGGTATTGAAGCCCATTGAAGTCAATGGTCAACCTCACTTCATATTCTGCTTTTAGAAAGATGAATATTTTTACCATTTGGTAAATATTGTTCAAAATATCCTGGGTCAATACATTTTTTGAATCTTTGAATATGAGGCATTTACAATGGTTTTCAATTGGGCATTGTAATAGTGGTGCGAGGCCTGACAGTATTCATACTAGTTGCTCCACACGATTGGGTCCGGCGAGTTAGCCAGGGTTATGTCGTTTCTCCACGAATGAGCCGGCGATCTACCGCTCGCTCCGATGGCGAAACGGCGGGTGCCAATCGTGTGGAGCCAATGATATACCAAACAAAGCTTGCTCATGGTGCTGAAAAATCATTCAGGGCATACAATATAGGTTAAGAGGCGCTTGAATGTTGACCTACATTAGGACAACAGAGTTAAAGTATCATGTGTTCATACAAGCTGATTTACTTTGATTTCCGTGCAATTGCCGAGGTGTGCCGCTTGCTATTCGCCCAGGCAGGCGTGCAGTATGAAGACGTCAGAATAGCCAGGGAAGGAGAAGAATGGAAGAACCTCAAACACGGTGAGCGCACGCCATATATATATATAGAGAGAGAGAGAGATAGAGAGTCTGACATGAACAGCTGAAGATCATAGCTATTGTGTCGGTACTTGACAGGGAACTTCACGGTGTACTATCGCTACCTGAGATGCTTGTTTATATTCCATACACTTTCTTTTTCTAACTTTCTATTTTCAAACTAATAAACATGGGCAAGTCATGTCACCTTGGGGATTAATGATATTAATTGTATCCAATATGGTTGAAACTATTTCCAGATACCCCTTTCGGAAAACTTCCTCTTTTGGAATTTGATGGAGAGGTTTTGTGTCAAAGCAAAGCAATAGGCAGGTATCTTGCCAAACAGTTTGGTAAGTATCTGTTCTACTAATAAATACGTATGTGATATAATGCTCAAATAGAATTAGAAGGTCGTGGGTTCGAACCCCGGCCGTGCCAGGGTTGAACTCATGATACAATTTCCCACATGAGCTGAGGCCTGTGCCAAAGGGTTAACCCGTTGTCCTTGTAAATCTGTGACCGGGCGGGTTGTCATGTCAAGGACCTGCGACATGACAATTCAGTGAGGCAGCACTATATCTGCTACAAGTAGGTCTCATCACGAAATAACTGAAATAATGTTGAAAGTGATGTAAAACCCCAAACAAACAAACAAACAAATCTAATTTCAATTACTAAAGTTCAGCAATTATTGGAAAATAGTTCACACGGATAGTGGGTAAGTGTATCCTCTGCCTCAGTGAATAATAAGGCCAAAGTCTCACATCTTTATCATTGGTTGTTATTTATTTTTTTCAAAATTTCATTTTTTGTTTATATTGACATATTGTCCATCAGTGGACGCTCTCATGTTCGTTCAGCAAAGTAAGATTTATTATGAGATGAACCCATATGGAGCCATGATTAAATCCTAAATAAACTTTTTCAAAATGTTTTATTCTGACAATGTCAACTTGTCAAGCATATTTGGGTGTTTACATTTATACGTAGGTCAATCTCACAGATTAAATAATTATATATAAAGTATTTTTCATAATAATTGTATGTTATAATTTTCATATTGTGCATTTGCTTTAAACATACTTTTACAGAATATTATGAAGAATTTAGCTATAAAAAGCACAAGGTTCGATGGTAACTCTCATATCTCATAGGTTAGGTATTTTTCCCTTTTTATTGTATGTTCTTGCACTATTGTACCTGAATCCTCACTGTCACCAGCAAACGATTTCATAATCACATTTATAAAATTGCGAGATTTTGTAGTTAACCGACACCACAACTGTTTGTTGTATTATTTATGTCCAAAACGGTACATAATCTGGTTTCTTCCGGTTTAGAAATTTAGATCTCTTAGTTAAAATGCTTGACACTGTATCAAATAATGATAGTCTATTTCCCCCATATGATATATTGTACTTAGGCATTAAGGATGAGGGTTGCCATAAAAGCTACCAACTATTAAGGACAATCTTCACGGTCATCTGTTAGTATGTTTTGATTGAGGTTTTCTGGTGGATGGGATGCGGCTCAATTGGTAAAACATCTGTCTCCCACGCTAAAGATTCAGGGTTTGAATCCGAGCTTGGGCAAGCAATTCAGTCATGCTTGCACAGTCGAGACAAGTGGATATCTGCTACTGAGTTGTTTCCCATTCTTGCCAATGCTTCATGACTGGCTAACAAAGGCCATGGTTGTGTTATCATGTCTATGTGATAATGCCAAAGAAAGATCCCAAATCCCTCTTTAAAAAGGGTGGGCATAGAGTCCTGGTTATAGGTTTCTATTTGCAATGATTTTGCTTGAATAGTGCTGAAAAGGTCGTTAATAAAAACAAATGAACAGATTGAGGTTTTAGGTTGGTGTGTCACAGAGATATTCCAAGTTTAATTTACTCAGTGTGTCTTTTTACTTGGTTGCCAATGTTGTTTAATCCAGTAGGCTCGTACACCATCATTGTAATATATATTGAAATAATTGAAATAATAATATGCTTTCATGTGTCTTGGTTACCAGACAATCATTGATTTAAATCCGCATATTGTGTAAATGAATGGATGGCATGACCTGTGCCATCTAATCACTATATCATAATTTGGCAGGTTTGGTTGGTATAAGTGCCCTGGAGGAAGCCCAATGTGACATGATTGTAGATTGCCTTGAGGACATGACAAGGCCTATATGGGACATATACTACACTAAAGGAGAGGACAAGAAGGTAGGGTCATAAGGCTGAGAATATGGTATAAGGGCAACTTTTATATGGACTGCTAATTAACATATGCAACATAGACATTGATTGGTAACTTGTTGAAATGAAATGCTTTAAAATATTTATTCTTTTTCTTTATCAACAGGCTGAAATAACAGAAAAACTTTTAAGAGACCACTTGCCGGTGTCATATGCAAATTTAGAAAAGTTGTTGATCAGGAATAAAGGAGGCAACGATTTCTTTGTTGGTCAACAAGTAAGTACATCAAAGAAGACCTGTGTTTTTATTGGCATATCTCTTACGTGTACAATATCTTTGCCTACAAAGTGGTGTGGATTAATATCAATCATTGGTCAAGTTATAACTATTAAAAAAAGACAATTAGATACAATGCTCTTTGTGTCAGCTGAATGAGCTACCTAGACCATAGTTTCCGGCATGTGTGATTTCGTCAGGTGGTTTGAAGGTTCTGGCAATTAGATGTGTCATATATCAGACCTTCTCTGCAAGGAATTCTCTGGTGCGGCAGATGATCCACAAGTAACAATTGATTTAAATAGAGCCTTTATTATAACCCCGGGATTGAAACCATCTTATTTTGATACATTTCTCATTGACATTGTCCATATAATATCATATAATATAATTTCTCATTGACATTGTCCATATAATATCATATGATATAACTTCTCATTGACATTGTCCATATAATATCATATAATATAATTTCTCATTGACATTGTCCATATAATATCATATAATATAATTTCTCATTGACATTGTCCATATAATATCATATAATATAATTTCTCATTGACATTGTCCATATAATATCATATAATATAATTTCTCATTGACATTGTCCATATAATATCATATAATATAACTTCTCATAAAGGATCATTTATATCCCAAGGGCAGACTTGAGCAAATGAAAGTTTTACCAACCTAAATACATGTTACATGTTAAATTTGGCCCCAACTAATTTTCTCGATTCTCATTGTCTAATATTTGTTATGTAATTCAAATGGCAGCCTCCATGACAACTCAGTGGTGGCTATTTCACTTTTGATAAATTCTGATTTGCTCACAGCACACGGAAGGAGTTATCGTTCCCAGTAGGCTCAGACTTAATATATCAGTCTAGGGGACTTCACTATTTCAGTTTTGAAAATAAAATATGATGTAATCAGATATAACCATTGTAAATATGGACTAATATCTTTTCTCAGGGTATGATTATAGATTTGACTCCTTAAATTATAAATGGACACATAGTAGAATAGATATTGCACAGATCAATCATTATCTTCTCTACAATAACTTATTTATGATAGATTTTGAGATAATTTTGTTTGACAAAAAATGCATCTCAAATCGTATTATTGGTTTACAGTTGACCTGGGCAGATCTGACGTTTATCAATTCGGCGTCCATAGTAGATGATTTTTTCGACTTCAGTTTGGATGCATATCCAAAGCTTAAACAACTGAGGGAAAAAGTAGAACATATACCAAACATCAAAGCCTGGATAAATGAGCGACCGAAAACCGAAATTTGACCATGGAAATCATATTCTTCTAAAATACTTATTGATTGTCTCCGAAGACTCCAACATCAAATACTGTATGACATTGAAACACTTTGTAACCAATATTGTAACCAACAAAAGCATAGAATTGTAGAAAATATATAAATCTGCCACTAAAACATGTCATATACATCACTGATATGTAATCATAAACCTTTATTTCTCGAATAAAATTTTTATTCAACAAAGTATGGCGCGGTCATGTCAAATTAAATAAATCAATATTTACCTCCCAGTTCGAATGTGACAAGACGTCACCAGACCATCACTCTACATATAGTTGCTTAAAGGTCAACACGTTCACATTTATGTCATCTTGGAAATGTCAGAATACGTCAATATGGTCATCATAATGATATCAATATTCTATAAATAATATCTTCTCCCAACCCATCGGCAAACTTGACTTTTTCCTCCATCTCATGAAGCTAATCCACTGAGCTGATGGATTTAGGAGTACACACACACACATACACACACACACGCACACACACACACACACATGTATGTATGTATGATGACACGTGATGCACGACGTAGTGAATAAACTTTAAATCTGAGATTAGGGTCTGAGAACGTGATTCAAATTGAAGCATGATGAAAAATCGGACCCAGCCATATCCAGGTGAGAATAAATCACTGTTTGTCATTGTATTGAACCTCTTGGGGAATAGATAGGATGCATTATGGCAATACGTCTTACTCAGTGGTATAGGGACGTCGAGCTCGAGGAAAATCTCAACAAATTCTGACCTTTGAGGGCGCAGACAATATTGTAATCTTTGCAAACGACTGCTCTCTCTTTTAATGTGTGACCACACATGAATTGTCTTGTGTTCTTTAATTGTAATGTTCCAAAAAGATATCAAAAAGTTGTTTCAAAGTCAGCCATATGGCTACAAAAAATTATGTCACTTTGTTTGGTGCCAGAAAATAGGTAGCTCGAGTAGTTATAAAACGTGACAATGCATTTTCACGTGAGAACAATCAAAACCATACTGAAGGCTTTGCGCTAACAAATCAACATTTAGTGCTGAATAGTGAGAATATGTTGACTTCCGGGCTTAAAAGTGATCTGTATTTTCTGCAGCCAAAATAAGTTTACAAAAATATAGAAAATATATGATACTTTGGACTGTTTTTCTCTGGGACTGTTTTATCATTGCATTCTGTATGCGCTGTCCGAACTACATCATCCATAACGCTCTGTACAGCCGACGACAACAGAGCTGCAGACGACAACAGAGCTGCGGTTTCATCTTCAAAGCCTTTTAAGTGCGTCTGCATCCTTGAAAATATTCACACCAAGTTGATTTCTGACACCTACATGTGTAAACTAAGTCGAATGGTGTGATAAACATCGGTAATCAAGTTATAAACTGAACCACAGCTCTGTTGTCGTCGGCAGCTCTGTTGTTGTCGGCTGTACACGTCACAATGAGAAAATCCGGAGAAAGTTTGTTGGAAGCAGACCTGTGCATAACCTATAAATGCGTTACGTCATCGCCCCTTTCATGTGCCGTAAGAGACAAAAAAGATTTTTTTCTAAATCTTCTAAAATATGTTGTCTTGTGTTCCGTGATTGTAATGTTCCAAAAGGATATCAGTTATTTTAATTTGTTCAGCCATAGGGCTACAAAGAATTTAGATCATTTTGGTGTCCGGTAGTACTTGGTAGCTCAGGGTCAAGTTATTTTGCACTACGTGACTTGCTTATTTGCTTTGGAGAAAATGAGATTTCCAATCAGCATAAGAGCTAAAAATGTTAAACAAGGCGAAAGCATTCACATATATTTATAACACTCAAATTGTTTGTATTAGCAGGAGCCAAGGTGTGAAAATACTCAAAACATGATGGCTATCAGCTGGTTAAGAATGGCTCACAATTTCTGAAGGGTCTTACGCATACTATACTGTGTTCAAAGATTTTGCACACTTTTGAATAAAAAAAATAATTTGACGTCAGACAACAATCACCCGTACTTTCCTGAAGAGAATTAAGGCACACTGTTTGACACTATATCCGAAATGAATATTTTAAGAAAATTTTGGTTAATGATTTAAACTTAGGATTCGCGCATTCATAAAATTAACTTATGATTATGAAATGGTCTTGTATACAAATAACATATAAGATACTCGATTATTTTATCATAGAGAAATACACCAATACAAGTCAAGACGGTTAAACTTGTATGGGCATGTGATAGGGAAATGTTTGGGAAAAGTCCCGAAATGTTTGGGAAAAGTCCCGAACACCATGCCTCATTTGATTTGTTTGTATTAACAACCTTTTCGGCACAGTTTAGGCTATGAGGTCGTCGGGACTAAATGCCCTACTCTTTAATATAATAATAATAATAATAATATAATAATAACGATTTATATAGCGCTATATCAGACCAGGTCTGCTCAAAGCGCTTCATTAAGATAGTGCTTTCTATATAAAATGTTTTAAGTTTCTTTTTGAAAGTTTCAACAGTTTTGCAGTTTTTCACTTCAAGGGCAGGGCATTCCAATTCTTTGGCGCATATACCATGAAAGCCCTATCGCCATACGATTTCATATTAGTCATAGGTACTACCTATTCATTCTTATCATTAGATCGCAGTCCCATGCCTAGCTGTTTGTACTCTAATAACTTAGATAGGTATTTTGGGGCAAAGCCATTTTGCACCTTCCATGTCAGTAAAGATATTTTGAAATCAATCCTAGTCTTTACAGGCCACCAGTGGAGTTCCATAAGTTTTTGTGTGATATGATCTCTCTTTTTAAGTTCCCCACTACCCTGGCTGCAGCGTTCTGTAATTTTTGTAGTTTGGCTAATTCACACTCAGGTAAACCAGCTAGAAGTGAATTTCCATAGTCAAGGGTAGAGGTAACAAATGCATGAGCAAGAGTGTTGGCAGTTTTTTCATCCAAACAATTTCTTATCAACAGGCCCAATTTCTTAATTAAGGGTCTAATGATGGCCATTTTCAGGTCATCAGGTACGTTTCCCAATGAAATTGACTTATTTATGATAGCCTTTATTAATGGCAATAAATTCCCCATACATTCATTAAGAAGCCATGTTGGGATGGGATCCAGTTCACATGACTTCTTTGCGGATTCTTTAATTATATTTTTGACTTCTGAGTCGCTTAACAATGTGAACTTTTCCAACTGTGTATCAAATCTGACTTCCACGACCGACCCCACTAGCACAGTTGGTAGAGTGTAGGATCTGTGCCTTTATTGGTTATATAAGTGGAGGACGGGAGGTGGTGGGTTCGACCCCCACTGCCGGCAGTGTTACTTTCACACTGGTTAAAAGATTCGAAAGTCGACCTGATATGGCCATAGTTGCTGAAAGGGTCGTAAAACACCATTTCACTGACTTCCACATTTCGTTGTTCGTTATTTTTATCATTTTTGTCAATAGATTCTCTAAGATTTGCAATTTTTTCTAGAAAAAAATTATTAAATTCTGAGGCTAACTCCTTTTTGGCATTTTGTCTAGGGAAAGGAGTGTCCTCTTTTGTGTGCAATAATTTGTTTAATATTTTAAATAATTTTTTTGGATCCGATTTATTTGAATTTATTATTTCGGAAAAATAATTGTTTCTCGAGTCTTTAATGATATTATTATATTTGTTCCTCTGTATTTTAAATTGTATTTTATCTGAGGAAAGACCAGTTTTATTATGTTTTCTTTCAAGTTTTCTTTTATTCCTTTTTTCTCTCCGTATATCATCAGATAACCATGGAGCCGGTTTCATATTATTTATGGTTTTCTCCACATTAGGAGCATGTTTATCTAGTACAATTGTAAGTTTGTTATATTTATCCAGTAAGTCATTGAGATCTGCATCTTGATAAGATTGATTGTCATTAAACATTTCCTCAATATCTCTTTTAAAATCATTTATATTCATTTTTTTGTAATTTCTATATGATACCCTTTTTTTGTTATTTGTTTTAGTCTGAAGATTCAAAGTAAGTTTTATTATATTGTGATCTGATATTTTTTCATCCACTATATGTTCCTTTATTATATTACTATGTATGCCTGTTATTAATAAATCAAGCGTATTGCCCATAATATGTGTTGGTTCTGTCACATGATTATGTAAGTTATATAAATCCAGGATTTCATTGAATTTTATTACATTAGGCCTTTCTGGCCTATTCATATGAAAGTTATAGTCACCTACTAGCACAACTTCATGAGTATATGTACTATAATAGGACAGTAGTTCACTGAATTCTTCAAAGAATTCTGTGTAAGTATATTTGTTCTTATCAGAAGGCTCCGGTCTGTATATTGTAATAAAGGTGCATATTTTATTTTTGGTTTTAATATTTATTTCCATCATTTCCATTGTTGATAATTTATGTGTGTGATTAATTTTCTTTATGTTTATTTCAGGTTTGTAGATAATCGCCAGGCGTCCGCCAGACCTTAGGGCACGTGGTACGTGTTCAATATTGTAGTTGTTACCTTTAATTTCACCTCTTATGATTTGTTCATTCATTTCATTAATCCAAGTTTCAGTTATAAAGAATAAGTCAACATTATTTTCATTAATATATAAATTTATCATTTCCATCTTATTTCCAAGACTTTGAACATTGGCTGTTGCAATAATTAGATCTTTGTTCATTATAATGTGTGTATTTTTTTTAAGGTTATGTTTTACATGTCTATTCATTTTGTTATTAGTTAAGTTTCTATTAAAGTTAATTTTATTTGTATTCTCCTGAGCATTAAGGCAACTTTCAACCGGGAATCCGGCCATTGACCCTATGACGTCATTATGGAGGGAACCTGTTTCACCCCCAGCAGATTGTCCCCCATGACGGCCAATCAGATTAAGGGAGGGCGGAGCTAACGTCCGATCGCTTCAAGACTTAGTGCGGTGATTAATAATATAAGGACTATGTTCCTTTTGCCCGAAATTATGGGTTGCAATTCTGTTACTGTCAGAAAGATATACAAATCGATTTGAGAGCGATATTTCGTTTAATGGCGTAGTAAAACCTGTTCTACTCTTACGGACCATCCTGTGGTGGGTGTGGTTATTTAGACCACATGACCCAGATAAGGCATTTGATTGGTTCACGTTTTTTCTTATGTTTCGTATGTTAGAGCTACCATTAAGATGCTTATCATTAAGAGTGTCCAGTTGGGGAAGCACTTCACCCCTGGCCATGTATTTAATATGATCATTGATTCTCACCATTTTATTTAAAGATGATGTGCTTCCATTAAATTCTTTACACTTGCTTTTTCAGATATTACTGTATAGATTGACTTCTTTTTGATTGTTTGGAATCTTCAATACCTCAGCATATGTGGACTTTAGAAAGTCTACATGTTTATTTACTGTTTCATATTCTTGGCTATCTTTATTACTTAAAAGATAAAAAACTTTGTTTTGACATTGATTTTTGCATTGGCTACAAGGACATAGCGTATTATTATTACTGAAAAGATAAAAAACTTTGTTTTTACATTGATTTATGCATTGACTACGGGGACATAAGGTATTTATCTTTTCATGTGAAAAAATGACATTATTCAAATCTTTTCCACGTTTGTTAAAATTTATTTTCATGCAATTTTCTTTAAAATCGTCATGCATCAGAAAAACTTCTCCATTCATAGAGTTTTTATCATTTATAAAAACATTTTCATTCATGCTGTAATCTAAGATGCAATCATTTTTTAAAGATTTCACATTATCGCCAGATATTATATTTTTTAATGGCACAGAGATATTTTTAGAACTGCCAATCGTGGTCCAATAATCAGCACTACCATATTCATACCTATAAGCATTATCATTATCTACATGATTTAAATTTTGGTTATACAAGATTCTTTCATTATACATATTTCTCTTCTGAAACCTTATGTCCCCCCGACCCCATCATTTGTTAAATTTTCACCTCTTCAATGAATGCAGAAATTTGCATCTATCCCCAAACCTGCACTCCCCATTCTTCTCATCGTTTTGACAGGGAATTGCTTTACTATCTAATTGTTGCATATTTTTGTACTTTATATTAGAATTTCTTCCGAAAATTAATTTTTCATGAAGCGATTCAATAAGTTCATTTGATGCCATCAAAAGTCTGTAACAAGTATACAATGGAAAGAATTCTGTACGTTCTATAAAGTTCTATATTTAACCTTGTAATCTGTTTTCAAACAGGAGATTTCTCTCTGAGTCCAGTATTAGTGTAGTAAGACAGATAGTACCTCCCGCACGAGAAATACTAATTTAGAGCTCCGTCTTATACAAATAATATTAGCCTTAGAATAAATTCAAGATATGTTCTCTACAATTGTGTGTCTTCAAAAAAAATAAGATAGATAGTATTCCCCGCACGAGAAATACCAATTTAGAGTTCTATCTTATATATGTATCAAGAACAAAATTATCAGTGTAGTAAGACAGATAGTACCTCCCTCACGAGAAATACTAATTTAGAGCTCCGTCTTATACAAATAATATTAGCCTTAGAATAAATTCAAGATATGTTCTCTACAATTGTGTGTCTTCAAAAAAATAAGATAGATAGTATTCCCCGCACGAGAAATACCAATTTAGAGTTCTATCTTATATATGTATCAAGAACAAAATTATCAGTGTAGTAAGACAGATAGTACCTCCCGCACGAGAAATACTAATTTAGAGCTCCGTCTTATACAAATAATATTAGCCTTAGAATAAATTCAAGATATGTTCTCAACAATTGTGTGTCTTCAAAAAATAAGATAGATAGTATTCCGGGGCCACGGGTCGTGGCGCAGTTGGTTAGGGCGCCAGCATATTAGCACCAGTTCCTCTGTGGTGATCCAAAGGTCGTGGGTTCGAACCCCGGCCGTGCCGAGATTGAACTCATGACACAATTTCCCACATGAGCTGAGGCCCGTGCCTAAAGGGTTAACCCGTTGTCCTTGTAAATCTGTGACCGGGTGGGTTGTCATGTCAAGGACCTGCGACATGACAATTCAGTGAGGCAGCACTATATCTGCTACAAGTAGGTCTCATCACGAAATAACTGAAATAATGTTGAAAGTGATGTAAAACCCCAAACAAACAAACAAACAAAGATAGTATTCCCCGCACGAGAAATACCAATTTAGAGTTCTATCTTTTATATGTTAGCTTCTATAATTCTGTGATTTTCTTTTTCAAATGGAATAATAATTCTCTATATGGAGAGAATCAAGACTAGAAAATAATTCCTATGTGGAGGAATTTAACTGAATAGTTTCAATTCTCTATATGGAGAAAATCAACAGCAAGAATAAGTTGCCACCAACTATAGGGGTTCCTAGTGCCACTGTTAATTTGCTCAAGGTAGGCTTACTTGGGCCAGAACTGTTTGAGGTAGAGCTATTGTCTGGCAGGCCAAGCTTTGTGCACTGACACCCCGGATTAACCTGTCAAATGATGTGGGTCTTATGTTTCAAAATTGTTTTCACTGTTCACTCAATATTTCTTACCAAGAAATATTATATTCAGTATTATATTCACTATTAGACTTTTGCTTTGTATATTTAATTTAATGTTATACGCACCTGGTATATATACGTTTATATATACTTATCCAACGATGGTGTTGTCTTCAACTTAAACAAAGATTTGAAGGTGTTAATCAGGAGCTCAGGCTAGGCACGTCTGCACTGCTTGAGAGCAGGCCCACATCATTATGAAGAGTGGCTTAGGATCTTTCTTTCACTGTGCGAATATCCTCATATCAGCACACTGTTTATTAATATAAAGCACCAGGAAAATACACCAATACAGTGCCACACTTAAAAAAACTGACAGCAGTATATATACAACTTACTTAAAATTTACTCTCCTGTTTATGCTTGGATAAGCTCGTTTACTTCGATAAACATTTTACTGATAGCTGATATTTAATGGCTATACATTCAACTGATATACATGTTTAAACAGATAAACACTCATAAACTTGAACAGTATATATGGAGAACATTGCCTAACTAACATACACGCCACTGTTTATGTAAGGTTATATGACCTATCCTTCAACGTATATATCAGTTTACATGATATATAGAAGAGCTATCCTCCACTGGATATGTCAGTTTAAGTGATGTATACAGGGCTTAATTATACTGTTTATATGATATTTAAGGACCCTATCCTCTGTTGTATATTCCAGTTTATATGATATTTTCAGGACCTATCCTCTGTTGTATATGCAAGTTTATATGATATAAACAGGACCTTTCTCTGACTGTATATGTCAGTTTATATGATATATACAGGACCTATGTCACACTGTATATGTCAGTTTATATGATATATACAGGACCTATCTCTGACTGTATATGTCAGTTTATATGATATATAAAGGACCTATCTCCCACTGTATATGTCAGTTTATATGATATATAAAGGACCTATCTCCCACTGTATATGCTAGTTTATGTGATATTTACAGGACCTTTCCCCCCGCTGTTTATGCCAGTTTATTTGACCTTTAAAAGACCTTTCCTGAATTATAAATGTCAGTTTATTTACCAGCACAATATGTAATTACCCCCAAAATGTACCACAAATATAACATCTTAAATTTATTATTGACAAACAACATAGCAAAAACTGATAAACAAGCCAGCTATCCTGAAAATATGCATATCGAAGGTTATATTTGTTGACCTTTTATATTAGGCCCTTTTTCAGATTTTAAGACAAACTGGTTCCTGTCTGAAAAGAAGCTTTCCTGAAAGTGAATAAAATGAATGGGATATTAAGTTATTTTATCTCTAATTGGTACACATACAATATTTTCTATCAGGCTCTGTTAGAATATTCCAGACTGGTGAAAGGTCATTGACCTTGTCTGACAAAACGCTATTGGCATTTTGCTTGACAAACGGTCAGTGCCCTTGCCTAAAATGTATAAAAAGGATAAAAATATTCATTTCTATATTTCCTAATGGTATACAATCATCCTAATCCCATCCCTTATAAGAAAAGGTCATTGACCTTACTTATTAACAAACTCTTCTGAAAGAAACAGTAATTGACACTTCAGAACTATCTGGGGTTTCATATCAAACCTCTTGTAAGAACAGACCATGCAAAGACTTGTAAAAGGTCATTGACCTTGCTTGTAATCAATTTGTGCTGAAAAGAAACAAAAAATGAAAGGGTCACTTGAAGTATTATAATAGTGAGTTTGTCCTTGCTTAATATGCGTCTTTACTTTGTCACTGGCTCACTTCTGAAAACAGTCACCGGCTCCCTTCTGAAAACAGTATAAAAACTGTTAAAAGGTCATTGACCTTCCCTTTTTTTTAATAATTGACCTTACCTGGAAGGTCATTGACCTTCCCTTTTTTTATCAATTATTGGCCTTTCCTGGAAACAAACAGTCCTGAAATCTTAAAGAACAGGAATGATTTTAGTACATATATATCCTTGAAAGGTACGTGAAAAGGTCATTGATAACTGGTAAAAGGTCATCGACCTTGTTTAGTCCTGAAAGAAAAAAATGAAAGGGACATTTCTTTCATTTGCATGTGATGTGTTTTATCAGGATCCTGATATGAATGGTGCCCAGCCTGGTAGCTTGGTAAAAGGTCATTGACCTTGCCTGGAAACAAGCAGCCCTGAAATGAAAGAAAATACTGGTAGATTACAGTGGATGTCTCTTTGTTCAAACATTGTCCAAATCATGATGCTGAAAATTCCATGAAGATGGCATCTGGGTTAGGATAAAGTCTGGAAAAATATATATCCAAAATAACAGTTTAAATGTCTTTCCTTTGCAAAAACCTGTAACAGAGTGAGGCTTGTATTACACGTGTCAGCCTGGTGGTTAGCATCCTGTGTAAGCATTTTGTAAACATGTCCTAACAGCTTGGGACACAAAGGAAGAATAGCTGTTTTCCCGCCACCAAGCTGTCACCCCTCATTAGTTCTTCTAGGTCACTGCACTAAGGTACAATTAATCTTAGAGTAATAGTCAAAAGTTTGGGAAGCAGGGATAATCTCAGGCGGCAACCAAGCTTGGACACAAAGTTATCTCTGATCAGATGTTATCCCTGTGTTGTGGTTAGCGGCTCTCTCTGTTATCTGTGGGGTATTTTTCCAACCTCTCCAACTTGTCACCTCAAGCTATATTACTCTAAGAATTAATTAACTCCTGTTGAGCAAGCCAGCACACTATCATAAAGATTTTATAATTGGTCCAGGATTCTCACTTTAACCTTCTTCAAATCATCACTACAGATTTGCCAAGTGTAGTGATGATCAAGAATGATCTTGAATCTCATCAGATTTAAGTTCAATTCATTTCACTGCATCCCTGTGCTGTCTCACTTGCATCACAAAATATAAATAGCTGCTGGATGTGGCTGGGATGAGCACTTGATTAACCTTGGTTGTCATGGCGACAGTCTCCATGGGGTATCAAGTGGGGTCAGGCAAATTGTTGCTGACCTAATTTTCAAAAGGCCCGCTACTAATTCACATATGAAGATTTCAAAACAGGGACGAGGGCCCATAGATGAGAAACCCATACCAGGACCTAAAGGCCAGAGGGTCTGGTGATTAAAACTTGTGGTGCAAGGCTAAAAGACGGCACTTTTTTATTTTGATATTTTCCCTGACATACAATCCAAGATTTGTCAATATTTTTGTTTCTAGTACATATATATCTCCACTCTAAAAAGTCCTATCAGTAAATATACAACATAACAATCATGAAATAAGAGATATATAAGAGATCTGAATGTTATATAATACCATAAAAGTGTAAAATACGCCAGGCGCGATTTAGACATTTTATACTCTTTTTGTCACTTACTATCCAAGATTTGCTATTATCTTGGCTTGTAGTGAACATTTTTTCAATCTGAAAAGTCCTATCAGTATCTAAACATCATCAGAATCATGAAATAAGAGATATATAAGAGATCTGAATGTTATATAGTACCATAAAATTGTAAAAAACGTCAGGCGTGATTTAGACATTTTATACTCTTTTTGTGACTTACTATCCAAGATTTGCTAATATCTTAGCTTGTAGTGAACATTTTTTCAATCTGAAAAGTTTTATCAGTATCTAAACTTCATGAGAATCATGAAATAAGAGATATCTAAGAGATCTTAATGTTATATAGTACCATAAAAGTGTAAAAAAACGTCAGGCGCGATTTAGACATTTTACATTCTTTTTGTGACTTACTATCCAAGATTTGCTAATATCTTGGCTTGTAGTGAACATTTTTTCAATCTGAAAAGTCCTATCAGTATCTATACAACATAACAATCATGAAATTAGAGATATCTAAGAGATCTGAATGTTATATAATACCATTAAAGTGTAAAATACGCCAGGCGCGATTTAGACATTTTATACTCTTTTTGTCACTTACTATCCAAGATTTGCTATTATCTTGGCTTGTAGTGAACATTTTTTCAATCTGAAAAGTCCCATCAGTATCTAAACATCATCAGAATCATGAAATAAGAGATGTCTAAGAGATCGGAATGTTATATAATACCATAAAATTGTAAAAAAACGTCAGGCGCGATTTAGACATTTTATACTCTTTTTGTCACTTACTATCCAAGATTTGCTAATATCTTAGCTTGTAGTGAACATTTTTTCAATCTGAAAAGTCCTATCAGTATCTAAACTTCATAAGAATCATGAAATAAGAGATATCTAAGAGATCTTAATGTTATATAGTACCATAAAAGTGTAAAAAACGTCAGGCGCGATTTAGACATTTTATATTCTTTTTGTGACTTACTATCCAAGATTTGCTAATATCTTGGCTTGTAGTGAACATTTTTCCAATCTGAAAAGTCCTATCAGTATCTATACAACATAACACAACATAACAATCATGAAATAAGAGATATCTAAGAGATCTGAATGTTATATAATACCATAAAAGTGTAAAATACGCCAGGCGCGATTTAGACATTTTATACTCTTTTTGTCTCTTACTATCCAAGATTTGCTATTATCTTGGCTTGTAGTGAACATCTTTTCAATCTGAAAAGTCCTATCAGTATCTAAACATCATCAGAATCATGAAATAAGAGATATCTAAGAGATCTTAATGTTATATAGTACCATAAAAGTGTAAAAAACGTCAGGCGTGATTTAAACATTTTATATTCTTTTTGTGACTTACTATCCAAGATTTGCTAATATCTTGGCTTGTAGTGAACATTTTTTCAATCTGAAAAGTCCTATCAGTATCTAAACATCATAAAAATCATGAAATAAGAGATATCTTAGAGATCTGAATGTTATATAGTACCATAAAAGTGTAAAAAACGTCAGGCGCGATTTAAACATTTTTTACTCTTTTTGTCTCTTACTATCCAAGATTTGCTAATATCTTGGCTTGTAGTGAACATTTTTTCAATCTGAAAAGTCCTATCAGTATCTTAACATCATAAGATCAGTATCTAAACATCATAAGAATCATGAAATAAGAGATATATAAGAGATCTGAATGTTATATAGTACCATAAAAGTGTAAAAAACGCCAGACGCGATTTAGACATTTTATACTCTTTTTGTCACTTACTATCCAAGATTTGCTAATATCTTAGCTTGTAGTGAACATTTTTTCAATCTGAAAAGTCCTATCAGTATCTAAACTTCATAAGAATCATGAAATAAGAGATATCTAAGAGATCTTAATGTTATATAGTACCATAAAAGTGTAAAAAACGTCAGGCGCGATTTAGACATTTTATATTCTTTTTGTGACTTACTATCCAAGATTTGCTAATATCTTGGCTTGTAGTGAACATTTTTCCAATCTGAAAAGTCCTATCAGTATCTATACAACATAACACAACATAACAATCATGAAATAAGAGATATCTAAGAGATCTGAATGTTATATAATACCATAAAAGTGTAAAATACGCCAGGCGCGATTTAGACATTTTATACTCTTTTTGTCTCTTACTATCCAAGATTTGCTATTATCTTGGCTTGTAGTGAACATCTTTTCAATCTGAAAAGTCCTATCAGTATCTAAACATCATCAGAATCATGAAATAAGAGATATCTAAGAGATCTTAATGTTATATAGTACCATAAAAGTGTAAAAAACGTCAGGCGTGATTTAAACATTTTATATTCTTTTTGTGACTTACTATCCAAGATTTGCTAATATCTTGGCTTGTAGTGAACATTTTTTCAATCTGAAAAGTCCTATCAGTATCTAAACATCATAAAAATCATGAAATAAGAGATATCTTAGAGATCTGAATGTTATATAGTACCATAAAAGTGTAAAAAACGTCAGGCGCGATTTAAACATTTTTTACTCTTTTTGTCTCTTACTATCCAAGATTTGCTAATATCTTGGCTTGTAGTGAACATTTTTTCAATCTGAAAAGTCCTATCAGTATCTTAACATCATAAGATCAGTATCTAAACATCATAAGAATCATGAAATAAGAGATATATAAGAGATCTGAATGTTATATAGTACCATAAAAGTGTAAAAAACGCCAGACGCGATTTAGACATTTTATACTCTTTTTGTCACTTACTATCCAAGATTTGCTAATATCTTAGCTTGTAGTGAACATTTTTTCAATCTGAAAAGTCCTATCAGTATCTAAACTTCATAAGAATCATGAAATAAGAGATATCTAAGAGATCTTAATGTTATATAGTACCATAAAGTGTAAAAAACGTCAGGCGCGATTTAGACATTTTATATTCTTTTTGTGACTTACTATCCAAGATTTGCTGATATCTTGGCTTGTAGTGAACATTTTTTCAATCTGAAAAGTTTTATCAGTATCTAAACTTCATGAGAATCATGAAATAAGAGATATCTATGAGATCTGAATGTTATATAGTACCATAAAAGTGTAAAAAACGTCAGGCGCGATTTAAACATTTTTTACTCTTTTTGTCTCTTACTATCCAAGATTTGCTAATATCTTGGCTTGTAGTGAACATTTTTTCAATCTGAAAAGTCCTATCAGTATCTTAACATCATAAGAATCATGAAATAAGAGATATATAAGAGATCTGAATGTTATATAGTACCATAAAAGTGTAAAAAAAACGCCAGACGCGATTTAGACATTTTATACTCTTTTTGTCACTTACTATCCAAGATTTGCTAATATCTTGGCTTGTAGTGAACATTTTTTCAATCTGAAAAGTCCTATCAGTATCTAAACATCATAAGAATAATGAAATAAGAGATATCTAAGAGATCTGAATGTTATATAGTACCATACAAGTGTAAAAATACGTCAGGCGCGATTTAGACATTTTATACTCTTTTTGTCACTTACTATCAAAGATTTGCTAATATCTTGCCTTGTAGTGAACATTTTTTCAATCTGAAAAGTCCCATCAGTATCTAAACATCATAAGAATAATGAAATAAGAGATATCTAAGAGATCTGAATGATATATAGTACCATAAAAGTGTAAAAAACGTCAGGCGCGATTTAGACATTTTTTCAATCTGAAAAGTCCTATCAGTATCTAAACATCATAAGAATCATGAAATAAGAGATATCTAAGAGATTTAAACAGAAACCTTGTTTTGCTCAGATGACACAATAAAGCTCCTGCTGACACATGTTTGCCCTACAATTGAGAGTGCCAGATACATATATTCAAAGCATGAAGAATGTTATAAACTTCATGTTTACACAAGGGGTTTGTGGCAGGAAACACTTAATTATTACCAGATAACAATCCCCAACTGGTTCACCATTTCAAATTTTAAGGAGTGGCAACGTTCATATCATGCTTCAATTATCTACAGTGCAAGTAAACATACAGTAAATGTAGCTTTATATTACATCATATATATCCATAAGTAAACTTAGAAAGTATAAAAATGTTTACATTCACAGTTCATAAACAAGACTAAACGTATGCAGTATACAAAGGTTTCCAATATTGTACCTTATCAGAGGTAAACATATCAAGTTTAGAGATGTATATGTAGACAGTGCATGAACAGTGTTAAACATATGCTGTATATGAATGTTAGCTTATGTCAATCACAACCAGAAGTAAACTTAAAAAGTATAGACATGTTTACACACAAAGTTGATAAACAGGAGTATACTTACACATTACACAAAAGTTTATTTTTATCATATATAACCAGAAGTAAACTAAAGATGTATATGACAGTTTACTCATAGCATACCTAATCAGGAGTAAACTGTTGAATTCTAGCAAAGCTAAATATGATGATAAAGTTTAGGATGCTTTACGCTGCCAGTTTAGTCTTGTGGTTACTGATATGTAGTTTACATATGTATATCTGAAACTTGAAGTATAAGAGGGCTTAAACATATAAAGGATATCTTTGATTATATGGATCTTGGCACAGTGTTTTGCATTGTCAAATTTACACAATAACACAAATCATAGCCTTTGGTGACCAGTCATGGAATGCTGACCTAAACAACTCAGAAGAAAATATCCAATTTTCCCGACCATGCAGCATGATCAAACTTGTCCTGGATTTGAACCCCGAAGCTTGAGCATGGGAGACAGACGTCTTAATTGAGCCTCATTGCGCTCTCCACCTGATCTCATGCCAGGATAGAAATTGTAGTCTTATCATACGGAGAAGATTGGCACTGCCAGTGCATTAAGTTATGAAAAAATTCATATGAATGCGTGAGTTGATAATTGAATCTGACAAAGACTATATGAAAACATATTCTCCAATCATTCAAACTTGCATCACAAACGATTATATTGGTGTACTGAAAACGCCCAAATCCTTACAAGAACTACTTAACGTTAGGGGGAACATTGTCTTCTAAAGTTCTTTTTTCCCGCCAAAAATAGTCATTTGAACCCCCAAAAATTACATGATACAAGATCATTGCTTTGTATGAAAATAACTACAAAACAGATTTTAGTCTTAAATGTATCAAATGCTCAGGGATGGATGTTTCTTTTGATCAGATTTTTAATTTGTTTTTAAAATTTTCTCATTTTTAATCATTTTAGATTCAAAGTTGAAGCAAAAATCAGAAAAAGATGGTTTTTTTGGTAACAATTAAAGAAAGGATAGAGCTTACTTGAAAAACATTTTTGGGCATAACTACACTAGCAATCTGCCTAACCAAGGCATTAATCTTTAGCTAGAATGGTGTTATTTAGTTTAAATAGACAGAATTTTAAAAGATGTCTTATAACTCAAGTAATTTGTGTGTTTGTAAATAAAATGATTCAAATAAATGTAAATTTTTGACACCATTTGGTAATTTTTTACTTGAATTTGAAGAAAGTTAGATATCTCAAAATATACAACATTAATCAAAATTCCCTCTATTTAAACTAAATAGAATAATATTTGGAGTAAACCTGTTCTTAAATTTTGGTAATTAAATTTGCAGAACTTCTCAATTTTGTCATAAAAAGCGTGGGAAATTTTGAGAAAAATGATGTTTAATTTACTTCTAATTTTATATTATTGGGCAGTGATGAGGTCTAATGCAGCAACTACTGGCTAATGGATTAGTCATAAAAGATCAATACATGATGTTTTCATGTGTATTAATAAGCATTGATCCCATCTGAACCGATATATGGTATTTATTTAGTTGGTTTTGGTGGGTTATAATGGTGCACTATTTCATGCAGTTGAAGGATTAATGACGTCATAATTGGTGGTGTGGTTTTTTATCAATGAAATAGTGACGTCATGCATTTTTGGTATCTTAGCAACAGTCAACAACACATTTCATACAGTTGTGATCCTCTGCATGAAGTGTCCCTGTTCCCCCTAACGTTAAGTGATGTTGAGAGCTTTTACTGCTTTACATCCGAGGAAACCTGCGGGACACTGCGGGGACCCTGCCGTGTACTTTAAGATGATATTTGCTGATAAGACATCGGGGAAACGCCGGCAACATTTAAGATGCAGCTAGAAGTTCCCGATGACCCGCCCGACGTCTTAAAGATGCCCAATTGTGGCCGATGACCTCCCGGTGCCCGCACGGCAATCTGAACTGCCTGCCGATTTTGTAAAAAATACCCATCGGCCGGGCATCTTTACTGAAATCGGCGCAAATGTGACTGAGGCATTAGCTGGGTGGATGTAAGCAGCTGGGTCACTCAACGGAAAAGGTCACACACTGGAACCTTGAGTACATTCCCTCTTTAAAATTACAATAAAAAAAATCCCAAATATTATAATCACTGAACTATATTATGATATTTACAATTCATATAGATTTAAGTCATATATGATGTGTGTATCCATAAAATATACCCCAACATTATTACAAATATCCACGATACATCAGTTGAACATCATTTAAAGAAAGCATCTTCTCGTAGATGAAAACCTCATCCACGGCGACCCTGGCATGCGACCCTTGTGCTGATAGGTCTTCACACCCAATGGTAATGCCCATCTTTTCGAAGCTACCGATGATTGGGGCTCCTATATCGAGGCCCATCTCTTCTCCATCAATATAGAGATGCAGCTGACCCTCGTCACCACCACTCCACGTGCAAATAATATACTTCCACTACAAAATATAGCAATGTCATTTATAAACCCCACTTAAAATAGCAATTGCCTTATACCCAAAGACATTGGCAGAATAGACTTGAAATCCACTGTTTCTTTACCCAAAAACATCGGCAAAATAGACTTGAAATCCACTGTTTCTCGAAACACCACGCACTGCCCATCATATTGAAGTTTCCCCAGTAAATAAACTCGACCCCCGGCGACTGACTGTTGCAGTTATGACCCATGTCACTATCGTTCCCAGTCATAATGTCTAAAAATACAAATCCGTGTGAATTCTGTAGTGTTTTTTCTTCAGTTTTTTACCCGATACCCGATATCAAACATGACAACGTGAGATGGCATTTGGAAGAGTCCAAGTGATGACGTCATGGAAACACAAAGGGAGAAACTTCATATGACGTCAGAAGCAGGACAACGTCGTGGAGTTTCCAGATTGTTGCTGTCATTCCCGTGAATAAACTGACCCACTTTCACGTCTTTGCGCAAAATCGTAAACAATGGCGAAACGATGCTGAGATCAAGAAAAAACGAAGAAATATTTTCAAACAGGACTGACATCTTATGTTTACTTAAAGGGAATATAATTGTTTGATTGTTAGTTGCCGGCAGTCGAGTTCTACTGGAGTCGTGAGTTAAATTGGATGGGCAGCACGTGATGTTTCTGGAAACGGTGGATTTCAAGTCAATTTTGATGATGTCTTTGGGTCAAAACTACGATTTAGAGCAAAACATATCAGGAATGAAATGTGTGTCTATTTATGCAGATTATGGGAATATAAATTATATTTCTCTGCTCCAAATTTAGACGCTTTTATGAAGAGATTTGTACATTCACATCATAGTTATGAAAATGAGCATATAATTACTGTTATAACCTCATATACTGAGCTAACCACATGTTTTATTGTTATTTTTTGTCTGAGATACTGAGCTAACCATATGTTTTATTGTTATTTTTTGTCTTAGATACTGAGCTAACCACATGTTTTATTGTTATTTTTTGTCTTTCCAGTTTATTTGGAAAATAATCTCGCAGAACAAGATAGTGATGAACTGACTATTGATTTCAATGATGCCGACTATGTAGGTGAAGATGTCATGACCTCTATCCCTGCTGGCTCGGCCTCTAAGATAATAGGCCTAGGTGGGCAAACGATAAGACGCATCTCCGAGGAATCAAAAACAAAACTAAAAAAGATAAGTGGAGTCAGTAAGGAAGATGACAAGGTTAACATCATTGGAACACCAGTAGGAATAGCCAAGGCTCTGGCATCAATCAGAGATATTATCCAAGAATTTGAGAGGGAAAAGAAACCTTCAAGAATCTCACGAGAAAAATGCTATCATTTTGCAAAAGGTCAGTGCAGGAATGGCAATAACTGCAAATATGATCACTCAAATCCTAGGGGATCACATGGATCCAGGGGTCCAATGAAAGCATCTCAGGGCAAAAGAAGCACAAAGTACTGACAGTATCGAAGTGTATGGAGTGAAAAAGTGAAGTGTGAAAAATGTAAAATATGTAATACAGGAAAAATGGTTAATAATCTGATTGAGATATTAGACAAGAACACATATGTATTGAGCATGAATAAAACTATTGATATTTACTAATATTTGCTTGATGTTTGTTATGTTCAAATTATTCAAAACTGTAGCTGTAATCTTATCCAAAATGAAATTCTATTAAAAATAAGGTTCAAGTCAAACACTAGAATATCAAGACAAACATGTAACAATATTATCTCTATCTTTGTCGCATCAATAAATAATGGAAGCTCCAGTTTTATCACACCCATATCATATGAAAATCAACTGTAATAATAGCACTTCATACACCTAACCCGAAATATGCTGATAGAATTTTACATATACCAAAAATAACTAAAGAAGGTCTAGCAATTTATAATATAGATCACCTCTGGCCAGAAAAACCTGAGGGTAAAATAATAAACTGCAGTGGAAACTCTCCATATTTAACACTATTGAATAATATAAAGAATAAACTTGATATAGTAGCTACATTAAACACAATACAGAATAGAATATTTCATTCTGATTCTAGTGAGAGTGAGAATTTGAATCTCAGCAGTTTGACATGCTTAATGGTAGACTCCCCTCCTGTACATACACACAGCCCGAACTTAATGCCTGACAGGCCTGACACGTGCCACTGTACACCCGCACATGGATCAGAAGTAGGAAATTTAACTGATATACATATAGAAACTGAAAAATCAAAAAAACAACCGGAACTGTTACAAACAAACTCAAATAACCAGAAATCTGGAAAAAACATTAATATAGGTACATGTAATGTACAAAGCATCAGGCACAAAGTATTGACGGTCAAAGACTACTTTTTCACAAACAATCTGCATGCACTCTTTATAACTGAGACGTGGTTACATGAGCATGGAGATGAAAGAATTCAAAATGAACTTGAGGATGGTGGACTAAAACTCCACTCATTCCCCAGGATAAGTCGGAATGGCGGTGGAATAGCTCTGCTGCATCGGCTTGAGCTTCCTTTCAAAACAAACAGATTAGATCCTCCATCTGTAAAAACAATGGAATTAATGGAAGCCTCCCTACACCTCAAGGGTAAAAAAGTGACATTTGTGACCATATACAGACCAGAGCCATCTGGTGGAAACAGATACACTTACTCAGAATTCTATGATGAACTCACTCAACTAATTGGGCACTATGGTTCTTTTAATCATGAGGTTATATTCTTAGGTGACTACAATTTTCATGTAAATAAACCAAAAAAACCTGATGTCGTAAAATTCAATGAAGTCCTATCCACATTTGATATGAACCAATTAGTAACCAATCCAACTCATCGACTTGGAAATACACTTGATCTGATCATCACTTTTAAAGGAAACAAATTTATTAGGAGTCATACGGTGGATGAATACATATCTGATCATAAAATGGTTCTCATGGAGCTGGATATGCATCCTCCGAAACCTGCAAAGAAAACACTACAATACAGAAATTACAAAAATATTGATATGGAGGCGCTAAGGCACGACATTAAAGATATAATGGCAGATTGCACTGCCTGGGAATCCTTATCTCTGTGTGACATGGTAAAATTCTATGATGAAAAATTGACAGCCATAATTGATAATCATGCTCCCATCAAGGTTGCCAATGTATCCAAACGTAAACCGGTGCCTTGGATGAATAACCATATCAAACAGGAAAGATCATTAAGGAGAAGATTGGAGAGAAGAATGAAAAAAACTGGATTGCAAATTGATAAAGAATTATATAGCTCCCATAGAAATAAATACAACTCTTTGTTGAAAACTTCTCAATCCAATTATTTCTCAAATCTAGTGAATGAAAATAAGCATTACCCGAAAAAACTATTGAAGGTCATAGATAAGGTCATGCATAAATCAATGGACGTCCCAATGCCATCCTCAAACTGTGATACGGCACTGGCAGAACAGTTTAACAACTATTTCCTGGAAAAAATAGATACAATTCGAAAAAATATTGATGAGCACCATATAACCGAAAATTCACCACCAGAGGACACCATTAAAATACGCCACCTACATCTAACCAAAACCAACCAACCCTAGACAGATTTACATCGCTAACTGTAGAGGATGTCCGAAAATTAGTGCGGAAGGCATCCAATAAATCTTGTGAACTTGATCCAATACCATCCTGACTACTTCAGGAAATGATTGATGACGTTCTACCGATCATCACTGCCATAATAAACAAATCGCTTAAAGACTCAGTGGTGTCTAAGAATATGAAAATTGCAATAATTAAACCTCTGCTCAAAACTAGGTCTAGAACTCATTGAAAAGAATTATAGACCAGTCTCAAATCTCAGTTATGTTTCGAAGTTAACAGAAAGAGCGGCGGCAGATCAATTAATATCATATCTCATAAGCAATAAGCTAACTGACAAATTTCAATCAGCATATAAAGAATATCATAGCACAGAGACAGCATTACTAAGAGTTCAAAATGACATTTTAAGAGACCTCGATCAGAAAAAAACGGTTATTCTACTTTTATTAGACCTATCTGCTGCATTCAATACCATTGACCATCAGTTATTGTTTGACAGGCTGGAATCAAGGTATGGAGTCAGAGGTCGTGCGCTCTCATGGATAAAATCATACTTACAAAATAGACAACAGTGTGTAAAGGTTGGATGCAAAAGATCCACGACTAGACCAATTAAGTTTGGGGTCCCTCAGGGATCGGTACTTGGACCAATCCTCTTCACACTTTATATGTCACCCCTGACTGATATTCTAGCGAAATATGACCTGAACTACCACATATACGCAAACGACACCCAAATTTACATACCTATCGATCACACCTCAAAACAGCATTATGACATAAGCAAACAGAAATTGGAAAAATGTGTGAACGAAGTCAGAGCTTTCCTAATATCAAACAAAATGAAAATTAATGATGGCAAAACTGAGATGTTAGCCTGTTATGACGGGCACAGTACTACCCTGACTAGGGACACCACCACTATCAAGGTAGGTGATTCACACATATCCCCCTCCCCATACATACCTGACCTGGGCATCATTTTTGATGAAAAAATGGATATGAAGGCCCAAAAAAAGAAAATGTGTAAGAGGGGATATTATCATATCAGAAATATATCAGCTATCAGACAATGTCTAGACGAGAAGACAGCCATCACCTTAACTCATTCCTTTGTAACCTCAACTTTGGACTATGGGAACGGCCTACTGGCTGGCCTACCGAAGACTGAGATTAAAAAACTGCAATATCTACAAAACTCAGCAGCCAGAGTTGTGGGAAGGATAAGAAGATTTGATCATATATCAGAGAAACTAAGGGAATTACACTGGCTACCAATACACGCCAGGATCAAATTCAAAATTATCCTGATGGTTTGGAAAGCATTAAATTGCAAGGCACTGCCTTACATAAAGGACCTCTTACAAGTTAAATAGGGTGAGAGATGCCTACGATCTAACAATGGTACCTACCTTTGTGTTCCTCACACCCGCCTGAGGACGATTGGTGATAGGGCATTTTCGGCTGTGGGTCCCAAGCTATGGAATGACCTCCACACCGACCTCAGGACCTGCACTTCAGCTGACCTTTTTAAGGGTAAGCTGAAAACCCATCTCTTCAAAACCCATGTTTTGAAGGAAGCGCTATGAACAGATTTATCTGGTATTCAGCGCTATATAAATTTTATTATTTATTTATTTATTTATTATTATTTATTATTTTTAGTTATTGGCACAAATATTGGCAGGTTAAAAGAATATAACATGGTGTTCAGTGAAAAAATGGCTATTATAATAATTGATTTATATCCCTGCCAATATATGCGCTATCATATATAAATTGACTAATAGAAGCTCAGGGGTGGTAGAGGTTTGAACCAATCTGGGCGGTATGACGTCATACCATTTTTCTACACAAATTCTGAAACAATCCGGGTGATTCGTTATATGACAGTCTTTGAGGTCTAACAAAAAGCAACAAAATCACATAATAATCATCGCGAAATTGTTCAAATTTCATTACAGTAGAGGGTGTAACAGTGTCTTGATTCTGATAGTGTAAATTTTATGATAAATTTATAAAGTTTCTTCGGTAATATTTGTGCCCCCAAATCGGGAATTACTCCTCGTTATGCAATCTTAAACTGGGGCACATTCCTCTGTTAAAATTATGCAAAAGTCTCGTTAAAATTCAGATTTAGACGGTCATATACTTATACAGTCATGTAACTGATGAGCATGTTCTTTCTTTAAAAATATAAGTATGATAGTTGATATATAAAGATTAAAAAAAAAAAACTTTTTCAATCTAGCCATTGTCCACCGTACGGCAACTCTCAGAAACCACTCAGATTGGATGCGATTGAGTGCCCAGGTTTGTTGCAAGCGCCCGGAATGACGGGATCCAGATCAGTAGTGAGCGCCCGGAATGACGCGATTTGACAGATTGGTTCAGAGTGGTTCACTGCATAGATTGGTTCAGAGCTCTCCCACCCCTGAAGATTATGTCATCATTTAAAACTTATAAAAAATATCAAGAAAAGAACAGGAAATTTATAAATGCTATGTCATAAACACCTTTTTTATTTTAAAGGTTTTAGGAAATATGGATAGTGACATTTTTTTATGAACATTTATCAAAAAAATAAAAGGTTTGTAATATTTCTTTTTCTTTTCTCAAACGTTTGTTATTTGTGCAATCATAACAGAAATTAACAGCCTTTATTTGAAGTAATTTTGAATGGATGGTTTTGTAGGCCCCAAAAGAACATTTATTTTGACTTTTTCTTTGAAAAAAGAAATTAAAGTATGTTTTGAAATAACATTTAAATAGTGTTTAATATAGATATTAAATTTTCCACCATTTTGAAGTCGGCAACTCTGATAGGATCAAAGGATTTGAATTTATTGTCTATTGTCTAAAACAATGCGTTACCATGACGCCAAATCTCATATAACAGACGTCACGCCTCCGTGCATAATTATTCCACGGTATAATTAACTTACAAGAAAAAAACAATGCCTTTATTTTTATAAATCCCTGTACTGTGCACGTCTTGTAACATAACATATCCTATTACTGATTACAATTTATAATTTACCTCTCCAATGTACGTGCCAAACGATGCAAATGCCATCCAAGCCCTTCCGTTTGCCTTGATTGTGCATCGTACAGAGTAAAAGCTCTCAGAAAAGTAGATAGCAAAGCCTCTATACCCATCTCGGGTAGCACCACTGTTGATCACGAATACCTCATGAATGAGGACATCAGATGAGTTTTGTTTCATCCACATGGCCAGTGTTAAACCTTCATTACATAGGGCAACATTTCCCATACATCTTGTGTAGAATTCACCAACAATAAGACAGTCTGGAGCTCCATTCAATTGAACTGCTTTATCAATCTTGCCATCCACCAATGTGGCGCCATTAGCCACGGCGTAAATACCATCAGTCCCGTATATAATACGAGTCAAACCATCATTTGATATGACATCCATATTGAAATATACTCCGGTACCTTGCAAAAAGAAAACAGAGTCATTCATAAAGAAGTGAGAGACCTCCCATTGCCTGGTGTGGGTAAGTTTGGAAATCACTTTACTGCATGTGATACACATTTACTCCAAACTGGTCAAAATTAGATCTTTAAAATTAATGGTGCTGGATTTCTTCAATAATTCTTGTTTTCACAGATTTCCTACCATAATGACAATTACATTGATAGTCCAACAAACAAACATTTCAATCTGTTCCCAACACGCAAAATTTAATCCCCATATTTGACCTTTTTCGGTTTTTTTCATGTCAGGAACACCCTCCATATAGAAATCACCCCATTACATCATTCAACGAATAAACCCCCATTAACTATGATCGTTATTTCTAAAAAAATGTTTTTTACATAAATTAGAAATGGTGAATCTGATTAGGAAATGGAGACAGAGGTGCATGGATGAAAATATAATTTATGAAGTTATTCTGGATGGTTCTGGCGATCTGTGTTGAGTGACCTAATTGTACCAAAACCATTTAGTTCTTGTTGTTTCAATGCCACAACACACAGGGGTGGGAGAGCTCTGAACCAATCTGGGCGGTACTCAAAACATATCTGGATGGTATGACGTCATACCATTGTTCTGAACCAATTCTGAACCAATCTGGGCGGTTCTGTTAAAAAACGACTTTCTTATAGCTCATAAAAAACATCAAAATCACATAATAATCATCACAAAATGTAACAAATTTTGCTACAGTTGAGTGTAAAACAGTGTCTTGTTAATAATAATGTAAATTTTATGCTAAATCTATAAAGTTTTTACGGTTATATTTGTGCCCCCAAGTCAGGAATTACTCCTCTTTATGCAGTCTTAAACTGGGGCACATTCCTGTGTTAAAATGTGACAATAATCTCGTTAAAAATCAATTTCAGATGATCATATACTTATATATGTAACTGATGAGCATGTTATTTTTTTTAACATTTGTGTATGATAGTCGTTATATAAATATTAAAGAACTCAACTTTTTCATTCTCACCATTGTCCACCATACAACAACGGTCAAATACCACTCAGATTGGCTGCGATTTAGTGCACAGATTGCTGCGATCGCCCAGAATGACGTCATTTAGCGCCCAGATATCAGTTGTGAGCGACCAGAATGACGTGATTTAACCAGATTGGTTCAGATTTACTGCACAGATTGGTTCAGAGCTGTCCCACCCCTGACACAAGTGTTTTCTGTTAAATGATGACAAGGATGCTTTTGTAGCAGTTGAGCAGAAATCTAATGATATAGCTGTTATATATTTGGAAAATATTGAAATTATTTTTACTCAGAATTCAATGAGTTTCTAAGGATAAGTGGCTAAAATAGATCCACGAAGACGAGCCCTTCTGATTTAGAAGAGTGTCTTGTAGAAATTTACCAAACTAGTCTCAACCTATTCGATCTCTTCAGTGGTAGATTTCCAAAAACACTGATTTTGACTATTTTTCACTTCTCCACCTGGACATAATAAACAAATTTCATAAGGTTAACAATGTTATTGTATGCCTTCCCAGCTATGCTGCACAGCCCCCTAAATATACCCCCAGTATATAATACATAGAATAAAGGCCTCGTGGCCCTTCCTCTGTAACCTTCATACCATCAAGACGTGTCCTGTTGTACTTCCAGCTTAGCTAGAGGGTCCCAGCACCACTGACCACTGCTTGGCCCAAGGATATCGAACAGTTATGACACTTTTTACCGTTTATCATATAAGTGTGGGTAGATTTTGTCTTTCAATAAAAGCTGTGCATAGTTGTCGCATCTCTTTATACGAAACGTTAGTATTTGAAACTAAATCAAAATTGACGTGTCCTGATTAAAAATTGACATGTCTTGATTCACATTTACATTCCAGCTTGATGTTGGAAGCTGCCATGCTTCAAATCCTAGAATAATCCTAGTAATAGCACCATCTTTTTTAATAACAATAAAGTCTTTTTTTAACAACAAAAAGGAGGGCTCCACATGTAACACAGATGGGGAAAAAATAACAAACAAAACAAAACTTACAACAAACAAAACAAAAAATAAAATAAACAAAACAAAAATTGCCACAAACAAAACAAACGCTTATTATCTAAGTAATTTAAAGGGATAATTTTAAGCAACTATGGGCAACGATGATGTTGTCATTTCGGCGGGATGCTAATTGGTTTTGCCGAGCCGGTAAACTTGCAGATGAACATTTTGTCTTAAAGCACTTTTTTAACTTTGGTTACAAGTTATAGGAACGCATAGGTCTATCATCCTTCAGAATTCCATGCTCTGTCGATTGGAAAACATTTCCAAGCAATATGAAATGATAATTTCACACATCGATAGGCGACGACGATGTTGCCGTCTTGAACATTTTGTCATTGTGCACTTCTTTATCTTTGTTTACATGTTATAGGAACGTATTCATACGCTAGTGCATGCGCAAATAAAAATCCATTGCCAAACTCAACCAGAGGGCGACCTGGTGAACCTATCACGATGGCCACTTTGTTTATAATTTTAATTAAACCTTGGAGTAATTATGAATGGAGGCGTGACGGGCGTTATATGAGATATGGCGTCATGGCAACGCATTGTTTTACACAATGGACTGAAAATCCTTTGATCCTATCATAGTTGCCGACTTTGGAAGAGTGGAAAATTGAAGATCTATATTTTTTTTTAATAAATTGGCCAATGTTTCATTGAAGTTTTATACAACATTTTAGTGTCTTTTCTACAAAGAAAAACTCAGAATAGTTGCTCTTTTGGGTCTTACAATACCATCCACTCAAAATTACTTCAAATAAATCTGTTCATTTCTGTTCTGATTGTTTCAATAATAAATATTATGAAAAAAAGAAAAATATTTTATTTTTTATACATGTTTGTAAAAATTGTGTCTCTATTCGTGTAACTTTGTAAAAAAAAATTAAAACAAAATATTTTTATGATACAGCATTTATAAATTCCTGCTACAGTTTTATATTGTTCATTTTTTATTGATTTTAAATTATGACAACATTTCATAAGACAATTTCATATGACGGCGCATAAATTGGCAGGGATATAAATTGCATTTTCTGATAGTATTTTTTTTACTGAAAAACATGGTATATTTTTCTCATCTGCCAATATATGCGCCAATAATTAAAAATAAACTGGAAAGACAAAAATAACAATAAAGTTCATGATTTCCTGATAATCAGAGAGGAAAATGAAAAATCTGACTCATTTTCATAAATATGATATGGAGTTGAACATCTCTTCATAAAATCATCTACGCTTGGAGCAGAGAAATACAATTTATATCCCCATAATCTGTATGAAAAAACGATATGTTTAACTCTAAATTGTGGTTTTGATCACTTAAAGTAGTTCTGAAAAAAAATTACGTCAAAACTTTCACATCTTGCACCTATATGGCGTCATCATAACAATGAGTATGGCGGCTCCATTCATAATTACTCCAAGGTTAAACTAACCAATGGAAAATGTTCTAATGTTAACTAATGAACTCAAATATATCCCAAGGCAACTTCATAGTTAATATAAAAAGATGTTAACAGGTTAATCACATTTAAGGGTATTTATGGGTCTTGCATTTGAATGCCCCCTGGTGGCAGGTAAAAGAAGCACAAATTATGAAGCTTTTGGGAAGTGGTACAAAGCTGAAAAAGGAAAGATATCTTATTCCTTGTATACAGCAGAGTATTGATGAATCAAATAATTATTTTTGTGCGAGTAATCTTCATTTAATGCATTGTCCCTGGAGTCAGATGTCCGAAAACATGATATTTTATAATTGAGTCACTTGGAAATAATATGGTGAATGATAAAAAAGACAAGCAAAAAAGTTCTGCAGATTACTCAATGTAGAAAGGCTTATTCTAAATCATATTTGTCTTATTTTGTTCACAATAAAATTTACTGTGATCCTAGTGAAACAGAATTTCATTTTTTAAAATTTTTATTGATAAAATATTACACAATTTGACAAGTTCCCAATAGATATGATGGTCGAATTTTAATGATTTTGCTATGTGTAAAAGGGGTGAAACTATCCCCATTTATTTTGATTATCATGCTGTTAATCAAAAATGTATTTCACTAGGATCACAGTAAAATGTATTTTTGTGAATCCTATGAAGCTGTGTGAAGGATTTATTTTTGAATGGTCCCTTAATCTGCAGAACTTTTTCCCTGTAACATTTTGTCAGGAGAAGAAAAGTTGAAAAGAAAATCATATTACTACGCATTCAAACAGATGATATTCTCAATCCAGGAATTAAAGGTTTTAAATTTGCCTAATCATGTTTTTTACATTTTTATCTATTTATTAACTAATTATTTGAAAGTCCTGAGTAATTAATTTGATCTGGTAGCTGTGAAAATTGAATAGAAGGTGAAACTTTTTCAACGGCGGAAGCAGTAATTAGGTCACAGAATGTCTCACTGAGACCTTCACTTTTGACACTTGTCAACAATGTGAATACATCGAGGGAGACATGACCTTCAAAGGTAAGTCAGTTTGTATTGATTTTGAAGTCAAATTACCACATAATACACCAGAAACAATGGAAGAATCAAATTGCTACACCTTGAAAACTATAACTTTGTATCAAAAACCAAGAAGGAAATGTTTGAAAGCATGGAGACCAAGATTGTTTATTTCCCAGAAAGTGAAAGTAATGGCTACCACTTTTTCATGTGAGTTGTTCATTTGCAAAAAAACTCTAGGTTTATCACTTTTTATAACACTCTTTTACACTGGCATGTCATGATAAAGATGCACAAATATATTTATTCTTTATAAATATATATATAGTTGAAAATGCCAAAATCGTTTTGCAGGGTTCTCCCAACAAGCAATAAAAAGTTTATTTGCAATGTGACATATGGAGGCTGAGAATATTGAACAGAAAATAGTACCAGGTAAGTGTTCCATGATGGAATCTTTTATCTTTATCTGCAATATTATCACAGAGGTGGGCAGTTTCTAGAATAGGACTAGGATAAATTTGTGGTGTTGTGCATTTACACACAAAAGTTATGGCTGACTTTGACAGTGATAACATGTGTGTAGGATTTCCACAGGCACATGTAAAACAGAGGACTGCAAAATATACAAATACAGGTTACAGAAATATTTGGAAGAAGCAGAAAGACTTTGCTGGTAAAAGTATTCATGAAAAACAAAAGACAGATTATCAGTTTGCTTCTGATGGTGACTGTCTGAATGAGAGATTGGTCACATTGATATAGAAAATAATTGGGATTGTAAAATAAACAAAAGTAGTGAATTTTACACTGAAGATGGAAAAAGGCAAATAGTTGGTAGCAAGGTTATGAAATTGATGTGGAATGACAATATATTTCAGGACGTGGAATTTGAAAATTCCATTATCAATTATGAGGTTGCCTGTGGTGACCAGATGGAGTGTGACAGTGAGATTGAATGTGATAGCCAGAGTGAGAGTGACAGCCAAATGCAGTGTGATAGCCAGATTGGGTATGGTACTCAGATTAAATGTGATAGCCAGATTACCTGTGATAATCAAAATAACTGTGATGACCATATTGACTGTGATGACCTCACTGACTGTGATGACCTCACTGACTGTGATGACCTCACTGACTATGATGACCTCACTGACTGTGATGATAACGGTAACAAACAATTGAATTTGGATGGGAGAAGAATTGTGAATTTGGAGTGCCTCTCAAACATGGCTATGCTTGTAAGCACTCATTCTGTGACTTGTGATAAAGCCAGAGAGCTAATTCAGTCGGTTGCTAGGTGAGAACCATCATGCAGGTTTAGCAACTGTACAACGAGTCCAGTGCAATGGATGCAAAAAATGTTTTGATGTAGATATGGATTGTAAATTTCCTGATCCTTGTGGTGTTGTGAGGTATGAGGTGAACATGTTTTTAGTTTGGGGAGGTGTAAGTGCGGGGCTTGGAGCAGCTAAAGTCGACAAGGTGTTGACAACAATTGGTGTGCCATCATTAGACAAAAATACTTTTTCTAATTTAGAAAAGAAAATTGGAAAATGGTGGTCACATGTATTATTGAAAGAAATTGTTAAGGCACATGAGGTTGGAGCAAAAGAACACACAAACACACATACAATGCTTTAGCAGGAGCTGGTGTAATTATTGGTGCTGAGACAAAAAAGATTTTATTTCTGGGCATCAGAGTGAAGAGATGTGTCATTTGCACTAATGATGAACACAATGATAAAAAGACTAAGCATGAGTGTGCAAAGAATGGGGATGGGTCTAGCAGGGCCATGGAGAGTGACATCATGCTGGAAGGATTCACATTAGCAGAAAAATATAAATGTATGTATCTTGAAATTATTGCTGATGGAGATTCTTCCGTATTAGCTAAACTTCAGTCTGATGGTCCTGCATGGTGCAAACAAATAAAGAAAATGGAATGTTCCAATCACGTTTGTAAATGCTTCAAAGTTGCTCTTGAGAAATTAGTTGAGAAAAATTATAAATTCAAAGGTAAGGGGAAATTAGCAAAAAACCAGAGAATCAGAATGGTGAGTTCCCTGAGATGTGCAATAATAATGCACAGTAGTAAAGTGGATATGAATGATCCAGTCAGTATAAGGAAGTCAGGAGCTGAACTAAAAAGGGAGATTTTGAACATACCGAGGCATGTGTTTGGTTTACATGAAAATTGCAATGTAAGATTTTGTAAAGTAAAGCAGGCTGAGGTGCAACATAGTGGTGGTGGAGATATTATTAGTGCCACAAAGGACACATGTACTGTATTGACAAGTGGTGGGGGAGATTTCCAGAACAGTCATGTATCCACACAACAGGTAGGTTGTTCTGCATCTGCTAGCCAGGTAAGTAGCATAGCTCCTTGCCAGGTAAGTTGTGCCGCTCCACCGTGCCAGGTAAGTTGTGCTGCTCCACCGTGCCAGGTAAGTTGTGCCACTCCACCATGCCAGGAAAGTTGTGCTGCTCCTCCTTGCCAGGTAAGTTGTGCCACTTCACCGTGCCAGGTAAGTTGTGCCGCTCCACCGTGCCAGGTAAGTTGTGCTGCTCCACCATGCCAGGTAAGTTGTCCCGCTCCACTGTGCCAGGTAAGTGGTGCTGCTCCACTGTGCCAGGTAAGTTGTGCTGCTCCTCCGCTCCTCTTTGCCTGGTAAATAATGGTGCATCTCTCGTTAGGGTGGAAAGTGATGCAAATGTAGACAATGAATCTGAAATATTGTCTGAGCTATTATGCACTCAAGGAAGTTATTGGACACAAGGGATGAGCCGTCTGGAAATGGAATTAGCAAGAGGTGAAAATCAAGAAAAACTGGAAAAGACCTAGATTTGCAGATGCTCACTGATCTCAATAGAATTGTAATGAGATATGCAGCCAAAGCTGATAGCTTGATTGGCAATTTTACATCTAATCTAGCAGAGTGCTGGATGTCAATAAGATCCAAATTTGATGGAGGTAAGATAATTGATAAAACAAAATCTTCCTCCTGGAATACCAGGTGTGAAGGAGCAAGTTTACGATTTCCATATGGACCAGACTGGTCCCCTAAGGTATGGAAGGAAGTCTTTGACCAACCTCCTAATCCAGTATTTCAGCACTCTTACAATGAAAAGGTTAAGCGTCACCAAAGAAATTTGAGATATAGAAATTCGTTGAAGGGAAAAAAAAGGAGGAGAGAATGGAAAGCAGGTCAAACAAAAGCATCTGAAAAAGGTAAAGAAGACTATGGTGCTGATTCCAAGCAAAAAGAGCCTGATGTTGACCCTGAGATTTTAGACCAAATTAAGATGCAAACATACAATTCTGAAATTAAGGTAAGTGGTGACAGAAGAGAATATATAAGAGTTCATTCTGAGGACCAGCAAGGAAAATTATCGCAGACTGATAGAAAAAAGGCCACGGGCCATGGCGCAGTTGGTTAGAGCGCCAGCTTATTAGCACCAGTTCCTCTATGGTGATCAAAAGGTTGTGGGTTCAAACCCCGGCCGTGCCAGGATTGAACTCATGAAACAATTTCCCACATGAGCTGAGGCCCGTGCCTAAAGGGTTAACCCGTTGTCCTTGTAAATCTATGACCTGGTGGGTTGTCATGTCAAGGACCTGCGACATGACAATTCAGTGAGGCAGCACTATATCTGCTACAAGTAGATCTCATCACGAAATGACTGAAATAGTGTTGAAAGTGATGTAAAAAACCGTGAAGGGAGAAGGTAAGCATTATTCAGTACATCGATCACCAGGAAAAACTTGGAAAAGGAGTATGTAAGGTCGATAAATGTGGTCTCATGATCCATAAAGTCAAGCCTTTTCTTGGGGCAAGTCTAGATGGGCTTGTAGAAGATGCCTCAGTTTCTGAAAATGGATTAATAGAAATAAAAAATATGCCATCTTGTGCTACATTATCAATTACCCAGGCACTAGAAAGGGCAAAAGTAAAAAAAGCTCAATTTCCTTTGAAAAAAGATAATTAATCTGGCAAAAAAATTGTCAAAATGTTTTCATGTGCTTCCAGGATTCAATGGTGCAGTGCCGATTAGGGTTACCAGACAGCTGTGCCAAGTTACCATTCCAAGCGTTAAGACAGCAGTACCTCCAGAGTTTCAATAAAGTAATCCATCTTGTTTTATGGCAGTAATGTCTCCAGGATTCACAACAGTTCTTCCAGAACAGTACTTTTTCAACTTAAGAACTATGATATGTCAGCCATCCAGTTAATGTCATGATAAACATTGTATTAACATGAGGATGCCATACATTTACATACGATGTGTAGTTTGTTTTAATATTTTGATAATCTATTACGTTTATTATAATGAATTCAGAAATATAATGCATATGAAAAAAACTTTCAAAAAACAATAGGATACAATTTTAATGTATTGAATTACTCAAATTATCATTCAATCATTCAGTTAAGAACATGTGCAACCTAATAGTCACTGTTGATAGAAAATCTGAATGTATTGGTAGAATATTAATTTGTTTCACATTTTAAAAGTACAAAACAGTGGTTTTGTGTTTTTTGTCCATTAGGGAATGTTAAATATTTCAGCATAATAATATGGTATTTCCAGTCTCAGAGTGCCAGCTGATTGTTGGGTTATAATTTGGTGAGTGTTGTTTATCAAAATAGAAATGTTAAACATTGAGCATGATAACATTGTATTTCCAGTCTCAGTGGGTCAGAGTGCCAGCTGATTTTGGGTATGATTTTGTGCTGTAAATCTATTCAGGAATGTTTGACATTGAGCATAACATTGTATTTCCCTGTCTCAGTGGGTCAGAGTGCCAGCTGGTTTTGGGTAATAAATTGGTGCTGTTTATCAAAATAGAAATGTTAAACATTGAGCATGATAACATTGTATTTCCAGTCTCAGTGGGTCAGAGTGCCAGCTGATTTTGGGTATGATTTTGTGCTGTAAATCTATACGTGAATGTTTGACATTGTGCATAACATTGTTTTTATGCTGTAAATTGTTAATGGATAATTAAATGTTGAGCATGATAACATATTTTCCAAATTATGGGACAAGTAAAATACTGTTTGGATAGGATAGTTAGAGTAATGAGTTATATGACCCATAGGCATTTTTGACGTACCTCACTTGCAGGCAGGAATGAGTGTGTACCTGCTTGAGTTTCAAGGTGGTGCTACAATAAAATGTATGTGTAAAATTATACATTCCAATGTATTATCTGTGAAAAATCTTCTGAAATAAAGATAATATTTAAAATATTGACTTTATGACTTCATGACTCTTTCCCAGTCTCAGCAAAATGTCCAGTTTAATGGATCTAGCATACCCAGTTTTGTATTTGCATATATTGTGATTCTTATTGCCTTATTTTTTGCCTGGATATAATAACACAATAACCCACATCTCAATTTCATTGATATAGATTTCCCATGCTTTTTGTTTAAAATATTCCATTTTGGCGTACAAAAAAGTAGTTCCGGCAGACAAACTGTCACCAGGGGGCATTCAAATGCAAGACCCATAAATACCCCTAAAACACTTTGACAGTTCTAAAGCACATGACCAGTGAAAGTATTACCGGAGGAATATTAATCTGGGTTGGCCAGAGTTAATAGTTTGTGTGTGCCTCTGGTGGACAGTGTGATCTATTGCATGAACACTCCGCAGTGGCGTCAGTTGCCTGAACCATATTGACCACATAGGAAAAGGACAATATCAGATAGATGACTTACTGCTGGGGATAGAAGATAGGAAGTTTAGTGCAGAGAAGGACAATATCTGACAGATAACTTGCTGCTTGGGATGATAGATGATAGGGAAATTAGTACAGAGAAGGATAACATCAGATAAATGACTTACTGCTTGGGATAGGAGATAGACAGTTTAATACAGAGAATGACAATATCAGATAGATGACTTACTGCTTGGGATAGGAGATAGACAGTTTAATACAGAGAATGACACTATCAGATAGATGACCTACTGCCTGGGATAGAAGATAGACAGTTTAGTGCTGAGAAGGACAATACGAGACGGCCTACCTCGGAGTATTTTCACTGGGCTGACCGGTGCAGATGTATCCTTGGCTGTGACTGTGCTAGATTCTGAACCATCTCCTGCAGTGGACTCTCTCAACCAGACGCTCTCGCCCGGATTAGCCAGAACCTCACTGTTGCCGTGTCCCAACCACGTGACACATGTCTCACACGTTGCAAAGCTGAATGCGTGGCATGAAGCGCCGTGCGTGTGGGTCTCCTGCAAACACCGACGTGCGCAATCTATTTCCGATGCTCCGGTATAATTATATATTAACCCACAGTTCACAGTCATGTTTGAAAGCTTTGTTTTCACAAATATATCTTTTTCAATGGGTAAACCGACTGTCATTCCGAGTTTACAGAAGACATATATTAAATATATTTGTTTCAACATTATGTGAGGAAATCCAAACAGACTTACATTTAATGTCCACAAACAAGACGGCAGCGACGCTTTATAATGGGGCCCCCATAGGGTTTTAGGATTATTGGATTTTTGGCCTAAAAAAGAGGGATTATTGGATTTTTGGGGTGAAATATCTGGGATTTTTGGATTTTGAGGAAAATGTAAAGGGGAAATCTACTTGCAGAGCCTACTTGAGCCCACAGAGTTCTCAAATCAAAAACAATGTGTCATAGATAGAGAAAATGTCATCACTGTTTTAGATGATACTAACTATGAATATGTTCCAAATGATGATATAATTGTTCTGAATGAGGAGGTTTTGATCAATCTTTTGGACCTGATAAAGGATCAGGGTGATACGGAGACACCCAATGAGCAGCAAGAGTTAATTAGTGAGGAATTATCTCAGTTGTCATTTACTAGTGACACAAGGGCCACTAGGCCTAAAAGAGTTTCAAAAAAAAGGAAAGATACAGATTACTTTTTTTACTAATTTTGAATATGTTCGTATCACTATAACAGTGAGATTACTGTTAATTTCAAACTCTGTGGGCTCAAGTGGACTCTGCAAGTACATTTTGTAATGTGGCATGACCTGTGTGAAACACTAAATATCATGTTATATCATGCATGTTATGTAATTCATTGCCAAATAAATTTGTACTAAATGTAAACATATTTTAGGATTTTTTGTTTTATACTTTTGGATTTTTAGATTTGAGGGGAAAAATATTTAAGGATTTTTGGCTACAAAAGATAAGGATTTTTGGATTTTTAGGTAAAAAAAGGGGGATTATTGGGTTTTTCATACCCCCCCTATGGGGGCCCCTATAATGAAGTGGGCGAGTGACATTTAGGAAAATTAAACCATTGATTTTTAGTTGACAAATAATAGCTGCGAAACAAGACTAAAGACATTTAATATTTAATATTTTGATATTTTAATAGGTCAAGGCTTAGTCTCACTATAGCAAAGAGGCTTAGCGAATGAATTGAAGAGTGGAAAAGTTTTGCACGTTCGCTTTTCTGTGCTTTTGTGCGCTTTGAAGGAACGAATATAATGAGACACACACAAGTTGAAAGACCAAAGAGAACAACGCGAATCAACACTGATATAGAACGAAAGCATTCAGGAGAAAACATGCACAGAAAGGGTACAAATATGGATATATATGGACAAGACGGATGTACTGCATACAGAACACAAATTAGAAGCTGATCAATACGGACATTCGTTTCCTGTTCTCATCTTATTCTGACCAACTTCGTTCCTTGTTCATGTCTTCTCCATACCTGCTCGTGTTTCCCCGAACACAGTCAGAACAAGGCCACGGGCCGTGGCACATGCCGAGATCGATCACATAATTCAATTTCCCATATGAGCTGAGGCCCGTGCCAAAAGGGTTAACCCGCTGTCCTTGTAAATCTGTGACCGGGTGGGTTGTCATGTCAAGGACCTGCGACATGACAATTCAGTGAGGCAGCACTATATCTGCTACAAGTAGGTCTCATCACGAAATGACTGAAATAATGTTGAAAGTGATGTAAAACCCCAAACAAACAAACAAATTGCAGCCCTCTATGGGCCCCCTGGTGGCAGAGATTGCTGCCCTCTATGGGCCCCTTGGTGGCAGAGATTGCAGCCCTCTGTGAACCCCTGAACATGGGTTTGAGCAGCGTTCAGGCTGAGAGGTCTCTCTCGTTGGTTCTGGTTGGAAGATTTCAAAATTCCGAATTCAAATGACATATTTACATAACATATTAGATTCATGTGTACCATAACGTTCTGAGCCGTAGAAAAGGCGAGGATCACAAGAATAGAGCTTGACGACGATCACAGTCCCGACCAAGACCAACAACGGTTTCGATCTAGTTCGATCTCTTCAGTTGGATAGGGACTGACTGCGTTATCCTAATTCTTGTTTATATTGGATCTAGTGGAGGTGACAGCACCTCTGGAGGTGCTGTGCCTTCACTTGTAGCACCTCCAGTCTGGAGGTGTTCTGGTTTCTGTGAGCTCTCGAGTGGAGGTGCTATTGAAAAACCATTGCTTTTAGGGCGTTGCAGGGGTTACAGGCGAGTTGTAAAGTGTTCTACATATGTTGTAGAATATTCTGCAATTTTTGGGGAGGTTTTTTCGACTTTTTGTCGATTCGAAAGTGTTCGATCTCTAATCTCTAATTCTTTTGAAATTTACGGACCCTCTCCCGGATGGCCTCCAGACTAGTTCGTTTATTTTACGCTGCGTACTGCCCCGGCGCGGGGTAGGAATGTCCATTTTGAAAACGAATTAATTGATCTCGTTTCTTTCTTTTGTTATATGTACGAGAATTTTTCAATAATTGAATAGGATAAGATACCTTCTTTTTGTTGGGTTCTCGGCCAGTTTTTGAGCCGTTTTTTGGGCGTTTGTATTCCAATGTCGATTAGGAACCTGGTTTGGTTTCATACAAACACAGACAAGAAACTTTTTTTATGTAAAAATAGGTTTTATTTTCATATTGGTTTTTTCTGGTTGTTTCTTGTGGTATTTTTCAGACTTATGTTGCAATTCAGACTGTTTGTAGACTGTGGAAGACTATTTGTCTTCCAGGATCTCCTGGAGTCTTTCTGGGGTTTTTTTTGTGTCTCCCTTTCGAAGCTATCCCAGAAGTCGTCAATGTTTGTCGACTCTGGGATGCCATTGGGAACTTGATCTGGGGTAGTTTTTCCAAAAGAGAGAGCCTCGGTGCTTTCGGCTCCCTCTGTGATCTCCCCTGCTCCACTTAATTCTAGATTAGCTGAAAAGAGTAGAATGAGTACCTGGTGAAGAGTTTTTTTTAGAAATTCTTTTCATTTCTTTAATTTGTGACTATGAATTTGTCTCATATTTACTGGTACATAAGGGTGGTTGTCTTACTTGCTTGTGTTTTTTCCGATCTGTCCTCAGTTTTGAGGTTGTGTGTCGGGGTTGTCTGGGTGAGGTCTCTGATTTGGACCTCTGCCTCCATGCGCAATTGTATGTTGCATTGGTTTAAGAGGGAACAGAATGGATCCCTTTTCCAATGCCTCCTCAGGTTGTCAAGTCTGGTGTATGTCACCATGCAGTAGTCATAACGTTCTGAGCCCTTAAGAACTTCAGGGCTATATTCGACCAACTGAGAGCCACCTTGTTTTAGTGCTTTCACAGACTGACTACCATCACAAATCTCTTCCGGATCGCACATTTCGTGTGAATGCATTTGCCACTCTCCCCAGTTCAGCTTTGAAATCCCCCACCACTGTTCTTACTGAAAAATAGCACATTTATTTGAACTGAACCAACCACAGCATCCACCTTCCTAAAGTAAACGTCAATGAAAATATTGAATATAATTAAATCATGCCTTCTATAACATGTTGATCAACCAATATGAATTTATTAAAAAAAAGATATTGAAAATATCAATATGTTTATCATACCTAGTAACAGCCATAGGATTGTTGTGTTAAGTAACTTTCCATAAATTATTTAACAAGCTTCACAATGACTGTCACAACCTCAGCATGCATTTCTTTTTTTGTGATGTCCCATAAATCACATGCGGACAAGACGAAGAGATGAGTTCATTGTCCATGTTGTCAACACCTACATTGCACTTTGACATGCGCAAACATGAATTTATGTTATTCTTTAATCTCATCTGTTGTTTTTGTTTTAAGACTTACATTTTTAAGATGATGCTACAAATGATAAATAGATAATAGATACAGTATCAAACGAAAAAAATGAAATAGTTCAAATTCGAATTGTTAATTGAAGATCCTGTTGTCACTGAAATGAAATGACCAGTATTGTACCATAATGCAGTGAGTGTAACATCCAAAAGAAGAACAAGAAAGTCTCTTTTAAAAAAAAGAATTTGTATACAGTTTCCTTTTTGAAAGTTATATTTATATTTTCTCATCATTTTGAAGTTGCCGTAAATGTAGAGTACAGTGACTGGCAACTGTCTGAAACTGGCAGTTGAAACTGACATTTTTAACACAGTCAAACGTATAGCATACCTTTCTTTTGTGCATAAAGTTATTAACTTTCATATATTCTACATTTGCAAAGAAATATTCAAATTCTATTTATGCAGTTTATTTATGCAGTTGAGGTGTCCGCCAGTCTGTGACACTGACAGGCAGGTTTGTGATCTGCAGGCCCCTCAGAAGTACCAATTGGTCCAAAAGTCTGTATTATACTACCCACCACTAATCGCAATTGAGCTGAATATGGGGTCTCACATGTTATCTTGTAATTCCACTGTCTTTCAAAATGTTAAAAGTGTTTATTTGTTTTCACGGCACAAGTGATGTGCCGGAAGCCATGATGACTAAGGTAGTTAAATATCACAGGTTGCCAGAGAGTGAAAATCCCTAACCCCTCTCTGTCTCAGTCTTATATATTAACTATTAACCTATATAAAAGTAGTGATGGAAGTAGAAGTTGCTGTAAATGTAGACTACACTGACTGGAATATATTCTACGTTTGAAAAATTTCAATTCTATGTTTATTTATGCAGTTCAGATGTCTGCCAGTCTGGTCTGCGACACTGACAGCCAGGTCTGAGATCTGCAGGCCCCTCAGAAGTAGATATCCTCAAACATTCTGTGTTGTACTACCCACCACTAATTGCACTTGAGCTGAATGTTGTGTCTCACATGTTATCTTGTAATCCCACTGTCTTTCAAAATGTTAAAAATGTTTATTTGTTACAAAGTACCGTTATATACAAGGAAGTTTTTTTTTTTTTTTAAAGAATTTGTAAACAATTTTCTTTTTGAAAATGATATTTATATTTTCTTATAATTTTGGAATTGCCGTAAACGTAGACAATACTGACTGGCATATATTCTACAGTCTGGTCTGTGACACTGACAGCCTGGTCCGTGATCTGCATGCCCCTCAGAAGAACATATAGCTCCAAATTATGTGTTATAATACCCTCCACTAATTGCAATTGAGCTGAATGTTGTGTCTTATATGTCATCTTGTAATTCCACTGTCTTTCAAAATTTTAAATGTGTTTATTTGTTTTCATGCACAAGAGAAAGTCCCAACCACACTCTTAGTATTAACCTATATAAAAGTTAGTGATGTCGCCCTGGCTGCCTGTGGTGGAGGTCGAGGGACATGTGTGACATAATTCCCAAACCTTAACCCTGTATCTGCACCCTGCAGTGTTGAAATTCAAAACTGCTATAAATTTGTCACATGTACACTGTCACAACACTGCAACCAGGGGCGGATCCAGGATTTTTTAAGCCGGGGGAGGGAGGGGGGGGGGGGGGGGGCTCAAATGTGCTAAATTAAGTGGCTCCAGTCCCAAAAAGTAAGGGGTTCCAGTCCCATAAAGTAAGGGGCTCTAGTTCCCAAAAGCTCCCTATAGCCACAGACCCCTCCTGGATCCACCACTGGCTACACATGACGGCTGTGTGACGTAAAGTGTTTACACATTGGCCCTCGTCGCCTCTGTTCACTTATAGTATACTGGTCTGTAAGAACAGAGCCTTTCTTATAACATAGATATCCTTTCGGTCTAAGACCCTGTATACAAAAAAGGCGTACATATATGAGTGAGTACACAAGGTACGAATTAAGCTGTGATACTGGAACATCTTTGACATATGGGACCCAGCACAAAGGAAATATGTTCGTTCTTCACTGGTACAATGTATATCAGATATTTTGCTTCTCATCCCTGTGTACCCTATTTTAGACCAGGATAGCATTTCAGGTCGAAATCAACAAATCCAAGAAGGAAATCCATTGATGCCTTGATTGCAATAGGAAATGTAGCCTTCATGTAATATTTCCTTGAAAAAGAAATTATACTCTGCTGCTGAAAACGATGTTATTGTCACTCTCCATATTTTAACATTCATAACAATATCCACATGTTATCATTCTCCATATTTTTTAACACAGTAATATTAATTTATGATTCCTGTCAGATAATAATTCTACATACAATAAACTATTAATTCTACAAATTGTTATTTTTATGAATTAAACTTATTAATTAATGAGTAAAAAGGCATTATTATAGTTGTTTACCACAACCCTTACAGTTTGGAATGTGTTTGAGAATCATAGAATGTGTTGACTTGACAAAATGGTCAGCCCTGCTCCGCTACCAACCTGTTCCCAAATAAGGTTCCAGCTCCTAACAGCTCCTAACAGCTGAGCAGAGCCAAGCCAGCTTTCAGCTGAGCTTAGCTCTGATCAAGGGCAGTATAAAACCCCCTTGCAGCAGAAGTTGGGCTCAGGAAATCTTGAGAGCTGTCCCACCATACAACTTTTGTATTAAGAATAAAAACCAAGTTTCCTTCATATCATCATATTTTTTTGCAATTTTTGCAACCAGATTACTTCATTATCTACACATTCAAGTAGATTAACAGCGAGCTTGTTTTGCATCTTTGGGAACATTTGCTGTAAAAAAAGGTTTGCGTTTATACTGTAACTTTTGCTGTAAAATATTACAGACCCTAGTTTGCTTTAATCAGTATTAATTAACGATGTAACGTGCCGTCCATTTGATATGTTTCCTTTTGTCACAACCGATCATGAGATATATAAGAATGTTATCATTTACAGTATAAATATATGATATATGACAGCAATATATAGTGTTATTTAGGTACAGTATATATTGCTGTAAAAAATCAACAAATGTTGCTGATATTCTACAGTTACTTTTTACAGTACTCATTGAAGAACTACTTCTAATGTCAGTAGGGAGAGCATTCCATAACTTGGGGGCAGTTGCAGAAAAGGCCTTATCACCAAATGTTTTCAGGCGCGTTTTAGGGACAGAGAGGTAAGTACTATCATTAGACCTTGAATTTCTTTCATTTCGTCTAATAAGGCGAAGATCCCGTAAGTAAGGGGGTGCCTTACCATTTAAGGCCTTCCAAGTCGATTCTGGCTAAGACTGGGAGCCAAATAGTTCTGCAAGTATTGCAACTTTTTATATCTAAGGTTGGAAGGCCAGCAAGGGTGTTTCTGCAGTCTACATATTTTTTAATCTGGGCCTTCATGTCTATTTTTGAGTCAAACGTGATAATAAGATCAACCACCAGACACACTAGGATTGATATCACTAAATATCAGTATGACCAACTCTGACAGTGCTTATAGTTTGGTTAGCAGCAGTGCTATATCTGTCAGTACAGGTAAGCATCTCAGGTAGGGATGGGCACCATTAATAATTTAGGGGGACGATACCGATACTTTATAAACGATACCAATACTTGCTCGATACCGATACCTGACAATAGGACTGCCATACTGCCCCATTGAAAACAACACACCGGTACTTCACAAACAGAATTGAAAGATGTTTTGTAACTAAATGGCCGCATATGGTTGCACTTAAAGAATACTTTGACGGTAAGAATAATTATACAGTACAGTATTATTCAAAATATTTTAGAGGAACTAATAAAAATGAATATGTGAGTCCAGACACAAAACAACTAAGCATGTTTAGTATTGAAAATGACTATCTTTTATCATCAGTATTGAGCTGTAGTTCCCCACTTGATCACATTCCTATAGGGTAATTAACCAATTAAGTTACAAGAGGCTGGGGTGTGCTACTAGGCACCATATGTGACCCTCACTCAGCATTCAGGTGTCAGATCTTACATATTGATGCAACATGGGGAGTTAATTACAGCGTAACATCACATGAAATTGAGAAATATTAAATAGGTGTTTCTGGCAAACATTACAAGTGTTTTCTTTTATATGTTTGCATGAGTATTGCAAGTGAAGCTGGGAGCATTGTTTACATATTAATTACTGAGAGAGGTTAGTACAGGACCGGCTCCAAGCATCGGTAGATGAAAGTAGAAAGAACTGGGATGGTTCCAAAACATTAAAAACCAGCGCGTTCCCGGGACTCGTCAGTACCAGGGCCCATCCCTTATCTCAGGAACTCCCTTGCCAGAATGTAAAGCCTGGTGTCAAGCAGCTGGGATAGACCAGCATCCCCCTAGTGCAATCTTGCACGAGTAAACATAGATATAGATCAGAGACATGTAAAAGAGAGATTGGAAACAAGCTGAAGTTCTGCATTATCACTCAGACGAACCGAACTCGTGACAGCGCCACCGTCGCCACGGTTAATACTACAATTAGCCCTACAACAAGGACCTAGATCCGGATTGACACACACATGGACATGATCTGTGGCAGCCAACTCTGACCAATTGCTTTCTGTCCATTAGGTATGACCTTATCTAATCCAGGGAAGGACCTAAACCCACACCTTGATTTCAATCTATCTGAAAATATGTGGTGATCAATTGTATCAAAGGCTGCATAAAGGTCTAATAGTAGTAATATAACTGACTTTGTTCCATCCAAATCATGCAGGATGTCATTTTGCACCCTTAGTAAGGCAGCGCAAGTGCTGTGATGTTCCCTCTAAATTAGTCCTGACCTTTTATGTATTTAATATTTAAAGATCTGGATGAATGAATGAATAAATGGTGATTTGAAATGGTAAAAGCAAAATCTTTGATTAGATATGATTTTTAAAATCAATATGTATTCGTTAGAACACAGAATATCAACAAAATTTCAACATTTCAGTTATAGACATAGTAAATATGTAAAATTAAATTCAATTTAAAAGACTTTAAATATCATTTGATGTTCTGTGGTTCTTGATAAATAGATAAGTAAACAAGAGCTCCACCCTTAAAATTGGTTATATTTGATTTTAAAACGATACTATCACAGAAGTATCTACAGGATCAAATAACGTATGTAAATCTTGCACATTAAAATATTGAGACCTAATCATACAAACTCCGAGCATTAATGGTCAGGTTGGATATATTCACCTTGTATATATATATATATATATATATATATATATGTATATATATATATATATATATATATATATATATATATATATATATATATATATATATATATATATATATATAATATATATATATATATATATATATATATATATATATATATATATATATATATATATATATATATATATATATATATATATATATATATATATATATATATATATATATATATATATATATATATATATATATATATATATATACATATATATATATATATATATATATATATATACAAGGTGAATATATCCAAAGTGTATATTTGTCTTTTTGTGTATATATATATATATATATACATATATATATATATAAGTGTATATTTGTCTTTTTGTGTATATAAATACAACTTCAGTCTTGAGAACTTCACACTTTCGGCCACGGGAGGAAAGAGTTTATTTTTGTGCTTATTTTTCAGGTGGTTGATTATTTCTTCGGGTTATAGTTATGTAACGCTATAATAACAGTTTTATGTTTTTATTTAGTGATTTTAGCTTGCATTAGATGTTCAGATCGCAACCACGCTGCGCTCAATACGTACCCGGTATATATACATTTATATATACTATCCAGCGTAGAGACGTCTTGTTTTGTATATCGGCAAAAAGTACTTTTTACACAATATAATGGACTCCAAAATTTCTGCTATGTCCCGTGTATCTTATCTGTGTGTTCACTTTGTAGGGGATCGTGCGATAAATTGGGGGATCGTAGATGTATGCTATATTATATTTTCATTGAGGTGGGAACCTTAAGAAAAAGCGTCCATTCCTTCCACGCCTGCGCACACTTATCTTTGTATTAAATGCTCCACTTCATTAAGACACATAACATCACAATATTCACTGATCTTGATGATAATGCCAAATAATCTGACATCGTCATATTTTATCTCCATGGTACTATTTTTAATTGTAGATTTCCACAATATTGTGCAGCCACCATGAGGGCGGCCATCCCTAGCAGTGCATTCATCCATAGAGCTGTTTCCAGTGATAGCCATGCCACCACCTAATTTACACATCCTACACATTTCACTTTGGTACAAACAATGCTCCTGTATAAATAGGATATCACTTAAAAAGTCAAATTTAGGGCCACTGTCTTTAAAATGCTTACAGTTTAAACCGGTTATATTCAGATAGTTTGGATCCATAAAAAATAAATATATATTAAGAATGCTAGCAATACATATCACATTCAGTGACTTAGAAAGCCACTGCTCCAAGATCAGGCTGACCTTGTTCCTCAACAGTCTCAACACTATTGGTGTCTGGTGTATTACCAATAGCTTCAGTGTTCTCCTTTTGAATGTACCATCTCCGCACATTCCATCCCTTGGGCCAAAAGAGAGGGTTCATGATTGTATCAATGTCATCTTTGGAAATAGTCAATCTAAAATAGTTGAACTTAGCTTTGTCATTACTTTTCTTTTCCAAATTGCGAAAGGTGACTACTTTTCTTTTTATATAGTCTCCCACTTCTTTTTCACCATCCGACTTGTGCACTCTCCAGATGAAGAAGTCTCTATCTGGAGGTGGCACCACAGTAGTACCTGCTGTATCACCTTGTCCAATAATGGTTCCTCTTTTCTGGGTCTGCTGCTTCTGCATGTTCCGGCGCCCATCTCCTTCTTCTCCTCTGATCTGCAGGGGTTTGAAATCCCTGCTGGGGACCCGGAGCTGGTCTGGGGGCCAGTGGCTGGACTCCTTGCCTGACCATCTGTTTTCCCACATCACTGCTGCCTGCTGAATTAGTAAGGGCTGGAGCAACTTGTCCTTGCTGGATACTGGCACCCTGCCTCTGCTTCTGTTGTTTTGATCCACTCGCTACTACCTGGGTCAGTGTTGGGAACTCAACACTGCTTTTTCCCATCACCGGCTGGATAAGCTGCCCATGTACTTGAGAGTCTGATTCTATCTCATCAATTTTCTGCCATTTCTCACCACATCAGTTTTCATTTCACTTAAGGCACCCTGGAAGATGGTAAACTGCTATTCCAGTGTAACTAGTCACTCACTCAAGCATAATTCAGCTCTTCTGGGTGACATTTGGGGACTAATTTCTGGGCAACACATTGCAAATGTACACCATTCTCTGTCAAAGTGATCAGTGCTTTCACTATGTCCTCTGATACAGCCTCCTTGTCAGTTCTGTTACAGGAGGTCTGTCTTCCCTGCATTGGCTTTAGCAGACTGGTGTCTTCAAACCTGGACCACAGGAGGCACCTAGCAGCATTCAGCTAGCCATCATCTTTATTATACTGTCTTTACTGGAGCTATCTTTATGATATTGAGCCTACATCAGTGGTTCAATCACCAGGATAATATTGTCGGCATCACTGGGTGGTTCACTGTTTTTCCTTGCACAGGTAGCACAGTGGGTGCTGCCAGCCCTCACTCTGCCCTTGCCACAATTGCTGCAGTCTTTGTGGATCAAATGTCAATTATATTAAAATGAGTGCACGTCTTTTGAAAACTGCTGCACCAATAATAGCTCCATCAGTCAACTATTTATTAAACATTTCAACCAGCACTGTCCCCCAAGAATGGAAGAAAGCAAAGGTGACACCAATATTTAAAGATGGACAAATGGACGATACATCCAACTATCGGCCAATATCAGTGCTACCCATATTGAGTTGTTCATGATCAACTGTATCACTACCTACAAACAAACAAGCTACTAGGTTCCTGGCAATCTGGATTTAGACAAAATTTTAGACAGAATTTTATTGGGAATGGACAAAGGGTTGTTGACTGGGGTGGTATACATAGATTTAAAGAAAGTGTTTGATACAGTGGATCATGAACAGTTTCTCCAGAAAATGGAAAATTATGGAAAAGATGGAAATGAAAATGAGTGGATGAAAAGCTACCTTACATCTAGGTCACAGGTGGGTGTAAATGGTAAAATCTCAGAAAGTATGACCATTGATTTTAGATTGTCTCAAGGGTCCATTTTGGGACCTTTTATGTTCAGCTTGTATATGAATGACCTACCATCTGTTGCTGTTATTGCCATGTATGTTGACACAACAATATGATACAGTGCAGAAATGCTAAAGAAACAGATTCTGCATTGAGTGAAGAATTGAGTAACATTAAACAATGGTTAGGCTTCCATAAGTTGGCGCCAAACACAAAAAAGACTAACCCCATGTTGTTCTGGACATGCCAGAAATTGAGGAAGGCACCTATATTGAATATTAAAGTCGACTCTGAACAGATAGAAAAAGTAGAAAGCTTCAAATATCTTGGAGTGTGGCTGGATGTATGCATGAATTTCAAAGATCATATTGATAAAATAGCTAAAAAGATCAGAATGAATGAATGAATGGTGGCTTAAAGGCACATCAACCACTAAGGTTTTCAGTGCCTAAAAATGGTGAAAACATAAACGTTCTAACTAGATACATTTTAAAATCAATATAATGTAAATAATCTTAACATAAAATATTAACAAAATCCTTTCAATATATCAGTTATAGACAGAATAAATTTGTATAAATAAACTCAATTTAAAAGAATTTAAATACCATTTGATGTTTCGTGGTTCTTGATAAATAGGTCAATGACCTAAGTTAACAAGAGCTCCACACATAAAATTGGTTATAAAGTCCTATTTGGTTTAAATTTAAAATGATACTATCACAGAAGTATCTACAATATCAAACAATATATGTGAATTTTGCACATTAAAATATTGAGACCTAATTTTCTCAAACTCAATACATTCAGTTCAAATATGTTTAATATTCATAGCTCTTTGACATCCAATACACTGAGGCTGATCTTCGCCTTTAAGAAGATAGCAATGTGTCAAACGACTATGTCATATTCTTATACGAGTTAAAACAGACTCTTCTCTTTGGTTAATTCTACAAACACCATTGGTTTTACCTAGAACAGGCTTAATTTCATGTAATTTATTAAAAACTGATTCATTGCCATTTAGAAAGTAAAAAAACAGTAATATATTTCTTAAACTGTGTATAAGGAACATGCATATTTATTAGGCACTTATCCATTTCTGCTTTGGCAGCTTGGTCAGCAGCCTCATTTCCATGAATTCCAATATGACTGGTAATCCAATAAAAACGAATTTCTTTATTTTCCTCAGTCCAGAGATAATGATGCTGTTTAAGGATATTGTAAATAAAGGGATTTTTCCAATCCTTTGCTTTCATTGCTTGTAAACAAAACAAAAAATCAGAAAAAATAAAAAATGTCTGATGAAAAGTCTCCACGTGATCTAAAGCAAGGTTCTGCAGAAAAAATCAACAATTTATTTGGCAGACACTTTGAATAAATATGATTGCCTCTTAACAGCAGCTGCAGCAGCCTTCTCTACGTCAAATGATCTATCAGTGTATATACACCAGTGAAAATAGATTTAATTTCTTTATATCTATTTATATAAAGGGATGGATCTGTTGAGCATTTCTTTAACTCTGACATGACGGCATTAATATCTAAGGTTGCATTGGTCCATTGAGGTGTTTCTGGATGTTGAAATTTAGCTATTTGATTTGGATTTATATTTAAAGATTGTAAAGATTCTACAATGCAAATGCCAAAAGCTGGTATTGTGTTAGGTTTATTTTCAAAAAGGTCAACATAATTTGGATTAAATATGTTATCATGTGCAGGATTGTCTGGGTTTGCTGCAAATTGTGCTGAAGGGCAAGCTTTTCTCTTCTTAAATCAAGAGGCAGTTTATCTGCCTCAACTGCCAAGCTATCTGCAGGCAATGTACGAAATGCACCAAGGCAAAGTCTTAAAACCTTGACTTTGTACAGGATCAAGCATTTTAATATAAGATTGATGTGCTGATCCACATGTCATACATCCGTAATCAAGTTTGGAATGTACCACTCTATATAATTGTAATAAAACATTATGATCCCCTCCCCAATCATCATAGACAAGAACCCATAATAAATCTAATGCCTTCTGGCACTTCTTTTTCAAAGATAATATTTAATGTGAGGAATAAAAGATGATTTACTGTCAAAAATAAGTCCAAGAAACTTGGTTTCTTCAACAACAGGTATCTGAGTTTGGCCTAAATAAAGATCAGGATCTGGGTGAACCTTCCAATTTTTACAAGTGCATACACACAGTTTTCTTTTAAGAAAACTTTAATGCGTTATCAGCCCATTCTTGTATTCTATTAAGATGTTGTTGGAGCTGTCTTTGTGTAGTATACATGCTTGTGCACCTGTAACATGAATTGAAATCAACAACAAATGAAAAATCTGTTCCAGGTCTTTCACAATCTAAATCAAAGAAAATACTAACACTGTGTTCGCCTTTTTTAAAACCCTCTCGTATAAATGATTCTAAACATACCAGATGGTCAAGAGTACTTTGAGTTTTTCTAAATCCACTCGTTTCATTGTTTTACAGAATCAGATACAACTGGTTAAAGCGATGGGACAATAATTATTTGAGTCTGACGAGTCTTCGCCAGGCTTAGGAATGAGAATAATAGTGGCTTCACTCCATGAAGAAGGAAAATCACCACTATCCCAAATTTTATTTAAAAATATCTAAAGGAAGCCCAATTGGTCAGGGAGTGTTTAAGGATATGGTAGTGAATTTGATCAGGACCAGGAGTGGTATTATGAGATTTATCCAAAGCAAGTTTCAAATCTTCTATTTTAAATGATTTATTATATTGCTCCAAGTTATGAGATATAAAATATAGTTGGTTTCTTTCTTTTCTACTTTTTATTTGTTGAAATTTTGCAGAATAATTATTGGATGAGGAATTCCTGGAAATGGTTTGACCTATTGTGTTACCTATTTAATTGGTAATGAATTGGCCATTATGATTTAGATGTTTGATCCTTGCTCCACCTCCCTTCGCAGTAATTTTATGTACCATATCCCAGCATTTTTTAATCGGTGTATGTATATTTAATTTGGAAACATAATCCTTCCAACTTTTTCTTTTGCTTATTTTCATAATATAACAGGCTTTAGCTCTTTTTATACAAAAGTGTTGCAAACTATATTGAGTTGGCTGTCGATTTTATTTTTTCAAAGCTTTTTTGCACTCATCATTAAACCCGAGTTTTTCTTTAATTTTAGAATTTGGCTTTGATTTGGGAATACACCCATCAACAATATCATACAATGTATCTGTAAAAACCTGAAGAGGATCATCAACATTGTTACAAATTTCTGGAGTTATTTTATTAAAACAGGATGTTTGAAATTTTGCCCAATCGGCTTAGTGAAATTTCCACTTGGGGATTTGTTCATCTGGTGGAAGAAAATGGTTATTTAAAATAATGGGGTAATGATCACTACCCCATTGATCTTCCTCTACTTCCCAGGAATAGTCTAAAAATAAGGCCATGGGTCGTGGCACAGTTGCTTAAAGCACCAGCTCCTCTGTGGGTCGTGGGTTCGAACCCCGGCTGTGCTGGGATTGAACTCATGATACAATTTCCCATATGAACTGAGGCCCGTGCCTAAAGGGTTAACCCGTTGTCCTTTTAAATCTGTGACCGGGTGGGTTGTCATATCAAGGACCTGCGACATGACAATTCAGTGAGGCAGCACTATATCTGCTACAAGTAGGTCTCGTCATGAAATGACTGAAAAAATTTTGAAAGTGATGTAAAACCCCAAACAAACAAAGAAGTTGCTCCAATAATGTATATTCAGATAAATCAATTTTTAAAATATGATTTTTACAAAATTAAATACTCTGCTTTAATAAACACTGAAACAACATCATTGTTATACAAATGATGTTTACATTAAGTTCTTAATTAAATTATTGCTTAATTAAATTATTTCATATATCTTTCTTTTAAGAAAATACCGCTACACAGGATACAGGCAGTTTGTATGGGGATATGGATATGGGGGATTCTTGTTCAAGACCTCTGTGTGCCACTCCCATCTTGTGTTGTGAAATCAGAAGTCATTGGCCATCAGATATTAACATAGGATACAAACTATCACAGAACTATCACAGAACCTCCAACCTATACAAAGAAAAAATAAACATTTTTATATATTGATATGCACTGTGATATGTGTCATGTAAGTTTTTAGAGATTTCGAGAATTTTAAAATGAAGATGGTTTTTAAAAATATTATGTTTCAGTCTCATTGTAGAATATCAATTTACTATTTATTGTATATTTCATTTTCAAGTCTTCATGAAAGTGAAAATGTACACCAAACTGAAATAAAAGTCTATGCTACAAAAAATTACCTTGTCAAACATTATGCAATCTCGAATCTACTAAATCGTCCATGTCATTCCATTGCTTCCATCTTTTCAACTTGTGATCCAGTTAATCTTATGCATGCCATGGTTGTGGGTTCAGGTTTGAGGGGTGACCCTGGAATTATTGGGGGTTTCCCTGTGATGCAGCTGTCCTCAAGAACTATCATCAGTTCCTTTACATACTCTGAAAATAATATATTCATTGAAGATTAAATTTTAAAGAATTGCCAGGACATGATATCAATGACTATATCAGGTCTATGAATTTGGAAAGTTTAATATTCACCATATGTTTGTTCAGTTAAGACAGCTGTTGCAGTCACCATGTTCTTGCATTTGACACTGCCTACCTGCCAAGCTGGGCCATTCCTTGTCTGCTTTTGCTCTCTTACAGTGTTCTCATTACAGTGTAGTGCGACGAGGTAGCACCTTAAAATTTTAAAATATGAAGTACCATTCGAATAAAATGAAACACTTGAGATCAAAAATTACCTGTAGGATATATATGAGTAAATGTTTTGTTTGTTTGTTTGGGGTTTTACATCACTTTCAACATTATTTCAGTCATTTCGTGATGAGACCTACTTGTAGCAGATATAGTGCTGCCTCACTGAATTGTCATGTCGCAGGTCCTTGACATGACAACCCACCCGGTCACAGATTTACAAGGACAACGGGTTAACCCTTAAGGCACGGGCCTCAGCTCATATGGGAAATTGTATCATGAGTTCAATCTCGGCACGGCCAGGGTTTGAACTCACGACCTTTGGATCACCACAGAGGAACTGGTGCTAGTAAGCTGGCGCTCTAACCAACTGCGCCACGGCCTGTGGCCTATATGAGTAAAGCTTTATATCAATCAACAATGATCTGAAGCAAAAGTCTCAATTTGACATTGTATAATTAATACTCACCTGGCTACCATACCATGGTGAATGTAAGCAGTTGATTTGGGGGCAAATTTAATCAATACACTATGAGATGCCTCCAATGCTGAGGTGCTTAAACCTGGTACCAACTGCTGTACATCTCGTCTCAGTGCTGGCTTGTTGAGAATGGTTTCCATTTCTACTGCCACTCTGGATCCTGAAAAATGGAATTTATTATAATAAATCCTCATTATAATAAATTAAATTGAAAAGACGAGGAAAAATATCAAATTGAATAAATTACTAAAACTCACATCAGTTAAGAAACTACATTAAACACAAATTTGAAACATATGCAAAGAATAGAATGAAAACAGAAATTTGGCACCATTGTCCCAATGGATCAATATTACTATTGCACAACATACCAGGCTTCATGTACTCTGTGCGGGTCTCTGTTTAAATTTGGTGTGCACATTTCATTGTGGTGGTTATGGATGCCCATCATGTGCTTGGCCATTGCATCCCATTTTGCTTGATTGAGAGCACCTGCAAGCTTCCTGCCATCTGGATGGGAGTCACAATCAGGTGATGATGTTCCTATCCACCAGATGTACCATTGACTGCATCCATTCACCTGCCAGCTCACATCCTTTCTTTTTAGCCAGAGCTGTGACATGCTTCTTGACACTTGCAAATACATATATCTATTTTATTTTGCTTTTAATGGGCTCAATGAAAGTATTCTTCCAGTTATATGTGCACAATGCTATTTCCCAATAAGAAATTACTCACTTTTGGCAAAATGCCTTTGGTCATTGTCGTGAATGATTTCTGGGTAGTTATCCCTGAGCCACTTTGCTATCAACATCTGTCCGTCTGCGGTTAGTGATCTAACTGGCACCTCTCTCTCTTCCATAAATTTCAGTGTCCTTTTCAGTCCCTCACCCTCCATGGGGTGAGAATTCTTCACCTCTGTGACCTGGAATTGCATATTATCATAAGTAATGTACTTCAACTAATATTGTATGCAATCAATATTTCAGTTTTGGAAGTAGGGAAAATTCTGTGGATAAAATATGAATTTACTTATATAGAAATATGATTATAATACATGTTTTATTGTTTATTGACAGTAGATTTTATCTCTTAATTATGCAACATGAATTCTGGGTTACTCTTAGTTTGTAAAATGTTTGTTCATTTTATTACCTGCACGAAGGGTTAACCCGTTGTCCTTGTAAATCTGTGACCAGGTGGATTGTCATGTCAAGGACCCGTGACATGACAATTCAGTAAGGCAGCACTGTATCTGTCACAAGTAGGTCTCATCACGAAATTACCGAAATAATGTTGAAAGTGATGTAAAGCCCCAAACAAACAAACAAATAAATATTTATTACCTGCACAACTTCCAGGTCAATAGTCTGTTTGGTCTTTGAATCCATAGTGGTGTATGTACCTGTTGCACCAGAATACCCTGGGCTGTCTGTTCGACCATCCCCCTCAATATCCATGCCAGAATCAGACTCTTTGAATGTTGTCAAATTGGTGTTCTGATGCATTCTCCAAACTCTGACCACAGCAGGATGAAGAATTTTCTTCTGATGATTGAAGTAAGTTCTGGGGTCATAAGTCTGCACTTTAAGATGACTTAATACTCATGGAGTCTTGGCAATATTTGCTCCTGCATACAGGATTGCACAAGAGAGAAGAATGTTTCCTGCAGCACAGTCACCAATGAATGGCTGGCTGTACCATATTTTCCTGAAGGAACAGTGATGGCAGATCTGTTGAACAGTTAGAAGTGTTCCACTAGTTGTGAACGTTCAGTGGGTCATCTCATCACATCTGGGGCATTGACTGCAAGACAGAAAAATGCTAATATCTAATCACGAAATATTTCATACAATTTGGAATTGGCCTTTAAAAAACAAACAGGTGCATGTTTAAATATTTCAAGAAGCCACCCCTAAGACAGATTGCAAATGTGTTGAAAATGTTGAAGCCACCCCAAGGACAGAAGCTGCTGAGGTCGTGGGGTTTGATCCCCGGCCATGCCGAGATTGAATTCATGTTACAATTTCACACATGGGCTGATGCCCTTGCCTGAAGGGTTAACCTGTTTCCTTGTAAATCTGTGACAAGGTGGGTTGTCATGTCAAGGAGCTGCGATATGACAATTCAGTGAGGCAGCACTATATCTGTTACAAGTAGGTCTCATCACGAAACGACTGAAATAGTGTTGAAAGTGATGTAAAGCCCCAAACAAGCAAACAAACAAATCCATAATTGTCTTCTCATGTCTTACCATTCAGTGGCGTGAAAAACCCAAATTTATGATAAAAGGCCTTTCAAATGTTTCTACATCTCAGCCTGGGAAGGAGATTCTTTACAGCATTTAGTCATGTCTTCCATTTGATATTGATATTCTGCAAAGAAAATAATCATTTAAATTTCTTATAGTGTATATTAGTTATTTCATTGATTCAAATAATATTAAAATAATCTTATGTAGTTCTGAAGTATACTCCTGGCAATAAATCGTACAAAACATCTCCACCCTGTTTCCCAAGCTGGACAGGTGCCCAACTGGTAACTCATTAGGTGTTTACACGAGATCACAGACCAGCTAAGCTTGTTGACAAAGTGTTGAATTGCTGGTGTAGGTTTCAGCAGACAGCTGATCAACTGTCAAGTAACACAGAAAGTTGTTAACAGGGAATATTTTGGGTAATTCTACATAACATGAATGTTTATGGCAAAGAAAATGTGTCTGAAAGTCAGGTTTCATGAATGCTTTAATTGTTTTCATTAATTTGTTTATGTTACCATACATTTTCTCTTAAAAACGTAAAATTCATCATTGATAATAATGTGTAAAAATTATAACAAATCTAAACCTTATTAAACTTTAGTTTTTAGATATGGAGAAATGTGTGGAGCTATATTCCACAAGCAGGTTGGACAATATAGGGCCCTAAAGTCCTCACTGTCTAGGGTGAAAATTTGTGTTCAAACAGGTGTGCTACAACTAGACTGGTGCTGCCAAACCAGTCCAGTGCTCAACCTGCACAACTCCATATCCTCCCCTTACGTGTTGCACCTCATGGCAAACAAGGGGCCATTGTTATTTTTTTTGTTTACCTATTACGAACTGACAAAAAAACAAGGGAATAAAAAAAATCAGAGGACCATTCTAAAGCCCACATGGGGAATGACATAACTGATCTCTCTGTGGAGTTAAACCTAGCCAGTGTACATGTGGTTATCATGACATAAATGATCTCTCTGTGAAGTTAGACATGGTCAGTGTGGGCGTGGCCATCATGTCATAACTGATCTCTGTATGAGGCCAGGCACGGTCAGTGTGGGTGTAAGCATCATGTGCTAACTGTGGAGTGTGACAAGGCTAGTGTTGATGTGTACATCATATCATAATAGACGTCTGGGTCGATTGTGGTGAGTCTGTTATTGTTTGCTTTTTATCTTGCTCCTCATCCTCAGCAACCTTGTCACATTGTTATTATTCCTTTTGAAATATTGTCAAAAGTTATGTATATATTTTATATATGAACACTGCTTTTATCAGACAAATATTTGTTACATTGTTCAACAAATATATACAGAGTTAAAACTACCATAATGATTGTAGTTCTTACCTGAGAGTTGTCCATATATGGGTTGAGAACTTTATTTACAAAAGTCATTATTCTCATGTTTTAATCATATGAATTTAAAGCAGATGCAGAGCTTAATATTAATCGTCATCCTGTGTGAGATTAAGTATGCTTTAAGCACTAATTCAATCATTTATAGTAATATAGAGCAGAAGGGATGTTCCTCTTGCGTCAAAGGGCACGTCAAGGCGATAATTCAACCTCTTATCGGTGTTATATAGCAAGCTCAATATGACGTCACAAGTATACGTATATTTCATAATATATCGATAAATTATTTTACTATAGTTCACACTTTTAGCAACCTTTTGGCAATGATTTTAATATCCAGTAACGAGATAAAATGGCCCTTTTTATTCCGGGGCTGAAGGAAAAATCTGATTTATTCATCTCATGACAGGTCGATCTTAATAGTTATTGTTCCCATCAAAAGATCTTACTTGAGTTATTGGTACAGCTTATTACATTTGTGATATGCCAATAAAACTTTCGCTCTGGATATAATTTTCTAAAATGTTTTGTGATCCTAATTTTCTTTTTTTAGATACATCCTATCAAAATTAATATCAGATGATGAATTCCGATCATATAATTATTCTCAGTCAAAGTTGTTTTGTGGAGGAAATCAGTTATTCTGTTCAATTCAATTACATGTACATTCAATTATGGACAGATTCCGTTCCTACCAACAATTTGCCAATTTAACATATGAAGTTTATTTTCCTGTGAAGCCATTAAAACAACTTAGCGTGCTTCTGCCCGGAACTAGCTGAACAATGGCAACATATATGCAATGCTACCAATGCCGGAATCAACAGAAATTATAAAAGATAACTTTAGGCACAAACATGAATTGCAAGGCATATGCCACCGATTTGTAATACTCCCTTCATACCAGCTGAATCAAGCCTTTTTCAGGTAGTGTACAATCCATCTCTAACAAGGCACTGCTGGTGAAATATTACTCTACTCTGGTGAAAGATTACTCTACTGCCAATGACCTTCAATGATGCTTCATTTGGTCAGCATCATGGCATGTGAGCCATGTGTATGTTACTTGAAATGTGTTCATTGATTCAAATCATTTTGCTAGTTTCTTCAACAACCACAAATTTTAGGGCCGTGGCGCAGTTGGTTAGAGCGCCAGCTTATTAGCACCAGTTCATCTGTGCTGATCCAAAGGTTGTGGGTTCGATCCCCAGCCGTGCCGATTGAATTCATGATACAATTATGAGCTGAGGCTCGTGCCAAAAGGTCAACCCGTTGTCCTTGTAAATCTGTGACCAGTTAGGTTGTCATGTTAAGGACCTGCGACATGACAATCCAGTGAGGCAGCACTATATCTGCTACAAGTAGGTCTCATCACAAAATGACTGAAATAATGTTGAAAGTGATGTAAAACCCCAAATAAACAAATAAACACAAATTATATCCGTCAAATGATTATATAAAATTATTATTCACATGTTATCACCCTTTTTAAATAATATTATCCTATTTCAAAGTTTAAATTTGCTAACTGTATACATAAATGCAACACTAATCCACCAGGTAGCAGGCTGATAGGTCTGTTGTATGTAAACAAAATCAATTACTCATTAGTAACTTGCGATCTGAGCAATGTCAAAGGATTTTTCCATGAAATATACTATTTATGCTATTTATGAATGAATGGACTGGAGTCAGGTCATGAAGTCCATGTAAAAAACTCACATGTGGACCTAACCACCTAACTTATTTTACTTTGTTCAGTTATGAAAAACATCAGTTTGTGAACCATTTCTTTAGAATCAAGTAATACTAAGTATTTAATAACATATAAAATCAAATTTTGAAAGGAACTATGCAAAAGGAACTCTTGACAGGAAATTCTATATGAATAAATGTTTGAAAGGCTTATGAGTCAAATTACCCAAAGACCACTTAATGAGCCTCTCACTTACCTTATGTTTCATTATGCAAAAGACAAATGAGACATATGAATCACAAAACTGCCTCATGACTTCACTCAATATGTGGCAAAGGAGAGAGATGATACACAACTTGACTTACATATCAAGGTTGATGTGGTGATGTCACTGTACTATTATGTTTAATACAAAAACAAATCCATGTCTTTATTCCATATAATGATAGGGTAACTAGTCATCTGGAGGAGGGTAACTAGTCATCTGGAGGAGGGTAACTAGTCATCTGGAGGAGGGTAACTTATAATTTCACTCTATCCCTCGTTAGGGGTGGAAATGACGAGGTATCAGGTTATTTTATTGCTCAGAATCATCCTTTACAACAAACGAAACCTCCTCATCTTAACCATTAACCAGAGAGCTCATGGAAACTTCCTTTAGCTGATCAGTGATCTAGTACATATACTTGTTTTGTAAAGTTTTGGTAACAATGGGACACCTTCAGAACAATGGAATGATTTGTCTTACAGAGGCCTATTTGTCCATTACTCTTAGCCTATTGGTACAGCCCTAACAACCTTACAGACCCCAATAGGTGGCCACATGCTTGTGCACATGTGACCACATTATATCAATACAACAAAACAAAATAAACATGGTAGAATGAGCACGTACAAGAGCTAGCCAATTACACCATAGCTGTATGGTAATTGTATGTTCCTGTGAGGAGATATTTTTCCGCAATTGTATGCCATTTGTACTCTCCTTGGCAGATCCAGGTTCGGATTTGACCCTGCCTCGCCACGCAGAGTAGCCATTTGTGGCAGACGTAATAGGTGTGGTATGGCTGACACCAATTTGGTTTGCAGATAGTTCAAGGCTAATAAGCCCACTCGTGCCTTATATGACATCTCCCCTTGACTATGAAAATATGCTTCTTACCAGCCTTACCGGAAAAGAAAACGGCAATTGCTTAATACTCTGAGATAATTTGAGCACATTTCTGAAAAGCTATTATCCTTTGTCAAAATTAAGAAGTCAAATGTGAGAATGCGATTTGGATACGTTTTAGCACCACAGAAATCAGGGTGTCATAAATACTCAAACCCAATCACTGTTGATCCCAGGTTATGCCTCAATCACATTTGCGCCGGGCCTCGGCCGGAAAGGAAGAATCGGCCGGCCTCACAGGGTCCCAGGTGCCGGGGAGTAATACCCCATTCACATTTGCACCAATTTCAGTAAAGATTCCGGGCCGAGGGTTTTTTTTCATAACACGGATGGTCCTTTTTTTATATCAAAAAGGGACTATCAGTGTTATTCTGTGATCGGTACGATCGTGGGAAATGGGTAGTCGTTTCCTGTGGGTTGTAATTCGGTTTTTTCTGTGGTCATTATTGTTCAAGCAACTTACGCCACTGTGGAGTGTTCGTCCGTGTGCATGCAAGATTCCAATTTGCGCATGCGCCCGGGCGTATGAATACTTAAATAAAAGAAGTAAACAAAAGAAAAGAAGTGCGTGATGACAAAAATTTGAAGACGGCAATATCGTCATCGCCCATCTACCCATCAATGTGCGAAATTATCAATTCACATTGCTTGGAAATCTTATCCAATCGATATAGCATGAAATGCTGATCGATAATATGCGTTCCTATAACTTGCAAACAAAGATAACGAAGTGCGTGATGACAAAATGAGCATAAACATTGGTGCTACTCTTCATTGGCGATATTCTTCATTGACAACTCTAATTTAGCTTTTATCTGCAACATAATCTGCAACATAAATGTTGCCGGCATTTTCCCGATGTCTTTTCATCAAACAACATCTTAAAGTACACGGCAGGCTCCCGTGAGTGTCCCGCAGGTGTTTCTTAAGATTATCTTAGGGCTCCCGGTGGCATAAAAGTTGCCGGCGTTTCACCGATGTCTTATTACCAAGTATCATAGGCCACGAGCCACGGCGCAGTTGGTTAGAGCACTCACAATACAATTTCGCATATGAGCTGAGGTCCGTGCCTAAAGGGTTGACCCATTGTCCTTGTAAATGTGTGACCGGGCGGGTTGTCATGTCAAGGACCTGCGACATGACAATTCGGTGAGGCAGCACTATATCTTCTACAAGTAGGTCTCATCACGAAATGACTGAAATAATGTTGAAAGTGATGCAAAACCCCAAACAAACAAACAAACAAAACCAAATATCATCTTAAAGTACACGGCAGGGTCCCGGCAGTGTCTCACAGGCACATCGTCAGATTGAACTCCTCGTGCAAATGTGACTGAGGCATAACTCCATGGCACCCGGGACCCTGTGAGGCCGGCCGATGTTTACTTTCTGGCCGGGGGCAAATGTGAAAAGGTTTGGAAGACTATTATTCAGAAACATATTATGTGTCCCTATATTTGAAAGTCTGTACCCCTGAAGATGATTTATATTTTTAAAATAACGTCACGTTTCCCAAATATCAAATATTGGATTTGTGGTGATTAAAAGATGTAAGATAAGAGTCTCAGTAAAAGATCCTCACTCCATCACACACCTTTGTTCAGAGCCTTCCCCTGGGGAACAGTGATGTGTGATAGAGACTTCAAGCAGGCGCTGTGTCCTGTAGCAGGAAGGATGTCCGAAACAACGTGAGGCCACCTACTGGCATTCGGCTCATTCTCCAGTAATATGGCGGACTTCTGACACAAGCATAATGATTTATAGCAGTCAGCATCATACACAGCATATTTAATTACACTGCTAAACAAAGGTAGTCCTTGGCGTGTTTTTTTTCTTCCCCCGAGGCAAAATACCTGACGGATAGTCAGTGATATACGGGTACCAACAGGGGAGATTAAATATGCGAACTGACATCATGCTGAGAACAATTGCTTGCTGAAATAAGTGGAGGTGTGGTCACTTTCACCTTGGAGTATAATGAATGGAGTTGTGACGTTGTAGCTTGTGTACGTGACGTCATAGCAACCCATTGTGACAAACAATGGGATACATTGTTACAAACAATGGGATAGATTCTCTTTGAAGTGATGTGCGTTACCCCCAATATTTTAGCTATTTTTGAGTTTTTGAATTTGAAAGAAAGAAGAATCATTATTTCATAATGAATAGGTTTGGGGGAATCTAATAGTGAAATTCTGGATATTTTAACTGAATAGGCTTTTCCCGACAAGCCCTAGAAGTTCATATGTCCATAGACAAAGCCTATAGAAAAAATATCTATAGATATAGAAGGATGAGATTTTCACAATTTAAATAGTATGTTTAGTTAAAAAAATGCCATAATTGTTTATCAATATTTTTCAAACCAATATACAATTTTTGTAAACAAGAAAAAGTGGTGATCCACATGTAACACGGATGAGAAAAAAAAATAACAAACCAAAATTGACAACAAACAGAACAAAAATTAAAATAAACAAAACAAAAATTACAACAAACAAAACAAAATTAAAATAAACTAAACAAAAATTACAAAAAACAAAACAAAATTTAAAATAAACAAAAAAACACAAAATGAAACAATCATTGCAAACTGGGGGTATTTGAAATTATCTTTATTTATCTTTTAAAAACATTTAATTTGGTATATGAACGAATTTTTTAGCACAACTTTCAACTTTATGCAAAGATGTGCCTTTTCATGCTCGATTACATAAGCTGCTCTATTATCGCTCAGGCACTATCGCAAATCATGGATCAGACTTTTGCATGTCATTTCTGTTCTAATTGTCCGATTTACACCAAATTTGAACTAAACTTACTGAAAATTCTTTGTTCTAGCGAGTGGGAAGCATTTCTAAGCAATCAAAGGGATAATTTTGTGCATCGATGGGCGATGACGATGTTGTCATTTTGGCGGGATGCCTATTGGCTTTGCTGAGCCGGTAAACTTGTAGATGAGCATTTTGTCATCACTTACTTCGTAATCTTTGTTCACAATTTATAGGAACGCATATTATCGATCAGAATTTCATGCTCTATCGATTGGATAACATTTCTAAGCAATGTGAATTGATAATTTCACATCGATGGGCGATGACGATATTGCCGTCTTCAACTTTTTGTCATCACACACTTCTTTATCTTTGTTTACTTGTTACATGAACGTATTCATACACTAGCGCATGTAGACTGGTACCGCCCTCTGTGCCACACAATGTTCTTGACACTCGGCAGGAGAACAGTCTATAGCGCATGCACACGATGAACACTCCACAGTGGCGTCAGTTGCTTGGACAATATTGACCACAGAAAAAAACGATTTACAACCCACAGGAAATGACTACCCATTTCCCATGATCGTACCGATCACAGAATAACACAGATAGTCCCTTTTCAAAAACCACAAGTTTTTTTTGTGAGAATATCAGATTTTTGGGGGTAAAAGTGTTGCATCAATGTGAAATGACCTTGCTGGGCAAATGCTATGTAAATGGAATGGATGCATATATTGGCAGATTTGAAAATAGTATCAAAGGAAAGATGTTTTCCCAATTTAAAAATGATACACTGTATAGACCTGCCAATGGATGCGTTGGTGGTATAAACTAAATGTGAACGTTGTGCAAGTTGTCTAAATTGTGTGATATTTCAGGTAAATCAATGCATTTGTACTGAGCTCTTTGCAGGTTGGGCGGGTGGTGTGGAAATCCCTAACATGGACGTTTCTAAAACGTTAAAGAATTGTCTACACTTGGAATAGAGAATTAAAATTTATATCTCCATAATCAGTGGAGAAAGTAGAACATTTCACTTGCGATATGTTTTGGTTTAATTACTGTCTATGATGGGTCAAAATTGTCACAAAGTTGAATAACGTCACATTCTTCATAAGACACAATGGTTGAGCGGTAACGCACATTGCACCTTTGATCTCATGGGGTCACAACTCCATTCTTTTTATATCTCAGTGGTGCGCGTATCGACGAGATTTCCAATGAATACGAGCATGCCGAGTATTCGTAGCGTATTCATTAGGTGCGTACTATTTTCCGTCGGCCATCTTTAGACTGGTCCCCCACCGAGTGTCAAGAACATCGTTTATACACAGAGGGCGGCAACCAGTCTATGGCTGTACGCACTATTTTCAGGTCACGTGACGGGGTCAAATGTGGTTTTTAATGATAAATATCTTGTTTCATGTATTATTTTTTAAAAAATACAGTAGTTGTCTGAGGTATAAAACAAAACATGCCTCGTCAGGGTATGACTCGGTATGTTTTGTTATAATACTCCAAACTTTCACAGAGTGGGCAAATCACTATATATACATTTAAACATTTTGAATATTTTAATAGGGTCATCTGCATTGTCAAATAGGCCAGGAGCAATTGTCACATTGCAGTCAGTTATTTCCCCCAATTGGCCATCTTGGGGGTATTTCAGTTGGAGAAGGAAAATGACCATCATTTGCTCTATCCATAATAATTATTTTACCACTCATATTAAAGATATACGTTCTAGTATAATAGGTCTGCGATTGCTTCCAGGTTTGGGATCAATTATAGGCTCCTTTTATTATTTGTATTGGGTGTAATTGTGGAAGATGAGGCAGGTGATTTCGGTACAAGTGTCCGGGTTGACGTGACTGCAGTCGTAGATTTACCTGGAGTATTCACTTCAAATTAATTTTATTTTGAATTGGCTGTGCCATATCCATTTGCCAGATTTTCTCTCTTTTTAGGTTTAATGAAACTAGCATATGAATTGGTTGTCAGGATATAAACTTTCAACAATTATGCCTCCAGAAAATAAGCATTCTTCGGATGTATCATGATTTTATTATGGTTGGTCTCCTTGGTAATTTGAACATTTCAAATTCTGAAATTCTTAATATCTGAATATAGTGGGACTTCTTTTGAAATTCATAGTCTGGTGGGGCATTGTATTTACAGGAACAGTTTAACAACTCCATTTTCCCGATTTGTTTAGCTTTGCCTGTCATACCTTGGATCCCCTTTGCAATGGCGACATCTTGCCGAATTCGCCATTTCTTCAAAGAATACTACATTCCCTGAGCCCAGTCAGTCTTGGGATAAATACATTTAAAAACACTCCATTAAGCCTCTATGCAAGGTTTGCCCTTTTGGTAGAATGCTGGTTTACCTCTTGGCGAGCATCTTTATTAATAAAGCAGGTAGACACACCTTAACATATCCCAGATCAAAATGACTCATGCCTCCACTTAAATACCACATCTTCTAAGTACATCTAAGCACACATTGATTCGCAATTATAGATTTCCCTAATGTTTGTGAATTAGCATTGAAAACTGTCTTAAATACACAGGTTTGTTCATAGAACTGATATGCCGTGATAATGGGACATATAATTGTGTTCAATTACATAATTATAACTATAATTACAATTACAATTAATGTATCCTTATGTTGATAAGATATATTAAAGATGGGAGCAATGACCATGACCAATTGTCAAACCATGCACAATTCAAATCATAATTGTTGCTATATATGTTAAAATTCATCTGTAAGTAATCGCCGGGCTAACGCACCATTTATCCGCCAGGTGGCGCTTACCAATTATAATTATGTATGTTATGTGTTATTATATATGTGTACGAGTGGGTTGTGGTAGATTAATGGAATAAATCAAATGTGTGCAAACTATAATGATTGTCTCCTTTATTTAATTAATTGATAATCATAAGTTTGTTTGTTTGTTTGGGGTTTTACATCACTTTCAACATTATTTCAGTTATTTCGTGATGAGACCTACTTGTAGCAGATATAGTGCTGCCTCACTGAATTGTCATGTCGCAGGTCCTTGACATGACAACCCACCCGGTCACAGATTTACAAGGACAACGGGTTAACCCTTTGGCACAGGCCTCAGCTCATGTGGGAAATTGTATCATGAGTTCAATCCCGGCACGGCCGGGGTTCGAACCCACGATCTTTGGATCACCACAGAGGAACTGGTGCTAATAAGCTGGCGCCCTAACCAACTGCGCCACGGCCCGTGGCCGATAATCATAAGTACAACTATATAATTATAATTACACACAATATGGATAATGCCCCACCCAGTCACATTTGCGCCGATTTCAGTAAAGATGCCCGGTCGATGTTTTTTGACAAATTGGCCGGCAAGCCAGGGTGCCGTAAGGGCACCGGGAGATCATCAGCCTTATGCCTCAGTCACATTTGCACCGGGCGCCGGCCGGGAAGTAACAATCGGCCGACTTGCCAGTCTGCCGGGCGCCGGGGAGTTTATAAGCAACAATCTGAGGGATGCCGTAGCTGTGGTCACATTATTAAAGGGCACCGCACGGCACGTGCAAGACTGAATGGCACAGACGTCTGTAAGATATCCTAAAGACGTCTAGATCATTGACAGACGTCTGTAGGACATCCTAAAGACGTCTGTCTCATTTGGCAGACGTCTGAAAGACATCCTAAAGACGTCTATGATATATCGCAGGGAGCCCGTGGGATCATCTGACGATGGTATGTGAACACATGAAATAAAAAGAATCCTATTTTCACCGCACGATGCCACCGGCAGCTCTAAGATAATCTGCCGATGTCCCTGCGGGACACTGCCGTGTACTTTAAGATGATATTTGCTGATAAGACATCGGGGAAACGCCGGCAACTTTTATGTTCCAGATAAAAGTTCCCGATGACCCGCCCGACGTCTTAAAGATGTCCAATTGTGGCCGATGATCTCCCGGTGCCCGCACGCCCGGGGGGGGGTACTCTCATAGTCAGCGTTACCGGGGAAGCTGGGCTAAATAGGGTCCTTTTCGCTGATATTTTCCCTAAAACAGGTTAAGATATTTCATCATTTTCCCTAAAACAGGGTACTATTTTTTCAAATTTCTCCCTAAAACAGGGATCACAATCCCCCTTTCCAAATCTCCCCCTTCTGCATCATCCCTAAATGAGGGTATATAAAATTCAGCTAGTCCTAAATCAGGGTACCAATAATGATAGAATATTTCCCTAAATCAGGCTCTGGGGTTTTCAGTTCCATCCGGGTTAAGATATTTTATCATTTTCCCTAAAACAGGGTACTGTTTTTTCAAATATTTCCCTAAACAGGGATCACAATCCCCTTTTCAAAATCTCCTCCTTCTGCATCATCCCTAAATGAGGGTATAAAAAATTCAGCTAGTCCTAAATCAGGGTACCAAATTTCAGCTAGTCCTAAATCAGGGTACCAATAATGATAGAATATTTCCCTAATTCAGGCTCTGGGGTTTTCAGTTCCATCCCAGCCTCCGCGGGTTAAAATCATGAGAGTACCCCCCCCCCCCCCCCCCCCCCCCCGGGCCCGCACGGCAATCTGAACTGCCGGCCGATTGTGTAAAAGATACTCACAGGCCGGGCATCTTTACTGAAATCGGCGCAAATGTGACTGAGGCAATATTTGGGCAATTCTAAGACGTTGGACGGGTCATCGGGAACTTTTGACTGCAACATAAAGGTTGCCGGCATTTACACGATGTCTTATCACCAAACATCGTCTTAAAGTATATGGCAGGCTCCGTGTGTACTGGGGCATAATATGATACCCCAATGCAAAGCCTACTCTTGGAACTCTAGTGTGTTGGCAAGAGGCAACAAAAAGATTTAAACAGCTGCTAAACTAGTGCATCACGCGTGTTTAGACCAGACCATGTCTGGCACAAGGGATATTTGACCAAGGCAATTGAGATTCACTTTATTTGCTAGGTAATTGGGTGAGGTTAATGGTGTGGCAGACCTGAGCCTATTGTACATCCCTGATCTTCCTGAGCACCTGCATCCCTGCAATAACTAGCCTCACGGGATACCTCTAAGCCATCGATAATTTTCCTATATTCAGTTTTTGTATGTAACTCTTAGAGCAAGAATAAATATACGTAATAATATATAGACTATATTATAACAAATTGCATACATAGTGACCAGAGACGACGAGGGCTGTTGCGTATACGTAAGAGATATCTGTGTACATTCTGCGATGCATTCGATGTGTACTCGTTCAGTGAGTTTAGGATGGTGGTGCTCCAAACCATGCACAATTCCTTCTTTTAGCAGTTCGTAAAACTTCTCGGAAACAAAGATCGCCTATGTCAAATTAGATTTTCATAATCAAGCACATCTTCAGCAAATAACATTTGGCGAGATTTACGGCCAGGCCATTTGATATTTAGTGGACGGGGAAATATAAATATCATTATTAAAATGGAAATTGCATACAAAATCTTCTTTTTTTAAAACTTTCTTGTTACATTCTCTCATATGTTTTAAGTGATATTAAAACATGTGCTTGCAGAAAATGGCAGTAAAATAGTACGATAAGCACCTTAATCAACATGTACCACAACACAAGTTTGTCTTAATGCAGTATTTTCTTTCCAGGTGATTTACATTCCAAAATACACAAAGGAACAGCCATGAAGAACAGCTCCACAGGTGTACCAACGATGTCGAGCGAAATTGTCTCCATCTCCATCACATCCGGCAGGCAAGCAGTGGACGCCTTTGGACCTTCTCAGGTCGTGCAGACTCTGCTCATAATTTCGATTGCCCTCACAAATACTATAGTCCTCTGGGTGATTATACGCAACCGGCTTTATATTGAGATCAAGTATTCCTTTGTCGCTAATCTAGCTCTATCTGACCTTCTATCTGCTTTGCTGGCTTATCCCTACCTTCTAGTCCGAGGTCTTTATGCAGCATATATTCCTCGTACTCTTTGTCTAGTTGGTTATAGCATTGTTTGCACGGTCCTTGGGGCTGCGGTCCTCAATCTGTTAGCTCTAACTATCAATCAGTATGTTGCTATTATACACCCAATGCTGTACAAGAGATATGCAACCAACAACATGGCGAGATGGACTATTATTCCTATTTGGCTTTTATCCACAATTGTCGGATTTTCTCCAGTCATAGGACTCAGTAAATCAATGGAGCAGATCTGTGACTTCACTATCATCGCCAGTGTCTATTTAGTGCTGATTACTGTCGTGTTTTACATCGCTCCCCTCATTGCTATTGGTGTGTTATATGGTGTGATGTATTCCACAGCACGGCGCCACCAGCGCCAAATTGCAAGGCAGATTGCAAGTCAGACTGCAAGCCAGATTGCAAGTGGCGTGAACTCTGAGGTTCACATAAAGGCTGAGAGAAGGTCTGCCTTCACCATTATTTTGTTGATTGCTGCCTTTGCATTGTGTTATTTACCTTTCTTCGCTTTATGTATTGCCATAATATTTGAACCTAAATGGGTTATCTATATCAAATACACTGGTATACTTGCTGCGTTGAACAATTTACTTGATCCTTTCATTTATGCGCTGAGGTCCAAACAATTTCGGAAAAAGATTGCAAAATGCTCTGGAAATGTTCAACACAACTCAAGTTAATCAAAAATTTACTTGACATAGATTTGATAATATTAGGTACATGTCAGTAAGATTACATTGGAATATCAATTTACCACTGCAAAATACTCCCGATTCCTTGCTCTGTTGTTTGAACTACAGGTTATCAGCAGCTAGCACCAAGTGACATGAAGTCACTTCAAACATTATTTAGTGGGACTTTCCAGTGATAAGTTCATTATTAAGGGATATTCTTACTCACTGATTTTCTATAGCTTCAAGAAAAACGTTACGTTGACTTTTTCAATTCCGTAACAATGCTCAATACATACCATTGTGAAAAAGACAATGATGTACATTTGGATAGCAACGAATCCTTCCTCCGGTATCAGAAGTGAAGGAAGGGATTATTAACGATGAATCAACTCATTAAGGTCATTTAGTGTTATAATGTTATCTTTTAAAATCTATCTTTAATATGGATATATAATTAATGTAAAAACATACAATAAACAATGGAAAAGCAAATAACATTAACTAATGTAAAGCTGAATGAATGAAATGCAAAATCCCACAATAAACAATAACATTACAAAAGCAAATCAATAAATGCAAAGATAAATGTGAACAAAATAAACAGATAAAATATTGAGATAAATAAACACTACAACAGTACATTATATATAAGCAGACAATAAACATTACACTTTGAGAGACCCTAAATAGAAGTGAATGTGGAGTCTTAATTAAATTATTTACTGGGCAAAGATGCTAACTCAAAATTACTCCACCCATTCTAAACCTGCCAGTGAATCTTGGATGCAAATGCCAAAGATTGGAAAAGTGTTTGGTTTACAGATGAAAAATCCAACACAATAAGTGTGAAAAATATCATGTACTGGATTGTCTGAATGTAAAGCTATCTTTGTTGCATGTTGAAGAGGTAGCTTGAATGAATACGAGTGTTGATTGGTGTGTGTCTGCGAGGCTTTTTGCAGATGAAGTGCGGAAGTCTTAATCACTAATGATTTTGTATAGGATTTAACATATACATATATATATATATATATACATGGTCTCTTGGTCTCTTGGGAGTTATTAGGTCAACTCTGGTAGATTGTCCAAAGTATAAGTTAGAATAACTGTGATGTATTCCACAGCACGGCGCCACCAGCGCCAGAATGCAAGTCAGATTGCAAGTCAGATTGCAAGTCAGATTGCAAGTCAGATTGCAAAAGTGGCGTGAACTCTGTGGTTCACATAAAGGCTGAGAGAAGGTCTACCTTTACCATTATTTTGTTGATTGCTGCCTTTGCATTGTGTTATTTACCTTTCTTCGCTTTATGTATTGCCATAATATTTGAGCCTAAATGGGTTATCTATATCAAATACACTGGTATACTTGCTGCGTTGAACAATTTGCTTGATCCTTTCATTTATGCGCTAAGCCTGGGTATGATAATCCACCAGAAAACGATTGATATCACATGTGATTTACTGGAAGAACAGGGCAAATATCCCCACAGCAAGAAGTTTGTGTAAGGTGAAATGGGAGAAACAAAATTGTTTTTTAGGGGGAAATCCTTTCTCTGAATAAAACAAAACATCGATGGTAAGACTCGTTCAAATTTGGAATTGAATTTTAAACTAGAATGCATATTTTACAATATGGGACAACAATTGTAGATAACTCCCCATACAGGAGTATGTTGCGGGGGTTTAGAGTGGAGTGTAATTTGTCAGTGCCAGAAGGAAGGTTCCGCAGCTCTCGAGTGAAACCGATCCAAATGGGAAATATACCTGGTCAGAGGCAGCTATGTAATTTGGATTAAAACAAGTAAAGATTTTATATATCAGCAGAAATTTCACTTTTCAGTCAAGCATTACCTTTAAGAAAGTATGTATAGGAAAATATTGTTAATGTGAATTTTCATGGAATTATATGGTACAAATAAAGCTTACTGTCTTGGTTTGTTTGCTTGGTAGTTTAATATTTAAATAAAGATGAGCTATAAAACTATATTAAATACATTTTGGATGACTTTTTTTATTCCCGTATCAGATTTTAATTCCCGTGATTTTTGATCCCGTAGCAGAAGATGAATGAAGTATATTTATAGTTATTTTCCTAAGAACGTTGCCAGAATCAAAGATCACAAAACTCAAATCATAAAATATATCTAGATTAGACAAAGTTGAAAATGAAGTTTAAACGATCTTTTTTAAAGATTATGACACAAAGAAAAAACACAATTAGATTTGTCTGTCATGTTCAAAACTATGCCATAGCAACAAAATATATGATATATTATCACCACAAACTTCGATACAGATGAGGTTTTGAATAGCCTAGGGGTGATTCCTATCCTGGAATCAAACATTGTGTTACCAAATGGAAAATATTACTGGACACGTTTCAAGTGATGATTCAATCTGACATTCAGAGTTTGGTGATTCAATCTTTCATTCAAAGTTTGGAATTTCCCAAGCCTTAGATACTCCTCGCTCATCAGAAACAAAACATCAGGGCCCTGTCACCATGATATGTAAAATCAATCTCGGCCTTTATCCCACAGAGTACCCCTGCAGGGTTCCAATGTTAAGAGCCACACCATAACAGTCTGGCATAATGCTGAGATATTTCACACCATCATATTATTGCGAAAATCATTGCAAAAGATATACGTCCGTGAAGTTAGCAAGATATTTTATATTCTATATTCTCCAGGAGAATATCAAACTTAGCCGTGTTGCCAGATACTTATATATGCCCACAAAAATTGGTTAAAAATGGCCAATGACCCAACAAATATAATGGTATAAAAAATCCTATAGATATTGAAAAATACCCATAGAAAACAAAATAAATCATGGGGTTCAATATGAACAGCTTAGAAATGGACATTCCGACCCCGCACCTGAGTCGTACGAAGCGCGCAATAAACAAAATAGTCTAGAAGCTTTAAGGGAGAGCGTCTGAAATTTAAAAACATTAAATAAAACAATCAAAACCGATTAAACGGTACAATCTGCCTCAAAAAACCTCCCAAACTTCTCGGAAAACGTTAAAATCATAACGTTAGATACATTACAAGTCTTTTGGTCTCAAAAACGCCCTCTATACACGAAAAAAACAGGTTTTTAAAACCATGTATCAAAGATAAACAATAGCACCTCCAGACTGGAGGCGCCCAAGAGGAGGTGCCCAGCAGCTCCGGAGGTGCCAGCACCTCCACGCATTCCTATATAGGCAAGACCAAGAATAACGCAGTCAGTCCACATCCAACTGGTGAGATCTAAAAAGATTGAAACCAGTGTTGGTATTGTTGGGACCGCGATCGTTGTTTAAATCGTCTTATGTAGCATCGCCTACTTTCTTAGCTGTGAAGTTTGTTTGATATTATGTTTATTATATTCTCCAAGAGAATATTCTCAAAATTAGAATCTGTATTACATATTGAGCAAGCTGGTTCCTCAGCAGGAGGGTTTGGATGAGTTTATTGATGTCAATGTCAGCCACGCCCCTTTCTTCATCACGCCCTCATGAATAATGTTTATTACATAACATTCTGGACATGCTCGAGAAGTCTGATTTATTTTCCTAAAATGTATTTTACCAGTAACTACCTCTATGATATTTTTGGAGTTTTTCCTACCCAGCCAAGAAAGGTAGAAAAAAAAAATCCCATATTTGGCCGTATTTTCGAAGATACCCCTGACCCCCTGACATACCGCTGGCTCCAATTCATTCACGGCCAAATATCGTTTCAATTCACCTCGGTAGGACAGCTCCACAACGTTAACAAAGCATGAACTGGCAGAAATAATCTGTAAAGCTGATTTTCACAGTGTTTAACTCGCCTTATATAAATATATTGATTAAAAGATTTAGCTTTGAATTGTACATTTCCTAAAATGCTAATATGATGATAACATTCCAAATATGATGCTAAATTTAGGTTAACATGGTTTTCAAATCATTCTGTTGAACATTATTCCTGATTTTGAAAATCAAATGCTGTCCTCTGGTGGGATAAAAATATTGTTGCCAGGCTCAGTGTGTGATTCGATAAATGGTTTTATGGTGACATAATGCTTTACTGCAAGATATACTAAAAATGTATAAAAGCACCCAGAAATATATCTCTTAGCAATGGACCTTGGTAGATCTATAAAATTAATCGAGCTGGTTAGATTGAGGATCGCCCGCTTGTAATCTTGAAGATTTTCAGATAGACACTAATAACTGTCCATATATAATATAGATTTGGAATAGATTTCATAGCATAGTCTAATTTTCAGCCAATGTTTTTGCCCTTCTTCAAAAGTCGACTCAAAAACTCCAGTTTGAGTTTACTTAACTGGTCGAGAAGTGCTTGTATTGAGAGATGCACTCGTATTGAGAGAGGCACTCGTATTGAGAGAGGTACTCATATTGAGAGAGGTACTAATATCAAGGGTATTTATGGGTGTTGGCAGTGAGTGCCCCCTAGTGGCAGAGGAGTAAATTACCAAAATACTGTACTTGATGGGAATTGGTACATTTATGGTGTAAAAATACATTCTCTATTAAGGGTATTTATGGGTGTTGGTAGTGAGTGCCCCCTAGTGGCAGAGGAGTAAATTACCAAAATACTGTACTTGATGGGAATGGGTACATTTACGGTGTAAAAATACATTCCCTATTAAATTAAAAGCATTAATGACATGAATCAATATCTAAACACCTCAATATTTGAACTATAAGGTATGATTACAAGTATATTTCTTTCAAAATAGTATTTTGTCCTAATTTTCCTTGATGATATTTTTGATGAGAAATGAAGAAGACAAGCAAATAAGTTCTGCAGATTACACAACAGGAGTAGGCTTGTTTTTAGCTGTGTTTATTTCATTTCAGTGGGAAAGAAAATTCACTGTGATCCTAGTAAAACAGATTTTCTCATCTTGATTTGTGTAATTTGGAAATAAAAAGGAAGTTTGACAATCAGTTATGTGATCATGAAGGGAGGTGAAAAAATTCATATTTTTGAAATGATCAAGTGTGTACTTTACCTCTATTTTTCTCTTAATGTATTTGAAAAATAGAAAATCTGTTTCACTAGGATCACAGAAAATATTGTTAAGATCACTTTTACAAAGTTGTTTGGAAATCCATTTTATTATGGTCCCACAATCTGCAGAACTTTTTGCCTTTAACCTTTTGACATGACAAAATAAATATTCAAACACTTGATTAATTGATGATTACTTTAGAGGTTTGGTGACTCACATGAGAGATTACCATGATGGCATCAGTGATACTGAATATATGTTGGTTAGATGCATGACTATTGATTAATTTATCACATTTTTATGGGTACTACGTTCTAATTCTGCTTTGTTTAATTACATAATGTATATCTAGTTTTGGGATGCATTTCCAAGTGGGTCATCATGGGATGGGAGTCATATGTATGTTACTTGAAATGTGCTCATTGATTCAAATTATTTTGCTAGTTTCATCAACAACCATAAATGTTATCCATCAAACAATTATATAAAATTATTATTCTCATTTTATCACCATATTTGAATTTTGACCTATTTGAAAGTTTAAACTTGCTAACTATACATATAAATGCTACACTAATCCACCAGGTGGCAGGTTGATTAGACTGTTGTATGTGAACAAAGTCAAATTCTCATTTAGTAATTTACAACCTGAGCAATGTCAAAGGATGTTTCCATGAAGTATACTATTTTTGCTATTTATGAATGAATGGACTGGAGTCAGGTCATGTAAGTTCATGGAAACATCTCACATGTGGACCCAACCAAAACTTATTTAACTGATTATATCTCACTTTGTTCAGATATGAAAAAATGAATTTGTATTCCATTTCATCAGAATCAAGTAATATTAAGTATTTGTCACATAATATAATAATATAAACTCGGATTTCGGACTTTGCAAGAGGAAATTCTCTATGAATAAATATTTGTAACAGCATGATTTGAGAGGCCAAAGAGTCAAATTACCCAAAGACCCCTCCATGAGCCTCTCACTAATTTCATGTGTCATTATGCAAATAGTCAATGAAGTCAGCTAAAAGAGCTAAAAGTGGGTTCTAGGAGCTCCTAGCAATGTTAGTGAAACGGTCCCCAGACCCTTCTTGATCTCCAACAAGATGAAGATTAATGATGGCAAAACTGAAATCCTGATATGTACTGATAGGCACAGTACTGCTGCTAATTGTATATTCCCTGATGCTATCAAAGTAGGTGACTCTAATATCTCACCTAGTAAGTTAGTTGTGGACCTTAGTGTCATATTTGAAACCAAAATGGACATGAAAGCACAAATAAATAAAATATGCAAAAAGGGATACTATCACATCAGGAATCTTGCTTCCATTAGACACTGTCTCTGACGAGAACACTGCTGTTACACTGACCCATGCCTTTGTTACATCCACTCTGGACTATGGAAATGGCCTTCTTGCGGGTCTACCAAGATCTGACATCAAGAAGTTACAATACATACAGAACTCTCCTGCACGTGTGGTTGGTAAAATCAGGAAATTTGACCACATATCTGGAAAACTGAGGGATCTGCATTGGCTGCCAGTGCATGCAAGGATTGATTTCAAAGTTCTCCTCATGGAAAGGCCTGGAAAGCCCTTAATGGTAAGTCGCCGCCTTACTTACAGGACCTGCTCCTTGTGAAATGGGGTGACAGGAGCCTGAGATCTAATGATGGAACTTACCTAGTTGTACCCAAGACCCGGCTAACTCCCTCCCTCATGACATTATGACTAGTACCTCAGTCTCCTCCTTTAAGAGTGAGCTGAAAACACACCATTCAGGATGCATGTCCCGAATGCAGCGCTATGAACAGACTTGTCTGGTATCAGCGCTCTACAAATTATTATTATTATTATTATTATTATTATTATTATTATTATTATTATTATTATTATTATTATTATTATTATTATTATTATTATTATTATTATTAATTTAAGTGAACCGACAATAATATGAAAAGAAACATCATAATGAAATAGCGACCATATATTGACAAAGTGAAATAGTGACCATATATTGACAAAGTGAAATAGTGACCATATATTGCAATTGACAAAGTGAAATAGTGACCATATATTGACAAAGTGAAACAGTGACCATATATTGACAAAGTGAAATAATTTCTTTCCACTGCACATCGTATGTACAGTGGCCGGCAGCCAAATCCGGACATTTTCATGTTTTTGACTCCCGATTTTCACAAAACCTTTCAATACTTTTTAAAAACTGCTAACATCGATAGAAGACAGTCTACTTCAAAGGCATGTGAAGTACAAATGATATCCTTTCAATATTTACAGAATTAGCGGGAAATTCACGCATTCAGCAAACCTGCAGATTGTCCAAGTTTCCATTGAGTTATACAGTAATAGTGACGTCAGACAGGCAAATGTTGTCATAGTGACATCAGCCAAGTGTCAACATAGTGACGTCATGGTAACATCATAAATTATGTTGATGTGATAATGTAAAATACTGCTGTTACCTTTATGTAAGTCCCTCCCTCTGTACTGCTTGAAATACCAGTTTTTGGCTATTTTGACTAATAATAAAAGGAATGTATGCTATGTCCCTTCCGCCTTTCTTATCTCAACTTTTTCTTTCAAATGAGCCCAAGATCAAGCTGATTGGTGCAGCGGATGCTGCGTATGAGTTAATTAATGAATCTATCATTCCTATTCATATTATTGATAATTATTGATAATTATTGATTATTATTATTATTATTATTATTATTATTATTATTATTATTATTATTATTATTATTATTATTATTATTATTATTTTTATTATTATTATTATTACCATATATTAACAAAGTGAAATATTGACTATATATTGACAAAGAAGCATAAGTGAAAGTTTGTCAGGGTAAAAGGGATACATCCATTTTAATTAGGGTATATACAGTGACCGGCAACTGTCCGAAACCGGCATATAAAACTCGGACATTTTTAACCCGGTCAAATATCGAGTAAAACTGTGCTGTACTAATTGCAATTGAACTGAATGTTGTGTCTCACACGTCATCTTGTAAATCCTATGGCTATGCCCTTCAAAACGTCCAAAGTGTTTATTTGTTTTCACGGTACGAGTGATGTTGTCACTGTCAAATGACGTCAGAAGTGGTGACATGACCAACATCATCGTATAACTCAATGGAAACTCGGACAATCTGCAGGTTTGCTGAATGCGTGAAAATCACGATATTTCTGTTAATATTGAACGGGTATCATAAAAACTCCACAGACCATTAAAGTCGAAGATCTTCTTTCGATTTGAGCAGTTTTTACACAGTTTTCAAAGGTTTTGTGAAAATCGTGAGTGAAAAACATGAAAATGTCCGGATTTGACTGCCGGTCACTGTATATCCTGATATTTTAAGGAAAACACATTTTTGTATATTTTACAAAAAACCTCAAATGTCCAATATCCAATGTTATGAGAACTTCACGCTCATTGCAATGGAACCTCTTCAACTGAATATTACATATGCAAAAGACCATACCTTCGTCAATAAAAAGAAAGGCCTCTTGACATTACGCGCAAGATAAACACAGTTGCGTGAGGCTACGAGATGCACATTTCTTTCCACTGAACATCGTATAACAAATGATCACAGTTTCGTCAATAATTGAAAAAGAAAGATAATTTAACCTGGAATGAAGTCGTCTTGACGTTGCGAGCAAGGTAAACATGCGTGATTACGTGAGGCTACCAGATGCACATTTCTTTCCACTGAATATCGTGTATACAAATGATCACAGTTTCATAAATAATTGGAGTAGAAAGAAGATTTAACCTGCTCTAGAACCGTAATGACATTGCGAGCAAGGTAAACACAATATGCGATATGCACATTTCAATCAACCGAATATTGTATACTGTGTATAAGAGACCTAAAACTGTGTTGACGTTGTGTTGACGTTGCGAGCAGGAAAAGCATAGTTACGTCACACAGGAATGTGCCTTAAGGGTATTTATGGGTGTTGGTAGTGAGTGTCCTCTGGTGGCAAATTTTCTGAGGGAACTACTTTCTTTTTACGCCAAAATGGAATGTTTTCAAAAAAGTACGGGAAAAATGCTCAACTGTCAAAAAGAGTTCCTTTTTCATTAAAACTTTCAAGTCATGAAATGACATTATATGGTAATCATTTTTGTAATAAAATTATTGATTTATTATTTGAAAATCACAATGGAATTTCTTTGATAATGTTGAAAGCTTCATATCTTTTTAACAAAAAAAAAGTGGCGTAGTAATATGTCACTGCTCCAAAATTTCTTTTGTTATGTCAAAATGTTAAAGGGGAAAAGTTCTGCAGATTGTGAGACCATAATAAAGTGGATTTCCAAACAACTTTGTAAAAGTGATCTTAACAATATTTACTGTGATCCTAGTGAAACAGATTTTCTATTTTTCAAAAACATTAAGAGAAAAATAGAAGTCAAGTACACACTTGATCATTTCAAAAATATGAATTTTTTCACCTCCCTTCAAATATCTGATTGCCAAACTTCCTTTTTATTTCCAAGTTATACAAATCAAAATGAGAAAATCTGTTTCACTAGGATCACAGTGAATTTTCTTCCCAATGAAATGAAATAAACACAGCTAAAAACAAGCCTATTCCTGTTGTGTAATCTGCAGAACTTATTTGCTTGTCTTCTTCATTTCTCATCAAAACTATCATCAAGGAAAATTAGGACAAAATACTGTTTTGAAAGAAATATACTTGTAATCATACCTTATAATTCACATATTGTAGTGTTTAAATATTAATTCATGTCATGAATGCTTTTAATTTAATATGGAATGTATATTTACACCGTAAATGTGCCAATTCCCATCAAGTACAGTATTCTGGTAATTTACTCCTCTGCCACTAGGGGGCACTCACTACCAACACCCATAAATACCCTTAATAACATCAGACAGTGTTGTCATAGTGACATCAAACATGGAAGTGTCAACATAGTAACGTCATGGTAACATCATTAATTATGTTAATATGATCATGCAGAATACTGCTGTTACCATTTTGTAAGTACCTCGCTCTGTACTGCTTGAAATACCAGTTTTTGGCTATTTTGACTAATAATAAAAGGAACTTATGCTGTGCCCCCTCCACCTTTCTTAATATTTGATCTTTTTCTTTCCAATGAGCCCAAGATCAAGCCGATCGGTGCAGCGGATGCCGCGTATAAATTAATTGATGACTCATTCCGATTCATTGTGGATGTACCTGGACTCATTGTGGAATGTACCTGGACTCATTGTGGAATGTACCTGGACTCATTGTGGAATGTACTGAGACTCATTGTGGAATGTACCTGGACTCATTGTGGAATGTACCTGGACTCATGGTGGAATGTACCTGGACTCATGGTGGAATGTACCTGGACTCATGGTGGAATGTACCTGGACTCATGGTGGAATGTACCTGGACTCATTGTGGAATGTACTGAGACTCATTGTGGAATGACACAGATTGAAAAATGTACATTTAAACACAGATGGAATAAACTGTGATACAAATTGAGGAGTGTAGCCTGACACAGATTGGGGAATGTAACTTGTCATAATGGGAATGCAGAATATCACAAACTGGTAATTATCAAATTAACTAAAAACTAACTGGCAGTGCATATTATAATGTAATATGCAATTTCAAATAGAAAGTCAAATATTTTGCTACACAAAGATTTGTTTGCAGTAAGAATTTTTTTTCCTATTTTTAGCTATGCTGACATAGTCAGCTACTGTATTGGGAGGGAAGAAATATTCTGTCAACATTTCCGTCAACTTTTATATTCTCTGAACCTGCTGGTGAGAGTTCTAAGCTATTTGCACCTTATCAGTTTTACACTGTTTAAACATGATCCCTGCAATTAACTGTTGTACGAATGAACTGTTTCACCATCTTACTCAGTCATAAAGTCTTCATATAAAAACCTCTGTGTTTTCTGTAGCAATTTTCATCAGTTCTGCTAACAATAGACTTGACAACTTATTTATTTAGAATAGTACAAATCTTGATGTCATCATATTATTGCTACCATTCTTTTGAATAGACTGACCCACTTCTCACCTCATTGAGCAAATTCAAACAATGGCAAAATGATGCTGATACCAAGACAACGACAAAATATTTCAGAAAACCTTACATTTTGATATTGAAAAGGGAAGTATCTTGTTGAAAACCTGTGGGGAATCAAGTTCTACCTGGCTCATCAGTTACTTGTGATGGACAATAGACATTTTTTTATGAAAACAGTGGATTTCAAGCCCATTTTAACAACCAATGTAGGATTAGGAGACCATAAATCATGCTGAATTTGTTTTGCCATGGAAAAGGGATATATCCATTTTTGACCAAATATGTATCCTTTTACAAATTCTTACCCATATTTCAAAATGGTATATAAATATATACTTCTGGAAAAAATATTTTGAATTTTTTTCCTATCAAATATCCAATATCAAAAGAACTTCACACTTGTGCACAACTATCAAATTCACTGAACTTGAAATTTATATACTTCTCAATCTACAGTGACCGGCAGCCAAATCTGGAAATTTTCATGCTTTTCACTCCCGATTTTCACAAAACCTTTCAAAACTTTCATCTTGTAGTCGTTCATTTTGCCAGGAAAATATTTTATGGCTAGCTTATTTGGACACCCTCCAACCCTCATACAACATTTGGTGACCTGTGCTAGTTTTCTCCACTTGTTTCACATATGTGCTGATAAGTTTGAAGACAATATTGCAAATATATTGAATAAATTGAAAAAAATGAATAATGAAATGTGAAAAGTGAATAAGTAACAAATTTCACACATCCAAAACAATGACATCAGTTGACTGAGTAACACTAGCACATGTATTTGTTGTTGTAGTCACTTTCTTACCAAACAAGGACACTGATTGGCTGTGTTGTTACATATGACAATTTTTTTTACTTGGTGTCGATTGGCTTATAAAAGAAGCTTGTTATGGACGTGACCTCTCAGTACTTAGAATTCAGAAATAGGCGCATGCGTGACGATGGTGTGGTTACCTCTCTTCCGGTTGGAAGGTGCTGGAGCTGTCAGAAAAAAGTTGCGATGTTTTCTTTGATTCTCACTTGGTATAAGTTTGTCAAGAATTGTAATTAGCTTAATTTAGTTCATATGTATGAACAGATCATGTTGCAAACATTTTATATCACCAGTAATGCTGATAAAAGGTGGAAACCCGATGGTATAAACAGGTTAGATGTTCATTTCAATGGGCTCAGTAAGCAATGGTGAGAAAAGCTGTACAAAGTGTTGGGCCTGCAGTTTCAGTGACCAATGCTCAAACTGTCAAATTTGTTATCGTTGTTTTTCTACTTATGAAAGTTTATCATACTTCTAAATATTAATAAATCATCACTTTATTATTTCAGAAATGTTGTTACACAGTAGAAACTTGATGATAAACACAGGGTAACATCGATGTACATTTCAATGACAGTGAGATCAGTTGTCCAGTGCAAAAGGATGGGAGTACAGTTTCACTTTCAGTATTGTATTATATTGTTTTTCAGCATTCAATGATAAACAATTTTTTAGATGTGTTTAAAATTTCCATCTTTTTAACTTTTTTCGTCCTATAAATAATTATTGCCCTTATACCAGAAATTTAAGAAATGTACTACCTAACTACTGATTTGGGAAGGGCAATTAAATCATTTCTGATATCAAAGGTGCATGTACATGTATGATAAACATGAGCTGAAATGACAGAAAAAGTAACTTTGATACAAGTTGGTCACACCACTGTCAGTTGATCACACCAATGTGAGTTGGTCATGCCATATTCTTGACAAAGGACCACCATCTCTTAGCTTGGACCATGTGGAGAGAGAAGACATCAAAGATTTTTCAGCTAAATATGGTATTTCAGTTGAGGTTTTTCACCTAAGTACTGTTATAATCAAAATCTCAGATGCAGTGAGACCAATGCTGACAGTAACATAAGACTACTATTCCTGTACTCAATAATGTGCATTGTTTACATCTATGCTTTCACCATAAATATGCATTTTTAACTGTATTAAACATTTGAATAATGTTGTAGGAGTCATTAAGAAACTACAGATTTACATGTACAATTATGACAAACTTTCATGAAGGTATGAGCAACGATAATAAAGTTGACAGCTGCCCACCACCGCTCAGCTCACGTCCGGAAGTAGGCTAACCACACAATATTCACACATGCGTGAAACTCTGAAGAGGCGAATGGTCAATTATTGCAGAGGGAGGTATAAATCCTGGCTCTGCTATGGAGAGTATATTCTGCATGGCGAGGTAGAATCATATATATCTCTGCAGCAATACTTTGTTCCTTGCATAGAATTAGTTCGCATATTTGCATGCAATTACCATATAGTTGGCCAATTGGCTGGCTCATGGTACATGCTCATGCATAAGAACACAACTGCACATGTGCTCATGTCTATTTCATATATTCAAAAGTAATTCAGAATGGATCATTCGTAATTTGGGAGGGGGGTGTATTTGAAATATCTGGTTGAAAGATTATACCATTTACATAATTTTGTTCAGGATTTTACATCACTTACAATGCTATTCAGTCAGTTCATGGTGAGGCCTGACATATAAGCTTTGCCCAAGAAGAAAAAGTCAAGATTTTTTTTCCTCCTCCCTTGAGGATTAATGGTCCACCCTCTGCTGACTATTTTTGTCTGACTATTTGGTACACATGTCACTGAAATCTCAATTCTTATTGTACTCACTTTCATGTAATAACAATGACACCAATTGGCCATGTTACCGCATGTGATGAAATATTTTATTCATTGTGTCCTGGTTGCTTGCACTGGGTGTGTCCTCTGTGCACTCAACCAAAGAGTTGAATATGCCGTTTACTTGCAGAGCCAAGTATAAATGCTGGATCTGCTGTGGAGAGTATGGAGAGTAGTGTTTTATGTGTAAATACAAACAATAAATTACAAAAGTGCAGCTGGGCATCAGCTAGTGCAGTTCCACATTGTAACAATATGAGACCCACAGCTCAGGCCAAACTCCTCTTTGATGTTTAGGGCAGTGCTGTAAAGTTGATACAATGTCATAATGCTGAGTGTGACAGAGAATAACCCTTTGCATCATTTTTTTTTTCAATTCATGTCATTGATAAGAAACATAAAAATATACTTACGTGATTATCCACAACTTTGATCTTTTGAAGCAGCATCATCATTAGCAGGCCTGCCACGTTTTGGTGTTGCTCTAACTTCCGTCCAAATACTTGGAACAGCTCCAGGTAAAAGTCTTGGGGACACAGATTCAGGTGAAAAATAATCTGTGGCAGTGAAGTGGCACACAGCCAAGGATTATCGGGCAGGCTTGTTGTACTGCTGGATGTTGGGCAGTCATGTTGTACTGCTGGATCTCTTGCCCCCAATCGGTGAAGGTGGCTGACAGAGGATCCACATGCTGCACATTTACGATGGGGGTTGGACATTTTTTTTTAACTTTGGTAGACTCAGTATGACTTATTCATTCTAGACTCTTTGATCTTTAGCAACTATTGTCAAGTGTATTTACTATGACGTCATTCAAAGTTCACATAGGTAATTGCCCCACGATGACGTCATTTAGGAAATAAAGGTCCAAAAGCAAAGTCTGAAGGATCTCAAATGAACAGCATTAAAAGTTCTTTTATGTGAAAACAACTTCAGTGAAAAAATTATCACAGCTACACATCAGTGTAAATGAAGTTTTTGAACAATCTCAGAAATTATCTCATTAAAAATTCTAGAAAGTATCTCTTTGATGATAATTATTATTGTTATTATTGTTATTATTATTATCATTATTATTAATGAGATATATGAATCCCAAACTGTTCTTATGACTTCACTCACTATGTACAAAGGACAAACAGAGGAGACACAACTTGACTAATAATCACACATCATGGTCGATGTGGTGATGTCACTATACTCTAGGTTTAATACGTTGAAATACAAAACATGAAGTCTTCATTCCATATCTTTTTGTCTATAATGAAATACTATGATAATGCATATAGTATATTTGGGTGCTTATCGGAGGACATATCTGCGTGATTTCTTACATTACCGGGTGGACTAGAATACATATTAATGACATATTTTGATGTATAAAACATAACACATTATCGGTAATAATCAGTATAAAGTGTGTGTATTAATTGAATATTAACAGATTTGCTCATAAAACTGCTTTAAGCATGATACAAAGAAGGTCCTCCCAAGTTCACCAATACATCCGATCTGCAATATGCTGCAGGGTTTGTTTTACGATTAATATTTGCAAATAACACATAATTATTGGGTTCAGCAAACATTGCATCTACTGTCACCTCCCACCATCATACAAACATGGCATCTACCAGCGAGTGTATCGTCTCCATGTTGAGGACAAGTGATGAGAAAGATGCCACCATCATCTGCTGAGAGTCATTTTCCGAGATTCATACTTTAACTGCAGATAGAACAGTCTAAATGACGTGGTGATTGCCCTTTAAAGATACTGATTTACAAACCAAAAATAAACAGTAATTATACAGCTATAAGAGAGGTGTTTTTTCTATATTTTGATCGATATCTTGAGACATTTCCTGCCATTAACCTAAGACGACACAAGAACTCTCATAAAACAAAGATGAAGGAAGATATACACTGCCTACATGATTATTCACAACAAACCATGACATCACTGTTTAATGAAAAAAAGTAAATGCACAAGATGTTTCCTCACAGGTGAGATCAATCCCAGTTCAGTTGGGTCTCACCTCAATATTCTCAGCACAATATATCTTCATCCATGTTTCGTATTCTGTGTGCCGAGATTGCCGAGATTGCCTTCGCAGCTGCTAATGTTTTTTTTTGTATTATTGCATACGTTCTCCTCGATCATTATCTTTAAGCAAAGCTTATCCCCTCGATCTCGCCTTTTCTCGCGAGACTCACTTCCGGCTCAGGAAAGGCATGTCATCTGGGCAGCGACCGAGAACATTGAGAATACAATCAACATTTAACCTTATTATGCGAGACTTCAGGTCTGTCAAATGAATATATATTTCATGTAAAATACCAAGCTAATAGTTGTCATATTATATTTGAAATATGACGTTTCTTCACATGACATTTAGACTAATTGGACCAAATGTTGACGTTGCACTCAGAACCTGCATATATTAATCCATAATAATCCCGCTTTCAACAAAGAAGCGCTGCCTTTCAGGGTCATCTTTGCAAGATTTCGTTCCGTGACAGCTACCATGTAATAATGTGTCAGTGGCGTGGTTTATGCGCAACCTATATCTTGTCTTGAATATCTTGTCATTGTTAATGCTGAAATGCAGGAGATCATGATACCGACTAGTAGTTATAAAATGATATGCTACAATGTAGCCTTCAAAAAGAAAAATAACCAGTCATATGCTATCTAAATGGTTTATATTCAACCAGTAATCACTACCAAATGCACAAAATGTATAGATTTATTTATAGTTTACCATATATAACGTGGACCTTGCTGAAATAGGATATTGATAATCATAAACCTACAAAAACTATTACATAATCAGGAATATAACATGATATTACGATGTAAGATGTTTTTCGTAAGCCTCTTGTGGGAGTCCTCATTTTTAGTAGATAAACATTTACCGTACATGTCCACATACCATTTATATGCCAACTTATCTCAGACACATCTCAGTGACAGTTTTAAATACTCTGCCTCGCATTTGATAAATCTTAAATCAGTAAGTTTCACGTCATGTTTATTTAAAGATTTGGTCAGGTAGGAGTTGAACATTTCCAATCCTGAACGTGCCTCTGTACTTAAATAAAGCAGCAATTCATGATTATTCACAACAAATCTTATTGTAAACTCAAAATATAAATGACTAGAACTGTTCATACGGATATTGTCCATAACATTTGAAGGATTTGATGCAGATTCAAACTTTGTGGTGTATATTGGCGCTGCCGGCACTGTCATGACTTTATCCACAGGATGATGACGATCATGATGGATAGACAGACATCTCAGGGAGTCCCCAAAATGTCAATATCCATCACCGGCAACATAATTACCATTGTTCCTATTAAAGTGTGTACTCCTCTTGGTACAGTAACATGGAATAAAGTCAAAATATTCCATTCTCGATGTAAGTTGTCTGACAAGTTGAAATGAGAGCCAATTAGTGTCATGCCCATTCTGTTGTTTCCCCTGAATGGCTTAGATTTGGATTCCAATGAGGATCTTACTTGGATAAGTGGTCGTACAGGAGAGACCCAAAATATATCAATTCATAGTTATTAATGAAAGATTAACCGCCTAGCAGAGATATTTAATGTTAAATGTCTCTGCACCTAGGAAAGAAGGGGTGTGTTCAAAGTATGATAATACATGCTGAAGTAAGTCTATTCCATTTTTTATGATTTTTTTACAGAAATCATGAGTTGCTATGGTTACCAAAAGAGAGGTATAAATGTAATCTATTCAAAACAAGGTGTACCTCTAAGAAGTCTACCAAGATACCAAAATTGAAAGAGCTGTGAAAATTGTCCTATGTTTTATTAAGTAAATGGTGTATTTTCCAGACATGCTAAAAAATGTGATTAGTTGCTATGGCAACAGCTGTAGCTCAGCAGCTTACCACAATTTTTTATACACCGCCCGGATGCTCAAAGCCTCAGGTCTTACTTACAATATGATATTATCAAAAGCTAGTTGTTATACTTCAGGTACCACCAGAATCCAAAATAATGGCTTTTCGTCAATCTGGCTCCCCAACTCTGCAGGGTTTACTAAATATATCAAGAGAAGATGTGCTTCCCTTTAGCATTATAGGTTCATTTCATGAGGATACTAAAACCTTGGCGTAATAATTATTACTCCAAGCTAAAACATAATATGACGCCCAGTATATGGCGTTAGGCTAAACTGATAAGAATTTCATAAAGAATAGCTGACAAGGAGTGGTGAATGCGTCATCGCATCGCTGGATTACATTACATTCAGATATGAACTGGTCTTAGCATTCTGGGTGCTACCAGTATAAGGCATCTGCTGAGCATAATACAATGACTACAAATATCAAGAGAGGGTGCAGAAAATACACGTCTCAGTGCCGACACCGCTGTCTGCCGCTGACATGCTTGGAAGGGTCACACGCATCTATGGTGGACTGGAACTTTGAGACCTGCACTTAGGAGAAGCGCACGGGTGTAGTTTAGATTAAACTTCATTCCTGTCTGTCATATTAGCATTTCAAAATCATTTGGCTTTTTTCTGCGAAATAGTTTACTGCATTACATTGTATAAAATGAAAACCAGGGACCAACAAATATAATTTCCGTCAATTTGAAACTTCCATGTTTGATACTCGTGACAGATTTGGACAATTCCTATTATGCATTCGAATTGTAACACGTAAGTTCGGCGAATGGGGACACTTTTTTCAATTCAATGCTCAGCTGTCAGGTTTGATATTACCAGTTGTTTCAGACAAACACACCAGGTGTCAGGGTGCCGTGGAGGTCACGTGGTGATATTGAACTTGTGGGTCAAGCAAGCATGGGTCACAGTGTGGACGTCAATTATTTATAATTATTTTTGTAAAACAGAAAACCCGAATATAAGAAGTAATTACTGAATATATGTCAACACTAAAAGTACATTTTTGTTCTCTCAAAAAAGATGTTTGGTGCCAAATGCACCACTTAATCATAGCCGACAGTAAACAATATTTAGGTAGACCCCATAACAGCCTCCTTAGGTCGTGTTTTTTCATGAGCAAATAGGCCTGACTTTGCAGGTGAAACATTGAAGTAAGGGACAGTCGTGAGGGGTTAAATGTGAATAAGGGAAAGCGGTGAAAATCATTTGCTGAGCTGTGAAAGCACCAAAACCAAGATGGCTGAAAGTTGGTCGAAAAGTCCATCAAAATCTCTTATAATTTCATATCTGAAAATAAGAAAAAAAAAAAGAAAAAATCAATTAATTTCTAAATAAAACGTTTACTATTGTATATCGTTTATAATTATGGACAGGTTGATAGTTGTTATGTCGTTTCCATAGTAGATGTTTGGATCCCTGATATCATTCATTCTGTATTATTAGATTTCCGTTACATGTTGTAATGTGTAGTTACATATTGGTAGAAAATCTGCGGGATCTTTGATTATATTTGTTTTGATTGAATTTTGATCTTCGCAATGAAAATAACAATTGACTTAGATTGAATGTTTTTTTATGAAATATTCAACACCAATTTGCCTGATACAATTACCACGAGGTTAAGTTATTTTAAAATGCTTCGTAGAATATAGTACTACTTGCACTTAAAGATGGCAGTTATTGGGTTCCGATTTTGCATTATTGGGTAACAATAACATGTTTACAATTTCAATTAAAAACAATAGAAACAGTGAAGGTATATAACCTTATACCTATTTATAGTGGCGATATCTGGAATGGTATTTCTTAATTGGATTTATCAGATTTACTCCAACTCCAACTCAGTTTTACTCAACTCCAAGCAACTCCACGCAATATTAGCATCGCACAAGAAAACAATTGCATTTTTCATTTCATTTCCACCCCCTTGATGATTAATGGTTCATTCCTAGTGCGAAAAGTATCGTTGATTGACATTTGATTAAGTGAGGATAGGAAAGCGGAAGTCATTAGCCGCGCTCGCTGGCTGTTAGCGGACTTATCGTCTCAATAGACAGCAAGTAAGAGCAAAACAATGTATCGGATTGAGCCACAAGGGGTGTGCAGCTCGGATGTGCCGAGGGCTGACATGTGTCATGTATGTGTGAGCAGACTAAGTGATCAGATATAGTCAAGATAAACAACTCCATACTGAATGGTACCTGCAGAGACAAACATCTCTGGTACGCGTTAGATTAGTAGGGGAGCCAATCTCAGAAAGATGCTTATTTTGGGAGTTACTGGTCCCTTAAAATGCATGGTCCAAAATTAGTATAAAATTAAGAAGACATTTTGGGGGTTAGTATTTCATAAGAAAAAAATAGATGTTGTTCGTTTAGATTTTGAGATATCACTGTTGCCATGGTAACATTTCATTTTTTTTAGCATATTAAAAAAATAAATTCTTTTCTCCATAACCTTTATATTTTATGTATTAAAATTCTTAAACTTGGCATACATGTATAATCAATAACATGCTTTGGATCTGAGGTAGAATTAGTAGAATACTTTATGGTTGCATGGTAACAGTTATATGGACATTTTTAGCCATTTTTCAAAACATGACTTTCGGAAATTGTCTGTGGGTGACACAAATTCATATATTTTGACAATTTTTGTCCTGTTATATAATACTTTACTCATGCTTTAAACAAATTGAGACCATGATATAAATTCTAATGGTTTCAGAATAATCTCAAAAATACATATTTCTGTGTCCACGTCCATATATTATTTATGGATGAATATTAGCACATTCATTAACGCATTCAAATTCATTAACACATTAACTCATTAACACATTCAAATTCATTAATATATTCAAAAAAATTGGCTAAATATTTTACTAGCTAGATAGGTTATATCATACAAATAAATTGGCTAAATATATTACTAGCTAGATAGGTAACATCATACAAATAAATTAGCTAAATATATTACTATCTAGATAGGTTACATCATTCAAATAAATTGGCTATATATATTACTAGCTAGATAGATTGGCAGAAATCGTAATATGATGTGTTATTCCCTTAAGAAAAAATACGAAACTTTGAAAGGAAAGTCTTTGGTTGACTGGTTAATTAGTGGAACGGGCATGATCATGTTTTGTATTTTGCTCAAAATCATTTGTTACAGTGGTAGCCAAACTGTGAAAACACCAAGGGACGGACCATTATTCATTCAAGGGGGCATGGAGAAAAAAATAATTTTTTTTAGATCGGTCATTCTCAATTTTTTCTCCGAACCAAAACAAATTTCCATTGTTTTCCTCAGTCAGTTGGGCCACCATTTTTTCCCTGGGTGCACACATATTAATTTTCATACTTATATGTGTGTTAATGGATATATGAATTTTGAGAAAATTATATAATAATGCTTTATTCACACAAATACAAAATTCGTAGCAGCCTCAATTGACCTAACATATTATGCTAATGACCCTGTGATTAAATGATGTTGTGGGTTATTGTGGAAATTTTGATATCAGGGGCCGAGATAACACAAGGATCTTAAAGCGGTAGCTATGTGTCATGAATTTTCATCAGGCTACTGTGTTCTGATTGGTCAGACATAAAAAGTTACTGTCATGAATATTGAAAGTTAATTGTTTATACTCCAGTCACATTTGCGGCGAGTGCCAACCATGAGGTAAGAAACGACCCATGTCCTGAGTGCTAGGGATCTTTGTCCTATCTGCCATAAGACTGGTCAATTTAGATATGGGCATTGCATGGTTAAGCTTCAGCCAATGTTAAAAAAGTCCATTACCTGAGCACCTTGGTTTCTTTGAACAATACTGATTGGTAAGGTCTACAAGTTTGAACCTCCATTCTTTTCTAAAACGAATTCTACCCTTCGAACTTTTTTTTTTCATATGTGAGAGTTTCAATTCTCGCTATCTGCTTTCCCGGCTTTTTAGCTGGTCCATGAAAAAATGACGAAATTGGCGCGTGAGAGCGATGCATGATGGGAAAGATGTTGCATTGTAAACTTCCGCCCGCCTTGCTACAAGATGGGATGGAAATTTCAGACTGACATCGTACATTGACACGCTAATGTCAGCGCTAAAGCGTGTTTGTTGTGTAATCTTTATATAAGTATATTGCAATCTACGTAATTTATGTCAACATCACTAACGCATAACTGTGAAAAACAACGATGTAAAGATGAAAGGCAGAGGCGACTATGTCCCGAACAGGTTGTCGCCGCTGTTCCCGGATCACACTCCCACGCAGTGTCGCCACCGTCTCGACCATCCACCCTCTCCACAATCGACGGTACCACCACTGCCACAGGTGCCTTTTTGGCTCCGATTTGCTCCCATACGCCAAATTTGCTCACAATCGCTAGAGTTTATAGTTGAGTAAATTTATAAACTTTACATAGTTATCTGAATGGGTTGTAACCAATTTTGAAACATTGTACAAATAAAGGCAGTATTTACAATGCTACACTCAGAGTTTGCTGGGAACTATTTAAAAGTCATGCGGGGCTACATTCAGAGGTACATGATTTGGTTTTGAGGGCAGACTACAAACAGCTGAAAGTAGTACCGACGGTCATATGCTAATCTGCCTGTGGCAGTGATGGGTCTTTGACCCGGGGCTGTGAGGAGTGTGTTCCCGGATGTGCCGTGTGCAAAGAATTGGGTCAAATACGCTCGCAGCGCTCTGAAAATGCAGCGTATATGGGAGAGCAGATAGGGAGAATTTATTTTATCCTCAAGGTTGGTATTCTCAATTCTTTTTCTTCATCAATTGTGTCTTACTGAATGAATAATAGTCCACCCTAAAGACATGGCCAGATAACTTAAGATAAGATCAATTTAATCTTTGATATGAAGACATAATAATACCTCTGCATTTCATTCATCTTCGTCCATGATCATGTTTATACGATCACCAAGTATTGTATTATCTGAGTTGGGTGTTGTCACACTAAGGCGATAGGTGATAGGCCCTTGTAACATTGCACATACAGTTGACAGTTGTGAATTGTTGGTGGTATAACTGACGCATTCAAAGACATTGGATATTTTCACAATAATCATGCAGAAAGATCAAATGATCAAAGATGAAAATCTGCATACATGGATATGATTATATGGACAAACCTATGCCATTATCAGTTTAGTGTAAACAAAATTTTAAGAAAAACGTGGCAAATATTGCAAAGCACAGTCATATTTGGTTGTTTACTTGGTTGTCATCAGCAAGCAAATAGACACACCTAAAGGGCACAAATCAGAACTTTCCACCATAGCGAATCTGAAAAGCTAAGATAGTGTCGAAATTGTGTGATCAATGCAGTATCAATTCTCCCTTCACTCATATACAACTAAAGGGATGAAAGCTTAAATCACAACCTTGGATGAGATCATTTTTATTCCATGTAAAAGGTTATCAATTTTGCTTTTATGACCTTGAGGTGTGTATATTTCTGATCTATGCCATCTAATGTTTGAATTCAGTGTTTCAAAACATAACTTGGCCTTACCTTAATCAATATTTCTGCCTAAATCTGAGATCACTTGTACAAAAATCAGAGAAGCCTGTGATCCAATGGAGGGAATGATGGAAATCAATAATGTCCCATAGAATATTATTATCATGTGCTCAGTGGGCTGTGACAATGCCTTGTAGTTCTTTGTAAATAATTTAAGCAATTAAACAACAGGGGGCGCAAAATTTTGTGCAAAGCACAGTCATATTTGGTTGTTTACTTGGTTGTCATCAGCAAGCAAATAGACACACCTAAAGGGCACAAATCAGAACTTTCCACCATAGGGAATCTGAACAGCTAAGATAGTGTCGTAATTATGTGATCAATGCTATGTCAATTCTCCCTTCACTCATATACAACTAAAGGGATGAATTTTGCTTTTATTGCATTGAGGTGTGGATATTTCTGATCTATGCCATCTAATGTTTGAATTCAGTGTGTCAAAACATAACTTGGCCTTACCTTAATCAATATTTCTGCCTAAATCTGAGATCACTTGTACAAAAATCAGAGAAGCCTGTGATCCAATGGAGGGAATGATGGAAATCAATAATGTCCCATAGAATATTATTATCATGTGCTCAGTGGGCTGTGACAATGCCTTGTAGTTCTTTGTAAATAATTTAAGCAATTAAACAACAGGGGGCGCAAAATTTGTCAATTTCCTAGAGAATAACATTATTGAGAGGGTGTCCCACCACCCAATCACCGGTCTTTTCTTATTTCTCTTGGAACACAATTTTCAACTGCATCAAAGAAATATTTTTAAGGTCATAAGGTAAGGTTTTCATTTTTTTCAATGCTTTGCTATCTCAGCATTGAATGGATAATATCCTTTAGATTTTAGGATGTACATAAGTATTTTTAATTTATTTTGAAACATCAGGTTGCAAAAATGTGATGCAAGACCTCTCATGCCTATAGTTTATATATATAGTAATGCTACATATAGGCACATGGCTGAGATCAAACCTATTTTTATCATTTGGTTTGCAGACAGCTCATGGTAGAGCATGTGCAAAGCTCTAAGTCTTACGAGGAACATCTAATAGAACTTGACACAAACCTACTGCTTAGTGAATTAATAACCCAATGGACATATGTTCAGAATGACAGCAAATAGTCGGTTAGTGAAAAACATGACATGGACCATCATTTAAAATATACTGATTGCAGCAAGAGAACTTGTAAGAAATATGAGAACCACAAACCATATCATATGGTTAGATGAATTATATGACGTGTAAAAATATGAGCTAGGCAAACATTTTTGAAAAAGCTGTGGCATTTTTACTTTCAATGTGTCAATTTGCATTTCAATTATATGGTAATAAATTAAATTTTCTGTAGAACATTAAGTTTGACCTGGAAAATTCAGTGTATTTAAAATCAGATGTGAAAAAGTATCCTCATCTAGAGTGACCGGCAGTTAGATCCAGACATTTTCATGTTTTTCACTCACTATTTTCACCGAACCTTTCAAAACTGGATAAAAACTGCTCACATCGAAAGTAGATGGTCCACATTGAAGGCTGGTAGAGTCAAAATGATATGTACAGAATTATCATGAAATTGTCAGACGTCACGCATTCAGCAAACCTGAATGAATGAATTAGGTTTGACCTGCAGTTTGTCCGACTTTTATATTGAGTCATATGATAATGTTTGGTCACGTGACCACTTCTGACATAATTTCACAGTGACAACATCACTCGTGCCGTTAAAAACAAACACTTTTAACGTTTTGAAAAGCAGTGGGAATACAAGATAATGTGTGAGAGGCAATGATCAACTTAATTGCAACGAGTACAGCACAGTTTTGCTCGATATTTGACTGAGTTAAAATATCTGAGTTTCATCTGCCGGTTTTGGACACTTGCAGGTCACTGTAGTTTTTGAGTTATAGCATTTTAAAAATAATCTGTATCTTCTCATCTTCAACCTCTTCTTTTTTTCCCTCCTCGCTCAGTGTTTTAGTTTGCAAAAATGCTCCACTGAGTCCATAGAAACTTTTCAGATAGATATTGTATTCTCCGTAGCCCTCTTCTATTAACTAAAGATTACCATGAACAAATTATACCACATCATTACGCAGTCTAGACAGGATCTACAACATAATACACTTATCGCTCTTGTTGTGGCATCAAAATAAACTCTCGGTTTCACCTCAAACAGATCGTGATACCAAAGTTTGTTCTTCAGCGTATTGTCTTTCATTTTTTAATCACAAGTATCATACCATGTACTAGTACATATAATTTCTAGTAGAAAAGCTATCAAACCAATTATACACACCTATATGGTGTGGTTAAGCCAAAGATTTGTATCAAAACTTGTGGTAAAATTTATTTGATGACAATGTCTAATGGGGGCTACGGAGAATACACTTGCCTTTTTGGTGCTCTATTATATAGTTAAATAAGCTGCAGTATTTAATGCATGCCAAACCTATAATGGTATTACTAATTAAAGGGCTGCTGATTCCTTGAATATACAACTGGGGCTATGGAGAATACATCATATTTCCAACAATAATTGTGAAGCTGATTCAGAAACTGAACTTCTTTTATCAGTAACAATATCATCAAAAGCAGTCCTTTGTCCTGAATAATGTCTACCTCTAAGTGAAAAATAGTGTTTATGGGTGTATTTAGCAGTTATAATGGAAATTGGATGGGTTAGATAATGCCACAGGAGAAAAATAATGGATTTGCATAACACAACAAGTGTATGTCAATGGTCAATGATTTTTACACCAAATTCTGGCATTTTCCCAATAATTCGAATAATATTTCATTTTAAAAAACATTTTTTTCCATTCATGTATAACAAATATATTAAAATGGCCTCTTCAAAACAGGGCCACGGGCCGTGGCGCAGTTGGTTAGAGCCCCAGCTTATTAGCAGCAGTTCCTCTGTGGTGATCCCAAGGTCATGGGTTCGAACCCATGCCGTGCCGTGAACTCATGATACAATTTCCCATATGAGCTGAGGCCCGTGCCTAAAGGGTTAACCCGTTGTCCTTGTAAATCTGTGACCAGGTGGGTTGTCATGTCAAGGACCTGGGACATGACAATTCAGTGAGGCAGCACTATATCTGCTACAAGTAGGTCTCATCACGAAATGACTGAAATAATGTTGAAAGTGATATAAAACCCCAAACAAACAAAGAAACCTCTTCAAAACAAAATATCACCATAATTTCATTGTGTGCATGACAATATTTAAGTAGAAGATATAAAATGTGTGTTGTAAATGAAATTGATATATCACATGGCTTAATATATTGATATATCACATGGCTTGATATATTGATATATCACATGGCTTGATATATTGATATATCACATGGCTTGATGTATTCATATATCACATGGCTTGATATATTCATATATCATATGGCTTGATATATTCATATATCACATGGCTTGATATATTCATATATCACATGGCTTGATATATTATTGTAAACATTGTATACAAGCCCTCATTTCTGTTATATCTGGATATAATTGTTACCTTGCTGAAATAGAATATACGATAGTGTTTGTCAAAGATGATGTGTCACTAATAGGATCACATGCTGAAGTCCAAAATACAATATTTACAGAGATCTTTGCAGTCTTAAACTCAACTCATTATACTGAAGCTTAAGTGAACTATTTTTTGGCGAAGTAAATTATCTTGATATTTTAATAATAAACTATCTATATCAAAGGATAATCCAAATCTTATTAAGAAACATAGAAAACAGTGCTAAACTGAACTTGTAGAAAATCAATTGTTTGCGTTTTGAAGCAAAGGTGTCAATGATTTGGTGAAACCTTCCAGATACAGAATAGGTTTGTTGGCCTCATTTGAACACACATATGGATGCTGGACCAGACAGGCCGGCAGTGTATCATCTCCGCTACATATCAGTCACAAAAACACTACTAATATCAAATATTATATATTGTTCATTCATGTTTGATCAATCATTTATCTTGACAAAACCTCAAGGTTTTGATCTTCTTGCATATGATTGCATTAAGGTATGCATTGTTGTCATTCATTTTGCGCTATAAAACAATCAGGCAAGAAGTCATTTTTGGAACAGCTCTGTGACTAATGACAACCTTCAGACAAAGCATGTACAGCAATAGGTCAGAACCTTTAAGACGCTTACCACAATTTTATACAAGGTCCGAACAGTCGTGTTCATGCACAATCAACTTCACACCTAAATAATTAAATCTCAACTGTTAAGAGATCCAAAACTATGTTACTCACATTACCTGCAGGTAAGTTTATTATTTGTGGGGGTGTCTTATACGGAACCATTCTGTTTGCAACTGATTGCGGCGACTGCGAGGCGTTTGCGTGCGTGTGTGTGAGAGCGAGCATCATGGTGATAGCGACAGGGATGTACTGCTCATTGCTGACATCTGTGTCGCTCATCGTGGGGCAACTTAACCTCAAGTGTCTCTGGCTTAACATACGATATTGGATAAATGAATAGAGGAAACATTGCTCTCTGGAGTATATGACTGCAGGTTATTGGTCTTACTTCTTGTGAAGAATGGTTGATTGGTGTACCTCCATTGTCAACGTCTCCTCGGAGTGTCTCTACCTCAAACAGCTGTACAATGTTACCACTGCCAAATACAACCACTCCCAGCTCAACCCCCTCTTGGAGACTAATACACATGGGAAATATATTCAAAACCAAATCAAGTATGTGTTATACACAGCGTGTATTCCCACTGTGTGTTTACTGGGATGTGTCGGAAATATTATCAACCTAATGGTGCTAATTAAGGGGCGAGGTCGGCTGCGTGGACCAGATGGTGCCCGGAGCAGTGGCACACACTGCGGCCTGATGTTACTCTCCATCTCAGACCTTGTTATCTGCCTTACTGTCCTCCCACGGGCCCTCACCACCATCACCGGGGCCAGGGCTGTCTTCTCACAACCATGCTTTGGTCTTTATTACCAAGCCTATGGTACTGGGGTTGTCACAACCTTCATCTTGATAAGTACATGGATAATGGTAACCATGGCTGTACTGCGATATTTAGTTGTTTGTCGTGTATTTAGTTTTTCCCTTCTTCATAATGCAGCATTTGTGAAGAGTTCTTACTTCACAGCTGTTCTTATTAGTATAGCTGCAAATATTCCATCCTTCTGGCAATACCGGATATTGCAAACAGAAATACAGAGTTCAACCCTTTATATCATTGACCTTGGCAAGTTTGCTATCCAAACACGGGAAGGCAATGCATTCCTGTGGTGGAAGACAACATTTGGTATAATACTGCCAGCTCTGATATTAGGTATATGCAACTTTTCGCTGGCGCAGACCATCAGGACGTCGTTCCGGAGGAGACCGAGCAGTGCGGCGGCTCTGCCTCACCAGCACAACAAGCATTATATCCAGTACACAGACCGCACCACCAGGATGCTCATCATCATCGTGCTTCTCTTCATCGCACTCGTCTTCCCTTGTGAACTCATGGACTTCTTCCTTGATGTCATAAAGATGGACCCTTCAAAGACAGAAATCTTTATTGTTATTAGAAGCTTTGCAAACTTCTTGCAGGTGTTCAACTTCAGCTGTAACTTTCTTATTTACTGTTTGCTGAATGGTCATTTCCGGGCCGTAGCGCATGGATTATTCACCTGTCAAGGGAAGCAACCTTTTTCTGACCTTCTGAAGTGGGTCCGTCTTGCAAGGGCTAATAGGACTACATTAAATAGACATATAACACTTGCCACTCATATGGAAATGAATTTGAACAGGGGAGATTACAATAACGACAACTGTAATGTGAATTGATTTTACATTTGCCTTATTCTGGTGATATGACATGTATGTCCATATTATGTACATAAATATAATGGCAGCCAAAATACAGTCATATTATGAAGTCAACAAAATGCTTTGCCCAATGTGTAACATAGGAAACACGATATTTGGTTATCATTATGTGTCGGGCCTTAAAGAGATTTTGTTTTAGTGATTTCACAGCAAGTGTCACGAAATGAATTTCACCGAAGCACAATGGCAATGCATTTCACTTTCTTTCCTATTCAAATGTTTAGTCTACTAGCAATGTTCCGGACTCCAATGTTTCACCCACAAAGTCACATATATTTGCTCATGGAAAAAACACGCCGTGGATATTCACTCTTTTTTGGGGAGGTATACAATGAAACCTTCCAACGTACATCACAATCGATCAATTATTCTACCTTGAAAGTTAGTCAGAATATATTTGTATTGTTGAGATAACATGATACATGCTACAGAAAAATAATCAATCAAATCAAACGTTCCCTATGTGTGCAAATTTATCTGGGGATTCTTGCTATAAAAGAATTGTTATTCCATTTAGATATTTTTGTATCAAGAGAACAGAAGATAAATATAGATAAGGAATATTTGATCTTATTATATTTATTCAGACTTTGAATGCATTCATGAGATGATAATCGATTGAATGGGACGAAATGAAACAATATCAATTATAGTCCAGTTGCTTTTTAAAACTTTAATTAAAATGAAGGTATCGTCTAAAGTTAGAATTCCCATGATTATTGAAAATTAGACTTAGGAAGATATATTAATTTGATTAAAAGCATTCAAAATGGCCACCTGTTCAGTTAATGTTTCACTTTTTTGTATTCTAAAATATGTTGCCAACATTTCTTAACTCAAACACATAATTTCGATTGACACCTAAATGTAATACTGAGTCATTTTTAACCACCAATTTTCAACCACCAATTTTCAACCACCAATTTTCAACCACCATGGTTTTAGTGTTTTCACAGCTTGGCGACCAATATCACAACTGATTCAATACATTTGTGTCACTGGGAATGCATTTGTGCCTCTACTTTATTCAACTTTTAAGTTTCCCACGCTGGTTCCACAGATTTTCTTCTCAAAGTTTGGTATTGTCTCTAAAGTAACTTCAATACGTGTCTCAGAGATAGAATACCAAAGATCAGCTAATATATTTTCAGCCTTTAGAGTCATGCTGTTACATACCTTTATTCACAACGGTCTTTGATAGTAATCTCAGTTCCTCTTGCAATATAACCTCTTTGAAATAAATATATATATTTGTGAATTTCTAACTGGTTAACGTGAGTTATAGTCAGCGTATATAAGTTGTTGTCGGGTCTACATATGATTATGTTTACAATACTTGACTGCAGCCCATTGATTCACAAATATTATGTCAGAAGTCTGACATTGTACAGGTCACAAGATTCTAAAAGCATAATTGGTTTATATTGAAGCGCTATGAACAGATGTATCTGGTATTAAGCGCTATATAAATTTTTATAATTATTATTATTATTATTATTATTATTATTATTATTATTACTATTATTACTATTATTATTATTATTATTATTATTATTATTATTATTATTATTATTATTATTATTATTATTATTATTATTATTATTATTATTATTATTATTATTATTATTATTATTATTATTATTATTATTATTATTATTATTATTATTATTATTATTATTATTATTATTATTATTATTATTATTATTATTATTATAAAAGTTCAAATCTGGAAACAGATCATCCCAAGTCACATAGTCTGATAAAATAAGAATAAATCATTGTATTTGTGTGGGTTGATACAAACTTTCAAAATCATATAAAGCAATAATCACATTTCAAAACACATATACAAGACCACTGATCACAAATTAAAACCTCTGCTCAATATACATCATGTATGGGATAAGGTATGGGCACATGATCCATATAAAGCATAATGATCAGGTAAAAGCAACCAGTTATGCAAGTAATGAATGAGTGGTATTACCTTATCTGTTTTAAAATAGGACCGATTTGTTTACATGATCAGAAATTCTATAAACTGGCCTCAGTGGAAATATGCATGTAAATGTAAATGTATATCCCATTCAACTTGTATGTACCAGACAATCTCTGTATCATTCTGATTGCAAATGAGCTTTGATTTTTATTTAGATAGCTGCTAAATGTTACTATTTCACAACTGAAAAAATTGCAGACGTAAGACATTTTTAAAAGTCATCCAGAGAATACTTATATTAAAAAGAGAGTGATAAAAGTGAGAGACTTGCCCAGCCTTGGAGTATTGAAGTGGTCAATACGAGTCTCAGAGATAGAATACCCAAAAGCCTTGAATCAGCCTATATATATACAGCTAATATATATACAGCCTGGTTGTATGTGGATTGGAATCAGAGATAAAATGGTGAAGGCAAACGAGGATCTAATCTTTCTAGTCCCAGGCCTCTGGGAAGCACTAATGGCTCTTAGGATTTATAAAAGAGGTATTTATTCCAAGACATTTTCATTTTTTTCTTTGCATATTATTATGTCTAAATGATTTTAAGTGGGAACTTAGCATTTTCTATGATCATGTTTATTGCGGTCTAAATGATAATCTATTTCCAGGTGCACAGATCTAATGGAGAACATGGAACATTAACAAATGTGGTGGCAGCCTTGTAGAGGTATTACTGACAGGAATGCGGAATGCTAGATAAAAAGGATGTTAATTTTTCAATATTTAGAGCCACACTGGAATCAAGAAGAAAAGAACTTTTTAATGCTGTGTTTGGAACACAGCCAAAGCAATCTGATTGAGTGAGCTCCAATGATGAGGAGACATTGTGGGAATCTGTGCTCAGCCACTGTTGGTTGATACATGAAAGAAATGTGTTCATCAGTAGGTCTTGATATGGATAAAATAATAAAAGGTGGTCACAGTGATGAAGCAACATGTTGTACAGTACTTGGTAAAGGTGGCTTTAATGTAAATAAGGTAAAATCTAAAGTGGACATAGAGGTTATGCATGAGAATCCTACGCAAGGCAAATTAGTGACCGACAGCAGGATATCAGCAATTCTTTGCAGACACCAAGGCCAAAATCTGCCCCACCTGCACCTTATCTGGAAGACAGCACCACCCCAACCACCTCCAGCCCCTCCACCACCAGGGTTCAGACACCCACACTACAAGTCCCAACCGCCTCCAGCCCCTCCACCGCCAGGGTTCAGACACCCACTCTACAAGTCCCAACCTCCTCCAGCCCCTCCACCGCCAGGGTTCGGACACCCACTCTACAAGTCCCAACCACCTCCAGCCCCTCCACCGCCAGGGTTCAGACACCCACTCTACAAGTCCCAACCACCTCCAGCCCCTCCACCGCCAGGGTTCAGACACCCACTCTACAAGTCCCAACCACCTCCAGCCCCTCCACCGCCAGGGTTCAGACACCCACTCGACAAGTCCCAACCACCTCCAGCCCCTCCACCGCCAGGGTTCAGACACCCACTCTACAAGTCCCAACCATCTCCAGCCCCTCCACCGCCAGGGTTCAGACACCCACTCTACAAGTCCCAACCACCTCCAGCCCCTCCACCGCCAGGGTTCAGACACCCACTCTACAAGTCCCAACCACCTCCAGCCCCTCCACCGCCAGGGTTCAGACACCCACTCTACAAGTCCCAACCTCCTCCAGTCCCTCCACCGCCAGGGTTCAGACACCCACTCTGCAAGTCCCAACCACCTCCAGCCCCTCCACCGCCAGGGTTCAGACACCCACTCTACAAGTCCCAACCACCTCCAGCCCCTCCACCGCCAGGGTTCAGACACCCACTCTACAAGTCCCAACCACCTCCAGCCCCTCCACCGCCAGGGTTCAGACACCCACTCTACAAGTCCCAACCACCTCCAGCCCCTCCACCGCCAGGGTTCAGACACCCACTCTACAAGTCCCAACCACCTCCAGCCCCTCCACCGCCAGGGTTCAGACACCCACTCTACAAGTCCCAACCACCTCCAGCCCCTCCACCGCCAGGGTTCAGACACCCACACTGCACGTCCCTACAGTGTCACGCATCATAATTAAGCAAGGACAAAAGAAAATCATTGCTGAAATTTGACACGATATTAATTCAGCATTTTTGAATATCACATTTATGAAAATGGGAAATAACAGTAATATAGCATAATTGTATGAGGTATTTGCAAATGATAAACATTACATCTTTTAAACGTTTAAATAATGTTGTTCTTTTGTATCATGTCAAATTGCCAATGAATAAATATTCCTGCTATACACCTGTTTGATTTCAATTTGCTGATTTCATTTATTCATTTGCTTGAAAGCTACCATATTACAAAACAGGCAGAAAATGCATATTCCTAAAAAAATGCATATTCCTCACAAAGTCTGTGATGATTATATATTGGTCACTTATAAACCATTGCATTACTGTGATTGGTTAAATAAGCTAGACTATATTTTATATGGAGCAGAATTCAAATATACAAGTCAATTTGGTAAATAACACTAATCGTGCATCTGACCAACATTTATGCAGTTCTACGTATGACATCATGATAATCAATTCTTAATCTTTCTCCCTGAGTCAACAAATCACTAAATCAGTCATCAATCTCTTAATAATCTAATATATAAAAACTTGGGATGATAAACAGGTCTATGTATCTTTGTATATTTATGTGAATGAGAGAAAATAACTCTTACATACAATCTATTCATGTACACCTGACCATGAAATTATGTCCAGCAAAGGTGGAGATCTTTATTGAACCTGCCATTGACCCAATCTACAAAAGGCCTGACATTCAGCTTGATCAAACGGGATGTTTACCTTTCTGAACCTGAGATAGATATCAGATATAATGTATTCACGTCCTGGCACCTCCACATGACGTCAACCTTTCCTACTTAATGGTCCTTATTATTATTGGATATTGCTAATGGAGGCTACATGTTGCAGATGCACTGTCCAATACTGGATATTGCTAATTAGGGCTACAGCCAGTTAATGTACATTGGATACTGACACTGTGAATGGGGATGTGGACCTGCTAATGACCATCTAAAATGTGTGGCACATTCAAGATAAAGTCATAGTTCAATAAAGCTGATATCATTCAGAAATCGTACAGTATTATATTGTGGGAAAATGTAGTTATATGTTTGGAAATAAGGAGGAATTATTAAGTCAGTACAAGTTTCCACTGTATCCGCCAATGTTGCTGCATACAAACTCAATTTGAATAAAGGAAATGTGTGTTGTAATAATGCTCAGATATATGTGGTGATTAGCCTTCTATTCTAAGACATGTGAGAGTAACCACACACCCTACTATTCTGAGTACGAATCTAAGCAAGCAAGCATTCACAGTATGATTCCAGTTCACATCTCTACAGGTACCCTGATCTGTCCTCTACATGGCAGACAGTTTGGCTCCAGTGAATAACACGCCATGTTTAGGTGCATAGTCTGTGCCCTTGAGAGGAGGTCTTGGTCGTGACCAGCACAGGAGCAATTTTGCTTGTGAATGCTCTATTTTCTGAAGATTGACAGCAATATCGACATGATTAAGCAAATATGATCTGTCTATTATGACATTGAGCTGTTTTCGCAAAATCATCAACATCTAATATTTTACAAAACAAAATCAGAGAAAAATATCATATTATATATATGTGAAATGTAGAGGATTATTTCTTTTGACTTTCAATATGTTTATGATTTATAGACAAACTCAACATTCATACATCACATAATATGCGTTGGATTGTGCATGACTTTGTGTGCATTAAATATTGTATTGACCTCATTTTAATGTCACTCATGAACTATCTCGTTATACAAATTATTATTTAGGATACATTTAAGGATACATTTCATTGGGTGCAAATACCTCAACAGCGCGATCACTATATGTTCATTTCTCTTCATTTGACCTCTATGTCCAATGGATTTCCTCCAGTTTAAGCAATGAGTAAAAGTACTCGGGAGCGAACCTATGTTGTACCTTGCGGGTGAGTAGATCTTCTTTTAGTCTGTTTTTGCTTTTACAGGCAGCCAATGCGAAGGTAAGGGGAATTTTGAAATTGATTCTGGCATAACCTGGGAGCAATTTACAAGGAGCAATGTAATTCCGTTACTTCCGTAAGCAGCGAGCTAATGCTGCACGTTGCACGTGGGTTAAACGTGTGCAATTGTTGTTGTCTTTTTAATAATGCCTGAGGAAACAATGTCTGAGGTAATAATGTTTCAAGGAAAGAAAATAATCAAAAAAATAAGCAAAACCAATTGGCCACCTGATATCCATCATATATGATAACAACTACCATCATCCTTAATTGCCGCAGTGAATACTGCCCGAGTCTAATCATGCGGGTAGTCTTTGTAAAGTGAACCAAATATTATTTAAATATATATATATATATATGACTAATTGATGACTTATTTAAGTATTTCAGTATAGTTTACTCTTAGCTCACTATTATTGATACAAACACTATGACCTTTTGATACCCGAGCTTTTCCATTCTTTGGTCTCGTCAATCTGAGACCAAAAACCCTCTCAGCTGAAGAAAATTCAAGGCGCCGACACCAAGAAAAATATTCCAGGAGCCAAACAAAACTCGTTATTTTCCAAGCGTAAGTAGCCATGTACAAGATGCTGGCGAAATAACTATATTACACTGCATGAAAGGAAACTGAGAGATTGAGGGGTGATAACGTATTCCTATGCGGAGCTGTCCATTTTATCGAGATTGGCAGGCTTCTCGTGAGACGTACAATCCCATTTTATTCTAAATTTAAAAAGTATCACATTATATATTCACAGGGTTATGCCCATACCGGATTATTGTAATAAAATTCAATGAATATATTGTAATAAAATTCAATGAATATATTGTAATAAAATTCAATGAAGTCCTAGATCTATATAATTTACATAATCATTTGACAGAACCAACGCATATTATGGGAAATACGCTCGACCTATTAATAACAGGCATACATAGTAATATAATTAAGGAACATATAGTTGATGAAAAAATATCAGATCACAATATATTAAGACTTACCTTAAATCTGCAGACTAAAGCCAATAACAAAAAAACTGTATCAAATAGAAATTACAAAAAAATGAATATAGATGATTTTAAAAGAGACATTGAGGAAATGTTCAACGATAGTCAATCTTATCAAGATGCAGATCTAAATGAATTACTTGATAAATATAACAAATTGACAATGGTACTTGACAAACATGCTCCTAATGTGGAGAAAACCATAAATATTAGGAAACCGGCACCGTGGTTATCTGATGATGTAAGGATTGAAAAAGGAAAGAAAAGAAGACTTGAAAGGAAACATGATAAAACTGGCCTCTCCTCGAATAAGATACAATTTAAAATACAGAGGAACAAATATAATAATATCATTAAGAATTCGAAAAACGATTATTATTCGGGAATAATAAATTCAAATAAATCGGATCCAAAAAAATTATTTAAAATATTAAATAAATTATTACATACTAAAGAGGACACTCCTTTCCCTAGTTATAATGACAAAAAGGAGTTAGCCTCAGAATTTAATAATTTTTTCCTTGAAAAAATTTCGAATCTCAGAGAGTCCGTGGACAAAATTGATAAAAATAATCAACAAATGAATGAGGAAGTCAGATTTGATACACAGTTGGTAAAATTCACATTGTTAAAAGTCACATGACAAGAAAATTGTGAAAATGCTTAAATTGAGCAGGTTCATAGAACAATGCACAGACATTAAATAAGTACTGGTTTTACACATTTTTATACATGGAAAACAGAGTTATGGGGGATCAAAGTGGCTGGCAAGCCACGCCCCTTTTTATATGGGTCAAATCTGGGCTGCTGAGAATTTGCCGGAAGTGACGCACCATCGCCCCCACTTGTTCACAACATAACATCATGGAAGACGAAGTCAGTGAGAGTCTTGAGGGATTGCAACTTACAAATAATAACAGTGGAAAGTATATGTTTGAACCATTGGTGGTGCAATTAGCACATGTCAATAGTGGGTTAGATAATGATTCTGATCACAGCAGTCATTTGGATTCTGCGTGTAGTGAGGGTGAAGATGGGGATACAGCCGGCCACCCATTTGAACTCCACACACTCGCCTCTGACCATGGGGGTTATCCAGATCCTACAACAGACAGAGCTGTCCCAGACTGGTAAGAACTTTACATTCTGCTTCATCTTTACCATATAATTCACTTTAAACAGCAGATGTATCTCACCATTAATGTATACACAAATAGTTATGTATGTGTGCAGAAAAGGGCTGAGGGTCTTTGTTTACAATTTGTAAGTGGGTCAGTGATGTGATTGTTCATAAAAATTAGTTTACACATGGTTTTCCTTTGTAGGTGTTCTTGCAAAAACTGTCACTTGATGCCAACTGCTGTCGAGAACAGGTGTTGTCACATGGGAGACTGTTCTAAAGAGGACAACAAAAGACTTTGGCAAACGGTAGAAGAAACTATCACCCAGCCCAAGTGCATCACAAATCATGAGGGATTTAGCCACTGTTGTCTCAGCATCCATGTTTTGGCCATGACATTGTATACTTATATTCATGATGATGGACCCCTGGGAGATGATGAGCTAATTCATGTGTAAGTACAGTAACAATTAACAAGTCTTATCATTTAAGACATTTTCCACCATTCTCTTAAGATAATCTTTGTTTATCAGATAAACAGTCCTCAAGCATTGATGCATCATGTTATGTATAATATTAAACTAGAAGTACTTATTTTCACAATTTCAGTAAAAACAATTATGATGTAATAAAAAGGTACAAATATTATTAAAATGAAAACAAATTACGGTACAAAAATGTACATGTATGTGACAAACTTGTCTTTTTTTATTTACAGTGTGTACAGATACCTGGCATATCGAAATTTTGTACGTTTCATATGGAGAATATTAGGATTCAAGAATCGTAAAGTAATTCCATCATGTGCAGTGCTACGTATAAGACAACACTTTCCATCAGAATCATATTGTGGTTTTAAGTATCCACAATAGATATAGTTTAGCTGTCATATTTTTTGCAAAACCGTGAGACATGATCAGCAATTAGCTTCTCTTTCCCTGTCTTCTCCAAGCCAGAAGTAAGAGTGTCCGGCATATTATACTCATATCGTGTCACAAGTGTCTCTGCCTGCTTGTAGGTTGGGAACTTCACTCTTAGCTGATACACCACTGCCATCAACTTTTTAACATAATCTAAAATCAAAGAGAAATATATGACTTTCATTTGTAAGAAAAAAAAAACAGTGAACATCTATATTATAAATATGTCATGACAATCTTACCATATGTACACGGCACTTTAACCTCCTTCACCACACCTCTATTTGAATCAAATTTTTGATATGAGACAACAAATTGTGGCTTTCCCCCATCAGTGACTTTCTGCTGCCTTTGGGTATTTTCATTGAAGTGAAGGGCAGCTAACAAAACTCTGTAATAAAATGAATGTGAATGTATACAGCTTATGATTTAATAAATATAAACATTGCAAATTAAGATGGCCCAGTTTTATATACTTATATGTGAAGGTGATATTAATTTTACCTGGCTTTCATAGCTGAATGGAAGAAATGGAGTGTCTTGGGGGCAAAAAAGCATACAATTTTGTGGTAGCTCTCTATTGACGCAGTCTGATCATAGGGAGATAAATGTCCAACATCTTTGACAAGGTGGGCATTTGTTACTACAAGCTCCAACTCTTTGTATGCCTTTGAACCTGCATTAAAAAATTGAAAGTTAATTGTAATAATTGCATAGTTACAAAGATTAAATGCACACATTTCACATTTAAAATGGCAGACAATAAAGAACTTACCAGGTTTTATCCATTCTCTTGGTTCCTCTGACAAGTCTTCATGTGCACACACTGGATACAGATCACCATGTCCATTGTGTTTATCAATGATGTGGTTCATAATGGATAGCCACTTGGCTTTCGCTAGTTCTCCATCACCATCACTACTAGTAGCTGACCAGAAAAGATGGTTGGTGATGCTTCTTGCCCATTTCTGTAGATCCTGAGAAGCTCTCCTTGTTGCTGCTTTCAGAATCTTCTTGTACACACCTAAGCATGAAAAGGAATAATTAAATTATAATTGAAGTGATAATTCACTTTTTATTTGAGTAACTAAGTATAGTGTCAAATCTGCCTAAATCAGTAGAGTAGTGACAAGACAGTTAGATTTACCAAGAAAAAGATACTTACTTTTTGCAACATGCCAAATATCAAACCAATGTTTGATATTTGGTTTTTCTGTCCTGAGGTATTTTCTCACACCTACATGCCTGTCAGTGACTATAGATTCAATGGGTACTCTCCTTCGCTGAAGTTCCCCAATAGACCTCTTAAATCCTTCAAGTTCCATTGCATTGGAGCTAGAACACTCATTTCTCTGGAAAAAAGTGAGATGTGAGATTATTCAGTGATCTTTTTATTTCACTTGTCTCAAAACAAATTACAGGATTGTGTAACAACAAGAATGCTATATAATACTGACCTGCACTAAATGAATCATGACAATTAGACCTGTAGCCATATCAAGCATGCAGTAGCTCATATATTTGGCCAAGTGTCCCGTTGAGTCAAACCTGCCATCTGACCCAAGTCTGGCTTTAGGACTTCTTCGCATGAGTCTCAACATATCATCCTGCTCCTCTTTCCAATGCTGTTAAGATAAAAGTAAAGTGAAACATCTGAATAACTGTCAAAGCTTATTTAATAATCTTATAATTTTTATTAAGTCTGATTGAAAATTTTGCCTGTTAGATTATCTACCTTGAAGACAGCTGGAATGAGGTAAAACTTCTGTATACGAATGAATGTCCGAGTTGTGATGGTGAATAAATTCAGATGCTTCATCATATTGACAGCTTTGGCTGCAGTGGAACCAGAGAATAATATGGCTGCAGAGATGTCAACATTCCCTCTTGGCATAGAACCCATCATTGGCTGACTTGTCCAAGTCTTTTGATGCCCATTGCTGCAAACAGCTAGCAATGTCACCATACTTCCCTTGCACCTCTGGAGGATAACTTGGCAGGGAAGCATGCACACTGTGCAAACAACTAGCAATGCATGAAGGCAGCTTTCATAAACAAGAAACTTTCTTTCTTCCAATGCAGGAGGATTTCCATGTAAGGTGTCATCACTGAAAATGAAACAATAACAAAAGCATCAATAATTGGGAGTCAAATATGCATAGATTCACATTTATTTTTAAAAATCAACATGCCTGAATTTTATTTTATTTACATGTAACTACTTACATGTCCTGTTCATCATCATTTTCATCTAGATCATCTGCACTTCCCACTTCTTCACCTGGGAGCCAATTTGGATCATTTCTGTCATCTGTCTCCATGGGCTCATCTTCAACAGATGATTCTATAGGGGGTAGTAAAAGGTCACATTGGATTTCAACTGTATATATGTCTGGGTGTCATTGTCCCGAGATTTCAACTCATACTGACTGCCTTTTTGCTTGGTAGATGGTTTCATATTTGCAAGAACAGACTTTTGAAACATCTGAAATTAGAATAAATTTTATTTGAATAAATATCAACATCAACATAATTATTACAACATAATTATTGTTTGATTTATTTAACTATGTTCACATCAGTATTTACAAAACAAGTTCTTATGGAAACACACAGATTAATGATATAATAATACCTCAGGGGGTAGCTCTGTTTGGATTGCAATACCAGGCGTCTCAGTCTCTGTTGGATCTTCACAGGGGATATCAGGATCATCTGACTCCTCCATGAGTGACTCCTCCAGTATCTAACAATGTAATATGATGAAGCTATTAATGACTCAGTTTAATAAATATATTAAATATCCTAATTTGTTTGTATATAGATCAAGAGTTTAAAAAACAGTAAAATATATTGTGCAATATTTAAGAAATGGATAAGTATATCAAGATATCAAAATTATAAATACCTTCAATTTCCTCCGTTTCTCAATTGCTTGAGATTGCCTCTCTTTCAATGGGCGATGTGCAAAAACAGATGGCACTGCATCCTTCTTCAAAACTGACTTAAATTTCATGCCCATACTCTTTAAAAGTTTGGGGCTTCTCTCATAATCAGAGTCAAGAAAGTGATCAGAGCACAGCATGCTGTTCTTTGTCACATGTTTCTCAGTGAAATCCTCCCGGTTTACTCTAACTATCCATTTTCTCAGCAAAGTGGGATCTTTCGGGAATGTGTGTCGCTGTACATCAGGACCACCCCTGTTTTTACAACCCCATGCTTTGCAATACACCATGTTTATCGGGATACAAACTGCACACAAGAAGTTGCAGGAGTGTCAGGCAGGTGTATCTGGAGGGGCGGGAGATGCAGCAGGGGCGCATCTACGTAGAGGCCTGCTGACCTAGTTTCCTGGTCAAGAGAGTAGGTTAATTACCCTGGGGGTTCAAAGATCCGGGATTATAGCAAAACTAGCCATCACTGTGCACAAATAACTATAAAATATCACTCAGAGATAGGAAGTCTAAAGATTTACCACTTAAAAAATTTCTTGTCATGTGACTTTTAAGTGATTCTGAAGTCAAAACAATAATTAAAGAATCTGCAAAGAAGTCATGTGAGCTGGCAACGGTTTCTTCCATGTAAAAAATTTATCAAGAATAAGAAATTGTTTAGATGAGGGAACAGCCAACACCCTTGCTCATGCATTTGTCACCTCTACCCTCGACTATGGAAATGCCCTTCTGGCGGGTCTACCTGAGTGTGAATTAGACAAATTACAAAAATTACAGAACGCTGCGGCCAGGGTAGTTGGGAAACTCAAAAAGAGAGATCATATCACGCAAAAACTTATGGAACTGCACTGGTTGCCAGTAAAAGCCAGGATTGATTTCAAAATATCTCTATTGACATGGAAGGTGCAAAATGGCTTTGCCCCGAAATATTTGTCTGATTTAATTAGAATATAAACAGTTGGGTATGGGACTGTGATCTAATGATAAGAATGAATACGTAGTACCTAAGACTAATATGAAATCTTATGGAGATAGGGCTTTCATGGCATATGCGCCAAGGAACTGGAATGCGCTGCCCCTTGAGGTGAAAAATTGTAAAACTGTTGAAACTTTCAAGAAGAAACTTAAAACATTTCTATTTAGAAAACACTATCTTAATGAAGCGCTTCGAGCAGACTTGGTCTGATATAGCGCTATATAAATCGTTATTATTATATTATTATTATTATTATTATTGCTCTGGGGTTTGGGGATATCAACAGATTAGAAAAATGATTGTGCACAGAGAGGATAACACATCAGAAAATTTGATAATATTTATTCTACTGTACTTCTTACCGAGGTGTTAAGAATGTTAATCCTTTATTTGATACACTAGACAGTGGAAATAAGTTAGAATTGTTAATGGGAGAAGATTTGGTCAAAGTTACAGTAAAGTGTTTGTGTAATTCAGGTTAAGCAAGTGGAAGGCTTATATTTACTTAAATGATTCCAATGATATACAATTTTTATCGCATACCACGAATCCCTCAATTCAAATGACTGAATTTAAAATCTTCTATACTAAGTTCTTTTGACATTTTACCAGCAAGTAAATCGCAAATATATTCTGAAAATGTAGAAAAAAGAAAGACTTTTTAAGGAAGAGACTAAGGTAGCTGTTTAATATGGAAACTACCCCCAAAAAGGATTATTTTTAAAAGTAGTAATTCACATGTATTTGTCTACCTTTAACTTCTCTGAGGTCATATATGTTGTACCCACAATATTGCCATGATCATTTCTATTCACAGTCGATTCAATATATATCCCTCTCAGTCACTGAAGATTATAAGCATGACACAGATCGGCTGGGTTATATTTCTCATCTCCTAAAAAGAAATACTTATATGTTTGAACTGGTGCAATTTATGTGTTTCTTTACAAAAATAATCTGTTGCCCTCAGGGGAATCATTTTGTGCCATGGTACATTGGCGAATCTCTTGCATCCGATAAGGTTTACAAAAGCCAAAAGTCAAAGCCACTATCGAATTTGTGGCATTTTATATGTTTTCTCATATTTCTTTGTGAAGATAATTGTTGTCTCATATAATTCTCAGTCTGAAGGCCTAATACATCTTCGCATCCTTTCATAAATGTCTGGAATTGTTACCCTGTAACATTTTATAAGACATGATAAAACAGCCCAGATAAAAGTCCATGACATTGATGGAATAAATTACATTAATACTCCAAGACCTGAGAGTGCCTAAATCACGTAGTTACTCCATTAGACTTGGACAGGACCATCCGTTGAACACCACTTTCCTGCTTAATATTTGTCTTGTTAACAGAGATGTGCCATTAAAACGTGAAGGGTGGGATGGACAATTTGAATGCGTTACTATCAGAAATGCAAATTAGACCGGATAGCTTAAATGTGCGGCAAAGCAGGCTGGATAGCTTGGATGTGCCTCTGTGATGCAAAGCAGGCTGGATAGCTTGGATGTGCCTCTGTGATGCAAAGCAGGCTGGATAGCTTGAATGTGCCTCTGTGAGGCAAAGTAGGCTGGATAGCTTGGATGTGCCTCTGTGATGCAAAGTAGGCTGGATAGCTTGGATGTGCCTCTGTGATGCAAAGTAGGCTGGATAGCTTGAATGTTCCTCTGTGAGGCAAAGCAGGCTGGATAGCTTGAATGTGCCTCTGTGAGGCAAAGTAGGCTGGATAGCTTGGATGTGCCTCTGTGAGGCAAAGTAGGCTGGATAGCTTGGATGTGCCTCTGTGAGGCAAAGTAGGCTGGATAGCTTGGATGTGCCTCTGTGAGGCAAAGCAGGATGGATAGCTTGGATGTGCCTCTGTGAGGCAAAGTAGGCTGTAGACTGGTGCCGCCCTCTGTGTATCCACACAGACAGGCACTGGCCACCATTTTGAAGCCCATGCTGAGCAGCTGTCAAACAACAAATCCACTGCACATTGACGATCCTTGGTTAGTACTTCTGGTTTTATATTGCACTTTCATACAGGTAGGGTTTGTGGACCTTCACAACACAAGAAATGTGGAATTCATTAAAATCTTGTAAAACTGCAGGGTAAAACTTGCATTTTTCCAATGAGTCATCCAACTTGCCTCAGATTAAATTTGTTCCCAAACTGCACACGATACGATAAAGTGATAAATGTATCATCTGTGAGTGTAATTGTAATCATAAGAAGTTAAATTAACCATTTATGCATGGAAAATGGGTTCCATTTCATGTTGTTGGATATGAGGAGTGCCTCAATATCGAGTGCATGAAATACCTGTATTATCGCCCATAAGGTTTTCCCTTTATTTTTATATCTATATTTATTCTGATCTTTTGCACTTTCTCATTGAACATTGGTAAACATGTCATTGTGATGATGTGAAAATTATGAGCAATTTGGTCGAATATTAGAGAAAGTGCACTACTTTTACTGATCTGAAGTCACTGAAATTAAAAAATCAAAACTCCTGAGACCACAGTTTCCTATTTGATATGTTGGACCAGGGCATACAAAAGTAGTACTTGATAATTTCCTTCTTTCCCTTATAATAACGAGATGCAGATCAGAGGAGATATAAAATGAATTGTGCTATTTAATACTACAATAATGGCCTGCTTTGCTGAAGTCTTTCAAAATATAATGAGACTATTCCTATATTCAACATCAAAATTGACTTGAAATCCTCTGATTTTAGAAAATAACATGCACTGCCCATCCAATTTAATTCATGACTCCAGTAGAACTTACAACTAACAATCAAACAGTTTTATACCCTTCAACATCAGATGTCAGTACTGTCTGAATACATTTCTTTTTTATTTCAAGACCACAGCAACATTTTGCCATTTACAAGTTGGCACAATCAGGTGAAAGTGGGTCAGTCAAATTATAGGAGTCACAGCAACGGTCAGAAACTCCATGATGCTGTGCTTCCAATGGTGCTTCTGAAGTCGCATGAAGTTTCTCCCTGGTTGTAGCCATGACGTCATGATTTTGGGCAAATATTAGAGAAAGTGCACCACTTTCACTGACATGAAGTCACTGAAAATCAAAAATTAAAACTGATGTGTTTTGTATTTTAGACTCCATGATGACGATGGTGTGGTTACCTTTCTTCCAGTTTGAAAGTGCAAATGTTTTATATCACCAGTGATGCTGCCAAAAGGTGGAAACTAGATGGTAAACACATGTTATCTTTGTTTTTCTGTTCATAAAAGTTTGTCATACTTGAAAATATTAATAAATCAGAAATGACACAGTAGAAACTCGATGATGAACATAGGGTAGCATTGATGTACATTTCTATGAACTCAGTGAAATCAGGTGTCCAGTGTAAAGCCAAAGGGTATACAGTTTCACTTCGAGCATTGTATTATATTTTATTTCAACATCAAACTAGACTTCTCAATGATAATGATTAACAAATTAATAATTAATTTTTTCTGCTGCATGAAGATCTGCCTAAACCTACTCAGTAGTTTGCATCCTTTCTGTGAAGGTATATTGATAACCAGAACCTGCATGAACCCTGCTTATTATCACCTGATAGTATGGACAGGCAGTCACCATGTATCACTTTGCACATCAGCAAGTATGGACAGGCAGTCACCATGTATCACTTTGCACATCAGCAACAATATACTTATGAAAGGATCCTTTTCCCGTCATATCCATACTGTCTGATAAGTGATGCATGGAGTCCAGCTGTGGAGGTGTTCTTTTGTTTGTTTTTTGTTGTTCTGTGAACACAACATTCCTTTATCATGGTTTTGACTTTTTCATGCAATTTTATTGGCTTATAAGACATGTTGATTTCACATTATGATTTTCAGATTAGGACTTCAGTTTGCTTTCCTCTACTCAATTTAATGCATGGTTAATGTTATTTGATATATCTCTTAATTTGCATGAATCTTGCTTCAATAAGTATAGTTTTAGTTGTTTTGCTCTTTAGATTACTAACAAAGTTCAGTTGAGTTGGCTCATGTTTATGGTCTATCCCTAACTGATGAGTCCTGGGTAGACTGTATGGGCCATTAACCTGTATCAGGACGAAACACTGCCAATAACCCATTATAAAAAATATCTTAAGTACCTGAAGGTATCAATAATTATTTTTTGTAGTAATCTACAACTTATAATATATTTTCATTGTTATTGGCAGTGTCTTAGGGGTGAAAATAATTAATTCTGGAGACAATTGTTTGAATAAAAAAACATAACTCAATACAATATGTGTAAATGAAGAATGACTTTAAAAAATATTATATTCCTTAAATGCTGAAAGACATTTGACATTTTTTCTGCTAAAAAGATACTGTTTAAATAAAAGTTGAAAAAAATCAAGCATGTTTTAAATGTAATCTTAATTGACTAAATTCTACAAATATTTTCAGTTCTTATCACCATGCATCATCATCACCAGCTAGTATGGTCTCCATGCATCATTCAATGTCACCAGCTAGTATGGGTAGATGGTCACCATGCATCACTCTACGTCACCAGCTAGTATGGTTACCATGCATCATTCAATGTCACCAGCTAGTATGGGCAGATGATCACCATGCATCACTCTACGTCACCAGCTAGTTTGGTCACCATGCATCATTCAACGTCACCAGCTAGTATGGGCAGATGGTCACCATGCATTACTCTACGTCACTAGCTAGTATGGTCGCCATGCATCATTCAATGTCACCAGCTAGTATGGGCAGATGGTCACCATGCATTACTCTACGTCACCAGCTAGTATGGTCGCCATGCATCATTCAATGTCACCAGCTAGTATGGGCAGATGGTCACCATGCATTACTCTACGTCACTAGCTAGTATGGTCGCCATGCATCATTCAATGTCACCAGCTAGTATGGGCAGATGGTCACCATGCATTACTCTACGTCACTAGCTAGTATGGTCGCCATGCATCATTCAATGTCTAGTATGGGCAGATGGTCACCATGCATTACTCTACGTCACTAGCTAGTATGGTCGCCATGCATCATTCAATGTCACCAGCTAGTTCGACAGACGGTTACCATGCATTACTCAACGTCACCAGCTAATATGGGCAGATGAAAACAAAACAAAACAAATCTAGAGAACAATGAAAATAAATCTGTCCGTAATGAAGCTAAATGCTTGCAGATAAATAAAAGCAGTAACCATAAATTAAGATAAGCAGATGTCCAAATCTGAAAATCATAATGTGAAACCAACATGTCTTATTAGCAAAAACAGTTACAAAAACAGTTACAAATAACATAATGCTTGTTGTAGAAATATATTTAACTTATTTTCATTTCCGTTAAAATCACTCTAAGCTGGGAAATCTCTTCACAAAAATAAAAAAAACAAAAAACAATCATAAATTGTTCTTCTTTTATTAAAATATTGAGAAATTTACCTGTGGAAATTTCATATTAAAAAAATCTGATCTAATATATATTCTTAATATGGAAAAAACACAATACAGCATATTTAACCAGAAAAACAAAAAAAGTCCCACAAGAATGTGACACAATCCAATTAGGGCAAATGAAATAAATAGAGTGAAAAAGGCAAAGTATCTTGGTGCAATTTTAGATGATGAGCTTAATTAGTATGATCATGTCAAAAGCATCATTGAGACTCAATTAAAGATAATACCTGGTAGGTCACTTCTTCTGAAAATCCTGTTTTCCAGAGATTGGTACACACCAACAATGGTATTACACAAGGAACTAAAACTGTTGACTGTAAAAAACAGTTTTCAATTGCAAATCTGCACATTTGTCAAAAATAAACATTTAGGTCATCTACCCCATGTGTTTGATGAATACTTTCCTACAAATAACTCAATACATGGTCATAACACAAGAAATTTGAGCAACATGCATGTCCAAAGAAAGAGAACAACAGTTGGTCAAAAAACAGTAAAATGTCAAGGTGTCAAAATTTAAAGAAGCCTTTTGGTGCAGTAAAAAACAGCACTACAATGGAGGGTTACAAGAGAAAAGCAAAGGAATTCTTCATCTGTTGCTACTAGCTGTTATCATAATCACATAACAAACATGCCACTTGTCGTACTCTTATATAAATAAATATGTTCATATGATATGGTTGAATCACCAAGGTTACCAGCTAGATAAGATTAATCTTTTCTGGTAACCGTTCATTTTCTAGATATTTCTTTTAAAGAATTGGTCTATATGTAAGTAAAATGTAAACATGTATTATATATATTATTTAATGTTGTAGAAAATGATAGATAAAAACATTCATTCATATATAAAATATTCATATATTAAAATTACATTTGTGAATATATTCCAATATTTGTTTAGTTTTGAGCATTTTCATTGACTTTGTTATTTTGTATTTGTTGATATGAAAATAAAATCTTTTACATTTGAGATAATGCAATAATGCTTTAAAGCCAAAGCTGTGCATGTGGCACCACAAACTAAAATTTTATTAAGTTACAAGCAAATTATTTCACTGGTGATGATGATTGATGCATGTTGACCATCATTCCATACTATCTGCTGACATGGATTGATGCAGGAATTAATTAAATTATTCACCTTTTGCCTCCCTCACCCTTTTTTCCCAGAATTGGAACAGGGCCTGTAAATTGTACTGCAATGTGAAATTTCATAAACATTTTATATTTTTTTATATTTTCATGCAGAGTAAAGAATAACATTTCCAATAAAAAGACAACCAAAGTGCTTTAACTATTTCAGCTGGTAGCTATTGATGCATGGTGACCATCTCCTCATGTTATCTGGTGAGGCATGCATGGTGACTGTTAATACTACCCAGTGATGATGCAAGATGAAATGCAATAGAAGTCTCCTGCCACATGGCTCAATTTATGTAAACAAACCATTACTGTGATCTGATTGGCTGAGGCCCGGTGGGAAATTAGGTCAATGTGAAGGTCATATTACCCAGTGCCTGTCCGATGTTCTTGACACTCGGCGGGGGACCAGTCTAAGTAGGTTGGATAGCTTGGATGTGCCTCTGTGAGGCAAAGCAGGCTGGATAGCTTGGATGTGCCTCTGAGAGGCAAAGTAGGCTGGATAGCTTGGATGTGCCTCTGTGATGCAAAGCAGGCTGGATAGCTTGGATGTGCCTCTGTGAGGCAAAGCAGGCTGGATAGCTTGGATGTGCCTCTGTGAGGCAAAGTAGGCTGGATAGCTTGAATGTGCCTCTGTGAGGCAAAGCAGGCTGGATAGATTGGATGTGCCTCTGTGAGGCAAAGTAGGCTGGATAGCTTGAATGTGCCTCTGTGAGGCAAAGTAGGCTGGATAGCTTGGATGTGCCTCTGTGAGGCAAAGTAGGCTGGATAGCTTGGATGTGCCTCTGTGAGGCAAAGTAGGCTGGATAGCTAGGATGTGCCTCTGTGAGGCAAAGTAGGCTGGATAGCTTGAATGTGCCTCTGTGAAGCAAAGTAGGCTGCATAGCTTGGATGTGCCTCTGTGATGCAAAGCAGGCTGGATAGCTTGGATGTGCCTCTGTGATGTGCCTCTGTGAGGCAAAGTAGGCTGGATAGCTTGGATATGCCTCTGTGAGGCAAAGTAGGCTGGATAGCTTGGATGTGCTTCTGTGAGGCAAAGCAGGCTGGATAGCTTGGATGTGCCTCTGAGAGGCAAAGTAGGCTGGATAGCTTGAATGTGCCTCTGTGATGCAAAGTGGGATGGATAGCTTGGATGTGCCTCTGTGAGGCAAAGTAGGCTGGATAGCTTGGATGTGCCTCTGTGAGGCAATCAGGCTGGATAGCTTGGGTGTGCCTCTATGAGGCAAAACAGGCTGGATAGCTTGGATGTGCCTCTGTGAGGCAAAGTAGGCTGGATAGCTTGAATGTGCCTCTGTGAGGCAAAGTGGGATGGATAGCTTGGATGTGCCTCTGTGAGGCAAAGTAGGCTGGATAGCTTGGATGTGCCTCTGTGAGGCAAAGCAGGCTGGATAGCTTGGGTGTGCCTCTATGAGGCAAAACAGGCTGGATAGCTTGGATGTGCCTCTGTGAGGCAAAGCAGGCTGGATAGCTTGGATGTGCCTCTGTGAGGCAAAGTAGGCTGGATAGCTTGGATGTGCCTCTGTGATGCAAAGCAGGCTGGATAGCTTGGATGTGCCTCTGTGAGGCAAAGCAGGCTGGATAGCTTGGATGTGCCTCTGTGAGGCAAAGCAGGCTGGATAGCTTGGATGTGCCTCTGTGAGGCGAAGTAGGCTGGATAGCTTGGATGTGCCTCTGTGAGGCAAAGTAGGCTGGATAGCTTGGATGTGCCTCTGTGAGGCAAAACAGGATGGATAGCTTGGATGTGCCTCTGTGAGGCAAAGTAGGCTGGATAGCTTGGATGTGCCTCTGTGAGGCAAAGCAGGCTGGATAGCTTGGATGTGCCTCTGAGAGGCAAAGTAGGCTGGATAGCTTGGATGTGCCTCTGTGGTGCAAAGCAGGCTGGATAGCTTGGATGTGCCTCTGTGAGGCATAGCAGGCTGGATAGCTTGGATGTGCCTCTGTGAGGCAAAGTAGGCTGGATAGCTTGGATGTGCCTCTGTGATGCAAAGCAGGCTGGATAGCTTGGATGTGCCTCTGTGAGGCAAAGCAGGCTGGATAGCTTGGATGTGCCTCTGTGAGGCAAAGTAGGCTGGATAGCTTGAATGTGCCTCTGTGAGGCAAAGCAGGCTGGATAGCTTGGATGTGCCTCTGTGAGGCACAGTAGGCTGGATAGCTTGAATGTGCCTCTGTGAGGCAAAGTAGGCTGGATAGCTTGGATGTGCCTCTGTGAGGCAAAGTAGGCTGGATAGCTTGGATGTGCCTCTGTGAGGCAAAGCAGGCTGGATAGCTTGGATGTGCCTCTGAGAGGCAAAGTAGGCTGGATAGCTTGGATGTGCCTCTGTGGTGCAAAGCAGGCTGGATAGCTTGGATGTGCCTCTGTGAGGCATAGCAGGCTGGATAGCTTGGATGTGCCTCTGTGAGGCAAAGTAGGCTGGATAGCTTGGATGTGCCTCTGTGATGCAAAGCAGGCTGGATAGCTTGGATGTGCCTCTGTGAGGCAAATTAGGCTGGATAGCTTGGATGTGCCTCTGTGATGCAAAGCAGGCTGGATAGCTTGGATGTGCCTCTGTGAGGCAAAGCAGGCTGGATAGCTTGGATGTGCCTCTGTGAGGCATAGCAGGCTGGATAGCTTGGATGTGCCTCTGTGAGGCAAAGTAGGCTGGATAGCTTGAATGTGCCTCTGTGAGGCAAAGCAGGCTGGATAGCTTGGATGTGCCTCTGTGAGGCAAAGTAGGCTGGATAGCTTGAATGTGCCTCTGTGAGGCAAAGTAGGCTGGATAGCTTGGATGTGCCTCTGTGAGGCAAAGTAGGCTGGATAGCTTGGATGTGCCTCTGTGAGGCAAAGTAGGCTGGATAGCTAGGATGTGCCTCTGTGAGGCAAAGTAGGCTGGATAGCTTGAATGTGCCTCTGTGAGGCAAAGTAGGCTGCATAGCTTGGATGTGCCTCTGTGAGGCATAGCAGGCTGGATAGCTTGGATGTGCCTCTGTGAGGCATAGCAGGCTGGATAGCTTGGATGTGCCTCTGTGAGGCATAGCAGGCTGGATAGCTTGGATGTGCCTCTGTGAGGCAAAGCAGGCTGGATAGCTTGAATGTGCCTCTGTGAGGCAAAGTAGGCTGGATAGCTTGGATGTGCCTCTGTGATGCAAAGCAGGCTGGATAGCTTGGATGTGCCTCTGTGAGGCAAAGTAGGCTGGATAGCTAGGATGTGCCTCTGTGAGGCAAAGTAGGCTGCATAGCTTGGATGTGCCTCTGTGAGGCAAAGCAGGCTGGATAGCTTGGATGTGCCTCTGTGAGGCATAGCAGGCTGGATAGCTTGGATGTGCCTCTGTGAGGCAAAGCAGGCTGGATAGCTTGGATGTGCCTCTGTGAGGCAAAGTAGGCTGGATAGCTTGAATGTGCCTCTGTGAGGCAAAGTAGGCTGGATAGCTTGGATGTGCCTCTGTGAGGCAAAGTAGGCTGGATAGCTTGGATGTGCCTCTGTGAGGCAAAGTAGGCTGGATAGCTAGGATGTGCCTCTGTGAGGCAAAGTAGGCTGGATAGCTTGAATGTGCCTCTGTGAGGCAAAGTAGGCTGCATAGCTTGGATGTGCCTCTGTGATGCAAAGCAGGCTGGATAGCTTGGATGTGCCTCTGTGATGTGCCTCTGTGAGGCAAAGTAGGCTGGATAGCTTGGATATGCCTCTGTGAGGCAAAGTAGGCTGGATAGCTTGGATGTGCTTCTGTGAGGCAAAGCAGGCTGGATAGCTTGGATGTGCCTCTGAGAGGCAAAGTAGGCTGGATAGCTTGAATGTGCCTCTGTGATGCAAAGTGGGATGGATAGCTTGGATGTGCCTCTGTGAGGCAAAGTAGGCTGGATAGCTTGGATGTGCCTCTGTGAGGCAATCAGGCTGGATAGCTTGGATGTGCCTCTGTGAGGCAAAGTAGGCTGGATAGCTTGGATGTGCCTCTGTGAGGCAAAACAGGCTGGATAGCTTGGATGTGCCTCTGTGAGGCAAAGTAGGCTGGATAGCTTGGATGTGCCTCTGTGATGCAAAGCAGGCTGGATAGCTTGGATGTGCCTCTGTGAGGCAAAGTAGGCTGGATAGCTTGAATGTGCCTCTGTGAGGCAAAGTAGGCTGGATAGCTTGGATGTGCCTCTGTGAGGCAAAGTAGGCTGGATAGCTTGGATGTGCCTCTGTGAGGCAAAGTAGGCTGGATAGCTAGGATGTGCCTCTGTGAGGCAAAGTAGGCTGGATAGCTTGAATGTGCCTCTGTGAGGCAAAGTAGGCTGCATAGCTTGGATGTGCCTCTGTGATGCAAAGCAGGCTGGATAGCTTGGATGTGCCTCTGTGATGTGCCTCTGTGAGGCAAAGTAGGCTGGATAGCTTGGATATGCCTCTGTGAGGCAAAGTAGGCTGGATAGCTTGGATGTGCTTCTGTGAGGCAAAGCAGGCTGGATAGCTTGGATGTGCCTCTGAGAGGCAAAGTAGGCTGGATAGCTTGAATGTGCCTCTGTGATGCATAGCAGGCTGGATAGCTTGGATGTGCCTCTGTGATGTGCCTCTGTGAGGCAAAGTAGGCTGGATAGCTTGGATATGCCTCTGTGAGGCAAAGTAGGCTGGATAGCTTGGATGTGCTTCTGTGAGGCAAAGCAGGCTGGATAGCTTGGATGTGCCTCTGAGAGGCAAAGTAGGCTGGATAGCTAGGATGTGCCTCTGTGATGCAAAGTGGGATGGATAGCTTGGATGTGCCTCTGTGAGGCAAAGTAGGCTGGATAGCTTGGATGTGCCTCTGTGAGGCAAAGTAGGCTGGATAGCTTGGATGTGCTTCTGTGAGGCAAAGTAGGCTGGATAGCTTGGATGTGCCTCTGTGATGCAAAGTAGGCTGGATAGCTTGGATGTGCTTCTGTGAGGCAAAGTAGGCTGGATAGCTTGGATGTGCCTCTGTGATGCAAAGTGGGATGGATAGCTTGGATGTGCCTCTGTGATGCAAAGTGGGATGGATAGCTTGGATGTGCCTCTGTGAGGCAAAGTAGGCTGGATAGCTTGGATGTGCCTCTGTGATGCAAAGTGGGATGGATAGCTTGGATGTGCCTCTGTGATGCAAAGTGGGATGGATAGCTTGGATGTGCCTCTGTGAGGCAAAGTAGGCTGGATAGCTTGAATGTGCCTCTGTGATGCAAAGTAGGCTGGATAGCTTGGATGTGCTTCTGTGAGGCAAAGTAGGCTGGATAGCTTGGATGTGCCTCTGTGATGCAAAGTAGGCTGGATAGCTTGGATGTGCTTCTGTGAGGCAAAGTAGGCTGGATAGCTTGGATGTGCCTCTGTGATGCAAAGTGGGATGGATAGCTTGGATGTGCCTCTGTGATGCAAAGTGGGATGGATAGCTTGGATGTGCCTCTGTGAGGCAAAGTAGGCTGGATAGCTTGGATGTGCCTCTGTGAGGCAATCAGGCTGGATAGCTTGGATGTGCCTCTGTGATGCAAAGTGGGATGGATAGCTTGGATGTGCCTCTGTGAGGCAAAACAGGCTGGATAGCTTGGATGTGCCTCTGTGAGGCAAAGTAGGCTGGATAGCTTGGATGTGCCTCTGTGAGGCAAAGTAGGCTGGATAGCTTGGATGTGCCTCTGTGAGGCAAAGCAGGCTGGATAGCTTGGATGTGCCTCTGTGAGGCAAAGCAGGCTGGATAGCTTGGATGTGCCTCTGTGAGGCAAAGTAGGCTGGAAAGCTTGGATGTGCCTCTATGAGGCAAAGCAGGCTGGATAGCTTGGGTGTGCCTCTATGAGGCAAAACATGCTGGATAGCTTGGATGTGCCTCTGTGAGGCAAAGTAGGCTGGATAGCTTGGATGTGCCTCTGTGATGCAAAGCAGGCTGGATAGCTTGGATGTGCCTCTGTGAGGCAAAGCAGGCTGGATAGCTTGGATGTGCCTCTGTGATGTGCCTCTGTGATGCAAAGTAGGCTGGATAGCTTGGATGTGCCTCTGTGAGGCAAAGCAGGCTGGATAGCTTGGATGTGCCTCTGTGAGGCAAAGCAGGCTGGATAGCTTGGATGTGCCTCTGTGAGGCAAAGTAGGCTGGATAGCTTGGATGTGCCTCTGTGATGCAAAGCAGGCTGGATAGCTTGGATGTGCCTCTGTGAGGCAAAGTAGGCTGGATAGCTTGAATGTGCCTCTGTGAGGCAAAGCAGGCTGGATAGCTAGGATGTGCCTCTGTCAGGCAAAGTAGGCTGGATAGCTTGGATGTGCCTCTGTGAGGCAAAGTAGGCTGGATAGCTTGGATGTGCCTCTGTGAGGCAAAGTAGGCTGGATAGCTTGAATGCGCCCCTTTACAGATAGTGAAATAATCTAGTAATCACGTTTTATATTCCCCAAGTAGTGATTGTCCAGACGTTTCCACTTCCAGCTTTGTGTAATATTAAGCCAGCATAATAATATGCTCTTAAAAATATGGACCAAACGAGGAGTCGAGATATCTGGTTACCGAGTGCCTTATTTCATGAGATCTAGTTCGATTGCATCATAAGAGAATTGCAGAATATTTGAAACAGAGTGGAATCAATGATTCAAGAAGATCTGGACTTATAGTTTATAGTTTTAGCATTTGAGTCATGCATTTCAATCAAAGCATTTGAGGCATAGCATTGAGTCCGCGTGTTATGCCTAAGCAGAGTCGTAGCATTTGAGGCAAAGCATTTGTTGCATAGCCTTTAATGTCATAGCATTTGAGCCATGGCAATTTGTGGACAGCACTAAACCTAGTCTTTGATAACGTGATAGGCTTGCTAAGATTAAAGCCAAATGTTATGACCGGGGTTTGGGAGGGCTTTGAATGGTGCTGCACAGTTATCGCAACCTACCTGAGTGATATGATGTCAAACATTGTTTTGAACCAATTCTGAATCGAGCCGAGTTCTGATGTAAATCTTGTCAAATTCATCATTCGATTAAACGAATGTTGTCAAGGTTGAATGCATAATAGTGGCTGGTTTATGATGGTTCAGATTTTAGGATATTTTTTTATGTTCAATTTTAGGTATTTCGGGTATTTTTACTAATATCTTTTTTATTTTAGGCATAAATCTACTGAATAAATAGTTACAATATTTTTTTGTAAATTTATATGTAATTTGCTTCAGAATTAGGATTTGAAAGATTAAATAGATACTCCTCGTCGCTAGCCATTTTACACTGTACGCCACCTATCGGTGTGATTTCACCTGTCTCTTGTTGTATTTTAGTGTACGGCTAGGTCGCGAGCGTTCGGCATTGCCATGATTATGCCCTGGCTGTGTTGTGAGCGTACAGAACAGCGTGAAATATTCGGAGCAGTTCCAAGGTGGCTCTCCCTGCAGCTGTTTTGTCATCATGACGTGGAGCATAAACCGCTGTGTCAGTGACCCTGCTAATAATGCATAACTAACGGCAGTATGCGTTGCAAGCCTTGAGCATCATTAGCTACTGAGCGAGTTTGCCCAAAGTCTATAAGAAATCAGCTATGTTTGGTGTAACTGAGAGTGTTGACATTAAGAAAATAATATTGGTTTCCATTTTCACCTGAGATGTAAGTTCTCAGGAAAAGGGAATGGTGGGTCTTTGAAGACCATACACATAAAATCTAGACATACAATTCGTTAAAGAGGAATTTTGCTTTTGTATTAACAATCTTTTCAGTAAAATTGAGCTCATATTCGATCAGATAAAACGCTACTCGTTATAAAATGGCAGACTTCGCTTCCTTACCATTCTAGACTCACTCCCTGGGATTAATTTAAGATTTCCCACTTATGTATACTATGATTGTGGTATTTATGGGTATTCATGCTATCATAAATCTTTTCTTGCTAGGTCTAATCCTACGTTTCATGGATTCAGGGTATTTTTATGTCTCTTTTCTATTTGAAATTGGAGCACTGTCAATTAATGTATGTCAAATGAAACACAATCTGTCTCTATTTGGAAACACTATATTGAGCATAAACGTTTTTGTGAAACACATTTGGTAAAATGCTATATTGTGTTTTATAATGAAACACAATGTTATGTTTAATGCTCTGTCCCGGAAATTAAGCATAATAATGTGTTTAACCGTAATATTGTGTTTATTCAAAACATTTTATACATTCAACAAAAATGAAAAACAACTGATAGGCATTCTATATTCCAAACTTGTCCCAAAATGATATTAATGCATTGATACATTATCAAACCATACATGCATGGTAATAATTCTAAATTCTTGTGAAATCATCAGTTGATTGTTTTTGATACAGGTGGTCAAGCAAATGTCTTTGCAAATATAAATTATTCTTCACATTTCCTTTGTCGATGTATCATACTGAATCCAGATTGTTAAAGATAATCCACATATGCGCCATCTGAGATGCACTATATCTAACTTGACCTCGCATACAATTTTATTCCTTGATACACTTCTCTATACAGTCTCTTCATGCCATTTCGTGTAAACATTTGTCGTTAGATTGTCCTGCTCAGTGTAGATAACTTGGATGCCTTCTTTTACAGGATAGGTCATTGGGATGCCAACCTGCCCAGTGTTTGTACTTGATATTCCTTCAAATCTCAGCCAAGATAGGTACCTGGGATGCCCTCCTGCAGCTGTAGGCATTGACTTCAATTATTTTCTACAGTGTTTGTCCTTCAGCATCTGTAGATATAAAAAGGAAAAGCATATCACTACTATGTTTAAGCTTTTATTCTTTAATAAACTTTTATTAATTGAAATATAGGAACTGTCTTCACTATTTCATTCAAACGGGCTTCTAGCATGCAAACTAATTGTATTTCATAAATACAAATCACATAAGTTTGAATAAACCTGAGGTTGAAATATTGAAGATTTTGGAAAAAGACGTCTTAATAGAATAAAATGTACATGAGTTGTGAGTATAGAAAACACCTTACAATGATTTTATTCTTATTAATACCATGAAAATTAAATAAAAACCCTTAATTAAACAATATTATTGTCTAAAATGTTTTTCCAGTATTACATATAAGTTCTTAATTAGTTTCAGTCAGTATGAGCCTGTCACAAAGATTGTGTTTCACAAAAACATTATATACAAGCTGTGTGTTAGGTGTTTTCTTAGCAGTTTTGTGTGTCACCAACACACAATATCCACATGAAAACATTATATTATGCGTAAGTGAGACGGGTATTTTTGAGAGTTAGTGTCTGGTGTATCAGAGACAATACACATTCATAAATCATGTTATGGTTTATTCAAGAGCACCTAAAGCCTGGATGTGGATTTTCACAAATAAGCAGTCTTTTATAGGATAATAATGGTCAATAAACTTAATACAAAGTGTCTCAAATAAATTTAAAATATGGCCTAGTTTCTCTAGCCAATCACATATCAGTATTGCTGTACTTTGTATCACGTAATGTATGGTTTATAGATGGCCTCACTGCAGACACGTAATCCAAAGGTCATGGGTTCGATCCCCGACCATGCCAAGATAGAATTCATGATATAATTTCACACATGAGCTGAGGCCCGTGCCAAAGGGTCAACCCGTTGTCCTTGTAAATCTGTGACTGTGTGGGTTGTCATGTCAAGGATCTGCGACATGACAATTCAGTAAGGCAGCACTATATCTGCTACAAGTAGGTCTCATCACGAAGATAAATATAGTCCCTCTGTGAGATCCTATCACTTATGAGGTTCTGATAGAGGATTAGACGAGGGTTCAATCAGAGCTACCATTTGAGTATTTAAATTATGCGACTGATATCAGCCTATCAGAAGCCACGGATCGTGGCACAGTTGGTTAGATCGCCAGCTTATCACTACAAGTTCCTCTGTGGTGATCCAAAGGCTGTGGGTTCGATCCCTGGCCATGTGCCTAAAGGGTTAACCCGTTGTCCTTGTAAATCTGTGACTGGGTGGGTTGTCATGTCAAGGACCTGCGACATGACAATTCAGTAAGGCAGCACTATATCTGCTACAGGTAGGTCTCATCACGAAATGACTGAAATTATGTTGAAAGTGATGTAAACCCCCAAACAAACAAACAAACAAACAAATCAGTCTATCAGTGAGCAGCTGCCTGTACATTCCTGTAAATATCCGTAACAATGACATATTTTCCATCCTACTGTATATTTTTGTATTTATAAAATCCATTATATTTGTCAAGCAAATATCAAGCCACATCTGCGGCACAATTGGTTAGAGTGTCAGCTTATAGGCACCAGTTCCTCTGTGCATTCATGTTCACATTTCTCATTATAGATCTCGTCATGAAATAATGTTAAACAAAAACAAAAGTATGAAAAAAAAAATGAATATTGCATTATTTTAGTGAAGATCGTTTATAAATGGTTAACTGGACTAAAAATTATTTTCCTTCTAATATTGAATTGGACATAGATTAACTACATTATTAAAGTTTATTTTCTTGAGAGGGTCCATATGATGTAGTCAGGTGTGGGATGGAAATGACGAGGCTTGTTGTCAGGTGCAATAAATCATGAACACACCCCTTTTTGTTAGGTCAGGTAGGGTAGACTGTGTATTACTGATTGTTGTTGCTGTTGTATGGGTACCGAACGTGGTGACTTGCAGATGTATTTTTATTGCAGTATTTTCAGGAACGTAATCTGCATATTGTATAGCAACTTATCATTATTTTTCAAAAGCCTTTTCAAATAGATTGATTTTTCTATTTTGAGTTTATAGTCCAGTCCATTGTATAAGATGTAAGTCTTCAGAAAAATGTCTAATTATCCCCATACACAAAATACTTGTTATTACGTGCATGCACCTGACACGTTTTTCTGTTTTCCGAGATTTTTTAAAGCATAAACACTTGGTGACTGTGTCGGTCGATAAATGCCTCAAAATATCTTAAGGGCCCAAAATCGCGATGAATTAATTGAATTCTTTGTCATACCGGTAATGGAATGTTATTAGCCCTATCCTATTTGTGTAAAGCAATACTTATCAATGAAAGTTTTCATGAAACCAAATTAGATCTAATCATTCTGTAGGTAACATATATACAACACCTGTCCTGCTGTAAATCAATCATGAAACATTAATTATAAATCAGTATATGTGATATTGTGATTGCCATGTGGGAATCTCCCTCTGAATGTATGCATTCCCTCCTACCCATATCTGCATGGATTGTAAAAACAGTTTACTTAACTAAATCATGAAATCATTATGGACAAGGCAGTTGAGATGAAGGCCAGTGTCACAGTGCTAGAACTCTATCAATCTCCTGTTTTAGTCTACAGCGCAGTGGGCTGTAATTGGGTATGTATAGGAATGAAGGCTTTCTGCATGCTTGTTTGTCAAACCTGAACAGTTTGACATTTGATGAAAATTAGGAAGCTGATTTGACTGAGGTACAGCCCCCTCCCCCAAGGAATGGACCCTCACAGCATAACAAGGTTCATAGGGGATGGTAACAGTCACGCAGCTGAGGGATTTTGCGTGTAAATTTCCTGATGTTGACTCGATTTCAATGTCCGTATCAATGTTCATCATGTAGTATATGTATATTGAACTATTTAATAAATGTTATTTAAAAATCGTATCTCTCATGAAACCATCAATGTGATAGGAATGGTAATTAATTGATAATTATATGAAACAATATTTTTTCAATGGATAAGGATTCTTAATAAAAAGGTGTTCTCAATATGAAAAGAAGTACTGTGTTCTGAGGTCAAGTACACCGCCATAAAACTCACCTTTTAAACAAAAAACTAGAATAAAACTTCGGATAAAAGGGAAAGGGAATAGTCATGACGTATTTCTCAAATTGAAACCTGCTTGTTGAACCTGATTTGACAGATAATCACATTTTATGATATGTTGTATGTGTAGACATGCCCAAACAATCACGAGATTATTTTAAACGTCATTTTCGTGTTTCAAGGAAACACACTTCTGCGTGGTTGAGAGGTGTGTAGGCCAGAAGAGGGAGGCTTTTGAGGGATGTGTGGCAATATTAGAATCAACATTACTTCATACAAGTATTACTTTAAAGGGAAATGGGCAATGATGTTATATAGAGCAAAGAGCAGAATAAATACTAACATTCCAGCCAACTTCAAATTCTTTTCAGCTTACTTTTCAATAAATAATTGAGGGGGTACAAATAATGGTAACATCAATAATAATAATAATAATAATAATAATAATAATAATAATAATAATAATAATAATCATAATCATAATCATAATAATAATAATCATAATAATAATAATAATAATAATAATAATAATAATAATAATAATAATAATAATAATAATAATAATAATAATAATAATAATAATAATAATTTGTATGCTGATATTACACTCCAATTATACCATTATTCCATGCTAAATGCTAACTAAAATTTATCCCTGAAATAAGTTCTCGATCTCTCATGACAGTAGACATATTTCCTTTTAATAATTCATAATCCATATAAGCCATTACCTTGAAAGAAGTTGGATATTTTTAAAAACATTTTAGCATTTAAATCGAAGGAAGCACCTCAACAGGATTCTCATGCTTCATAACGTGAGTACAGTGGGCAGCTGCGGTTAGAAGACTTGTAACTCTCCCAACCCACGATACTAATCTGAGCCAGGACTTCCCGGATGTCATGCCAATATCACGGACTTTTGACACGTCTGGTGAATACTGCCATAAAAAGAACAAGAATGCAATGTAGGGGGAGTATGAATTTAAATATCAGCAAGACAATCACAAACATGATTTATAGCGTTCACACAAATGATTGATACAACCTTGGAGAAATTTCTACAAGATACAACCAACGTTTATGTCTAACTTTGTCATGTTGATGGTTGATAAAAAAAGATGATGAGAAAATCTCTGGTATGTTTAAGTAAAATTTATTTATTTATTTATTAATTCATTTTTTTTAATTTTTTTTTATAATTATTTTTTTATTTATTTATCTATTTACTTACTTACATACTTACTTGTTTTTTTCTTTGTTTGTTTCTTTGTTTGTTTTGTCTGTCTGTCTGTCTGTCTGTCTGTCTGTCTGTCTGTCTGTCTGTCTGTCTGTCTGTCTGTCTGTCTGTCTGTCTGTCTGTCTGTCTGTCTGTCTGTCTGTCTGTCTGTCTGTCTGTCTGTCTGTCTGTCTGTCTGTCTGTCTGTCTGTCTGTCTATTTACCTATTTATGTATTTTTGTCATTTATTTATTTATTTGTTTATTTATTTCTCAAAATCCATTATCAGAGGAGTGATTGGTCCTGAAAATGAGGGTTTTTTTTATCAGTAAAAGAATTTCAGAGTTGGTTTTGGCTAATTTTGGTTAATAGCCAACTTTTGTGTCACCAAAGTAAATAGCTAACTTTTGTGTCACCATAACACAAATGGCAAGGTTGTTGTGAGATTTCAACAGCAAAATCAAAACGGAGGGAAGGACCTCCTGTTGCGCAAATTGGAATCAAATCAGTTTTTTATGAAAGATTTGATCTTGTTATTTTACAATTAACTGTATGATTAAGGTTGACATTTACATGCACAGTGAATGTATATAATATATAATTGGACTTTTGAATCTTGGCAACCTCCACGTGTTATACGTCATCAGTTTGTGGGGCAGTCTAATATTCCGGCCAAATTTGCATTTCCTGACTATACGGAATCTACCTCGAATAAAACATATAATGTATGAACAAATCTTAAAATGGAGAATTACCAAAAAAAGAACATTGAAAAAACTTCATTTATATTATTTTGATGAATTCCCTGCGGAGAATATCTTTGCTCCCTTTTGATGAAATATGAAATATATAAGTGTGGAAATAATATCGTTTTTAACAGCACAATATAGTTTCTTTCTTTTTTTTTAAAGAAATCTTACTCGCTAGAAACAAAAATATATTCTCCACCTCCACCTAGCACAGGTAGGCACCCATGACTTTGTAATGGCGTTGTATGTGACTGTTTTTGGAGAAGAGGAAATAGCAGAAATGATTAAGACTTTATATCTATCACGCGGCAGGTGTTGAGGAGATCAGTTTTATCACACGTTCTCAAGTTGGCTTCCGTCATGAACTTCAGGACGGCAATAAATGGCATCTTCATATCGCCATTACATTTTTGTATTGTTCTGTTTTTTGTGTACGCTTGGGTAAGAAATGGTTGTATTCAAATCCCTGAACTCTGCCATATGAATAATCCCGAGTCAGCCTTATGATAATTTGATCTAAAGAAGAGGCATTTGAATTTTCCTGATTATTATTTAAATGGTGAACAGTTAAAGGTATTTAGTAAAATAAAGTATATCAGCCATTGTATCTCAGATGATTTCAGAGATGGTAAAGATATTTGCAGGCAATGTTGTAAATTATGTGGACAAGGCAATGTACTTGGAAGAAATTTTCACATGTGCATTATTTATGTCAAATTTAATTTGTTTAAACCATTTTGTGCACCTTTATACACAGCTCAACTGTGGTGGATTTGTTTTATGAATACAGCCTCAACAAGCTTAAAGTTGCTTATAATGTCATTATGAGAATGCTGCTTCGTCTCCAAAGATATATCATAGTGCTAGTCTGATGTTTGCAAATAGTAATGCTCCTGCTTGCATAGCTGTTGTAAGAAATTTGATTTATATGGTAGACTTATAAAGTCTGAAAATGTGATAATACCATGTATATTAGCTTGTGATATTAAGTATACATCTGCCATCTGGAAATACTGATACAAAACAATCAAATGACAATTGAATGTCATTTTGTGAAATCTGTGGTAAACAAGCAAGCTCTGATGTCATCTTATGAAATCCTGCATAACAAATATCACGCGCAAATGTAATTAAAATATTTAATACTTTGATACACTTGGCAATACTAGTAACCAAAGCAATAACTGGTTTTTATTCTTCCAGTTCCGTGAGGTATTTGTATAACATGGTTTATCTGGGGACATCTAATACCTTTATGTGTTTTCTTCACCTCAATTTATTTTAACAAAATAAGGCAAATTGAAACTATGACATCAACATATTATAAATGAAAATATCAAATATATTAAAGTACGTTATTGTATATTGCTGAAGTCGTGTTGACTAGACGAGAAACAGGGACGTTATTCTGCCATTTGGCGGTGATAGGTCTCGCTTTAGCGTGTAGCATTTTGCACAAACGAGCGTCCAAAGCGTCTGCAGAATGACTTCCGGTCGCGTCCATATTTTAGAGGGTCTCTCACCTGAGATTTGTATGCCTCATTACTCGGCCGGCGTTTGCTCTCTGTGCTACAGTAAATGTTGATTTGTTTGGTCACTTCTGGTTTAGGTCACACACGCTGTGTTGTGGTTGATCATTAGCAAGATATGAACCTCCACACAATGTGTAGCCCCAGATCCCCACCGGATCTTCCTCAGACACTCATATAATAACTATAATCTCCATAGAGATGTCAATGACTTCGTTAATAAATAGAGAGTCGCAATGACCTAGTGTCCCTCCTTACGCCACCTAGGAGCTGGGCATCATACAAAAGGTCCTGGTGGGATGGTAACAGTCAAGGAGTTGGGTTGATTTTGAAAATTCTGTTGAAACCATATAATGGGTATTCGTGAATTAAAATACACAGGCATTAAGTTTAATACAAAAGTAATGAAGATCATATTTATTCTAGTTCATTATTAAAGCTAGTACAGGCTTCTACATCATGGAATTTAAAAATAAATAAATAAATCACTAACTGGCAATACTTGCTGAGTTTGAGGTTAGAAGGTCATTTGGTAATATATAATGGTGTTAGATGTAAAGATAAATCTTCAGTAACAACAAGACACAGGTGTTTGTGGTAAGTCATCATTGGTGCTATAGGTTCAGGAAGGTTGTTTGTACGCTAGAGCATTGACCTATCAACACTGTGAATACGCTTAAGTAACCAGTCTGGGTGATCAAGACCGGTTTCCTTGACAATATATTCATCTGCCATCACTTGACAGATCTAATCTAGCATCACAGATGTGAATCTTCTCTGGGGTGAGACCACAGAGCCATGAAAGACCCCTTAATCACGCACTCAGCTGCCCCGGAGTCAGCTATAATGTCAGCAATAATGTAAGCATGGTCGCATAGCTATAGAGATTCCCGTCACAGCTTGGGTAATGCTATATCTCATTTAATGGCCTCCCAGATTTGATTGTATACAAAATGAAAAATAGTTTTGAGAGTGAGGGATTTTACTTACAGTTGAAAGAGTAAGTAAATGTAAATGTATGTATACCGTATTATCCCTAATTGCCGCTCTGGGGGCGAAAGCATTGCCTCTGGGCCGCTAATATGTGATTGGCAGACATGCCAAGACCAGGGTTCAAAATTGACTGTTTTTCAGATTCACAATTGATGTTTAGTAATTAAATGGCCATATCTTGTTGCACTTGAAGAATAGTTTGATGTTAAGAATAATTGTACAGTACAGTGTTATTCAATATATTTTAGATGAACTAATAAAAATGAACATATCAGTCCAGACACAAAACAACTAAACATTTTAAGTATTGAAAATGACAATCTTTTATCATCAGTGTTGAGCCCTTTAGTTCCCCACTTGACCACATGCGTAAAGGGTAATTAACCAATTAAGTCTGGGGTGTGCTACTGGGCAACATACTGTTGAGAAATATTAAACAGGTGTTTGTGGAAAACAGTACAAGGGGTGTGTTTTCTTTGATATGTTTACATGAGTATTGCAAGTGAAGCTGTGAGTACAGTTTACATATTAATTACTGAGATAGCAAACCCCTATGGATTGTGGATTGATTGTGGATTGACCAAGGCCTGGTCTGCAGACAGGAGGGGGGCAGTAATTAGGTATATATATATATATATATATATATATATATATATATATATATATATATATATATTCATATTGCAGCACATCTGGGAATTGCCATCTGGGATTTACTTTAAACAAGTAAGCAAATATTAGATGGTCGGAAGGAACTACACTCCTCTGCTTGAGACCAATAGAACAAAAGAGCAATAGAGCAATATTCTTATAATCATATTTGATTAAAGGGGTCTAGATATAGCCATACGTCCTTCCTTTGAGAAATAAAAGGAATATTGGGCAGAAATAAAATCCATAATTTCAAGGTATATTGATCATATAGAAGTAAAAACGATATGGATAAACAATTTTCTTGAAATTGATAAAAACAAGAGATTTACTGGATTGAGTGACACATGAGAGTTATTATTTTGATTTATTTAATCGAAATAGAGAATTTAAAAGTCACAGGCCACGGGTCATGGCGCAGTTGGTTAGAGCGCCAGCTTATTAGCACCAGTTCCTCTGTGGTGATCCAAAGGTCGTGAGTTCGATCCCCGGCCGTGTCGAGATTGAATTCATGATATAATTTCACACATGAACCCGTTGTCCTTGTAAATCTGTGATCGGGTGGGTTGTCATGTCAAGGACCTGCGACATGACTATTCAGTGAGGCAGCACTATATCTGCTACAAATAGGTCTCATCAAGAAATGACTGAAATAATGTTGAAAGTGATGTAAAACCCCAAAGAAACAAACAAACAATAGTCACATACGCTTCATAAGCAGGGTCTTAAATGTGATGTCCTGGACATTCTACAAATACGTCAATGTATTCCATATGATTGGAAGAAAAATCTCTTTGATATTGATATGAAAGAAAATCAAAAGTATTGACTTTGACCAGGTCCATTTACAGGTGGAGGATAGCAATGCTAATTTCATATCTATGAATAGTACAAAATACTACCAACTTTTAATCAGACAATTAGCTAGTCCACCCACCTGTATAGTAGAATGGTCAGAAACACATGATATGCCTTCTGTTCATGGATGGATCTGGTTCACTTGCACTTCTAAAACAACCAGAGATACTTTATTTACAGTCACTGCAGTATAGGATTTTACACTGAATCATTCCCTGTATTAAATGGCTGAATAATCCTACTATTATGTCATCATCACAGTGCAACTTTTGGACAGAGGAACACACCATCAAGCACTTGAATCGGTTTACAATTATTACTGAAAGTGAATTTAGTTTGAAAGAGGAGGTGTTGTTTGGAATTTTTCACAATGACTCTTCACCATGACGTGTTTCTTTCCATTAGACAATATACCTGAAAGTGAAACACTGGAGAAAGGTCGGAGGGGATTAAAAGGTTGAATAGGGCAAAAGCATTCTCGCCTTTTGTGTTTCAGTCAAACTCATTTGTGGCATCGTCAGACAAGCTGGTTAAGTCTAGGATTGCCTCGTGATCTCTTACGGGCCTAACACGTCACGGTCTGCTATTGCGGCATCTAATATACTCAGTTCTGTTATTTATGGTTTACTTTAATAGTCTTTTTCTGGAATAATCCAATTCTATAAATTACAATATTAAAAATATCCTGGTTCTCCCTCAGACACTCAGCATCTCATAAGATGATAATCTCCACACAGAGGTCTGTCACTTCTTTAAGAAATAAAAAGTTGATTTTGAAAATATATGTTATGTCCACACAAGGATAAATGGAATGTCTATTCTTGAATAAAAATGCACAGGTTTGACAAATGGAATGACTATTCTTGAAAATGCACAGTTTTTAAGGTTTGAACTAGTTTTGATAAAAATATGGAAAATATTTGTTTTCGTTAATCATTATTGCCAGTACAGGTGTGCAATATCACAGGATTTGTTAAATCACCAACTGACAATGTTGCAATTCAATTTCAAACATGCATAACCAAGGTCACACGTTGAGAGAATTTAATGGTTATACAATATTGATATTGTGAGGTGTGTTTGAACAAATCATGCAGTGATAGCACATGTTGTGTAGACCATATTTGTATGTTATGATGAAACCTTCTGTTGAAACACAAATAAAACCCCATGAAGGAATGTTATACCTGCAAGATATACGAGACAGATTAGAAATACTGTGCCAGTACGTCAACAGTCTCATCATTATAACTATACAAGCCTCTGCTTAGTATTGAAGCAGTGAAAAGAGATAATATGCTTAAGGCCATAGGGAATCTGAAAAGCTAAGAGAGTGTCGACATTGCGTGATCAATGTAATGTCAATGTTCCTTTTTCTCATACACAACTAATGGGATGAAAGTTCACAACCTAGGATGCGATCATTTTTATCCCATGTATAAAGTTATAAATTTTACCTTTATGACCTTGAAGTGTGGATATTTCTGATCTGTGCCATCCAATCCTTAAATCGAGTGTTTCAAAACTTAACCAAGCCTTGATTAATTTTTCTACCCAAATCTGAGATCATTTGTACAAAAATGGGGCCCCCATAGGGTTTTAGGATTATTGGATTTTTGGCCTAAAAATGAGGGATTATTGGATTTTTGGGGTGAAATATCTGGGATTTTTGGATTTTGAGGAAAGTGTTTAGGATTAATGGATTTTTAATAAGATAATTGGATCTTAGGATTTTTCAGTAATAAAGGATTATTAATTCAAACAATTAATGATTTAGATATGAGTTTCATGATATTTGTGATAAATATTTGTGTGACACTCCGTCAATTTGAAGATTTATTATGAACCTAAAATGATTAGAAATAGCTTAAATCGGTAGGGTTACAAAAGTGACAAATTGACGGACTTTAATTTGATCTCACATTTATTTTTGAGATATTAGATAAATCAAATATTAATCTAATTTCAGAAAATAATCAGCAATAAGTTGCTCTTATCATAAAAGTACCTAAAAAAGAAGAAATATTCACAGAAAAATATGAGAAAATTAGTCATGGATAGAAGTGATTAAAAAAAATATAATAAAAAATATATTGAATATAGAGTCAATTGGGTTAAATCATTTTGGTAATTTAAAAAAAAATGGCATTCTGTGTGGTTGATTTGGTGAATAGTAGTAGAAATCAAGGCAAATATCACTGAGAATGATTTGAGAGATTTATCTATGTGGCGTGAAAAATTTGGACAAAGTGTACGTCAAAATACTGTTAGGAATTTAAGCACAAAGGATAAGCCTGGTACCTTGCCACTCAATGTTTATGTGAGTGACAGAGTCATACCAATACCAGTTTATTTTGAATCATCAACTGGTGGCCAGAGTGTGTTGGAGCCCTCACAAGGGAGAAGTGTCTATGTCAAAAAAGGTTCTGTTGTAGTTATTAACACAATCAAACATGTGCATATATGTAAACTGAGGCAAGATATGCTTGAGAAGGGAAAATGTAAAGGGGAAATCTACTTGCAGAGCCCACTTGAGCCCACAGAGTTCTCAAATCAAAAACAATGTGTCATAGATAGAGAAAATGTCATCACTGTTTTAGATGATACTAACTATGAATATGTTCCAAAGGATGATATAATTGTTCTGAATGAGGAGGTTTTGATCAATCTTTTGGACCTGATAAAGGATCAGGGTGATACGGAGACACCCAATGAGCAGCAAGAGTTAATTAGTGAGGAATTATCTCAGTTGTCATTTACTAGTGACACAAGGGCCACTAGGCCTAAAAGAGTTTCAAAAAAAAGGAAAGACACAGATTACTTTTTTACTAATTTTGAATATGTTCAAAAGGATTGGGTGTCTCCGTATCACTATAACAGTGAGATTACTGTTAATTTCAAACTCTGTGGGCTCAAGTGGACTCTGCAAGTACATTTTGTAATGTGGCATGACCTGTGTGAAACACTAAATATCATGTTATATCATGCATGTTATGTAATTCATTGCCAAATAAATTTGTACTAAATGTAAACATATTTTAGGATTTTTTGTTTTATACTTTTGGATTTTTAGATTTGAGGGGAAAAATATTTAAGGATTTTTGGCTACAAAAGATAAGGATTTTTGGATTTTTAGGTAAAAAAAGGGGGATTATTGGGTTTTTCATACCCCCCCTATGGGGGCCCCAAAAATCAGAAAGACCTGTGATCCAATGGAGGGAATTATGGAAATCAATAGTGTCCCATAGAATACTTTTATCCTGTGCTTAGTGGGGTGTGACAATGCATTGTGCTTTGCAAATATTATGAGCAATTAAACAAAAGGGGCATAAAAACTGGTACATTTCCTAGAGAATAATATTAATTGCAGGATGTTCCATCACCCAATCACCAGTTTTTTTTCTTCTTATTTCTCTTAAAACACAATTTTCAACTCAGTGAACGAAATATTTTTAAAAAGCATAAGGTAAAGTTTTCACTTTCTTAAAAGGCTTAGCATTAAATGGATAATATCCTTTAAATTGTAGGATGTACATAAGTATTTTTAATCTGATTTGAAACACCAGATTGACAGAAGTGTGGTACAAGAGGTTTAATGTAAAGTTTATATACATAGTAATACTATATATATAGACACATGGCTGAGATCGAACCTATTTGATTTGCAGACAGCTCATGCTTAAGGCAAGTACAAAGAACGATGCAATCCACAGAGCAAAGGGCTCAGATGGAAGCTTAATATAGTGCTTAGAAATGCTGAACTCTGACCAAAGATAGCTTAATGCTTAAGTGTGGCTTAAGATATCTTAATGCTAAATTAGGACCAAAGATATCTTAATGCTAAATTATGACCAAAGATATCTGTATGGAGTTCCCTTCCTTGAGATAGGGAGATATGATTATATACAGACGTCTGTTTTCCCAAACGTAATATTTACCTAAACTAAGTGGATGTCAATGAACAAAAATTGAAGGAAATGTAGTTTCTTCTCCACCCACTTAGCAGGTGGAGCCCATTGTACCGATGACAGTCCGCCCAGTGTCATCTGAAGATGCATTAAGAGAGTCTGAAACATCTCTCGATCAACCTACAGCCATCATGTTTGTA